>CM061162.1:19439193-20041693 GCA_030710495.1 Labroides dimidiatus
ATAAATGGCTCTAAATGAACAGAAAAGAGTGAATTTGCCACAGCTAATTCCACTGGTGCCCTGATTTGAGCCCTTTTTTTAACTGCTGCTGCGTTCACGCATTTGTCACTCAAGTAGCTGTGTGTCGATCTGTGTGCAAGATAAAGAGACAGCACCTTAATAAGATGGTGTGTCATGGGTGTGTGTGTGTGCAGAGCATGTGTGTTACAGACTTGCCATCCTGCCTTCTGATTCTGATAGAGGTGTTCACAGTCTCTCTGTGTCTGTGTCCATTACTCAGAGTGCTGCTATTTCGCCCCACATTCCATGTCATTAAAGCTACTATGAGAGATAGTGTGTGTAAATCTGGATGTGCTTACACACACACACACACACACACACACACACACACACACACACACACACACACACACACACACACACACACACAGACACATGAGTGAACTGAAACCACTCTCCTTTCTGCCTGTAATTCAACACATTTATTCACTCCAGCTCTGCGCTCACAGGGTGTTTCTGTAAAAAGAACATGGTCAGAGCATCCAACAGTCCATCTAATCCCTTTCTCTCCTCCAGACAGGCTGTAATGAAAACCTCTGCGCTGCACCAGAGGTTATTCTTCCCTCTGACATAACAAAAATGATAAATGCCAATGGTTATGATATTGAGTCAGCAGGGGGAGGGCTTTTGATGTGTGTGTATGTGTGTGTATGTGTGTTTGTGGATCTTACCTGTGTTTCAGACATGACATAGAGGTAGTGGTGGTCAGAAGAGAAGGCCATGTCTCTGAGGATGGGTCCGTTCTCCACTGCCTGCACTGTTTCGTACTGCAGCGCCCGGGAGGAGCCGTCAACCCGGATCTGGAAAAACACAGAGACACCATCAGGATCAACACACTAAATATATGAAGCACAACAGAAAGACACGAGATCATTCCTACCTGTGGCCATCAGGCTTTATAACTCATCCCTTTAAATCAGACACTGGATTACACTGTTTTCAATGTGCAATACCTTTATAAGTGCAATATTTGTTTAATTGACCCCTCCGCTGTCTGTGAACATTTAAGGATGTGTGCGCATTTTGGCAACAGAAGTGCTGCAGAGTACAATGGCTGGTCAAGCAATGTGAGGCTGTTAACCATCAAAAAAACACTTTTTAACTAAATAAAACCAATTTGACAGATGGTAAAGAACTCCCGGGTTTGTGAGAAATTGTTGAGCAGATGGAAGACAACAAGTGAACAGACATTCAGTGGACAGACGTTTTTTAATGTAGAAATCCAACATGTACCCAGAGAGGAGTTTAAACACACAGTCACTCCATGTTTATGACTTATCACTGAGCAGACTGTGAAATATAAAGACATGAACAAGAGCTCACAGAGAGCTGAGTCTGAGACCTGGGTCAGAATAAAGGATCCAGAAAACCAGGTCCAGACAGAGAACTGCTCCAAATCTATCAGAATATGAATGCTTTGATATTTTCAGATTACTAATCTGACTGCTTCATAGTTTGATAATATACCGTAGTTTAAGGTTGAACTTCAAATCTGTTTCTGTTCATCATCATTTATAGCTTCACTTATTATTTCCTCTCCATAGTGAGTCCATATTTGGTCAGAACCTCGGCTCCAAACCAACTTTTTCATCAAACACTCAAAGTAAAAACTGGATTTAGAATATCAGCAGTTAATATTGATTATTGGAGCTCAAACCTGCTTAACTGAGGTTGGATAAAGAAGACACATTTAATAACACAGCTGCAGACGGCGCTGGTGTTTCAGTGTAAAGTGTGACCCTGTTAACTGGAGACTCTCAGTGACCATCACTGACATGTTCAGCTGAGAGTCTCCAGTTAACACGGTCACTCTTTACTCCTAAACACCGGTTGCTCTGTAACGCTCTGAACTCCATAGAAGTTGACTCCATGGTGTAGTATCATTTCTGACAACCAACCACAGAACAACCGGACATTTTTATGCTGCTGACAGTTTGAATTTAGTGTTTAAAGAACCAGAACTCGTCTGAATGAATGGAGCTAAAGGCTGCTTCCATTGCCAAAATGCCTGCATATCTTTATAATGATGTCTACTCAGACCAGGTCTATACTGTTCACAAAGTAAATGGTAAATGGACCAGTACTTATATAGCGCTTTTCTAGTCTTACTGACTACTCAAAGCGCTTTACACTGCTAGCCTTATTCACCCAATCACACCACATTCACACACTGATGGCCGGTGTAAGCTAATCAAACCATCAGCTATATCTGACGACATTCATACACCACTGAACAACAGTGGGAGCAACTTGGGGGTTCAGTGTCTTGCTCAAGGACACTACGGCATGTGACTGCAGGAGCTGATTGTGGGGCGACAACTCTACCTACTGAGCCACAGCCGCCAATATCTGTTTAACATAGTTCTCCTTGCCTTATTCATAATTTAAAATGTAAACAGTTTCTCTCTGTCTGGTTTAGTACTTAAAGCTTATTTTTATTTTTTATTGCTTCCATGTTACTCCTATCAGCTGTACTATGTAAAGAGCAGGGGTAATACCAAATTTCCCCTGAGATTAAGTATTTCTGATTCTGATTCTGAGAAACAATAGTTTAAAGATGCTTTCTTAAAAGTTTCAGAGACAGAAACTAGAATAAATAGCTGAAGTAAAAAGAAAAGAAAAAAGAGAAGCTGATTTCCAAGAGGTTGGACTTTGTAGCAGAAAAAGTGGTGTGAAGGGCAACCAAATGCACAAAAAAACAAGGAGTCACAAAAGGTACTCTGAACATCGTTTTAGACAAAACAGCCAGAGCACAGCATGCTGTCCTCAGATTTTCCCATGCATCAGGCTTTCTGTGCTCAATCTGAAGGAGCTCATCTCTCTCTATCGCACTCTCAGCCATTCAGAAGTGATTAGAGTAATTAGGCATCTGGGCGAGAGGTGTGGTCTTTGGGCCCTCAGGTGTGTTTACTCAGCAGAAAGTGCATGAAATTGGCCCCATACACACCTGGTGGTGTGATGGAAGTGTTCTGGGTTATGCCCGAACATCTGCTTACATCGTCACTCACACACACACACACACACACACACACACACACACACACACACACACACACACACACACACACACACACACACACACACACAGGTACAGGTTGTGTGTTCTAAATGATCCTTTCTAAATCTGGTCCTCTGGCTGTAATTTCGCAGTAACAGGCAGCTCTGACATATCCCTACCCAAGCAACTTTCAGTACTTGACTACACACACACACACATGCACACACGAAACACACAGGCCTGTGTGGGCTTGCAGACAAGTGTGAAGCAAGTCTTGTTAAAGTTGTGATGACTCTCGGTAGTGCTTTGTGCGCGAAACGGGGGATAATTGGACAGGAAGCAGATGGTGGAGCAGACAGGTGAGTCACTGTATGATTAATTATAATACGCTGATGACAACACGCTCTGTCAGCATATCATTATAAGCGCCTTTCTGCAGCCACGCCTCAGGCGAAAGTCTCTCTGAGGTCAGAAAGCCTCCACTGCTCTAAGTAGGTAAACTGAACCCTTTAGTAAAAGCTTTTTCTGCTTTTGTATTCTGATGTCCCGCCCATGCAGAGGTTACAGCGTTACAGAGTGTGTTTAAAGCGCACAGTTACAGGACGTGAAGTGACTCCTGACTCTGTGCACACAGTGCTGCAAGAGCCGCATTTAACAACAGAGCTGACTCACTTTTACTTCAGTCTTATCTATCATGTTTGTCATGATTGGTTCTATTTTGTAGTCACATCTCTCCTCTTATTTCAGATCTTACTTCCTGTCCTGGTGTTTTCCCACCCTTTATGATTGTAATCCCAGCCTCTGATTGTCTCCACCTGTGTGCCAATAACTCCAGTTTAAAAGTCTGCGTCTCCCTTTGTCCTCCGTCAAACTGTTGTGTCAAGTCATGCTGAGTTTAGACTTTCTTACCTTTCTCCAGCCTAGCTGTGACCTTTTGTTGAAACTTTTGTTGATTAAATTTAAAAACCCTTTAACTCTGAAGTCGTACATCTAGGTCCTTCCTGCCATTCTTGTCAAAAAGCAGTCTACCTTTGTGCACATACTGCTAAATTAAAGTTGCCACATCATCATTTCCCTGGCTTTATCACCTCAGAGGTCTTGTGGTAACCACGAACTGGAGGAAAACAGATCAAACATTTTAAATTTGAATGATTTCATATAGAATTCAACCCCATTTTTGTTTCTATTTCCACATCAATAGATGAAATATGCTGTTGTAAATAGTTTTTAACTTTGGAAGGCATTTTGCAAAACCCACTTTGGGAACCACTGACCTTTTTTGGCTTCACTTTTCAGGAGCTGACACGCTGCCAGACTTGAATGGAGCAAACCCTTATTAAAACTGAAGCACTTGTTTATTTTATTGTATCTCATTAAAAACCCCACATTGATGCAGGCGTAATGAGCTTTACAGCCATCTAATGAAATCTAATCAACTAATAACTGAACAGTGTACCGACCAAAGAGGTGAGGTTAGTTTTTAGTGGCTGCAGCCATCACATCACCTTTTATTGAACAGAGTTATAAGTAGTAGCATTATACACCTGAGCTTCCAAACTTGTTCATATTTCTATCATATCTTTAGACTTTGGAGCTTGTTAAAGGGTCTGAGGTGGCTCACGGGCTGCTGGTTGGAAATGTAAACACGTGTTTGTAACAGAAACCAATCAGCAGCCCAGTGGAACTTTCCTTTGTCTTTGCTCCAACAATCAACTCCTGCATGTAAAGAGAGAAACCTTAGTACACCAGGCAACATCAATGTGCTGCCCTGCTCCTGCTGTTTCCAATCATATCCACTTTCACAACATGACATTTCTCCAAACAGGCGCCATCTTTCACCCTGATTTCACCCTGCTCCTCTTTGTTTCGCTGCCATTCTTCCTCCCTCGCTCTGCCTCCTGCTTGGCTTGTGTGGTGATCTTGATCTCAAAGGACCTCAAGGTTTGTGTATCAAAGCCTCACACACTTTCACTGGGATCCATTGTATGCACTGGGGTCAGTTGCAAAGGAAGGAACAGAAGGCGAACGGGAGCGAGAGAAGAGAGAGAGAGAGAGAAAGAAAGAAGAGAAGCCAAGGCAGGAAGAAAGAAAGAAAGGAAGCTCCACACCAGGCGAGAGAGGGCCAGATTCAGCAGGTGGGGTCATCTAATCTGCCTGATCAGGAGGGTTAATTTGAGGTGTGCAGGATGCATGTGTGGAGCCAACTGATGAGCAAAAGAAAGGGGCAGATAGGCTGGAGTTTTATTGTGTTGGGACAGATCCACGGTCACCAGGGAGCAGAAGAGGCTTCAAGAGGAAGTTCAACAAACAAGCCACCAGGGAGGGCATAGCATGTCATGCAACCAATTGGGATGGAGCGAGAGTATTAAAACAGAAATACAGTTATTGTTTTTTTTTCTAGCATAAGAATTGCACAAACATTTGAATTTGCAACAGCTGTTGCTGGGGATCATCATCCATGTCATATTTACTTGAGTTTGAAAAAAAGAACAATCTGAAATATATATACACACTTCAAACACAGAAAAGAAATAACGCTGTACTGTAATTTCAACACTTAATAACACGCTAAGGCTGAAATAATCATCTTTCATTATGACATGTCTAATCCTACTTTCATTGTCAGTAAGAGTGATTATTAATATATATTAAAGTGATTTTTTCATCATCCTAAAATCATTAAAGCAGCAACGCTGGTGCTAGCCAATATTATCTGATTCCTTTTCAACAGTAATAAAGTGGATTAGCTGCTCTATGCTAAATGGATTACAATGCTAATCTCTGCTATCACATTAGCACGACACAATAGACACTCCCTGCCAGACAGACTTCATTCTGTGTCAGAGCGAGAAGGTGAGACGCGCAGCGGGGACACACATTAAATGCACACATGCACAAGTGTGTTCACACGAGCGTCTGCATGGATAGAAACATTGGAGTCTCACCTTCGCTTTCATTTTTCACATACACACACACACACACACACACATACGCACACTCCTGGCTGGAGCTACTCATATGGTAATGACACACACTCCAGGGAGAGTTACTGATGCTTTTGACTCACAGAACACACTTCCTCACCCCGCTGCAAAATGTGTGTCGTAAACGTTTCTTGGACAGCTGTGTGTGTTTTGAGGTTCCCTGTACGTGTGGGGAAAAAAAAAAAAAAAAAAAAAAAACATGCACTACCACAGATCATACAGAGAAAACCTGGCTCCTCCATAAAGTGACCACCCTGGCCATAAAATGTATCCCCCTAGTGGCTTTGAGGGAAAACAGCATCAGATAAAGACAGTGACTTCTGCAGTAAAAACGTCCCTGTAGTAGGATTTCTCCATGCTTTAAACCATCACAAAGACACAAACTGAAGGAGGAACTATTATATGTCTTTAAGGCAGTTTAGACCTTTTAAGATCTGAAGTGTTTCTTCAGACTGCAGAGCTGTAGAAATGATTTTCAAAGCAGCAGAGACGGAATTTCAATGCAACCCCACGTGCACGTGGAAGTTCTGCTCTGAATCTGTCAATGAAAAGTAATGTGCCCAAAGTGACTCTCTCCCTCTCTCCATGGGGCTAACAGCTAGCAGAAGGTGTGATTCAGGCAGGGAAGCCAATCCGGTGTGAAAACCGCAGGGCGTACGCTCGCTCAGCTTCCTCGGATTTGGCACAGTGCTGCAGGAAAGCACGAGGAAAGGCATGCACTTCCTCCGACTCTGCGTGGAATCTCATCTGAAGCAGGTAAAAATGTGCAGACTGAGTCTTTTTTTTGTATACTGTATGTGTTTTTTTTACATAAATAAGCAAATGCAACACCTGTTGTTCAATTATTTCTGCTCTGTTGCCCAAAAAAAAGCAGAACATGCCAATCTCAGATTTTTCAGTGTCGTAATCTAGATTGTGTGCTTCATCATAGATCCAAAGAAAACTTGTGCATCTGAGGTCGATACTCTGCTGCCCCAGTGGAACCATTCTCCATTTAATGAAAACTGCCCTTTGAAATTCAATACTTCTGGTTACACATTTCCACACCTCCATTGATTTCAGATCATCCCTGAGAACTGTTGTACCAATATGTAGAAGCTGATTAGCATCAAGAGGAAAGATGCTCTGGCCTTATTCCAGGCAGTCACTTCAAACTTCAGCAGACTTAAAGGATTGAGCTGTGGTTCTATCTGTGTTTTAAAACAACCCGCTGGGACCAGACCACATTGTGAAAACAACATATTGAAACAGAATGGATTGAGGAATTGTGTCCTTGCGTGAAATGGCACTGAGTTTGAGGTGGCAAAAGGAAGGCTGGTCACACAGAGTGGCAGTCTGTCGAGCGTGGCACACACACACACACTCACTAACACACACACTAACACACCATGGCTGGAACACACTATGACCAACATGCTGCTGGAGGAAGCCAGAATAAGCTGCTGACTATAGCATCACTCTGCTCTGACAGGGGCCACGCCACCACGGCGAGGTGAGTGGGCCGGAGCAGAATGTCATCCAAAGTCATACGGCATGCTGGGAGACTTAAATTGCCACAACAAATGTGTGAGGAATTCCTTTTTAAACCCCTGAAACACGCAGAGGGAAGCTGTGACTGTGCCAGCATTGTTAGCTAAAAGGGTCATGAACCTCTGTGCAATGAAATGAAATGAGTTTCTACAAAATTTACCTCTAATGCCAAACAGAAAACTGTTCCTGTGATAGTGGTGTTGACATTTATTTGAAAGGTTTTAAAGTAGAAATTAGAAACTTTGTGGGAAATAAAGTTGAACTGCTTCTCTTCTACTGTGAAAACATTCTGAACTGAAACAAAAAAAAAATGTTTTTGAACTTCAACAAAGTCACTTCTCTTGATCCATGATGAAAAAAAATGCAATTACATGTTCTGACAGGTTGAAATATTAAAAAAAAAAAAAAAAAAAACTGTGGAAACACTTTGAAACACTCAGGTTCACACAGTGCTTCACCTAACGCAGAGCTGCTGTGACACATTTATGTGACGTGACGCCGGTTTACAGAGGTCGTCCTCTGTAGTACTGCAACAAGCAGCAGGGAAACAAGAAAAGTCAGAGTACTTTAAGCCCCCATCAGGATGTTCTCCCAAGGTCAAAACCGCCAGGAGAAAACAAGTCCTCCATGAGGGGACAGGACAAGGTCTGCTTGACCGGCTCTCTGCCCTGCCCCCTCTCTCTCCTTGACTCTGTGAGTAGGAAAACTAAATGAAACTGAGCTCAACAGTAGGAAGAGAATTTTTTTTTCTCTTGGTTATTAAAGAAAAGCTTAATTCAGGAAACAACCATTTAATGTTGCTTTTTTGATTGTTGAAGAAATCCTGACGAACAGATAGAAAAAACAACTTATGAACTTTGTTTTGTTTGTTGCCTGAAAAGAAATTCTGAGGAACTAAACTCCTTTTTTATTCTTGTTTTGGATAAAATAATTGAACTGAAACTTAAAAGTCGGTGCAAATTGTTTGTTACCTGTGTTGTTTGGTGGGGAATGGTTAATCTAAAATGATTTCTCTTTATTCATGAGTTTGGTAATTCTTATAAGTTAAGGTCTGGTAGCATGAGTCTTATTTTGTTACCTGGTGCATCTTTTGTGTTGGTTTAAATAGAGGACATATTAAAAAAAGCTTCATCCTTACTTGCACCACAGAAACAATGAAACAAAAGGGAATAAAAAGTCATAACCTGAAACCGACAACACTTGTAAAACATCAAGGAGATTCAAGAACAGATGATGAGACAGATGAGAATTCAGAGATTTCATCCAGAGTAATAAATTCATGCCACATTCAGACTTGATCTTGATCTGTTCAGCTCTTTCAGTGGGGTTTATTTTCCAGAGATGACAGAGAAAATACAAAGACAATGTGCGTACAAAAGTCTCCTGGGCCCTCCTCTTTAAGCCCCTGGGTTCTCATCCTGTTCAAGATATCATCAGAAACATTTCGGAGCAGCCACATGCCAAATGCCACTGCAACCTGAGCTGGCACACTCTGCTCAGGTTTCAACCCTCTTTGTCAAAGCACAGCAGAGTGTTAGGCATCCAATCAGGCAAGGCAGGACATGCAATGAGACGCTTATGAGGAGAGACAGCCAGCCAGACAGACAGAGACAACTGAGAGGAACATTAACTGTGAAAGAGACGGCAAAGAAAAGAAACAACGTATCCTCACTACATAATGGCAATGTGTCTCTCCACGCATTCTATTCATACCGACAGCGATACAATGGCGGCTGTCTGATTGCCCAAATCTGTCCAGCTCTGTGAAACATATGGCAGAGCGAGAGAAAAGAGGAGGTGGAGAGAAAAACAGAAGGGAAGAGGGCTAGGAGGCGGACTGGATCCATCTCTCAGTGTCAATCAATGCCAGAACAAACCGTGTTTAATGCCTCAATATATAGCTTTAGGCGAGATGGACTGGTGTGAGGCTGGTGGGGGAGTGTGGATGATTTGACATTAATCTCGAGGTATTAACGAGAATGTGGCACACTAATGCGAGATGCCAGGCTGGTCCTCGAGCTCTGCTGGAGCACATTTTCATCGCCAAGAGTTATTAGAGGCATTTATTGATGGACAGGGAAGATTGCTAAAACAAGTAGTGCAGGTGACACATGAATGACTAACCCCATACTTTACCTCGACGATGTCTTTTGGCACGGTGTTTTATGTTTTATGACAAGCAATAATGGAGACATCTTGCAGCTTTATACGGTAGAACACAGACTCTTCCCCTTACTGCTGTTCAGGAAGCATAATATTCATTCAGTTCATTAAAGCCACATTAAAAATCAGCCCCTCCCCTCCTTCCTTCTGGCTTCACGCCTCTCTCTCGCTATAGGAGGATGAGTGGGCAAAAAACCCCACCGAGTGGAACTGAACTCATTCTGCGCTTTAATTCACCGTTCTCTGTTTTATGTTTGGGATTAGGCATATCTGCTACACAGCAGGATTTTAATTAATGTACGTTCCCGGATGCCTGCACTGCGAGGGAAGGGGCTTTGTGGGTGCAAATCAGCAAAATGTCATTGTTAGCGGGGAAGTCAGAACTGAGACTCGCGGTGGCTGTGTAAGAACTATGCAGAAATATGACCTCTGTAATGGCCCCCCTGCCGGGTTGAATCTATTGAGGGTATTGGGGTGAAAATGGCTCAGTGCATGGGGACTTGGCTTGACAACCAAAGGGTTGCTGGTTCAAGTCTTGGCATGGACCAAATTGGGCTGTTGAGGTGCCCTTGGGCAAGGCATCAAACCCCAAACTGCTCAGGTGTGTGCTGATGGTGCTCTCACTCTGCACTCTCCATCATTGCATGGAGACTGCACTCTCCACTTCTTCTTCTTCTTCTTCTTCTTCTTCTTCTTCTTCTTCTTCTTCTTCTTCTTCTTCTTCTGGGTGGTTTGGAAACAGGAGGTTAAAGGAAACTTCCACCTTTGTAGGACTGAACTTGTAAAAGCACAACAACAGAGACTTTTAAGGCGGTGACACTGTGTCAACATCAATCATACTTCTGATTTCCTCTCAGCATCTTTCCTCTCTGCTAGCTGAAGTTATTCCTGCTGCCATCTGTTAACGTGCTACCTATGTGCAGCAGATGGCTGTCCAGACTTCTGCCTGTTAAAGAAAGTTTAAATTTAAGCTGTCCATAAATACTGTTCAGTGCTTTCTCACTGATGGATGAGGTTGGGTCACTCAAAGTAATATTTGAGAGACTACTCGATCTGCTCAGGTGTCTTAAGATATCTAGATATGGATACAGACAGATTATAGACATTAGTCGGTGTGCATGTGCAAACTCTGCAAGCAGCCTGTTACAAGTGCTGTTTTTACCAAAGATGTCAGGTGGATGTTTCTCTCTCTCTGGGTGTGCGTTTGGAGACAGCTTTGGATTGTGTTTTTTTTTTTTTTTTTTCCACGGTGGAATCACAGATTTTAAGCGAGCACTCTGATGATGTTGTTGATGCCGTTGCTCAGTAACCCAGCTATGTATCCACCTGAGGCGTTAGCTCTGAAGTCAGCTGGTATATCTGCCAAACCGCTGGAGGTCTCTGCAGAACTCAGATATTTAAGCGGGACAGTGGATGAAGAGGAGGTAGTAACTATGAGGAGTTGAAAAAGACAGAGCAAGGCGGTGTCTCCCCTCTCCCACTGTTGGCAACATGAGATCTTTACTAAGCAGCAGCAGGATGAGCCAGGAGTTGGACCAAGTTTTTGGTGATACAGTTTGGTGTGTGTTATGGAGACGTAACTTGGTTAATCTCACCATAGAGTACCTTTGGTGCCTGATCAGAATCCCTCAGTTATCATGAAAATGTAGCAGAATAATGAAACTGCCCCTTTAAGAAACCCTTTGATGGTTTCAGTGACATCACTACCAGCAGTTTGTCTTTCTTTAATGGAGGCTGAAACAGTGGCTAGGTTAGCTGCAGAGTACGTATTTACGCTTATGTTTTGTAGTTTTCATCATATTCTGTGTGTAGTTGGATGTTGTCGAGGTTGATCTGTTATCATAAAATATCAGCTGATATAAAAACCTGCCATGCCAAACGATGTCCACCCAGTCAGTAATGAAGTACTTGTCAAATATTTTGTATATTCTGTGTTATGGCAGTAAGAGTAAACATAAATGCCTGGTAAAAGTCATGAAGCTACAGAAAGCAGGAGGGAAACGTTGGTGATTGGTCGAACATGTCACTTGTGTTCGCGTCAGTCTCCGGCACCTCACATCTGGGATCCGACACGGCAGCAGACAGTGCTGCAGGCGGACCCCTGGCTTGGTGACTGACCGTGGTGGCATTAAAAGGTGCGCTACCTGTTAGCCCGCAGCGTCACACGGCCTGCTAATCTAACCTTATCCCCTCCCGCTGAGAGCGAGACAGAAAAAGCAAGGAGAGAAGGACAAGAATGTTATTGTGAGGTATGATGGTGTCGGATGTGAAAGGGGACAAGTGTCTGGAGGCTCCCTAACTCATTTCCACCCCCCTCGCTCTGCTCTCCTTCCTGAATCTCCCCCGTGGCTTCAAAGGGTGAGTGACAGGTCTCCCTGCTATCATTGGCCCTCGCTGCTGAGCTGCCTCAGAGCACTGTGACCAGGCAGGGGGCTCACAGCTCAGCCTTTGTTCCTTTCCTTCCTCTGCTATTTCTTCAGCTCTTTTTTTTCCTCTCCCACTCACGCTCGCTCTTTCTCAATCTGTAAGTCATGAGGTGCGCTAAAATACCTGCAGGGTTATGGATGCCTCAATCTTGAGAATATTTGTGACAGCTTGACTTTTGAAAAGTCACTCAGTCTCTGATTTCTCCTCCAGTTTGAATTCCTTCTTGGTATATTTTCTGACTTATCCTTCTTTGACTAAAACCCTCGACTCTCTCTAAAATGTGGGTAGAAATCAAAGCTTTTCAGAGCTGATAAGTTCCCATTTGTTCTGACGTAGCTTGTTGGTTTGAGGTGAGGTCATTAAAAAAAAAACAATCCTGGCATTTGTTGTTGTAACCTATACGGAAGTCGACCTTCTCTGTTAAGTTAGAAAGATGAGATCTGTGTTTTCAGTGCTCCCAGTGCCGGCAGAAGTCATTCTTTGCTCTACGCATTTCTAATTTTTTGCTAACACACTCTTCAACATCTTATTTTCTCACTCTGTAGTCTTTCTATTTTCAAGTTCACACCAACCACTCAGACAGATTTTTCTGCTTCGTCGTTTCATGTCACAAAATCGTCTGCGTCATTCCATCACTTTAACAAAGCAGAGGAGACGTCAAAGCCTGTCTCTGCCTAAACAACTTTCCTATTCCTCATCCGTCTCCACCATCTTTGCCTATCCAGTTCCTCCCTCTCTGTCTCATTAGAAGCACAGCAGGGCGTTAGAGGCGACAGGTAGAGCTCTCTTGACAGACCTCATTTAGCACAGACAAATACTTGGCCTGGCTGAGGGAAAAAATAAAAAGCACACATTTCTCTCTCAAGCCAATTATTTCCTCTACTGTTTCTCCTTTCGTACCCTGTTATTCTGCGGTGATAAGAACTGCTTTTTTCGCCTCTGCTGCTGCAGCTACTGGCTGTGCCTCAAGGACCGCAACGAGGGGACGGTATAATTTGAGCGCAGAATCACCACCTGTGTCTCTATTAGTGGTGCAACCTGGTAGCAGAGCAGCAGACTGGTGTGCACTCCATTATATTTTTGAGCAGAGGCCACTGCGAGAGAGCTAAAAGGCTTTGGGGGGGCATTAATGAAGTCAACATGCTCCCTGAGAAGTGAGGGCATCAAATCAGCCCACTGTGTCAAATCAGGACTTGGTCTTTCAGGTGCCACAGCGGTGCACAGACCCAGGCGTACAGTGTGGCTGCTGTTCATTTAAAGTCTGCAAACTGCTTCAGTAGGTTGGCTGCTGTAAATACAGCTCTGTGAGTGTGATCAGGTGTTCACACCTGTGGAAGCTGGACATATGGCAGAGTGAGGAATGGTAGTCAGAGAAATCTAAGCAGCTAGTTTACAGTCCAAAAGTCTTCAAACTGACACACATGTAAAACTGAAACGCTACAAAGAAAAGAACAGAATAAATACACTGTGAAAAGTTTCTGACAACAGTCTGACACATCAGAAAACTTTCAACATGACATTCTCTAAAAAAATATCATTTGCAAACAATTTGTTTGATCCAGAAGCTGAAAAAACTGGCGGAATCAACAGATTCTTTAGTTTCTGAGGGTACTTAAATGTAACACAAGTGAAGTGAGTGACATGTCAGAACAAAGCAACAAAGACGGGAGAATTTAATCAACATCACTTTGATTCTGGTGTCTTTTTGCAGAAAATAAAGTGTTAAAAAAAACTGTATTCTTTGAATGTAGAGCCACCACCAATATTTCTCCTATGTTCTTTAGGAGTGAGGCTACCTGAATTTTTTCAATTTTTTAAAAGGATAAAATCAGAGACATTCTGTTCTTTTTTCCTAATGAACAGGAAAATGACAACAGTGAGTGAAAATGTGAAAAACGACCAGAGACTTCTTGGGATTCTTCTTAATGTAAGACAAATGACCTCCAAGTGTATCATGAACACAATAACAACACCATGAAATCCATCTTTGCTGTCTGTGTTTCACATGAGATGCAGCAAACAAGAAAAAGATAAAACATAAAAAAATATTTAAAAAAATCATGCTCTTAAAAGAAAAAAAAAAACATACCTAAGGAAAAGATTGACAAGCTTTCATACTTCATTCATCAGAGGGTTAACTTAGAATTGACTTACATAGTTATTCAATTGTTAGAGGATGAAAGGATGGGATTGGATAAAACATTTCATTAAGTCCTCAAAAACGAGTATCACTTAAAATCAGTGTTTTGTATCACAACAGACGTCAATAAAATCATGTTTTCCTAGATTGATGACAACCATTTAATTCAAATCTCTACTCATGTCTCCACAGATTGAACTTCAAAGCAAACCTGCAAACAGAGATGATCTTTGTATAAAAGCTTGTTTCAGAGGTTAGTTGAGTTAAATCTTAAGACTGAGACCTTCAAAACCATCAAGTCCCAACTATAGAGAGACAGCTCTTCCTCTGAGTCACAATAATTCACTTCATCAGTTCACTTCCTGTCCCATCATTCACCAGTTTCTCCAACCTCTGACCTCAGATAACCTTTCTGATCACCATAAATGTGACCCACAGGAACATCGAGCCTTAGATCAGCCTTACACAGACCAGGTATCCTGCACCAGTCAGGACTTCGGATGAGTTCCCTTCACCCAGGTCTGCTGACAGACTTTGATCCACATGCAGAGGATGACCTTACAAACACGCCCACTGTGACCTTTATCTATGTCCATGATGGATAATGTTTCAACACAACAGTTGGTTTCTCTCTCTCTCTCTCTTTTGCAGAGTTTTCTTCATCAGACTAAATTCTTCTTCTATGGACGTCCATCAGCCGTCCGTCCAACCATAGTGGTGGACGGACCGGGTCCCCTTAGAGATGTCTCGGTCTGATAATGAGCCACCGACAGGATCAGATCTACACTTGCCAAAGTGAAAGCAGTGACTTTGAGGAGACTTTGATCCCTTTTCTTCCCCAGACTGTGTTTGTTTTAATGCTTATCTCTTTCTTTCACTGCTTATCAGCCCGTCTTCTTCTCTCTGGTCAATAGTAATTTTCAGCTTGTTTACCAGAGCAAACAGAAGTTCATTGACTTCAAGGGTGTAGATTAGTTTTCTGGGAGATAAACATAAAAACACAAGAAGACGTTTACACAAACTTACTCTCAAAAAAAAAAAAGAGAAAGAAATGCAAAGTTTTGAGCACACACACACACACATGGAAAAGAGAATGAGGGAAGAGTAAGGCATGAGTAAGAGTGTGTGTGAGAGAGGGAGAGAGGGAGAGAGAGAGTCCAGGTGTGTGAATAATAGATGGGCAGCTAAGAGCCAGACGCTGTCTGAGAGCAGACATCAGCCTGGATCCCGTTACCACACACTGCCATAAGGACGACTCTGGAGACAAGCACACACACACACACACCATGCCCCAAGTTCAAGTCTTAGGACACCTCAAACAAACATGTTCACTTTGACCTTTCTGACCCCTCTGGGCTCCCGTTCTCCTCACAGCAGTCTCTGCATGAGCTGATGGTGGGACACAGAATCTTTACATGGCTTTTATAAGTCTTCATTAGAAGCTGTGGAGGGACACTGGACTGGTCTCAGCCTCCAGGGTTAAAGACTTACACACACACAAGTCCACACACACACACACACTTACAATCCTACATATTAAATCTATGGATCACTGGCTGGAGATCACACACTCATGAATTCATGAATCCCCAATGGATGGCCCTACCTTAAGGACTGGTGCAGACTTGTGTGTGATGGTGTGTGTGTGTGTGTGTGTGCATGTGTGGGGTGGGGGTGTACCAGCCTGTTTATGTGAAGCATTCATTGCCTACCCTTCAGCTTTATGTTGTTGTGATTTATGAGCTACCCACCAAAGTTTCTAATTAAATAGGGAAGCACCTCACAACCAATTCCTCAGAGATAAGCAGGTGTGGATTTCTATTTGCCCTCCTTATTGTTTGTTCAAGTGTGTACGTGTTGTTTTCAGCCCCAAGGGCGCTTCTTTTTTCCCCCCTCATTTCTCCTCTTTGCCTTTATTTCTTTATTAAACAGACCTGCACACTCCTTCTTTTATACCCATTTCTCCCACTGAAGTGAAAAATTGCAGTGCTTGCATAGCAGGGGACAGAGAGAGGGAGACAAAGAGACGGGCAGGGAGGGAGAAAATGAAAAACAAGGCGAGTGAGGAGGACAGGGGGAGCGAGGAATAACACTGCAGTAAACCCTGGAGGCGTGCGGGATAATAATGGGAATCTTTGGAAGAAAGATGGTGAGACTGAGAGGGAACAAGAGGACTAAGAGGCCAATATCCAGTGGAAATGGTTTGGATGCATTCCATGAAGGCTGAAAGACTGCAGGACCAGTTGATATAATGGTTTCAATGTCGGCCAGGTGCAGGAGCTGCAATCAGCCAGGTGTGAGCAGACGCTCCGCCATGCAAGTCTTACTAAAGCACAAATATTATTCATCAGCAGTGAATAATTAAGGCAGAAAATGTTCTCTTCTGGGTGAATATGCAAGAAATAATATGTATCCTCCAACAGGAAAATGATCATATGCCTCCAAATATTTCTGAAAAGAGTAACCTAGAAGGCAAGTTTTCAGTCTGCTACATGATGAAGAAAATCCCTGAATCTCTCTGTAAGATGCTCTTTACTCGACTAAAGAAAAACAGCTTGAGGTTTTCACAAGACTTGCTGAGGTCTTTGCATAAGGATCCCCTAACTGGATTATGACATGTTTGAAGTGAGGACCTCAAACACCAAGACCTGCCTATACTTCTGCCCTTGACAAGCCTTCAGAGGGCTGGCCAATCAGAGGGAAGGGCGGTTGTGGGGTAGGGAGCCCTTGCATCCTTGCTTAATTGTTTTGGTGACATCAAGGCTTGGTTGGCCAGATGTTGTGCTGTTTGGACTAACTGATCCTCTTATGGACCTGGGCCCCCTCAAAGATAATGAACCCTTTTTCACCAGCCTTGGTGTCACCATGTACAGTGATTTTAAACTCAACAAACGGATCAGCACGGTCAGTAAATCAGACTTTTATGATTGTCTTGTATCTAAAGCTAATCGGTTTTTATCTTTTAAGCATTTTGAGCAAGTCATGCATGTGTTTACTTTTTCACACCCATATTGCTGTAATTTAAACCGGCATCTCTCAAAAACAGGACCATTTTCCCCCGATTCTTGCATCATTGCAATGGCTTCCTGTTAGTAGTTGTTTTTGAAGCGCTGAATGTACTGGCTCCAGATCAGACCTCATCCAAATTTATACATCAGTGTGTGCCCTGAGGTCCGAGGGCCAGCTCCAGCTCGTGGTGCCTTGGACTCAATACCAGGAGGAACCGGGTGTTTTCTGTGGGTAGCCCTGAACTCTGGAACACTCTGACCCCCCTGTGTCCGGACAGCCCCCACAGAGAAGTGTTTTAAGTCTCAGTTTAAGCTTTAACTCTGCCTGAGTTGTGTGGTCCCTGGTCTTTATTTTCTTTTATTTTTTTTATTTCTATTGTTTTTAGTATTCATATTTATTGCTTTTAGCTACTATTTCCTGTTTTAGTATATTTTCTTGGTGTTACTGGCTTTTGGTTTCGCTATGGTTTTGTTTCTGATTGATGTTTTCTTGCAGCACTTAGAAAACTTTCTATTTATAAAATGTGCTACATAAATAAAGTGGATTAGTTTAAAGAGACAACAGCTAAAAAAAAAAAAAAAGCATTTCAGAGCGAGGCTAAAATAAGGGTTTTCTAAAACACTGCTTGAGAAAAACAGTTTTTTGTTTTCTTGTTTGTTCGTTTGTTTTTGTTTGGTTTTTTTTTTAGTTGTAAATCATGTACAGAGGGGCACCAGAGGGGCAGAATAAAGACTTAAAAAGTGTGATACCCCCTCTTTAAGCACGTCTTAATAACATTCTGCACACACCTTTCCATCAGCTTCTTCACCTGCACGCTTTTTTTAACAAACTGGACAAGTATTAAAGAAATATCAGTTTTAAAAGTCGCAATAGTCCTGATATTAAACATATTCTGCACCAAGACTTCATTTGAAGAAGCTGAAGTTAATTTGAGGAGAAAACTTCCTCCTCCTCCTCTTGAAGACACAGCAGACACAAGTTAAGACATTTTTCAGGCTCGGTGACTTCTACACACGACCAAACTTTGTCAACCGAAGCTCCTGAGAGATGGAGCTGTTTGGGGGAGGGTGGGTGACGCTGTATTCAGGACGGAAAATGTTTGATAACTTAATCATGTTTTTGCATGATTGTAAAGATATCACAAAAAAAGAAGGAAAAACAGGAACTCTGGACTTATTATGTTAGTCACAGCAGCTTGTGCATGTTTCCTTTAGGCCTTCCAGCTGTTGCCATCACCATCCACTCCAGCTTATTATATTTGCAGGGGATATTTGCCATAAGAGAGTGCTAATAAAGAGCGAGGTGAGAAGTAAGAGCAGAAATATTTCATGTTCCTGATACAAACAGTCCACTTCTCTTATTTCATTTCTGTGCTCACGCTATTTTTCTCACTCACAACATCCACCACAGGCAAGCACATTAATCACAACACAAGTTCATTTCTACGCCTCCCTGTATGCAGTGCAATGCTTCACCCTGAATTATGTCTGACAGGCAGGAATTGTATCATTACGCTCCAGCCCTGTTCAAACTTTTATATCTAAACAGGGTTTTCCGAGCTTGACGGAGGAGAAAAAAAATCAGTACAATGCACTGAGCTGAGTGACACATGTTAGTAGGTGGTGCAGCAAATGCTTTAAGGGTGAAGCATTTAAAATATGTTTTACTTCAAAGGAAAAGGGTGACAAAGGGGTGGAATAATTCCAGTAAATTTCAGGAAAGTTTCCTCAAAATTTCCATGGGAATATAAGTCAGGATATCAGAACATTTTAAGGCCTTTGTTGCCATCAACTTAAATGAATTTTTCTAAAAATTCCCAAGAAAATTTGTCTTGGATATTTTGGAATTTTTTATTTTTCATTATTATTATTATTTTTTTTTAATTTGTTTTCTTTCTCTTCTTTTTCTTGGTTATCAACTTGAATTAAAAACATTGCGTTAGACATGTTTGCATGCATGTCTGCTTCTAACAAAACAAAATGTTTTATATTTATACATGTTTATGACCGGGTAGTTAATATAAATTCCCAAAAATTCCCAGAAAAATTCCCACAATTTTGCAACCCTAATGAGGAATAAGAGAAGAGATTCCCAAACTGTCCGTGAACTCATTCAATAAGCCTCTCTTCTGCTGATGAAGATATCACCGGTGTAAACCAGCCTTTCGCTGACTCCACTGGAGCTTCTTCTAAAATTAGCGCTTCTTTATCGAGGGAATCCATTAGAGCTTCACGCTCCTGCATTATGCTGCAGCACAAAAGCATTGTATTGTGCATGATAATGGAGGCTCCACAGTGGGTGTCAATAACTTCAGCCCATAAATAAATGAGCGTGTTGTTTCGGGACGGTTGGTTATCTCATCACTAAGAAGATGGAATGATAGCGATGGAGTGTGTAGGCTTATTTGAATGATTAAAGCACCTTTACAGGAGTACTTTCACATTAAATGCAGACATGAAAATGAACAGATTAGATACTGCAGTGGGGACGTAATGAGCATGCAAAGCTGTGGGGTAGCATGAAATAATGTGCAGATATACAATCCAGAGTTGTTATTAATACCAACATGTCAGAGCAGAGACTCATTGTTTGATTTTCTCCACGTTTCTCACCACACGGCTGATTTAAAGTGTGTGTGCAGGATCTGACTTTGCCAATATGACAGGGCATTTAATAACCACACTCATTCCACTCTGCTGCTGCACTCCATTTATTTCTCTCTATACGATCTCCTCTTAACCTGTCCCAACCTTTTGCAATGTGAAATATCAAAGCATGACGAGCAAACTGCAAACCGAGCGGCTCCGCCGAAAGACAGCAAGCCTGAGTGACAGGGGAGAGGAGAAACAAAGAGGAAGTGAGTGAAATCAGCTGCAGATAGAAATGGGTGTAAGCTGCAGGAGAAACTTGAAGACAGATAAAAGTTAATTCTCTCTCTGGGAGAGACAGAAAAAGAGGGGGAGAGAGGAGTCTAAGAGGATATTTGGTGAATGGAGCCTGTCAGCTCACGTTGTGAAGAAATCCTCTTATACCTCAAAATTTCAATTAGGTGGGGAAGCGTTTTGCTGTGGTGCGTGCCTCTCGTTCTGTGCAGGAAGTACAAGGTGCACGAGGTGGGATTTGTCACAGCAGCGACAGGCCTGCTCCACCTACATTATGATTCAAAGAACACACACACAAATACACACACACACACTCTTCCACCTGCCAAAGCCAGTTCGAGTGACAACAGAGCTACACTTGATGCTACTTCAGTGCTCAGTGAGCAGTGTTGCAATTGAGTTTGTTCCACTGAAGAGGATCTGAAATTTAAACTCCACAGGTTTGTGTTGGGCTGCTGTCGTCTGTCTGACAGCGACAATTACACTTTGTGTCACCCTCCACAAATGACACTGACTTACAGTAATTACGATGCCAAATGCAGCGGCCCGTTTTCAGGCTTTGTTTTGATTTAATTCACAGCTTGGTGTTGTGCTTTCGTCTCTCTGTGCCCCTTGTGACCACAAAGACAGAATAAAAGGAAAGAAAGCTGAATCTCAAAACAGTCTCACCAGTCTTACCTGAACGGGAATCAAGGTGTGTGAGTTTTTAATCTGATTAAGAAACTCTGGATGGATGATTCAGGTTTAATACAGTCTGAGTCATGCTTTATGCGCAGCATTTAGCTCAATGGAAGTGTTTCCAGAGGATTCTTCTGTTGTGTTGTGGTCTTTGCAATGTGTTTTCTAAATGCTTTTGTTTTGTCTTTTTGCATGTGTTTTCTTAAGTTGCAGTGCTGTGAGCTCTCAGGGCCACCGTACATGTGTCTAAAATTAACATTCTCCTGCAAGATGAGGAAAACGAAGTTTGGCTAGCCGATAAAATCAGAGTTATCCTTTAAGATTCATTGATTCCTTGATGGATTTCTTGCTTTCAGTCACGCTTATGTAACGTCACGTCTCTGTCCCACTTCCAGGTGAGTTTTGCTCCTTCCTCCTCTTTCCCTCACATCCTCTATTCTCCTGTCGTTCTTTACAAACTACCCATCTCTTGTTGCTTTCATGTCCCTCCCCTCTACACTCTTCTCTCTCCTCTCCCCTCTTTTCCCTCTTTTGCCTTCTGCTCTTTTCTTTCCCTGTCGTTTTCTCCCTCTCTCACCTTTCTTCCTCCCCCTCCTCGCTCTATTCCCAGCTTCCCAGCTGGCTTTCATCTTCCCCAGGTTAGATTACTGTAAAGCACTGCCTGTCTGCCAGCATTCCTGAAAGCTTTTCATCTCTGCTCCGATTCATCTGGGGAGACAG
Source organism: Labroides dimidiatus (assembly GCA_030710495.1). NCBI lineage: Eukaryota > Metazoa > Chordata > Actinopteri > Labriformes > Labridae > Labroides > Labroides dimidiatus. The sequence goes on from CM061162.1 coordinate 19,460,785, forward strand.
GGAGAGTGAGGGAGAGAGGGAGAGAGGGTGAGGGTGAAGAAGAGAGAGGGAGAGAGAGAGAGAGAGAGAGAGAGGAATGTGTTGTGCCGCAGCTATGGATTTCAGAGTCTTCAGTGGTTAACCTGCACTACACGCTGCACTGGCTGATGGGAAATTTCCCTGCTGGTCTCTTGGCTGTCTGTGAAACGCCCACTCAGAGCTGAGAGCACGCCTCACCGGGGACGCCAAACGAGCACACGTTCATGCACATCGGCTGAAGAAACATACGAAAGGAAACAAATCACACACAAAATCATTAGCGCACATACATGGTGTGTTGTACATGTGTGTTTCAAGTAACGCATTCATTTAACATGTGCACAGTTTAGTAAACAGGAAGTGAACGACACTCTGTGCAAAAATGAGAGTTACTGAAAGTTAGGTCAGATCTACGGCACCCAGCAGAGCTCACGGGGTTAACAGTGCTGAGGAACAGAGTGAGGATGCAACAAGTGGATTTCAGGATTATCTTTAATTTCTTAAAGTGTAACAGTGAACAATAAAAATGGAGGAAATAAAAGAAATATGACTGTCCTGCCCCTGCACATTGTTTCCCTTCCACAAATCTGCACGGTCATAAAATGAACCCTCGCTCATTTCTGTAAGAGACTTAAATGTTCAAACAGGGGAAAGCTGAAAGCATGATGAAGCACCTGCAGATGTGTTTAAGAGTCGAACAGGCAGCGATCATCTCCACACAGCACTCTGAAATGAGCTCAGCCTTTAGAGAAACAATGCAGGAAATGTAAACGCACAGAAACTACTCCTCAGTGTGTGTTTGTGTGTGTTTGTGCCCACATATGTGCGCTGACAGCTCACACACAGCAGTGCAGCTTTAATTACAGGAGGCCCTCCAGCTGTTTATCGCTCTGCTTCAGTGTGTGTGTATGCATAGGTGTGTATTTTTTGTGTAAATGGGGGGACTGTGTCAGTGGGTGAGAGTGAAACATTTATGTCCAACCACAGCGAACTGCTGCGTGCTCAGCGTGTCTCCGTCTGTCCCTGTGTGTCGATACGGCAGCACGTGTGAAGATTTAAAAACAAAACATGCTTTCTTTAATCGTGTTTGAGCAGAAAATCTCAAATAGTCGCGACAAATGTTTTCTCATTCTGCATGAAGTGAATCCTCCTACTGTGACAATTTTTGTACAAATAAGCCCAGAAACTCGAGCGTAAGACAGACCAACACACTCAACTCAGACATGGCGTGATTACTGATTTGTGCATGCAGCAGGGTCTCCAGAATGGTAAAGTCAACTGACTTTAAGCATCGATAAATCTCTTGATATTTACTTTGAAATGTTGGTTCAGAAAAGAGAATTTGAACTTAATCTGAACCCTGATCTGATTTTTCAGGTCTCTGCTTGAAAACTGCATAATAAAATATGTATATCTCTGCAACCACAAAGTCTATTTGAATAATTTTGGTGTTGTAGTAAAGAGAAAACATGTTAGATTTGTTGAAATTTGTTTATATGAGTATATGTGATACGGATAAAGACTAAATAAAGATGGCACACAGAAAAAAAAATGTAGGTTCGCCTAAAAAAAAGACATTTCAGGATGACTGTCTCTTTAAAAATGATTCAGCTGCAGCTCTAAACCTTTATCAGACCACAGAACAACATATGAACATGATCTCTGCACCACCCCAGCGTTTTAACCCCTGACACGATTCAAATATGGAAAATGGTTCACGGTGAGTCGATTGAAACGTCAAGCAGAGCCTGACTCAAACAGGTGGAGCAGTATCTCATGACGGGCCAAGAGAATGAAGAGAGGCATGGTTTCTCGTCCATCTACAAACAGATTTATAGTTTAGTTTCCCTCTTATGACTTTCTCACCTCAGAGATGCAAATTTCTGCAGCGCTCCATTTGCCGAGTTTAGCTCTTCAAAACCTTAAAGTGCTGATGAACAAACCATGCAGAAAAAGTGAGGTGAGAGTTTGTGTCAGAGCGCGACGGCTTGATGTGCTTCTCCATTTCTGCAAACTATCTGTGAAATTCAAGCACAAAAACTGCAGGCTGGAGGCTGGTTTTACAAAACAGACAAATGATCCGTGCTAAAATCCACAGATTCCAGTTATGACACATCTGTCTCCTCGCTGCGCCTCATAATCATAAACTCTCAGGTCACAACTCCTGATCCAGCCATTCGCAGCGTGTTCAGACAGAGTTTATGCATTGTAACAGAGGAGATGAACTGGCTCCGCTGTGCCACTTGAGAAGCTGGAGAACAGTAAACCATGTGGAAAAACACTCAGACAAACATTGTGCTACACTGTGTGTGAGCTATCTGTTCTGTGGTATTGGTAGGCCTCTTGCGTTCTCAAGCTGAGGTGTGACAACACCTGGCTGAAATTTTGCAAAGTGCAAACATGGCTGCCTGGTTAGACATGTGTTTGCATCCATAATGTTGTGTAATAGGTGTCTGTGTGCATACTGGTGTGCATAATGAGCTGGATGGGCAGTGGGGGCAGAACCAGGGGCAGAACCAGGGGTAATGGACTGAGCATCAAAAAGCACCAAACAACCCAAGAAGAAGAAATCAAATCTCCATCTGTGTGTTCCTTTTGGACAGTATGTCAAGCATTTCTCTCTGCACTCAGCCACACTCTGCATACACACACACACACACAGTCACAGTGTCACATGCAGCTCTCACAGTAGCAGGTCCCTCCTTTATGATGGGTGTGTGTGATGATATGGTGCTATGAAGTATTAGGGGCATCCTGCATTTGAAATTTATGGACCTGCCAGTCTCCCAGCCCTACTCACAACTCCCACACCCTTTAATCTCACTGCTGTCATCCACTGTCACTGCCACTGCCTTATGACTATGGCCTTGGCTAACTGCCAGCCCCACACATCGCCACTGTGTGTGTGTGTGTGTGTGTGAGAGAGAGAGAGAGAGAGAGAGAGAGAGAGAGAGAGACAGTGTGAATGTGAGATGGTTGAAATACAACACCATTGTAAAGTGCTGAAGAGGACAGGATGTCAGTCAAATGTAGGGCAGAGATGACTGGCAGACAGGAGGAGCCCCCATTGATAAGACCTGATACAACCAACAACACCTGCAAAACAAAAGCTGTGACATATATGAAATAAAACAAACAATCAATCCAGAAATAAGAGGGAAGTGGTGACTAGGAGAAGAACCAAACTATCTCCAAACACCATGAGGACTTTATCAGTGATCCTGAAATAATCTCACTTTTATATATTTGCCTGTTTATAATCCATGATTTAAAATGAGATTATCAGTATCAAGATAATTTGTTCCTAAATGCTTTTTCTTGGGTGCGGTCACACTGGCCATCTATACCATGCCAAAGCACGCTTAAATAAATACGCTATGAATAAATACATCACAACAAGAACACCCATTCATGTATTTCCAAAACAAATGCATCTACTGGCAAGAGTCACATCCTCATGATAATGAGTGATGGTGCTCATGGGAAACAGAGTCTTTATCCCATAAAAACACTACTGATTCTGGCCCAAGTGGCAACACCCAGTAGAGAAAAATGAAGCCTATGTGGAAGTGCTGAAAGTTGCTGTTCATGGAGAAAAAAGATTTTTACAGCATTAAAAAAATATATATTTACAGCCTGGTGCAAAAAACAACTTGGGTCTAAAACAATAATTCTGCTATTTGCACGTACGGTTGGTGAATTTTTTTCAAACTCAGCAGTTTATGAGACATTAGGATTATGGGTTTCTCCAATCAGAGTTTCAGCTCAGCTCACATGACTGACGGGCGCCCTGTAGCTGTTAGACAGGAAGCTCCAAGTCCACATCATATCCAAGATGGCCCTGTCCAATGATTGGCTTCATTTGACCGTATCAGGAACAGATGGGTGATGTCACAGAGACTACGTCCACATCTTAAACAGGCAATGGTCTGGCCACAGGTGTAAGGGTAATCAATACCAAACAGGTAGTCCTCACGGAGCACCAATTTCACACCAACAAACTAAGGAATTAGCAACATCTTGAGGCAATATTTCTCTGTTCTTCTGCAGAAAACATCAAAACTTATAATATACACAGTGTACTGCTCTGCATTATCAGCAGACTGCTCATCAGGCCCTCAGAGGCTGTTTAGGTTCTGTCCACATCCACTTTGAGCACTTTTAGAAAGCATGAGACTGATGAGGAGGCTGAGTGAGAGAACAAAAGCACGCTCAGTGCATACTCACACATACAGACAAAGACAGGAGCTGAGCCTTCGCCCGTTGTAATAAGCATTCAGGGCTAAAAGTCCTCCACAAAGCAGCTAATTCGTCGAGCTCTGTGGGAGGCTCATTGTTACTGAGGAGATGTGAAATTCTGTGATCAACCAAAAAAGTAATTATAAAACAAAACATCAGCAAATACGTGCAAAGTTGCGAAGCTAATTGTCAGTGATGTTCCATGATTATAACGCTAACAATGCACAGCATTGGGAGGGACGGTTTTGGAGGATTTTCTAAAGCTTTTGCGCCCTTTAATGAGATGTAAAGGTTTATATTAGAAAACTGAGTCAGAGTGAAAGAAAGAGTTCATATTCTCCAGTCACATTTTAATTAATTTGACGGTCTAACGTGGGTCTTTGATTATCTCCTGAGCTAAAATCAACCCGTGCATTTAATAAACACTGATACCTCCATGCTCTTCCAGCTCTCTGGCCTTCAAAGTTTAATAGCAGTGTTCGAAGCAGAGTGACGCTTCAGTGCTTCAGCTCTGGACACATCCAGATGGGTTCACTCACCCTTTACTTTCTTCCTCTGAAAGCCGCCCATGATTATCTGTCGGGAAGTCTTCAGATGGACGTGCTGAGTAAGCACAATGACCAACCTCATCCATTTCCCCCCTCAAAGCCCTTCCCTTTATTCCCTGTGTGTGGAGTTACTGGAACTAATGTGGTCTAAATGGTACAACCAGTACATGCAACACTGACTGTGTACACAATCAATAGCCGCATTATTAAGTTGCTAGCAATGAGGCATTCAAATACAAATCAATAAATGCAATTAAAGCACAAAATAAACCGGAGGAATTTTTGCTGGCTGGAAATAGTGAAAGGGATTATTGTCGTCGCTCTTCAGCTACATGGAGTAATATCAGTCTTGTGGGAAATGAGCAACATTTCCCTGCTGCTTTGCAAACCCTGCAACTAAATGCAGAGAGTGAGGGATGCAGTGTGAAGTCAGCTGAGCACGTCTGGAAGTAAGGTTTCAAGTTTAGGATGGGAAATATGAAAGAGAGAGAGAGGAAAAGAAGATGTGCAACTGGCACACAGAGGCAGTTTATAAATGTACAGTGTTTGTTTTGTTAAAATTTGACTATAAATGTTTATCAAGACCCATTTTTTTCATGACCAAGACAGGAGCTACAGCAAATTTACTGATGATAAAAACTTTAACGTGTGTTTTGTTCACATCATAAGAGATGAAAACATTCAAGGTGGATGGTTGGATTCCAAAATCCATCAACACAGTGCCAACAGAAAGAGTCTTATAACTTGATTTGAATTAAAGAACGCAGTTCATCAACATTATTTCATCAAATTTTCATCAAAAGACCTAAAACAGCTGCCAAATCAACACTGATGCTGTTTGATAAAGGAAGGTTCCAAATATGTTACATTCAGGTTTTCAGAGGTCACATCGAGGTTAATTTATCATGAATACAAAAATAGGAATCATAATAAAATCTCTCAAGCATCCGCTGCGAGACGATTCAACAGAATCTCTCTCAGCCAGAGATATCCTGAGGCACAGCTTCATTTTTACAAATCTACTATCACGCTTGGCTGGATATCTGTTGATCACTCAAGAACCAGTACACTCAAAATCCATCTTAACCAATCCCCATCGCTCTCAGCAATTTAACGGTCTCATCTGAGCCCCATGATTCCATCTGTACTTGGTCTCAGGTCAGAAGATGAGGGGGTCTAAGAGGGAACCGGTGGTAGGATTAGTTCTCCTATCCTTCACCAGCTCTTTACCATTTTAATGAGCCAGGGCCGGAGGGTCTTTCTTCTGCCCCAGCCAACTGTGTCATAGTCTGGGCCTGGGGACGGAGTGCGGCTGCAGGGGGTTCAGGGAGCGCTCTAATACAGCTCAGCCATTGTATGGGGAAATGGAGTGAGATACTGAACAGATGAGAAGAAGTGTGGGTATGAAACGGAAGTCGGACGCACAGACCTCTATGTGTGTCCTCCCCCAGAATAAAAGAGTAATTTAGGCCTTTCTATGCGCCTACCTCCAAAGCTCCCCTGGTATGCACCCTGATAACACGCAGGAGCACATGTGGATTAACTCTCTATTGAAGGAATTGTAATTACCTGCTGATATGAATATTATTATTACTACAGGGACAGAACCTGACTACTTTGTCTTTCAAATAAAACGAAAAAATCACAAAGCTGGCAAAGGGAATGGAAAGGGTTAACCTGAGCAGGGGAGAAGAAATTGGGTGGTAATTCTTTATTTGCAACATCACTTTCACAAAAGACAAAAACATGAGGCCGAGTCTGTAAAAGGGCAGCTGTATTATCCCGGGATTACACAAACACACAGATGCCTCCAGACTTGTCTTCTCTCCATTAAATCATGGTTAATTTCTTTGCATTGTGTTGTAAATACATTCAAAAAGTAAAAGCAGGGGACAGAAGATGATTCTTGGCACCACAATCAACTCAACATTTGCGCTCGGCTGTATTCAATATAAATAAATTGGCTCTGACATACACGTCCAAAGTCTGCAAGAAGCTCTGAAGGAGGACAAAGGTACTGCCAGAGGAGTGAGGACAAAAGCTAGTGGTGCTATAGGACTTGACAGGGATGGACAGTAGGGATGCAAAGGGCTCTGCTGGTGTGTATAAAGATCAAAAGGTGTGTGTGTGTATCTCCAGAGAGCACATGGATGCTTCTTTTAGGAACAAGCGTCCAATGGCACCTCAAAGAAATCTAGACTGAAACAATTTTTCAGAACCCCGACGGCAAAACAAAACCTCAGTCACAGAAGGGGGCCTGAGAGACTCTTCTCCATTGGACAAAAGCCCCCGTCAATCATCACAGGGGGTCAGGAGGATGGTCAAAACTCAAATAAGGGCACAATGGCACTCTGGGATTCCACACTAACACACACTCTGAAAGAATGCATGGCTAATCAACGCTAGAGAGAAAAAAAAAAAAAAAATACAAATAACCCCGAAGTGATGTTGGGCGGTTTGTCAGAGATAAAGGGATTCATAAGGAGGAGGAACTAGTCCAGCCAAAGAATGCTGCTGATGTGAATGCGTGCAGCCAGGGCCTTTGAGCTGCTTATAATGGAGGAGAGCATGAAGAGGAGTCATTGATACAGGCTGAAGTTCACTTCACGGTGGTTTTTGGCATTGAGTGGGTGAGACTGAGAAGCATTTCACAGCCAAAGACACTTGGCCTTGGGGCAGAAATGCCTATGGAGCAGAGCTAGGCTCAATGCTATGACCCAGAGCCGCACAGAACACAACCATCACTGTCACTTCAGCTTCACTAAGACTTTAGCCCTTGTCTATCTGCCTCAATCTTTCTCACGCACACATAAGATGACCTTAGACACAAGTGGGAAACACATGCCAGTCAACATAACTTCTCTGCAGTCACATCCTGATCCTATAAACCAGAGGTGTCCAAACTTGGTGAAAATGGCAAAGGGCCAGCAGCTTTTACTGACATATTTATTAACCATGAAAGAAACATGAATGCTCTATCTGTTAACGATTTCCTTTAGTGATTTATGTAAAAATCAGTCTCTCAGTGGCTCAAACCTCCTCGTTCCATCATCACAGACTAATGAAATCAAAGCTCTCCTGTCCCTCAGGTGTCTCTTTATTCCAGATGATCAGTGGTCAGTTCTCTACAGTGTTACCTGCTGCGTAAACATCATCAAACTCTGCATCTGACCAAGGAAAATGTTCTCCATTAGGGGGCGATATGAGACAAATATGTCAGCGGGTTTTTATGGCAGGATCAGGATCTGGATTTGATCAGGATTGTTTTTCAGGATGTTTTGAGACATGTTTGTTCCCAAATTGTTCTTATCCTGCATTCTGAACATTTTTTTTCTGCACCATTTAATGTCTTCCCTGCATCATTTAATCATTTTAATCCAGTTTAGTGTCCAACCATAAGCTGTAAGAGTTTCTGCAGAATGTACAGACGTTACTGGATATACTTTGGTTTTCTCTGTGCACAGAATTTAGAACTTGGTTAATTTCAGTTCCATGATCAATAAGTTGTAAGATAAAAGCTGGGGGCCTTATAAAAACAGACCTTGTGTCATTACTGACTTTTGACAATCCTGCTTCAAACTTGCTGTCCCAATAACTTCACGTAACAGTTTCTGTCTCTGCACCTCCTGTCCAAAACTATTTCTTATTCACCGTCTTTGTCTTCTCTTTTTTTTTAGACCTTTACTGCTGCTGAACTCCCCTTTATTCCCCTCCTCCCTCCTCAAGCGTGATGTTACCTCTGTGCTCTGGTCCTATAGTACCAGGGCAGGTTAAATCACAGCCAGCCACAGGCACTAAATATGAACAAACGCCTCTGCTTTACCTGGATGGCCTCCCTGAGGGGACACTTGAAGACAGCAAAGCGTTCTCTGTGTTTCTCTCTGTGAACCCCCTCCCCTGTTACCCTCAACCTCCACACTGAAAAACATAAGGCCCAAAGGCCTTTACTTTAGCAACTGAAGAAATAGGGCGGATGCCTCTGAGGGAGAGGAGGAGAGAGGGAAGGTGTGGGGAGGGAAAGTGAAGAAGCATTTGGTTGGATAATATGTGGGACAGTGAGGCTGGCATTTACCTGAGTGTTTGATGCATACATTCAAGGTTATTTTCTAGAAGGGTAGAAGGCTTGAGGATATAAAACCCATAGCAATAGGATTACACTTAAATGTCCATTGTCAAAATAGTAAGACATGAAACCTAAATGTTATATATGGATGTAACTGGTTACTTTTAAGATCAAAGTCTTCGTTTGTCACACAAAGCCTTCAGAAGCAACATCACCTGCCAGGAATAACTCACAAAGCCATTTCCTGATGCATGACATTCCTTAAAATTTATCTATCTGACCTGGTGTCCAACGTGTCTGAAACTCGGCGTGTGAACTGACTGAAAGAGAGGATTTGCAGGGGGCAGCTTGGAGGATCCTCCATCCTGCTAAGCTGTTTGATTTCCAACAGCAGGTGTGTATTAATCCCTCCTCTGATAGGACACAAGCAATGGGGCTCTCTGTTTGCACACACACCCAAACAGAATAATGAAAGGACCATTCACCTGTCGCTCCACAATCTGCATAGAGGGACTTACAAACACAGGAGCTGCATGAATCACCTTGTTCAACCTTGAGTAAACAGTTGAATCAGCGCCGGTCGAGCTGGAGATGCTTCTCATGTTTGTCTTGAGCTCTACGTTGGGGTGTGAATGTGCATACATATGATGGCAGTGTGACTAATTATTAATTTCTTCTTTGTGTATTAGTGTGTCACTGCTCCTGTCTGACTGCTTTGCATTCTCATCTCTCCTTCTCACATGGCGCACACAGATGAAAGCAGGACTTGTGTGTAATTAATTGGATATGTTTGTAATTAGGGGGCGAAAGAGGGAGAGATGTGCGCATGCCGCCTTTTGTTTTGTTTGTTGAGCCGAACAACAGCAGAGCAAAATAAAAACTGATTAGACTGAACACTAATTACCATGGAATTATCCCCCGCACTTCACAGGGTTAATTCTTATTCTGTGTGTCTGTGAGTCCGTGCGCACATGTGATTCGTCTGCTTCAAGTCCACACATTATTCTGCTTCAATCAGTTAGTTATTGACCATTAGCTTGGTCACAGGGAGGCACAAGCTGACGCTGGAAGGTAATGACTTGTTTGCTGAACAAGAAAGTGGCTTGCTTATTTGTTGCAGAAACACAGTATGACAAGCTGTTAGGGACAAAATGGACATGGCTGGAGATATATGTTTGCACAGACACCCACTAATGAGCTCAGAGGTCTTTAGATAACTCTTCATATTTCAAAAATAAAGTTTACTGGACAGAATATTGCACTGATCACTAAAAAACACACTGAGATAAAAGAAATGTCTCACATGTGCAGAAAAAGTGAAGTATGGAAAGTTGGATTTGATAAACAAAGTGGCAACTTGGCAAAAAGTATCACTAACAATGTGCAATTTTACATTATCGAGTATTCATACTTTTCAGTGAAAGCCCTCATTCGCCGAATGTGTGTTTCAGAAGCCAATCAGCAGACAGGGTTTAGTCACATGACTCACTGACAACAAAAACACAACATGGTCTCATATGAAGGAAATATGCAGGAGCCTCCAATCTCAGGGGATGATTAAATATTAAAATGTTCAATTATGTTTACATGTTGATGTCATATTAATTTAAGGATGTTTGTTTGTTTATTTGTTTATTAACTAATTACAAAAGCTTAACTAAGATACTATTTAGCAAACCTGATTGGATTATCCAGTGATTTATGTACAGCCTGGACACAACTTGAAGTTGGTTGTTGTTAAATATTGACATATAATATTGTTGGGCAATGTTTTGCAGAAGATATATGAAACACTTTAGAAATGAACAAGAGCTGTTGTTTTGAAATGCAATCAATAGATGTCCTGGTTAGCAAGTAGAGTTTTACAGAATGTTTTGTAGGATATCGTCCACCCTTAGTGGCAACCCCATGAAGCAAAATATGAAGCCTATGCTGATGGGACTGACAGGTGGGAACCCTGTAGTTGTCAGCAAAAAGGCTTAACTCCCGCCTCTTTGCCTGACCAAAACACAAGAAAAGCTCAGTTGAGTTCAGCCTTACCAGTATGGCCCACAGGCAAGGATAAGTAGACAACGACATGCCCCTTTGAGCTGCGTGCCTACAGCGAGGCTAAGCTAGTGGGGGCAAAGTGTCAGGGCTTTCACTGGTTGTTAATGGCATGAATACTAAAACAACAAGAATGCCTTTAACTGTACAGGTGAAACGAGGAGAATGGGAAATGACACCGTGTACAAGAAGGTGTCGATCAACTTCAGGAGTCTGAGTGTGCAGTTGTACACTTCCGGTTATTAATAGATGACTACAAGTTAGCACAATGCTTCGTGAGAATTGATCTCCTCCTGTTTGCTCTCCTCGCTTCTGCCAGTCCTTTTTTTTAAACATAATACTTATGAATTTCAGATTTACTTAAACTCTATTTTTATCATCAGTTCTTTCTTCCAAAACAATATTTTAGTCATATTTCTACACAATGTGCACAGAAATAAACCTGTAACCTAAACACTTCTGCTTGTGTAACCCACAAAAGCTTTTAGAACTACAAAACTAACCTCTCTTTGTGTTATCATTCTTTCCACAAATATAAATAATTTGGTTCTGCTACTTAAGAGATTAATAAAGTTGTATATAGGTTGAATACAGGCGATCAATCCTCCTTAGCATTATGCTAAAAAATAACACGGGAAACCCCATAGAGAAACGGCAAAGCTAGTAAGGTTAGCGCTATGCTTTTTACATGAAAATAAGTACAAAATATGAAAACGAACAGTCTTTATGAACCCATGGTTATTTCAAGATAGATGCCGGAGCCTTACAAAACTAGCAAAACAACACGGGAGCTAAGGACTAGGTTTTAAATCACATGTTCTGTATTAATAGCACATGTTTTGATGTTGACATAAAGTAAACAAATTGGTTGAGAAATGAGCAAGTTATTATTAATTTTTTAAAGTACAGGCAATGCCTTTAATAGGAATATTGCCCCCACCAAGATGGCTACCATGTAGGTATGTAGCTTAGCAGAGCTCTGATGTGTCTTGTCTTCTAAATACATCTATAATGTGGCTGCTGTCCACGACAGGGTTCAAAACTCTGTCAGAGAAACACATGGATGACATCACAGAGACTTCCTCCATGTATTATACAGCCTGTGAAATAAACTTTCTGCTCTTCTATTAAAGAGATAAGTTATGATTTTGAAGCATTTTGCAGACAAAACCCAGCACCAAATGTGTAATTATGTCGCTTTCTTGTATTTCACTTGTTGTAACTGCAGCTTAAAATGTCACCTTAATGCTGTTTTGAGCAAGCAAGTGGCCATAAAACTGGGATCTTTCCATACACACTGCCTGCACGGTTTAATAAAGTGTTCTAATCGTACTCCTGTTGGTCTCAAAAGTCGAGCTCTGCTGCTGAATAAACACCACAGTGCTTTCAGAGAGCCTGCTTTTCTCTTATCTCAGAGAGAGTTTGTAATGAGTTGGATTGTTTTGCTGCGTTGTACGTGTATGCATTTCTCACACATCACCTTCAACAGGGCCCAAAATGCCTTCTGATAATGGCCCTTCTTTCGTTGTTGTTGCTGGTGTTGCTTGGTGGCATTAATAAGCTTATCCCGCGGCAGCTTTTACACAAACAAACAGACTCACAACTGACACCAGGAGACTTCCTGTAAAAGCTTTTGTTGCTCATCAATGAAATTTGAGATCTGTGGGATTATGGCGTCATGATTGTAAGGTATTTTCAAAAATCACACATTTGACCAGAGAGGTGGTAAAACCACACAAAAAACATGCAGAGTGATGGATTTTGATTATTTTGCATTAAGCTCCCCTCATCAGAAATTTGGCGACGGCTCCAAATCATCTGAGAACACTCTACCTCATACTTCTGCACATCTGTTTCACCGTCACTCTTCCCATGATTTTTTTTTGCTGTGTTCACGCCAAACTAAGCAGTAAGGCTTCAACAACCATGAACGACAGCACAGAAATGCAAAAGAGAAGCCAAGCACACAGATGACTTAACATACATCCAAAGCCTGCAGAGGAAACAGATCTGTTTTGTGACAGAGGTGGAGCTGAGGGGGGGGGGGGGGGGGGGCGCGGGGGGGACACCCTCTTCGGAAATGGAAGAGTGCATCCCCACGGACTCTTCTTTCCTTCCTCCCTCTCTCTCTCTCTCTCTCTTTCTCTCTCTCAGTCTCTTAGTCAGTCTTCCTGCAATCCCCTCTGTTGCATGGCTCGGCTCGCCCCGTGTTACCATGGCAACAAGGACTGGTGCGGCATGGCAGGGACTATGGAGGAAGAGAGAGGGAGCAAGGAAGGGAAGAGTCCAGTGGTCCCTTCACAAGCAGCAGACACCCTGAGGGAACCAAAGAGGAGAGAAAGAGAGAGACAAGACTTCATCCTCAACTTGTCTCAGTGTTTGTCCTTCAGCATCAACACAGACTCCTCTCTCTGTCTTATCTCCATACTCTACTCCTCTGTCCTGTCTCCTTCGTTCCTTTACGACAATGAGATGTCTACCCTTTCAACCATGCCTCCCATCTCCTCTCCTTTGCGTTCCTCTCTCATCCTCTCCTTTATTCTGCTCTCTTTTCTTTTCTCCTGACTCCTTTCCTCCCATTTTTTCTCTCCTCTCCTCTCCTCTCCTCTCCTCTCTTCTCCTCTCTGAATGAATTAGTGATGACAGTGGATTGGTCCACAGTGGTGAAGGAGGATTGTAATTATAAAAATGTCACTCCTTGTTATGCCAAGAAAGTGAGCGAGGAGCCATTACTACCTGTGACATCTGTACTTGGTTGAAGACATGAAAGACACCACATACTCTGCTTCATTTGCTTTTTCTAAAATGTGCACGGAGAAGGTGAAATGTTATTTTGAAATGGGTTTTTTTGGATGTTTGGCTGCCACATTACTCCTTGGAGGAGTATTTGGGCTTCAAATGTTGCCTGGAGACACCATACGGCAGTTTTAAGTGGACTTCCCTTGTCCCAGTTTGTCCTCATGTAGGGCATTGTAGCTGCACACTCAGTGGCTGCTTCATTAGGTACACCTTGCAGTAACAGGTTGGACCCTTTTTCCTTCAGAACTGCCTTAATTCCTCATGGTATGGATTTAAAACTGCTGGAAACTTTCCTCCATAATGACGTGATAGGAGTAAGAATATGTAGAACTGGCAGATAGTGACGACGGGTGCCCTTCAGCTACAAACAAAAGGATGAAGCTCCAGTATTGGCAAGTATCCACTGTGCTGCTGTGACTTTGAGAATAATCCTGAATACCTCTGAGCCACCGTAGAGCTGCTGACCATCTGCTCTGACCGAGCAAAATGCCAATTCTTTATGAAGCCATTATAAATACAAAAAGTTCAGCATCACATCAAAAAGTTTCTCCCACTGTCACCAAAACTTGCAGGATGCAGCAAACAACATTTTTCGGTGCTTTGATAGTGACACAACATACAGCCTTATCATAATTCCCTCTATATTGTTAAGATAGCAGCAGCTTATGTGGCTTCAGAAGCAGCAGGGAGTAATAAAGTCTGTCTTTATCTTGGTCGGTTAGAGTCACAAGTAAAGGCAGAGCTGTCACACTGATGTAACAATCTGACCCGAGCAGGGCCAGGGTGCCGAGACTCCCATCAGACTGATAAAGATGTTCATAAAAGGATTTATATTGGCTGTCACAGAGTGTATAGATTCTTATCAGACACATATAGATGCAACATCCATGCACACACGACCGCAACGCGCAGACACAGATGGAGGGACGGACATGGCGCGCACATGCACAGCTAGGCTCCCGCTGCCCCCATTCATCTTCACTATTTATGCTACCAAACCGAGCGTGATCAGAGTGATCCGAGCGATCCGAGCGGCTGATTCTGGTTCAGATTTGGGGTATTGGATGACAAGAGGAAATCACATAGAGGCCAGATAGGATCAGACTCAGGGACGTCCTCTAATGCCCCCCCCCACCTCAAAAAAAAAAAAAAAAAAAAAATTACAACTGGATCACGTTTTGACACATAGCACAGGCGGCCGGCTTATCTGTTCATTACTGCAGCTCACATTGCCTTTGAAAGACAACATAACCCAATTACCAGCTTCCTGTTTTTGATGAAAACAATACGTGAGAGAGTGACATGTATGAGTGTGTGTGTGTGTGTGTGTGTGTGTGTGTGTGTGTGTGTGTGTGTGTGTGTGTGTTTATATTTCAGACAGGTATTATTACACTTGGATGGATCCTCCTGAAGGCTCTACAAGTATCATATCAGAGCAAACATCTTTATCACGTAGTGTGTCTCCACTCATTTAGTCTGTTATCAGTTGTTGTTTTATTGAGCCACAGACTGTATAAACACGGTTGGTCTCAGTGACCCATGTGTTTCTCAGGAGGTTTAATGAACACTGGAAATGCTGCATCAACTTAACTCAAGTGAAAGCTTGAAGTGAGTTGGCAAACAGCCATAATCTGCCTCTGATGTTACCTGATTATGTAAAACTCTCAGTATCATCAAAACTAGTTATTCAAAGAAACATCTTCACATTCAAGGTCAAACAAATAAATTATGCCAATCATTTTTTTCTTTAATCAGGCTGTAAACGTGTTCAAATCTGCAGCTTTTTGCCTGGTTAGAACCAAGCGGCAACCTCCAGTCTGAAAATATGAGGCAATGCGGAAGTGTTAAAGTCTGCTGTTCTTCGAGTGTCCGCTTGAGGCTGGCTCCGGAAGTACCGGAAGTCACAAACACACCAAGCCAAAAAAAGCAGTTTTCACGGCCAAAATAAGCACATTTACAGCCTGGTACAAAGAATGTCTCCCGTCTGAATCACTAATCTCACTAAACTGTACGGGGGATTAATTTTTTTCTAATTCGGCAGTTTCCACAATATTAAGCTCGCCAGTTCGTCCAATCAGAGGCACAGCTCAGATCACGTGACTGTGGAGCGTCCTATGGTTGTTACTGTGGAGACTCACAGCACGCCTCATTTCCAATATGGCTGCGTCGGCCGTTTGGCTTCAAAAGTCCGTTTCAGGAACAGACGGGTGACGTCGCTGAGACTACGTCCATTAATTATACAGTCTATGGTTAAGAACCAGCACTGACATGTCTGGTACACACAAGGTGCATGATATTTACAGGAAAGAATCACCAGTCATGACATTAACCATCATAAACTGCATTTTAAACAAATGTTACTGAAGCTCTTCTGTAAAAAACGCGACTGGAGGAAAAGACAACAAAGAAAAGTGATTTCAAAGGTTATTTTAGAAGTGCAAAATAAAAAATAAAAAAAAAAGTGTTAGAGACTCCTAACAACTTTATCTATAAGTGTGCTTCCATGCAGAGTTATATACCTTATAGATGTAATAATAGACCAACTGACTGGATTAAGTGCATTGCACTGAAGAGGCTGTTCAGCAGCGACGCATCTGTGAAAACATAATAAACAGAGATTTGATGGAAAGATGGAGGCAGTGATGAAGGTATGAAGAGGTTTAAGGTGCAGGACTCGTTCATTAACAGAATCCATGAGTATGATGTTTGAACATGAAGGAGGGATCACATTTAGGTTTAATGTTTATGTGTAGATTAATATGCAAAGTGCACCGCTGACGTGTGTGTTACAGAAGTCACAAACACAACACTGCTGAGTGTTATCGGGCCTCTCTCAAGGTTGCCATGCACAGCTTTAATAAACACACACAGCCAGAGGGAGGCTGCACTGATAGAACAGCAAAACACCCAAATTCTCTATCAGTGTTCCTACAACATGGCTGCAGGCTGCCAGTGTTTATGTTGTTCTCACCGAGATGCTCCAGCAATAAATCAAAGTGAAAGAGAAACCCAGCACTGGTGCACTTCACGTGGAGGCACGCTGATGAGAATTTTAAAAAGAGGTTCAAAGAACGATCCTGACGAGAGAGCGTGAGTGTGAGGTCTTTTCAATACAGCAAGAAAATGTAAAAAAAAAAAAAAAAAATCCAAACGCTCACACTTTGTCAAGGTTAACATGTCGTTGTCAGACGTGCATGTTTGTCGATGTCGTCGTTTAGAATGTCAGAATGCTAAATTATAGGACGCCTGAGAACAAAATGGCTGCTTTGGAAAGTAGCACATGTTTTCTGTGTGTGGAGAGGATGTTCCCACTCATGTCTGAGACATGTCCTTGAGCTGAGAAGTGTGGAAGGAACGGAAAGATAAGACCTGTGTGTTCACACGTAGCTACAAAATTAATTCTCCTCACACTTAGCTACAGACATACAGCCTCTTATTCTCCTCAACACACACACACACACACACACACACACAAAATAAATCTGTGTTGACATCAGGGGTGTAATGTTTTAACAACGACTGGATTCATATCTCAAATTTGTGGTTGCCGATATGATTCAAGGATGATATTTGTTCATTTAGAACGATAAAACCGGAACGATTCAGTAACTTTTTAGCCAAAAACTCAACAAGTGAGAATGTGAAATAAATATCTGGATCCTGGATGGTGCAGGTGAAGATTCCTGGAGTCCTGTTGTTTCTTATAAGAGAATCAGATATGAAATAATAACGAACATAAACAGAGCCAGGCAAATAAATCTGATGTACCATATGTTGACCTGTGACCCACAAACCAGCAGATATATGAAATAAGAACATTAATAAACACAGGATATAAACTGTACATGAAAACAAATTCTTATAATGCTCCAAATATGAGTCAAGACAAAGAACCAGAACACGACTCAGTCAAATAATGAACTTTAATTAGTAACAATAATCTAAACTAAAACTAAACGACTAAAATAAAAACCCACAGTTTTCATGAAGACGTTAACTTATTAATTTATGAGCTGCAGTAAATTCTGAATGAAGTGAAGTGGGAGGCTGTACAGTCGTCTTATATTAATAAAGGATATGAGAGTTAACAGATGCATTAATCTGTGATTATCTCACAAAGACAATTCACACAACTTTCTACCTGTATGATAGTTGTATTGTTTTATGTGTTATTGACTGAAGGAGGCCATCTAGTGTCTGGAAGTGGTTTGAGTGATGCTTTAAGTTATTTGGAGCCTTTTTTTCTTTTATCTTCCTGTTTGGAAACATTTGTCTGTGAGCGTTTTGACATTTAGAGTTTTCAGTAATGTTTACAAACAGTAACTGTGAAATGTTTCTGTGATGAAAGTTTGAATTCTGTTTGGAAACTGAAGTTATATCGATCTATGCTAACTGCTAGCATATTAATGCAATTTCCCTTATACGTTAGCAACAAGCTAGTGTAATCTTGTTTTATATTGTTGTTGGTACATTTGAAGATGTATAACTTGCTGAATGTGTTGAATATAGATTTCTCAGTGTGTTCAGTTTGTCAGAGCTTCCTCTGTTAAACTTTAAGATGAAAATCCTGAATCAGAGTTTTCTTGGAGAAACTGTTTCCTGTCTAATCTGAGCCATGGACTGCAGGCTGAGCGCGTGCTGATGATGTCACAGACAGGCAGAGTCACTGGAGTAATGTTTAACGTCTTTTTCATTAAAAGTGTACAAAAAGCACATCCAAACGATTTTAGATCGATTTATGTCGTCAATAAAGCCAACTTGACGAGCACAGATTGATGTAGTTGGATCATAGGAATATAAATTGATGCATGGATGTTATAGATGAATTGTTACACTCCTTGTTGATATTGTCCTTTGAACCACAAAGAGTCAACAAACACACATTTGAGCGCTCACACACAATCACACAAATCTGTTTACAGGAACAGACACACACGAGACCTTTTCCTCAACCTCAAAATCCAGCTGGAGGACGAAGCATTTCTCTTCTACAAAGTACATACAGCAGAATGTAAACATCAATAAATATGTACTGCTAGTATTAATAAACAACTTTCAAATTCCCTACTCAATTAATCCCTCTGATTTTACTCTTAAGTTTCTCCTGACCCCGAGCTGCTCTCCCCATCAAAAACCTCTTCTCCCTGAAGGCCTGGCTCTGCTCTGAGACACACGAGAGGAAGAGAAGCAGTAAAACATGAAGAGAGCGAGAGAGAGAAAAGACAATACCAAAGAGGAAGCTTCTTCAGCACTACAGGATACAGAGAAATAAACAGAAACAGAAGAAGAAGAAGAAAAAGGTCGAGTCCAGAGAAAAAAAAAAAACAGCCATCTACTAATACACAAACAGCCTTTGTGATACAACGTAAGGATAACAAACCTCCTTCTGTGTTTGAATACCAGAGGGCCAAATGATTAATGTACTGCAAAGCTCCACCACAGACGTGTGTCCGTGTTACAGGCATGTCATTAAAACATGCCGGGTTGGATTAAGGGAGCGAGACGGGAGGCGAGAAAGATAAAAACTAATGACAACCTTGATGGAAAGTTCAAGTAGACAACAAAGGTAAAGAAAGAAATGTAATTAAAATGAAGCTCCAGCTGGTTGAAAGAGAAATCAATGAGAGAGAAATTACAAAGAGATAAACAGAGGCGGAGATGTGGATTTGAATGTAGCAAAGCGTGACAGAAAAGCAGAAATACGTTTTCTGAAGCAGTTAATAAACAGAGGAAAGATGGAACAAAGGAACGAGAGAGCAGGAGAGAAAAGAAGAGGAGGAGAACATGTTTTCCTCTTCTGCTGAGTCCCCATGTGTCTGACAGACCAATGGATGATTTATGGTGAGCATTGTCTCGCTGTGTAATTGGCCGCCATGTTGGCTGCCCTGTGCAGGAATGAGACTAAGAGAGAAGAGGAGATATCTCAGGACCTGTGTGGACTTTGACCAAACAGCAGCAATCTGTGGAAGGAGGCAGGAGGTGAGGGATGGAGGGAGGGGTGAGAGAGCAAGACGCAGAGAGCAAGACGCAGAGAGCAAGACGCAGAGAGCAAGACGCAGAGAGCAAGACGCAGAGAGCAAGACGCAGAGAGCAAGACGCAGGGAATCTCTTTTTGCATTTTGTTCTGCAAACATCCAGCTAGACAAGACAAACAAAAACAAACAACAGGGGCTGCTGTATTTGAGACATAAAAAACTCATATGGAGATAAGAGTGTACAAGAGACTGTGGAGAAATGATACAAAATGAAATACAGCAGTAAGAATGCCAGTGAATACACCAATCTTAAAGAGAGGCTATATTGCTGTCTTAAGTCTTCATACTTTCACTCTGATACCTTTAACAAATTTACAGCTGAAAAAAATCCTCCTTTGTCACACTAGTGTTTAGATAATCGTTAACTCAGCTTCCATCTGAAACCTTTTGTTTTAGCTACTGTCTCTTTAAGGCCTCCTGCTTCACAAACCCCCTTCCTTCTGATTGGCCAGTCCTCTAAAGACTTTGTTGTTTGTGGCTTGCCCCTTAAACATGTTATGAAGAAGTTAAGAGATATGTAGGGATTTGAAAATCTGCACACGCTTAGTATCAACATCCAGCAAAGTAACTTTATATCCATATGTGAAAATATGTGAGAATATAATACCCTCTCTTTAAGTTACATACCAGTTAATCATTGTTAATCAATAAAAAAAACATCTACAGTGTGATATGAGCCAGCGATTTTCTAACAACTGTATGTATATTAAATTAGATGTCAGACCTGGTGTTGTAAAGAAGGCCACATGTTGTTGTTTTTTTTTCTTTTTTTGGGAGGGGGGGGGGGGGGGGGGGGGGGGGTTAAGACCGTCTTTGTCTTTTTTAATTCCATCAATCTCTGACCGGAGAGTAGATGTCACCTGGTGATGTAGCCCTGTGGAATGGGTGAGTAACATCCTATCAACATGCCATCAGTGTCCAGTGACGTAGCTCTAACCGTGTCAAATTGAAAAGTTTATTGACAAATGAGTACTCGGAAATGAGATCATCGCCGCCACGTCAAAGTGAGGTCACGCTGCTGTTTGGTGATTTAATACGAAGGGCGCTTCAGGAAAGAGCGCCGAAACAATGAAGTCAAAACAACAACAAAACTAAAATGTCAATAAAACAGATCCAGCTTCGACCCGGACTGCTTTTAGGATCAATGAAACGATGAACTAGATCAGTGCAGTGAAAAGAGCTGGATGGTGTTTGGGTTACATTGATTTACATACAATTTATTGTTAAAGTGATCCCATTTGATCCGGCTCAGTGATGGGACTCTTCATACAGAGTTAAATGATGGCGAACATTCAATCATCTACTTGTCTGAGTAGGCAGCCATGTTTGAAGTCAGTGCTGCTTGTTATGTTGCTCTGATGTGTAAATAACATTGTATAAATAAGTAGAGTGCTATTTGGACGGTGTTTAACTGATACGGTCTTTGGGAGAGACATCAAAGGGTGCTGTGAGTCTTTTATCTTCCCATCCTGGATCTGGTTTAATGCATTCACACATGGACACACCTATTCAAACACACACACAGAGAGAGAGAGAGAGAGAGAGAGAGAGAAACACAAGTGCACTGTCATCCAAAGAGCCAAAGCCAGACACTTCCTCCTCTGATGGACCTCCATCACTCCCTCCTTCTGTCTCACCACCTTGCATTTCTCTCTCTTTTTTTTTTTTTTCCTCCCCGTCAGAGCTGGAACTCAGCTGAGGGAAGTTTTTTCTTCCTATTTTCTCTGTGTGAGTGGACCCAGCCAATAACTTCTCTCTTTAATGAGCATGCCGTGTTCCCCATGCTCCACTTGTTCCCCAAACACACCCTGTCTCTACTCTGGCAGATTTCTGGGAAGGAGGGTTTGTGCGTGAGAGGGAAGAAAGTATGGAGGAAGAAACTGTCACTTTTCTTTTTAATGAGTGAGTGACATGTGAGCCGCTCCGACACTAAGAGCTTTCCTTGAGATGAAGGAAGGATTATGGGTAAAGCAGGAGTTTGGATAGTGATGGAAAGGAAGTGAATGATGAAGAAAGAGGAACAAGTGTGGGAAAAAATGGAGACCAGAAGGCATCTTGAAATTTGTTGGCAAACATCCTCTGACACGGGAATGTTTTTTCCTTGCGTACGTTGAAACACACATTCACACTTTCACCCCGGGGCTACACCGTCAATCCACAAAACCCTCCACACCAAAACCATAATCCCCTCAGTCTTCCTCTGTGTAGCCTACACTGATTTCCAACCCTCCACTGATGTTGCATCACCGCAGTTGTCTTCTTGATGACATCACAGGCGTTCCTTGAGGTAGAGATCAGTCGGCATTGTTCAGCAGACACTGCGTACACACCACTAAAGCTCCTTACAAGCCCAAAGCTGATGAGAAGAGCTCGATTTGCATAATGGCTGAGCTATTAGCACAAAACAAATCAGCCTGTCGCCATTTAGTAACCTGTGCTGTTCTACAGGCGATAGAAATAGGATACGTGAGCCCCCGCCAGAGGGATAAAAGCATAAATCTACCATGAGGTCAAACTATCAACCAATTAGAGTTAATACATTTTTATGTGGATATCATTTGGTATGCAGGTAAAATTATTGATAAAAAGGGTGTGTAGGAAAAAAAAAAGATTGTTATGTGAGACAACAGCTGTGAGGCAAACACACACACACACACATGTACACACACTTAAACACACAAATACAAAAGAGCTCAGATCCAAACTTCTGTCTAAGCAGCAACCAAACCTGCTAAAAACTTTCTGCCGGAAGCAGGTGTCGATGAATATTCATGAATGGAACGAGCATCAGGTTCTCTTTCCAACTGCTATTGTGTGAGTGAGTGAGTGGGACTCTATGTGTGTGTGTGTGCGCATGTTTGTGTGCTCCTGTATATTTGTGTGGGTGGAAAAAGGACTCCAAAAGGGACAACTAAAGAAAGACGGAGGGTGCAAACAAAAAAGCAGACCGACTGCAGCTTGAATATTCATAAGGCGTGTGGTGACTCACGGCGTATTAGCAGAAAAGAACAGGATGGAGGTTTTGTTTCGCTAATTTCCGTTCAGTCAAGTTTGACACGAGTTTGGAAAAATATTGCACGACACGTTCAGGTTTTTTTTTTTTTTTTTTTTTTTTTAAACTTAACATATATGCAAATAGTTTTAATCATGGTAGCCAGCAAGGCATCGACTGGCAAAGTGAATCTTTAAAAAAAAAAAAAACAACTTGTGCAAAAAAAAATAAAACTTTTGTCTCTATTCAGATCTTGATTTGTGCATCTGGTTATAACCTCTTCGAGTTTAGCTACCAACAGTTAATGTGACGGTGAAAAATAGGGGTTGGTTTCAAAAATCTGCTTTAAACTTGTTGAAACATCATGTTAGATGTTTCCTCTATAAAACAAAAAAGGACGACTCTGAGGCGTCATTAAACCTGCATATTTCTCCAGTCGCTCCTGTGATACATCATCTTGTCTCTCTTTTTTACTCAGTATGCCTCCTTTGAAGATATATTAGCAGTTGTGTTAAAGACATATTACAGCTAAGTGTCTGAAGCTGTGCTCAAACTAAGAAATAAGCACTAAGAGGTAATGAATGGTAATTATTCTTTCACTGACACAAGCTAAGAAACTGACAAGAGCTCTTCACATAGTGTGAGTCTGCAGCAGACTCATGATGAACTTCTGCTGTTTTCATGTCTTTTTACTTTTATATGGACCAAGAAATGATGGAGTATTCTGTCCCAGTGTGTGATTTCCAATTGTTCTGCAGGAGCACAAGAAGTAAACATAAGAGGGGCGTAAATATCGTCGCTTCAGGTGGCATTATGAAAAGGGCTAACAGCTGTTGACTAAATAAACTGCAGACAAGCTTAGCCATAAGTAGTTAGAATATTTCGGCACATGCATAACAAACAGGAAGTGAAAGGAAAAGAAAACGTAGCAAAATGTTGGTAAATGATATGTCCAGAAGATCTTCACCAAAAACCTGTTTGCCTGCAAGATCTGTCAGGCTGCCGTGAGCGTATTGAAAATGTGTGAGCATGTGAAGAGAGGGTAAGTTGGCTGTCTCTCTTTGTCACATCAGCAGTGAATGTTTGTGTCTTCACCTAAGTTACAACTTCACAGGGTCACTGGTCCCATTTTCAAAAGGGTTAGGGGCCTGGGCAAAAAAAAAAAAAAATGTCATGCTTTTATTTTGAAAGGGTTTTTATGCACCCTTCTCAGCCAGTGTTGTTAGAATAATGTGGTTTCCTCTTTGGGTGAAATGAAATTTGTTTGATACGCACACAGCTTCACTTATCACAAAAAGACACAGCGCCTCCTACCCAAGAGTGAGGCATTCTCTTTTTACATATATACACAGACAAGACCTGATCCCTGCTGTGACTTTACGATTGAGCTTTGACCTTAGTCTGACCGCTACCCTAAAACACTTGATCTTTATCTCTCCTTCTCATCTCTTTCTCCTCTCCCACCACCTGATACTGAGGCAGTTACAATATTAAAATGTTGACAGTAGGACTAGGACGCTTCGGAGGTGGTGAGACTGAAAAATTAAACACAGCACTGATGTAGGGCAGCAGTCACGTTGGCAAAGCAGGGGCAGAGACCGGGAATCCCACAGCTTACATGGACCGACTTATTGGGAAGGTACCTTGTCAGGTGATTGTGAGGATGAGGCAAATGTGAAAGCAGTGCATCTGGAGTTTCCCGCCTGAACTTGCTCAGAGGCATCACTCCATTTGAGCTTAAACTAAAGCCTGAGGTTTTTTTTTTAATATTATTAAATGTTTTGAGTTTAAAGGAGCTAATGTCAAAGGAGCTGGGAGGGATTAAATAACCTTGATCCATTTTTCAGTTAGTCTATCAATAGCTTTAATATTCACTGACTAAAAGCATTAGCATTAGCTTTTCACATAGATTTTTCCCTCTCTTTTATCCATCTGTCACCTCTCTCTTTCACACATCAGCTTCAAAGGCTTTCTACAGTGAAAGGAGAGTTTTATCACAACCTGACCTCTGAAAATGTGAGGGACATGTCGCCAAAGGGCACACACACATGCACACACACACACACTGACACGCATGCTAACACATGTTGAAGTGTTGTCACGCCACAGTAAAAAGACAAAAAAAAAGCACATTTTCTACATTACCATGGAAACACTTTTCAACAGCTGGTTTGCATGCCAGCAGACTGCTGCTGTTCATCTCTACATAATTTAAGCCCCATTTAGATGAGCTTTGTCCACTCAGTGATCTACCAGGGGCCATGGCAGTCATACATATTTTAGAAGCAGGGCGGGGAAATGGATTCAGAGATGTAACATCAGATATCATGAAAGAAAATTCAGGGTGGGCCAGTAAATTCAGGAAGTACAGAAAATTTGCTTGATTTGGTGCAAAAGAGGTGAAGGAGTGAGGAAATGAAGAGAGAGCAGAGGCAGAAAGATTGGAGAACTGTAAGCCAGAAGGAGCAACAGAAAACTAAAATGTTTCCCCCCACAGAGGGAAAAATGCATACATTATTTATGTAATCCTTTGTTTTCTCTTCAATCAGTGAGGATGGTACACTTACTCCAGTGAGTGCAGAGAGAGCGACGAAGGAGTGAAGATAGTGAGAAAAAAAATGAGACATCAGAGGAGAAGAGAGTCTCTGAGTACTTGACATGATTGGCATTTTAATGTGATACTGAGATAGCAGTGGGACTGGCAGCTCACTGTGGTTTCCATAATAATAATGATAGTAATAATAATGGCTTTCACAGTTGGACCTACACGGAGGATTGGAGGTACAGCCCTGTAGTGGGATCTGCTAAAGCCATTTATTTTCATCTTTACTGTAATTCATTACCATCCACTCCTCAGCTCAAACGGCTGCCAGGGGTTTTAAAGTCCAACGTCTGTGAGAGAAAGTAAATAAGCCATTAGAGCAGCTGAAGGGATATCTTTCACCTCTTATCGCATCATGTTTATGTGTCCTCTTGAATTATAACGGCTGCAGGCTGCTTTAAGCTCATTTAGATGTAGCTGTTTAACTACGTCATTTAAAGTATGGAGGAGGAGTGACAGCACAAATGACTCAGTGACAGCTATTAAAGAACAAACTGGAGGTGTTTGTCACAACTTACGTAATTCCTCTGAACGTAAAGCTTCAGGATATTTTGAATTATTCCTCAAACTGAACCATAACTCATGTCACAGGCACCGCCGGTGTATAAATCCATGAACTTGCGACAGCTGACTGTGCAAGAAGTGTTGTTACCTCAAGGTCTGCAAGTGTGCTCATATGTGAGTGTATGACCTCGACGTGTCTTATCTGGTCTGTTGGGTTAGTGTGACAGTGGAGAGAGAGAGAGAGAGAGAGAGAGAAGGGGGGTAAACAATGAGTCAGCAAACACCCTCAATGAATTTCAATCAGGCCAGATGGGCTGCTGCTGTGTCATGAGAAATATCCAGACCTGAAGCAGCTACACAGCATCTGCTGCCAGCTCCAAATCAAGACGAAACTCTACAACATCATGACCAGGTGGAGACGTAGATGAGTCTTTTGGCTTAAATGAAATGATGATGCGGTGTGCTAAACAACTATCCACACTGTAGGATCAAATATCTTTATGAAGCACAAAACAAGTTATCATCGCTGCACCATATTCCTTTATTTGTAACTTTTTTTTATCAAAAGCAAATTTTAATGCATAATAATAAAGAGTGTGTCTAATAAAAAAGCAACTGGACTGTGTAGGAACAACTACACAGTTCAGTTGCTGTGTTTATTGTGTCTTCAGAATATGTTAGCCAATGTTAGCAAGAGCGAAGCTCAACGTCAGCAACAAACAAGACCCTAAAGAGTTATGGCAAGTGTTGAATTGGACTATGAGTATTGTTTTCTTGTATTTTCTCCCTTTCACATGGCAAATTTAGCATTCCCACAAGAAAAGGATGGAGGACGTTAACTGGTCTCTAGCGGCCACGTTGCTCTTTTTTCCGTTTGGTTACTCCTAGAAACACCAAGTTTTTAGTTGCAATTTTAAAGAAAGACTTCTAGACTTTACAAGCTACATTTGAAGGCAGGGTAAGTGTCTGGACTTGAGGGTGACAATATTCACAGGCAGGCTACTTTCTTGGGCTAAAATGCTAACACAATGTCAGAGATTAAACTTTATGATACTTTGTCATTCTGACCATGTAAAGATGAAAAAAATATATATCCAGGTCTTGGTGAGTTTTAAACAAACAAAAAAAAAAGCTAACCAGCTAACACACGCTAACAGCATAACTTTGTCTAACTCCAATAGATAAAAAAGCTGCTGCACTGCCATCTCAATTCATATATCATATTAGCCGACCAGTGGCTAAATGCTAAGATTAGCATAGAGGTTGTCAGAAATGTTGTTTCAACTCAAAATACGGTCAATTTCATTCAAGATTACAATAATTGTTAGATATTCTTCATCCTGACTTGCAGCCTGGACATGACAGACAGAAAACTGAAGCCTGTACTTTCTGACAGGCATCTCTAAATTCTGACATGTTTCTGCATCTATTCCCTCCCTGCCTCCAGTATCCTGTCTTCCTCCTCTCTCCTTCCTCCAGCTGCCCGGCCTGCTGTTCCTTTGCACTTCCTCCAGGTATAGAAAGCGATCGCACCAGCCTATGACGCCATGCTGTGACATGTGGCACTTCTCCCGCTACACATCTCATCTGCCTAAATTAGCATGCATTACGCTATCACATGCGTAGTTGAATTGTGTGGGTGTGTGACAGTGTGTGCTGAAGGTGTGAGACAGGTAGACAGAGCTAGCTGCAGATGGAGATGGAGGGAAGAGGCAGGCGTTTGTAGGATGGATGTTAGAGGAGGGAGCAGCAGGGGTGTTGTGGAGCAGAAAATATGGAGGGGTGAAGTATTTTGGAGAAATGTATGATTGATACTGAGGGGAAGGGGAATAAGGTAAAAGAAACCAGGCCAAGTTAAGTACAAGCTGTCCAGCTCCCTCGCCTTTTCTCTCTTGACACCATCGCAGCCCTCTGACATCACCTGACGGATTAAGTGCTTTTCATCTTGTGGCAGCTCTTTCTCTCTCTCTCTTTTTTTTTTTTTTTTTTTACCAAGAGACAGCAATTGAAACGTAGCTAAAAAGTCCCGCTAAGAGCTTAACTGCCTTCTCTGTAATGGGGGAGGAAAGCATTGGCTGAAAGGTCAAAAGGCTCCCACTTAAACCTTGATGATAACAGCACAATGACAGCACACGTTCGTGGTATAATTCCTATGGTAACGTGTGAAGTTTCCTAGATGTATTTTTCCCATGGAGGCACATTTTAATGCACATAAACACACAGCAGAGAGTTAAAATCTGCGGTCCGAAAACAGATATGTGTCAGTAAAACTCTGCAGCACGCCGCTTTCAGCGACATCATGTGCATACCAACCGAGTCCTGGTTTAGACGTGTCTGTCGTCAACCAGATGTCAAAATGATTCCAAGAGAAATCTGTAAACGCAGGAAAGTTTGCTAAATCTGTGGTGTACATTACGGCTGCTTTCTGCAACATTGGGCAGAGCAACAAGTACCAAATATTTCCCAAATCACAGCCAAGAACGTGGGAGTTTTTCTGTGATTGACAACTTTTCATACACTGTTAACTGACAGGCTGCAAAAACTGACACACCGCGTAAGGTAAGGAGGTTAAAAATATAAACAGGGGGTTCTCTGCAAAGACACTGTGACCCAGTTATAATCCATAACAGAGATTTTAAATGACATCTGGGTTTTTAAATATATTCAGATTTAATTATTCTCACTGGATCAAGTTGCCTTAGATTCCAAATGAAATGTGTATTTTTAAATTAATATTGCAACTAGTTGTGCAATTTCTGCTAATTGCTGTTATTTTATTGCAAAAAACATCAAAATCAGTGATTTTAGCCTGCAACACTCCCACCAACAAGTCAGAGAAATCCTGAAGGGACTGATTGTTGAAATTTTATGTGCGTAGATTTTTTTACGTTTTAGAAAACTCAATAAAATGTTGAAAATATTTCTTGTATAGATTATTGACCACTACTGGTACAATGGGGGTATAATCTGGCCTAGGGGGTATGAAGTTGCCCAGTCAAAAAAAGTGGACTAAGCAATAGTATACCCAGGGTATAATTTTACCTGGACCACTTTAACCCCGGGTATTGTCTTTGGGAAGAAAATAAAGGGAGAGAAGGTTTGCTTTATCACTTTCTTCTGCTCTCTTGTGCTTTTTCTTTTTTTCCAGTTCAGCTCCAGTGGCTGCCATCACTACAAAACAAATCCAAGAAACCCTTTCTTTCAAGAAAAAAAGACAGATCTGGCTTCTCTCTTGTCTTAGTCATCAAAGAGACTTTAGGTCTGCATGCCATTAATGGATTTGTGTTCTCAACCCGTCCTCAGATACTGAGAAAAAACATTTGGATAACAGTTTTGGCACTGATAATCTCATTTTAAATCCTGGAAAATGAACAGTCAAAGATTCAGAAGTGAGACTATTTCAACACCCTCACAGGGCCTTAAAGTAAGGCAGCTTTGATGGAAATGATCTTTGGACACCCACATGCACAGTGTGGAAACTACAGTTTGCTTGACACTGAATAAATGAAGTAAGCAACAGGGCAAAATAGATCATTATTAAGTTATCAGTCTCTGCTCATTGACTTCAAAGCCAGCTCACCAAGGCAACAGAAGAGTAACAGTAGTCTCTGGAGCAGCAGGCCACGGCAGGGTCATCCCCGCCAAGAGCAGTGTGTGAAATGAGTGAAAGGATCCCTTCAAGTGTGAGTGTGTTTTTGTCTGCATGTCTCCAACTGGGTCAGTGAGAGACCCATGAGTGGCTGCTTACATAATTAACATGGTGTGTTCCTGTAGTTTGTGTTTAAACAATGGACTGGAATCACCGCTGGACACGAGGTTTTGTGACACGACAATAAACGGGGAGCCGTCGTTACAAGACACATGGAGAATGAAGAAGACTTTTTATCTGAACCAGATTTCTCTCTGTGAACGAGGATTGTGGGTAAAAGAGCAGATGTGCAGTAAACTTGATGGACTTCTTTTCCCTGCATGCTTAATGCCAGTCTGCCTCCACAAACACCGACAAACTCGAACCAACGTACGACTAGTGAATTCCTGTCCGACAGAAAAAAACAGATCCATGTAGACTTCATGAAATCCATCCCTCTCCGTGCATGAATCATTAAACAAACATTTGCATGTTAACATGATCACACTGACAAACACTTGCGCTTCCACTCAGAAGCCGACATTTATTACTCGGCTCTCTGAGGACTGGATCTGCGCTGGTAAATACCTCTGATAATGAATGGTTATATCTGCCTCAGGCCATGTCATCATGAATGGTGTGTGGACAAGCCATGTGAGGTAAACAAAATCTAACATGATCCATGACACATTACTTCAAGAGGGAAAATCAGGATGAAATGTTCATTATCTGCTCCCAAAAGTAAATATAAACAAAAAACAAAACAAAAACAAAACAAGACAGAAGCTCCGAACACAGACCAGATGCTAAGCTAGCAGCGTGGCGCCTGCTGTGCCAGCGGCAAATTGATTAAAACAGCCTCTAGCCAGGGGCAATGGCCCAAACATGGTGGACATACAGGTCACACAGGACAAACACACACACCTGTGCACACACACACCTGTGCAAGATCACATGGCCTCACATTCATTTCTGTCTGTAATGCCCAGTCAGCAGTGTGAGGCGAGGCTGACAAAGAGATAAAGTGGGTGCAAGAGGAACAACTTGACCTGCTGGACCATTGGGTCAACCGTTTGAACTCACAGACAGGCTGGAGGGGACTGGGTGCAGATCGTGTGTTTGTAACATGATATGAGCCGTTCTACACAAATAAACTGTAAAACACGGCGGCTTTTAGAATAAAATAAGCTTTTTAAGTATCATATTTGAGGGTAGGAAGAAAGATGGCCACCTTTTCTCCAAATTAACATGACTCAGCTCTGATTTAGCTCCTAATGGCTCAATTTTTTCAGCTGCAAGACTTTGTGTTGGTGAATCAGACGTCTTTACATACCTGATGTTGAGAGAAGACCGTTCAGGGGTGGATGGAGGAGGCAATTGATGACCATAGAAGAAAGGGAAGAAAAAAGAAATGTACATTAGTCACCATATAAATACAGGGAAACATAAAGAGTCATTTCAAGAAAGAGATTCTCAAGAAAAAAAAAACAACAGAAACTGTTCAATTTACAGCCTTAATAACCACGTTTGTCTAACTAATTCAACAACCGTCCACAGGGGGCTTGTTTGTGTGAACCAAAAAAACACCCACAGGCTCAAATGATCAAATTTGTCAGGCAGTTTCCACTCATACCCCAGAATCTAATTTCCTTCTCCTCGTGCTAACTCTCAGCCTCTGTTAACGGCGACAGCACCGACGCCCTGCGCCACGTTGTGCCAGTGAGGCGGGCCGGCCGGCCGGGGGCTGCCTGGCGCTCTGCAGTGCTGTGAAAGTGCAGCAGCACAGTAGCACAGCCTCAGGTTGTGAAGACGTGATTCATTTATCAACAGTCCCCGCGGGGAATAACGCTGCCTGCTGGCACAGCCCTTCTTTCCATTCTACTCCTCTCCCGTCTGACGATCCACTGGACAAACAGCACAATAGTTTGCTTTATACATGTATTAACACTCTGCTGTGCTTCCCACTCGCAATTAAGTACTCGTACACACATCAACATAAATATTCATATTCTTTTTTTTCCAGAGCTTTGTCCCCTGAGGCTTATCTGTGAGAGAATGAGCTCGGTTTGGGGACTGACGGAGACTGGGGGGATAATTAGCTGAAAGGTTTTTTTTTTTTTATCTGAAAGCTCCAGATTTCTCCTGGCCTCTTTGGTCAACCGTTTACATTCACCTCCCATTTTCGTTTACGTGGCAACACTGGTTTTATTAATCACTGTCAGCCATAATAGGGCCTGAAGAGGCCAGTAATTGCTGTTTGCTGCGTAAGGTACGACATTAAGCAGGTCCCCTGTGATTGTCTGTAAAGGTGAGGACTTTGAGCAGGTGTGGGCTTTGTTCTCTGGCATCTCACCTTGATAAGACAATGCAGATACAAGTTTCGTGGACTAAATCCTCATTGTAATTGCTGTACATTAACAGAAAACTGAGCAGCACAAGAGCTAAGCCACGGAAATACAGTGCTTCCTGTCAATACACCGAGGAAGAGTGCCTGGCTCGGAGAAACTTGTACGTGCCATTAAAAGCCCCGAGGTTCCCAGCTCTCGTTAAGTGCCGGTTTAGCATCATGAGCAACCATGCAGTCTGCCCTGCGGAGGCCTCAGACAGCTACTTTAAGAGGACAGGCTTGCTGGGATTAGAGATAAAAGACCATAACCGTGCAGCCAAAACACAGTTTGACGTGGTGTGTCTCACACAACAGTGTTAAGAGAGGAGCTTTGAGGGAAGGACAAAGCTGAAAAATGGCAAGAGTTTCCTCTGCAGGTTGGAGATGAATCACTGGAGAAACGCAGTGTGTGAGATTTCACTTCTTTTGGTGAAGAAAAGCACATAAGAGAAGCTGCCTGACAGTGTTCACACGCACACACACACACACACACGCACAAAAGTGTCTGAGAACTGTAGCACTGAGGAGCTAACTGCGAGTGTGTGCGGCTCGGGAAAGCTGAACAGAGGTGAAACGTAAACAGAGGTCAACCTGAGTCCAAACAGCATTTTGTACGGTGGCCCTGAGAGCTCACAGCACTGCAACTTAAGAAAGAACATGCAAGAAGACAAAACACAAACAAATTAAGAAAACAGCTTCATCAGTATGACAACACATGCACAACATTTAGAAAACATGCTGCAAAGACCACAACACAACAAAAGAGTTTCCAGAGGACACTTAAAAGTGATGCACACGTCAGACATACTTGTTGTTGATGCAGATTTTCAGTCACAGCCCTGTTAAGCTTCTCTTTCTGTCAGTGGTGTTGAAAATGAGATAAAAGTGTTTTTGATTTATTTTAATATTGTAATCACATGATTCAGATATAAGCATATTGGCTAATAACGGACGCATGCATCACTTTGCAGTGCTGTGAGCTTTCAAGGCCACCATACTTTGTCTTAATCTGACAGGAAGTGCTAACGTGCGAGTATGAAGGCTCACGTTAAGGTAGCATGAGCCTGAAGAAGGATGTGTGCAGACGTTTGGTGTGAGTTTCACCTCTCCTGGAATCAGCACATCAGTATTTTTAATTCCATGGTAAATTTTTCTTAATGGAAAGGTCTCAGAGTGTGAAATTAAATTCTGTTTATTACGGTCTTTCGTGAATAGCTTTTTAAATTATTTCTCTGTGGTCTAAATGAATGAACTGAGCAATAATACCCGGTAGGTTAAATCCACATTCACATTTTCTGGGGCGCAATCTAAAAAGCAGCAATAACCATTAACCATCTATTAGCCATCTGGTTTTGCCTGAGTGCTCCGGTTATTGAGGTGGGGAAACGGTGAGGACAAAAGCAGCGGTGTTATCAACTGTCCAGCTGGCTGTGACCAAATAAAAGGAGGAGGCTGATTCTGATGAAACAACACATCAATTCCCTGTTCTGTCAGCTGATTAGTGAGCCCTGCAGATTGAACCTGCTTTGAAGGGGAAGAAAAAAAAAATCCATATGTTGAAGTCCCAAAGGATGCAGAGCGAGTCATCATGGCTGGACACTGAGGAGCAGCATCACTCCACCCTTCTCTGCATGTCCTCCATCTATCACAACAGCAGCCCAGCAGGTTAAGACCCTCTAAGTACTGGGAGCAGGTCTCATACACTGGGAGCCACTTATTTCATTATCATATTTCACATTCTCACAACATATGTGGCCACCCTGAGAATACTGCCCATTTTATGAATTACCATTTCAACTCTGCAATGAGATAAGAGGGACGAGGGAGAGAGAGAGAGAGAGAGAGGGAGAGAGAGGAGGAGGAGGAGAGAAGAAACATAATAGTGCATGAAGAAATTTATGGAAATTTTGATTAAGGTTCAACAGATGGGCGTCATTTAGAGGAGCAGCAGCTGACATTTCTGTGCCAGGGGAACTGGGGACTGAGACTGGTTCTCTTAAAACAAGTCTACACTAAGTGAAAACACTTAAAGCATGTGAGGATCTCTCTCTCTCTCTCTCTCTCTCTCTCTCTCTCTCTCTCTCTCTCTCTCTCTCTGTGTGTGTGTGTGTGGGCCACAGAGGGGGATTCTGTGCTCCCTGTGTTTGTCTGCACCCTGCCTTCACACACTCAACTCTGGCTCAAACTAATTACCTGTTGAGTTATAACAATATTTCACAGCGACTAATGACTGCTCTTAATGACTCTAATTACCCGTCAATAGGCTGAAAGAGACGATGAGAACAGGAGGCCTGAGCCGGTGAAGAAACAGAGAGCAGGAGGTTTAGAGATCGGAGGAAAGTTCTGCAGAAAGCAGACGTGTAGAATCGTAGAAATCTCAGTCTGTTGTTTTTTGTTTTTGCTTTTCTGTCTTGCTCTGCTTTTGAAAATAAGACATTTAATTTGTAGAGAGAGTGTCCAAGTTCGAAGGAATGCATCATCATCATGTTGTCTATTAGAACAGTATTATAAGTAAATGTAGCAAATAGCAGTATTTTCTTTTTTAATTTGTGGATTTTTTATCATTTTTTAAAAAATCTTTTTTGTTTATTTTTTTAACTTTAGTATTAATTATATCATCCTTTTAACTTTTACTTTTTTTAAAAAATAAATCAATAACCTTCATTCCTTAATTATCTTATTTTTATACCGTATGATTTTTTTTTTTTTTTTATTTGACTTATTTATTTTTATAACCCCCATCTTCCGTCTGGTTTCAGTCTTTTTATATCTTACCCATGTCTGTCATTTTCAGTCCATCTGTTGCAAAGCACTTTAGGCTGCATGCTCCACCATATGAAAAGAGTTATCAAGTATATGCGGTTGAGTTAAAGTTTATTATTGTAACAGTGTTAAAATAAATAGATTTGAAACAGGAAGTGTATCTGTGCATGTGGTAATTTCCTGATTAAAACTGTAAAGAAAGTGGTTAACAAAGGCATTTCACAGAGGGTTAAAAAGACTGAGGTAAATAAGTGTAATAAATCTGTATGAAAAGGGTTAAAAGATGTAAATGCAAAGTGATAATTATTTGCTGATCATGTTTTTGGTTGAAGGAGTGTGACCCCAGGTCTGACAGTGAAAGCATGTGTGTGAGTCGACAGACAGCTGAGCTACATTGTGATTAGTTATGTATAAGAAGTTTGTAGCGTCAGTATCTATGGACTGTCTGCTCGACATCTCTGCTCATGTATTTACACACAATTTGTTAGCTCACATGTTAATTCTTTCTTCTTCCGAACATTCTCTGCCCAGACATCCACTGAAATGAATTGCAGAGAGTCACCTTTTGTTTGGTTTTATGAGGTTTTTCTGAGATTTTAAGCTTGAAAAACTAACAAGTATGTTAAGTCTGTTCTAAGGTAAGTCAAAGTTGTATTTAAGGCAACAAGTTGTCACTTTGCTGGAAAGAAATTTAAAGTTATTTTTAACACTAGAACAGTCTGACGGACAGTTTGGGATTTTCTCTAACATTAGCTAATGTTAGCCTAGCGTTAGCTCCTAGCTGTGTTGTTCATCATGTCTCTTTGTTTGTTGGAGTTCATTGGTCTGTTTTGTTCTAGTTTTTGTTCTTTGGTGATCGTCCATCATTGTTAGCTGTTGTCCAAAGGGCTCTAGTTAAACTAATGTTAGCTTCTGGAGTTTAGCTTCATTAGCTTATCTGTAACAGCCCAGATAACAAAGGTTGGCAAACGTTCTGCTGAATGATTCAGTGTAAATACTGTAGCTCCAAACTAACAGAGACTCTCTCAGTGAAGATGGTAAAAAGGAGGTTAGATTTTTCTCCTGACTGATGCTGATCCTCTGTCTTGTTGTCTGAGATGCTGATGGGAACCAGATGTGGTTTATCAGGTTTGCTCTGGGACCTGTAAGTTTTAAGCTTATAATTGAAGCTTTTTATCAACCTTCTCAACAATGAAATGATCTGTCTCCAAAAATCATCAATGACGTCTTGAGAAATGTCTCCTACAGTGACACCTGCCATAGCGCCTGACACTGAATGTTCATTGTTGGTCTGATAGAGTGGCGGGGTCGTGGCTTAGCCAGAGGTCAAATCTTATTGTTTACGCTTCTCATTAGAAAAATATCAAAGTACACAAGACCACTACTATTATACTAGATTCCACGAGAAACAAACATTATTTGGGGCTATTTATTACAAGTGAAATCACACCTCCCCTCTCTCTCCTTCTCACCCAGTCTCTTGCTATCAACAGCTCCGAGCACTCCCCTTCCCTCTCCTACAATCCAGCCACACGCTCCTGCTGCCTCACCCCATTATTTATTGATGGGAGGGGGAATGGGGCAGCTCGGTTGGGGTCTCAGAGAAAGCTGAGCGGTATTTCCATAAATGATATTTAAGGCCATTGGCCCTTACTTCCTCATCCACCATCCCTGGAAGACATACTGCGGGGTCATAGGGCATGATGAAAGGACAACCCGGGCTTCATGAAATATGAACAGCTTATGAGAGGAGACAGATGAGGCAGATTTAAGAGGCTTCACTGTGGTTTTTAAGGCTGGCTGTGTTGTAAATTTCACTGTAAGAAAGACAAAGATCTTATATTCAGTTAGATCTAAGTAGTAGAAAGCACTCTCTTCTTACTCAGATTTCACCCCCTCACTCTTTTTTCAGTCAGAGTGCTTTAAGGGCCACTCAAAGCCCAGCACCCCACCCTCCTTTTCTCCTTTGAATAGAGGACAAATGGTGCACCTGGTCGCCTGGCCGTGGAGCGCTAAAATTGAAGCGACATTGTGTGTCATTAAATTCCTCCACACCGGCCCAGACTCTGCTGATTCAAAGGCACTGCCAGTAATAGGAAAAGTGTGTGTGTGTGTATTTGTTAGTGTGTGTGAGTGTGTGTGTGCCCCGAGAGCCTTGTAAAAGGTCAGAGATGGTACTGCAGTCTCTTGTCAGCGTTTATGGGAAGCGGTGTGGCAGGAGAAAGTAAAGGTTGGTGGTATCGTTTCATTCTGGTTTCCCTGGGATGCGGTCAAGGAAATGAGGCTGTGTTTCACGGCTGTGTGTCATGGCTGTCTCCACAGCATGATGCATGGGAAAAAAGACAGGAAGTGGAGAGAAAAGAGGGAATGCTGAGATTGTTCATAAGTGATGGAATGTGTCCTAAACGTAAGCATGGAAGAAAAAGAGTTAGTGACAAACTCACAAAAAGAGAATGACCAAGCCTGACTAACACACAGAAACCTTAACCCTCAGTAGAACCTGAACTCCAGCTGTGAGGAAAACAGCGCGTTGATATGATGTGATAAAGCTGAGATGAGCTGATGTACGGAGGAAATATATGCAGCGATATGAACTGAGCGAGAGAGGCTGCTGCAGCGTATGAGACAAGAAGAGACGGATGCGTCTGAGGCAGCAACACGCTCACTCACTCTCCCCAAAGGTTTCTTTAAGGTCTTCCTCTCTAGTTACAGTATAAGTGATCTATTGGCCATCATTTAGTGAGGCTGCATGTTAATCATTCATCACGGTAAACGTTCCGGGCGTAGGAAGCTGTTAGCTGGCCAGCCAACCTGTGTGAGACGGAGAGCAGAGGGCCTCCGATGGGACCCTCCTGGAATGGAGAACAGCAATGGATCATTCTATTGCCATTTATCATAGTCGCCTAGTTCCTGATGCAAAGTGCAAATATGGAGGAAGCTAAGATGTGTGTATGAGTATCGAAAGAAAATGAGGGCATTACAGACACATTGAATTTAACGGATCAATATGCTCCATCATGTGCATCCAGTTTGGATCATAATCAGCCCTCAATGGACAGCAGTGAAGAGGATGTAGAGCAGCAGGAGGAGCTGGAGGGAGATGACCTCAAACAGGACTCAGGAAGAGGCTTAGGGCCACTAAAAAAAAGACTGATCGTAAAATAACATCCGATAAAATTTTTAACTTAAAATTATTCTGAGGAAAAAGTCAGAATTCTGAGTTCTGACTTTAATCTCAGAATTCTGAGCGAGACGATGAAGATTTGTGTATGTGTCTGTGTGCCTGCTTATATGTGTGTGTGTGTGTGTGTACCTCAAATATACTGTCAGCTGCTGCTTGATCACTGCTTAATGATTCCATTTTTATTATTTTTTTTCTGGATTATGGATCCAAAAAACTCATCCAAAAGTAACAGACTCAGTGCGCAAAGAGTCAGTGGTTTAGCTCCTTTGAATAAAACATAGCTGTCCATCCTCACATGTGTAACTACCATCAAGCCGGCTTCATCTATGATCTCTTGAAAGAGAAGCTAATCCATCTACAACCTCCAGGTCATGATGATCGGACAAATCAAATAATAAAACAAAATCAGCCAATGGCCTGTAGTTCAACTTTCCTTTATTTGATCTGTATTAACAAACGGGATATTGAAAAATGAACACATTTTCATTTATTTGTTTTCATTTCATAAAAGGAAAAAAAGGAATTGAGCTGTTTTTCAATGTTTTGTCTTTTGCTTCTTAATTGAATATTAATTGAACCAATGATACATGGATTCTGCCACTATAGAAAAATCAAGCTGTCCAAATCTGCAAAAACCTGAGCAGCATCCTAATCCTGCTGTTTGTGTTGCGCAGCATCAATGCTGACTGAGAAGAGACCGAGAACATGTCAGAGTTAACTGCAAGCAGGAGGAACTGTCACCTGAAGACACTGGATGGAGACGAGGGGAAGTAGAGTGCACTGGGGGAAATAAAAATATGGTAGACTTCAAATTTAAAGCACAAAGAGGAGACGGGAACATATATGAGGAGCAGGGAAGCAACAGGGGATAGAGGAGGGAGAGGAAAACAGATATGAGCTAAACTAGAAGGGAGCAAAAGATGAAGACAACAGCCAGCCATCTGTTGTGTGCATGACTGTATTTAAGTGTGTGTGTATGTGTGTGTGTGTGTGTGCCTGCTGAGGGGATAGGCTCTGAGTTCGTTAGATGTGTGTTTATGAGCGTCTATACTCTCCCACTCATGTACAGAGAAAGAGACGACATTATTACCACTGTTGCATCGGACATGTCTGCTTTTGCAACCCTGCAAAGACAGAGGAGTGTTGTTGTGTTCACATACACACACACACACACATACACAGTTCAAACAACACACACGCCTGACATTCCCTCGGGAAGCCACCTCAAATAAATGTTTGACCTGCGTGCTGTGTTTGTGCACATTTCTGACGTTTTTCTCCACAATGTCTGGGTAATAAACAGTAACAGCTGCAGTCAGTCCTAATTAAATACCTGTGCATCTGCTACTGGATCCTTTTTGCTGATGTTTGTCTTTTCAGCTTGGTTAGTAGGTGGCCATGTACCTCTGTGTGTTCATACATGAGCCAGCTTCTACTATTACAACCAAGCCTTGCTTAATTTTGGTACACTGACAAGAAATGAATTGAAATCCTACTGGATGGCACACTTTACCGCAACTAAGAACCATGACTGTCAATACCATCTAAACTTAACAGAAAAATTACAGAAAATTTGTGTTTGGTAGATTAATTCTTTGTTACCAAAATGCCTCTTGGTAATAAATCTTATATCGTTGTAAATGGAGACACAATTGTAAGGAACAAGCATGTGCTAGTATGTGGGTTTGTGTACATGAGAAAATTTGCCAAATATTCTCTGCTGATGCCAAACAGTGGCTGCTTTGTTTTGAGTGACCTATTGTTCAAACAAGCATGGCAACTGTGGAGAAGGGATTGCTAGTATACCCCTTGCATATAAGACAAAAGCTGAGCAGTGAAGTTTTTCTTTGGGTGGTAACAGCAACACCTGGCCAGTATGTGTGGCTTTATGGAAACGTGCAGATATACGGATGAAATGAACGCAAAGCACGGACAGAAGGCTCCGTCTAGATCTGGATCCCTGTTTAACCGTGAGCATAAATGGGCCTTAATGAGGATGTAAGAGACAGACCATGAAGTAGGCGTCCAAAGAATACACTAATGATCCCCTTCACCAAACAAGAGTCAACAGCAGGTAACTCTGTTCGGCATTGGCTGAGAAGATTTGGCAAATTTTTTCATGTACACAAACCTACAAACTCAACTCTGCTGCTCATCTCTGATTGCACCCTCTTAACAAATGTGGCTCCATTTATAAGGAAAACAAACAGGCTTCCAAACAGTATGAAATGTATGACCAAGAAGTATTAATAATCTACCCAACAAAAAATTTTCCTTATTTTTTTCTGCTAAGATTAATTATTGAGTGTGAAAGGAAAAAAATATGCACAGATATAAAGAGAGAGAGAAGTGGAGGAAGAGAAGACATCAGAAGGTCACAGCATTAATCACTTTGGAACCAAATGAAAGAAAGAAAGCCTGATGAAAGAAAAGCCGACTCCTCTGTTGTATTGATGATGAAGATGTTGATGATGACGAGATGGAGCAGACAGAGACAGAGCTCTTTGTGTGTCGTCAATAGAGGCCAATGTCCAGTCTCTAACTGAACTGTCCGTCTGCGTCTATTCAGCTCATCACCTTCCCTTAGGCTACCTCGGGCTCTCAATTGAGGTCAGATGTCATGCGCATGTGTGTGCGTATGTGTGTGTGCCTACAAGTGCATGAGAACAGACATGCAAAATGTAAGCTTGGGTCCCTTCATTGTACGAAAAACACGCACAAAAACCACATGAGAGGAGGGAGACACATGCAGACGCATACAGCTCATCATGCCTGGAGGGGACAGCGGTAGTTGACCCTGTTAAATATTTACTGCGAGTGCTGTCATCAAGCGTTTCACACACTTAACTCCTGTCTTTAATATCACACTGGCTGTTCATCTGAAATCTTCAAACACGATGATTCAATCACAAACAAATGATGGTCATTTTTCACCCTCCTCCTCACACATCCTCCAGTCATATGTGGTGCAGCAGCCTGTTTAATGAAGGCCTGTCCAAACACAGACCTAATAAAGACCTCTGAATC
Source organism: Labroides dimidiatus (assembly GCA_030710495.1). Lineage (NCBI taxonomy): Eukaryota > Metazoa > Chordata > Actinopteri > Labriformes > Labridae > Labroides > Labroides dimidiatus. The sequence continues at coordinate 19,501,619 of CM061162.1, forward strand.
ATAACAGCTGATATCCACAGGAACATACATGTCATTAAGACCAGTGAGACCACTCAATTTAACAGCTGACGTACTCCATTGTTTGGATAATGGTATGGACAAGTCATGTATGCATAAGGAGGAAACGTGTGTGTGTGTGTGTGTGTGTGTGTGTGTGTGTGTGTGTGTGTGTGTGTGTGTGTGTGTGTGTGTGTGTGAGTGTGTGTGTGTTGAAGAGCCCGCCCTCGCCCCAGGGGTTACGCTTGGGGCGATTCCCCTCGCCTCTGCATTGTGCTTAACCCTTGACCCTTCTGTGCGATACAGTGTCGGGGTGTTAAATATGTCTAGACCACTTACTGATCGCAGCAGTCAGGAGAAAAGAGTCTGCCTCAGGACATCATTGACTCAGATTTATGAACCAAAGAGGACACACCAGAGGGATGTTTAGTATTTTTGTAAACTCTTTGAAAAGAAGTTATTCCTGTAATCTGTAATTCTAGTATCAAATGTAGATGAGGTTAATAGAGTCATAAAACTTGTGAGAAATAAAATAATTTTAAAACACTTCAAATGTTTCATCCTCAGTCATTTTTTGCATTTGATTGAATTAAACTTTTGATATTAAAAAAAAAAAAAAAAGAATCTTTCTTGGCTTTCCAGTGGTGAAATATGTCCAAAAGAATTCATCAAATCCTGATAAATACAAAAAGAGTCAAAATCAGATAGTTTGACTCTTACAGTTGAATAAAAACGCTGGCTTCCAACCCTCTTGCACATTTGGATCATATTTATGATGGAGTGTGTGCTGTAAGGCAGAAATCTGCATAACATAATAGAAGCTGACAGAAGGGGCTTCTTAAATTTGATACCCGATCTCTGATAATCCCCCTTCTGGGTTTAGATCATCTGTATTGTGTCAACACAAGCTTAAGTGTTCGGGGGAGGGTTAAAGAATCAATAGTACCCTGTGATTGGAGACATATGCTGGGCCAGTTATCGGCTGGGATCATCAATCAAAACACACTTGACGACTTAAACCTCTGCAAGCACAAAATTTGAAGGGCTGTCCTGAAAACCTTGATGCTGTACGCAGACGATGACGTGATTTATCTGAAGAGTGTGACTCCTGTTGTTTATGACTTTGTGTACTCTGTGTTTCAGATGAAGATCAGGGGCACTAATGGATCAAAAGAAGGTCCCACTGTTTCTCACACACAACATCTGCCATCAAAGGGGAAGCACTCTGCCCTAGAAAGCCCCTCTCCCTTAAGTATTGGGGTCTTGAGAGCTTGAGGGGAGGAGGGGGAGTATGAAATATGGCGATGCTAGTTTGGCACTTTGCCTCAGGGATGCTCTCTTCAGCTCTTATTCCATCTTAACCTCCATTGTGGGATGTTGTGTATCCTAGACCAGTCGATACCCCGGCCCCCCTCCCTGGAGGTGAGCCCTGCTAAAACATGCATGAGTTTATGAGCTGGGAATGTGCCACTGGAGGCCTGTAGGGCTTTCCGAGGTGGTGGAATACCTGAAAGCTAAGTGAGACCATCTTTCCGGGATTAGGTCTAAAGGCTTTCCACTGGCCTGCTAATACTCTTTTACTGTTCCTGCTCTCGTCTTCCTCCTTTTACCTCTCGCTCCCTCTCAGACGGACATGCCCCTCTATACATATAAATCAGCCCTAAAGCCGTAACCCTTGGGGCAGGTATATCCCCAGATCCATCCTGTTTAGTATAATGAGAGAAGGTCCCAGTTCTGATGTACGGAGCTTAGATTTAGTCTTTTTAGAACCTCACAGTAAAAAGCATTTTGTAGTGAGAAAATGGGGGCTTGTTGTGCTTAATCTCAATCTTCAGAGCCTTAAGGGGCTTTGGAAGGTAGGATGAGGGAAATAAAGGATAAGCAGGTGTGAGGGGAGGCAGGGAGGTTTGGGTTGATGAATGTTTGATGAGCCCAAATGGCCTGTTGTGTGATGAAGGTGCTGTGGGCCAGGTGGGCTTTTAGGGGGCAAAGTGCAGCTGAGTAGAGGCAATGAGGACACTTTACAGCAGGCATGTCCAGAGTCAGGCCTGGGGGCTAACTGTGGCCTGAGGTGGGCCTGTGATGATAACAAATTTTGCTGGACGATAAATTGTCCCACAAATTGTTGCCGATAAACAATATTATTGTCAACATTATCTTGAGACCAGATTAACCACTTATGTAATGATATTTCATAATAACACAAGTGCACCCTTTCATACACAATGAAGTTTTATTTTTCATGAGTATTTTTAACCATAGTAATTGAAATATCAAGAACTTTTAAATATCCTGAAAAAAAAAAACAATAAAAATAAAATGGACTCTCAGTCTCTGTTAGCAAAAATTTAGTTTAATAATAATAAAAAACTATTAAAAGGCAGCATTTCTTTCGAGATGTAGTGAACTACACTTTCTGTGTCCTTGTAAATTCTCACTCATTCAGGTCAAAGTCACCTCTGAGAGGGGAAACATCTTTACAAACTCAAAACAGTCCAGTTGCCTCAGTTTTGAGCATTCAGGGCACACTTTCTGTGAACACACATTAATTTGTGCTTTCTGTTTGTATTTACTTTGTCGACCAAATGCCTCAGTGAGTGTTGACTGTCTGTGTCTCAAGGTGTAGTTTCTTTTCCCTAACTGGGGGTCAGGTGCTTCTGTTTTAGGTTTTCCGTTTGAGGCCAAAATATTCCCATACACACTGGAGCTGTGTCATTTGGCTTCAAAATCATCTTTTTCCTCCTAATTTCTACTACGTTAACTAGCGTCACTCCTCACAAGGCTCACTTGCTGCACTCTGTGTGTGTAAGCTAGCAGCCCCTCCTCCCCTGACTGTGACAAAGAGTTGATGACGAAAAAGAGGGCTCACTCCTGCGCCATTCTGCCTGGAAGGAACGAGCCCAGGTGCTGAGAAAGGTCTGTCTCATATGGCCATTAGCTTTCATCTTACCATGTATTAATTATGGTTCTGAAATGAATCATGTTCTTAATTATGTTTACATTTATATTTTCTGTCAAGGTCACAAACCAAACCATAGTGTATCTAGTTATGTCCACAGACTGTACAAAAAAAAATGAACATCATTGCGCTCGGCTCAAAGTGAGGTCTCCACAAAAATGCTCCCCCTGGTGATCAAACTTTGAAAAATAAATACACCTCGCAAAAATATTTCTCATATCCATACGCTGTGGTGATATGAAGATATTATTGGGTTGCATTGTGTTGACGTCCTCTTTTTTCTGTAAAGTTACTTTTTCATTAGTTATTAGACGTTAAAAACATGGTTTTATGCCACATTTCATGATATTGACAGCTGCTGTTCTTGCATAACTTTCAGGAATAGACAAATAAGTCGGGAAATGAAAGTTAAAAAGAAATTGCACTCTCAAAAGAAAATAAAAATCTTTGTCATCTGGCTTCACTCAGATTCTCCACTGCACAGACTCTGGCTGCACAATGGCGGCGCCTCTCATGGGGTTACTTTGGCTTGAAAACTGTACAATGGTGTTCGTTCTATGTACAGTCAATGGTAATGTCCCACCAAACTACACGTGGACTGTGCATAGGCAGAGAAAGAAGTGTTTACTTAGTCAACTTTTTTTTTCCTTTCCCTGTTTAGATGGTTGGTGATCGATGCCTTGTCCTGTCTAATGTGCTATCGCTGCAAATGTTTGTGTTTGTGCGAACAGAGTCCTGGTGCCAGTACCGTCCTCTCACAGTTTAACAGTAAACGTGTTACAGAGAATGGGAAGAACTACAAAGGGAAAAGAACAGTGATGGCTAATGGAAGAGAGGACTTTTTACTTTCCAGCACATTAATCATTTACATTAAAAAACACAGCAGTGAAAGCAGACAGAGCAGCACTAAAGCCACAACAACACTTCACACAAAAGCAGCATTGAAGGATCATTTCTTCTTACTTTTCTCTCAGCATTCCTTCTACCCACCTCTCCCTCCTTCTTCCTCCTGAACAGACAATACTGCTTGCTGTATATTACACTCATCCATCCTTCTTTTAAGTGCCATCATTATGGTTACCAGATGCACTTATGGCTTTTTAGGCCCATTGATTGGCACAATCAATACGTCATCCTTGGAAAGTTTGGAGACTCTACATTAGGGCTTCCAGACGCTCTTAAAGCTTTAAGCAGTCATTTGTATGGAGATGGGTGCTAGTTCATTATGTAAATGGTAAAAGGCAGGTGGGTTAGGGTGGGATCTGAACGCCTTATGGCTGCTGTTTTTTTTCCACCTTACTTGCTTACTGTGGTCAGCATGTTAAACTGTTTTTTCTTTTTCAGTCCATTAAAGTCTTAAATGCCTCTACGATCATTTTTGTCATAACTGTCATCAACTGTATTTAATTATCCATAATGTGCTGCTGCAGACAAAGTGCCGAAGATGCTTGGCTCTAAAACTACATTAACACGTGCAGTGAGACATTCGTCTTGTGCAATACTAAATGAGGTTCACTCGAGGTTCAAGGTTTGTTTTTTTTAGTACACATGGGTAATGCTGTTTGCCAGGCAGGAGATGCAGAATTCAGAGATAAAAACACAACAGGGATCACAAGAAATCAAAAGAAACATTAAGTATTTTGGGATGTTTAGCCTACAACTAGAATATATTTGTTGTTATTCACATGCTTCTTCAGGAGCTTCTAAAGGAGGCTTTTTATGTTACTTTACTTTGCAGCAGTCCGCTGCCAATCAAAGGAAGGAGCTAAGAAAGGAAAGGCGTAGGATCAGGAAGCTCAAGACACAGAAAAAGAAAGCTGTTAAATTCAAGTAGAGAGACAACTAATGGCTCCTTCAACACATGAGGTGTTTTCTGACCTGGTAAATCGTTCCTCAGAATGACAAGGCTTCTGTAGCCTGTTGTTTCTCTGTGTTTCCACAGAGACAAAAGTCTTTCAACAAAAATTACACCATAGAAGGCAAAGACAGGTCAGCACCATTATGTGCAGTTAGCCTGTTAGCAATAAGGCTGCGTAATACTTGAAACACCGGACCACTCTGCGGTCTAAAACTTGAGGAGGGCAGAGATCAACCTCCGCTCCGGCTTAGAAACAAACAAGTCTTGTTAAACATGTACAGTATAAAGGTTTTTAATCACTGAATAAGGAGGGGGGTCAAAAGCCAAACACTTTACACATTTTCCTCTGTTTGTTTTTTTTCAATAAAGCTAACCATTGATCAGTTGATTAGATCTTACTAAGTGTTATTTAATGAATTATGTCTCCCTCGTGATGTTTTTTGCATATGAAATAAAATCTGTTTATTCAATCTATGTAAGTGGAGAGGGGAGTTTTAGAAAGAGCATTTTAAGTGTATAATTCCTAGATCCAAATTTATTCTCTGTTCATTTATACACACATGTTATTTACACTATCAGGCTCAAAGAAGACCATTGGTTAGGAGGTACTAAACCAAGTCCATCACAGCTGGGGTCATCTTATGGTGGACAGAGGGTGAAATAAAAACACAGGAAAGTTCTCCCCCAAAGTTCATTAACATCTGGAACACCCTCATTCTTATGGTTGAAATGCACGTTGAACTTAATCCATTGATAGTGGAGAGATCTGGTTACTGTTCATCAAAAGCACTGAATCATCCTTTGCATCACGGCTGTGAAACACAATCTAAACACTTGGCAGAAATGCAAATCAAAGCTATATCATCCTAAAACCAGTCTTGACTATCAAGTGCTTGCACTAAAGATAAGCCATGCTCTCTTCCCAGTGGCTGCTGAGCTAATCTGGCATGTCGCGCTCACAATCAGGCTGAAGCAGGTGATGTGACTGAATAGCTGAACAATGGGATGGAGCTTGGGTTCCAGATAAGGGAATTAATATTGATTGTGCACGCATGTCAGACAGATTGTGTCCATTAGGACATGCATTGCTTTGCAGAAGAGGACGAAGGAGGCTGAAAGTTCTCAAAGGCATATTTTCACTGATTTAAGTCAATTTGGCAGTTGTAGTTTGGAGTGTGTATATTATTAATGTTGATGTTTGTTCTGCATTTTAGGCAAATTTCCCCAATTTCATTTGTTCTATGAGTTATCCTGCTAAATTAACCCCTTCATTCATTCCAGCTAATTTCTTGCTCAGTTTGCAAATTTGCCACAGACGCCGTAAACTGAAGTTCAATAAGGGAACCATTCGTTTGCTGACTCATTTGCTTCACTGAGAGTGAGGTTACATAAAATGTTCCATCCATTTTCCCAGCAGCCGGGTCTGCACAGTCCAAATAAAGCTGCCGATATCCTCGCACAGTCACCTCCCGGCAGATAAGGCATAAATAAAAGCACTCACACGCTCAGTCTGGATAGTGTAAGTAACACCCAAATATAGATCTGTGTGTGAGAGCGTGCATGTTTCTGTGCCTGAGTGTGTGTGAGTGAGTGAGAGACAGACAGAGAGCGCTAAGAGCCATAACTGTGGGAGTGTTTTACAAGCTCAAAGCCCTGCGCCTGCTCCTCTAATTCAGCACACACATTGCACTTTCAGCAGATCAATGATCCCACTGTGCCTAACACACACACACACACACACACACACACACACACACACACACACACACACACACACACACACACACCTCACATCCACACATATGCACATATACCCTCCACTGTGTGCAAACCAACACACATATACGCAACCCTCCTCCTCCCTTCGCTACTGCTCGGTTTCTCATATATATGTGCTCTAATGCGCCCTCTTTCTTTCTCTTTCCATCCCTCCTTCTCTCTGAAGCCCTGAGCAATTACTCATCCAGACTCAAGAGAGAGAGAGGTGAAACACAGCGAGAGGAAGAGGGGGGAAAAACAGGGAGGGGTGGAGGAGATGTACGTAGAAACGAGGTAAAGGGAGCTTTAAAACACCCGAAAACATCTGCTCCTCAGTGATCAGTGAGTGTGTGTGTGTGTGTGTGTGTTTGTGTGTGTGTGTGGGGGGGGGGGGGGTAAAGGGGTGTGTGCATGTGTGAGGGAGGCGGGTCACAGCAGTATGACACACCATCATTTATTCACTGAGAAGGGTAATGTGTGTGTTACAGCTGGGACGCACATGCATCCAAAACAACACACACACACACACACACACACACATACAAAACACTTCTGGAGAACAAGCTAAGCCCTATTGACCAGCTGTAGCCCTCTTACTGCGAGATAACACACACACACACACACACACACACACACACACCCACACAAACACACAATAGTGAGAGTTATGAAACAGTCACAACATACTGGAGGGAAGTTATATGTGTGAATTCTCTGAGTGTGTGTGTGTGTGTGTGTGTGTGTGTGTGTGTGTGTGTGTGTGTGTGTGTGTGTGACTTGCAGACTCCACAGCCTTCACTAAGCCCTCAGGTTGATCCATTTAAAACACAATGGAGGATTACATTCTCATCTGGCCACTGGCTTCAGCCTGCACAGAACACACACACACACACACACACACACACACACTAAAGCTTTCATACAACCTCAGCAAACAGTGTGTGTGCGTCCGAGCCGCTCACTGTTTTCATATTTTATACAGTCAACACAAGTAACAGCATACAATCCCCTGTTTATCAGTGTTTGTCTGTGTATCTGTGTGTGCAGGAGGCTCTGGGGCTGTGATCGCCAGGGCAGGTTGGAGTTGGGGGGGGTAAAGACCCCCTCTCCAGTGTGGAGTGCTTGTGAATTGGTTTTTTGGCTGCAGGCTAAATCTCCTCACAGACACCGCTCCGTGTTCTCAGCAAGACCCGAAAAGAGACTGCTTTCACTCAAACCTCACACAACACGTCCAATTCACTGAGACTTGAGCCAGAGCTTGGCCAAAATGTAGGTGTGAATGCACGCACACACACACACACACACACACACACACACAAATACACACATTCACATCTCCTTTCTCACTCTATCTCATTTCCACAACTGCTGAATAATTTTCAAAACAATAACCGACCCTCTACATAATGACCCCCCTCCTCCTTCTCCTCCATCTATCCAAGCCTGTCACTCATTCTTCCACAACTTAGCCATGAGCTAAAACACACACGCACACACACACACATATGTACAGCCGAGCCCCCCCACAAGGAGGACGACAGTTGCAGTCTGTGTATCCGGCAGTACCCAGGCCCCCTGATTAAACCAGTGCTTATTGGTAATTAAACACTGTGCTTTGTGGCAACATCCAGAATGATGTACGTCTACACATACACACACACACACACCAGACCCACCTCTGTTGGCACCGTGCCACCCCCTCCTCTCCTCTTTCTCTGCCTTTCAGCGGGCCGCAGGTGGCACAATTGGCAGTAATGTGTTCTAATTGTTGGCAGAGCTGCCCGGGTGTAGATACGTGGTGGGGAGTGGGAGCTTGGCTGGCATCAGGCAGGAGTCAGGAGGAGAAGCAGGGAGGGAGGGAGGCACAGGATGTACATACAGCAAAGAAGAGGAAGGGGTAAAGATGGAGGATGAGGATTAAGAAGGAGACATGGCATGCAAAGTGGGACGGTGAGCATGTTGCTTGAATAAAACGGTAGAAATGAGAGTGGGAGAAATATGTGATGCTTTTTTCTGCTGTGTTCAACTGCTTCCTGCTCTGTTGTTGTTTTCCAGGCAGCTTGGAGAGAAGCTCCCCTGGGTTCAGGCTTAGCTAGAACTGCAGCAGAGACAGACACAGCGTGAGCTGCTGGCTCCATGTAGTAACAGAGAGGTTAGGCACAAGCCCGAGACTCTCAGCTCCAGACCATAAAAACCCCCAGAGCTTTCCAATTCACTCCACATAGAAGTATGGAGAGGTGTGAGAGAAGGGACAGGCACGGCCACGAAGGTCAGACGCTAGTGTATCCTCAGATATATGCAGGCTAAACGACCAGTCCATTTAACGTTCTTCTTGATTGGCTGTTTATGGACCATCATGCTCACTTGTGCAGTACAACTAATAAACAGGAAACAACCAAATTCATGTTGGAAAAGGCGGTGTCACGACAGTGCCATTAATCATTCTGTAAGCGTGTCTGTGAGATGTGTGAGAGTGACTCAGCAACTCTCCTGTGGTGTTACCGCACCTGTTCTGCAGAGCACATGGACAGGTGTTTCCGTCCCCCTAGCATGTTGTTAACGGAGGCTAAATCAGATCGAGAGGCAGAGTGACAGCCACTGAGCATACGTGCAGATGGAAGGAGACACCAAACGACAGAAAGTCTCATCAACATAGTGATGATGTGTCTTTGGAGGCTGCTGTACTTTGTTATGTTTGAGGATCTGCTGACAAACATTGATTCTAACCTCAGAAATGTTACTGTGCATCAACAAAGCCACATCAGTAATGTTTGCATCCCCAAAGATGGATAAAATACTCACTTTTTAAACACAAAATATTTCCAACACCAAGAAAATATACACATCTAGTATTAAATCTCTGAACTGCATGCAGGCTGAACCTGTGTTTGTGTGTGTTGCTCTTATCTCCAAAGGCAGACAGGCAAGTCGGAGGGGTGGGGGGGTGGGGGGGGGGGGTGCTTCACATGACGCCATGTTGATAGTCACACAACCAATCCTGGTTATCTCTCTGGATACACACAAACACACAGATGCTAACATACACACCATGTTACCTGCCATACTGTGAGCATGCACAGACTTTTTTGTGCACGTTTAACATCCAATCACAGCATCCCTCTCTCTCTCTCCCTCTTTCTCTCTCTCTCTCTTTCGCTCTCTGTCTGCTCAAGCTGTCAGGTCATCTCCACACAGGTGGAAACTTTGACAGGAGACAAAATCCACTGAAATGAAAAAAAAAAAAAAAAAAACCTGCACTGAGCTTTTCAGAAACTACTCCGCACTGCAAAGCACTGATTCTTCTTCTTCTTCTGCTGCTGCTGCTGCATCACCATGGCAACGGTAAGGAGAGCATGTGTTGGAGTCCGAGTCTCAAGGTTACTCAATCTATTCATGTTTTAATAATACCACTCCCTTATGAAAGTAATATTACATCCTTGTAAGTATGATGAAAATACATATCAGATCTTCGCAGCCAGTGTGCTTGTGCAGAGAACAACCTGCCACTGAGGTTAAGACGAGGAAATGAACTGCACATATCTTGGTTTCATTAAGCAAGACTCAAGTTGATGAGGCCTGATTTCAGAGTGTTACATCCACATACTATTTCTGGCATGGCCTATTTATATAGGACAGGATTGGTCCAAACCAAGAGTGTGTTTCCTCCTCAGAATTGACGGTGCTGTGAAGAGGAGGAGAGTAAAAAGAAGGAGTTTATTGCGTGTTAAAACTGTCAGAAAACAAAGAGGTGGATGGTTTGAAGGGGGCGACATGAGTTAAGACCGTGTTCACAGGAGAACAGAAGCTACTCCATCCTTTATAGTGTGTCCCATTTTCTATCGCAGGTGTTTGTGTCAGGGGTGAGGCAGCAGCAGGTGAGCGACCAGCTCCATACATGCATCTGCGGAGGCGGGGTCAAGACAGCCTGCTGGGATTCAAGTTCTCCACCTGATCCATCTCTGGACAAGCGTGGCCTACTGAAGCTGGTGACAGTGCAGCTGACAAATAGCATCCTGCATGGAGTTAATGAGGGAAGAGCAGATGTACGCTGCCCCTCTGGAGATACTCTGTGTGCAAGTGCATGTGCTTCGGATACAATTAATTGTGTGTAGTTGTAATATATTCACGCTCACACAATGCCACGATTAACAGATGACATAACAGACGAGTAGGCCAGTCACATTCACAGTTTGGGTTGCAGTTTGTTGGGATTTGTTTTCGTATATGAAGTTCAGCAGCAGCAGCTGCTGCAACGCTTTATGGTTGTCCTTGTACAACAAAGACAAACTTAACATATATGTTACATGTACTAATAAAGCTCATACATCATGTCTGCTTTCACTTCAGCAGGCTTTGAACATAGCAGTCTTAAAAGAAAGCGATAAAAGTGGCACTATATTTCCTTCACTTTGAATAATTAATAAGCAATAAGCTTTATGAGGGGGGGAAAATGAAAACAGCTCTGGATAAGAATACATTAAACTGACCACAATACAAAGATTTATTTGGAGTTGTTAAGGAGTGTAATGAGCTTTTCCTCACAGTTGTTGCAGCTTTGTTGTCACCTTTCCTCTCTTACTCTTTCCTGACAGACTCAACCTCTCCTCCTTTCTCTTTAACACAGAATGCAGATTAGGGGTGGGCAATATGGAAAATATTTCATTTCACTTTTTTTTTTTTTTAAATCACAATCATGATTGAATTTTTCATTTATTTTATTCAGACTATTTTGTAAGTTATTTGTGTCCTGCATGCTGTTTCGGGTGTGTCTGTTTCCATCTGAAGTATGATCCTTCTCGTTGCAAACTTTGCAGCTGACTGTTGTTTGCGTTGTCGCTTTGGGAAAACCCAAACCAGTTCCATATTACTGAGGTTGAGTTTCTTTTAGGGACCGACTCCTTACTCTCTCTTTCGTTAGCAGCCATGCTTTCTCTCACATAGTTGGGATCAAAAGGGAGTCAAACAAACCAAAAGCTCGCTCTGATTGGTTCATTGGTGTGTCTGTAGTGCCGACATGATCGCAGACTAACAAACGGTGTGATTCAGAAGAGAAAAAAAACTTATGATGTGGCTGTGACAAATGGCACAGACAGCACTGTGAGGGATAGAATGTGCACCATAGCTTGTTCTACCATTTATGTTCTTTGGCACATCAAAGTCACGTTCTAATCCTTCATGATCTAAGATCGTCATATCACACACCCCTAGTGCAGATAAGGCTATGAGGAGGTGTGTGTACATGTCTCTGTAGTCTCCAGTCACCTCAGCTCCATGCTGTACAGCAGCCACTACCACTGCAGTGTTTCAGCATTCAATGACCCCTGACAGCAGTGCTGCAGTGCTACCAGAACCCCACTCCGCAATGAATTCATGACATTAAAGAGATTATGTTAGCTCAAGAGGAATGAAACAAGAGTAAACAGTCCCAGTTGTAACACGTTTAGACCTCCTGGCAAAATAATTGTGGCAAATTCAATTAAGTTTTCAGAGCTGGAGGGTGTCTGAGGGCTTTATTCATTTTTTAAACCTGCTACTGGATCCTCGTGCAGAGACTGGAACAAATGTGTCGAAAGTAACCAGATTAAAAAGGAAGAAGCATTATTTCCCCTTTTTAAAGCTGGATTCGGTGTTGCAGATTCCAATCTTATGGGGGGCTGTGAAGGCTGCTGTCCATGGTGCTGATCTGACTCTGAAGGGGAAAGTAACAGCAAATAGTAATGCCTAACTGTTTGTTTTCATTTCAATCCTGAAAATACTTTGAAGAAAAAAAAGAAAAATATATCAGAGCAAAGTTGCAGAGCTGAAATTTGGAGCTACTATGCCAACTCAACTTTTGCTCAACGTGAACAAATCAAACCCTCATGTGCTGCACATGTTTCTGGGCTATATATGTTTTCTACACTTAGTCTAGACTGGGAAAAGACTAATCCCTTCACTAAAGAATGAATTAAGTACCCAGCGAGTTCAGTAACTCTCTTTATGAAGCCATATAAACAAAATTGTTTTGGTAGTCGAAGTTTTTAAAAGATATTTTTGGCCTAATTAAGCAAATGTTGGCGGGAGCTCATCAGAGCATGAACCACTAAGACAGGCAATTTCACTGCTCTCTCCTCTCTTCTATAAACTATTAATTGATCTCCAGGGAGCTTTGCTGTTTAAGCTGTTCAGAAATATAGAGACGACTCCACCGCAACCTTTACCAGGGAGTGGGAAACACCCTCATGGGTAAAGAAGTGCGAGCAGAGACTGGGACTGAGAAACACCAGTTATGTTTGAGCACTTTATGATGACAGTAAAATCTCAAGGTGGATCTAACTGCAAAGTTGTTAAAGGATGTCAAGGGTCTGTAATACCCTAAAGCTTCAGGTTGGTATTATGAAACATATGAGACGCAGAAAAGCCATAATAAGACATAATTTGAGTGAAAAATCTTGTCAAATAACAAACTGACACGTTGACTTTTTGGACTAATTTGACGAAGGATCCAGCCAATTTATCATTCAGATTTCTGCTTCACTTATGAATGATAAATAAGGACTGGGAGCTTATCATCAGTGCTGCTTTGGTCCCTGTGTGTCCATGAATATATGTGTTCCATTATTAATGATGTTACAGTATACCATCTTTTTAATTTAGCCATGTTATAAGCCAGATGGGAGCAGTATTTTTATAGTAGAATAAGCAACATGAGCCTCATTACTATGTGGGTAAAACAGCACACCAGTATCTTTCACAAATATCAGGAACCTTTTCCTTCGTGTTCATGTGTGCGTGTGCCCCTTCTCTCACTGTTTTCCTGAGGGCTTCATCAGCAGTGGAAACAATGATGTCACCAACTGCAGACAAATGCAGTATTTGTCACAACATGATGGTACGGAAGGAGAGGAGGACACCACGAGGGAGGGTGTAACTTTTTGGTTTGCTTTAGTAATAAAAACACCAAAAATCTTTAACTCAGTGTCCCACCATAGAATTTTATTTATTACCCAGCTTTCGTACATATCTTCTGGGTGTGTAAAATGCTTGATTCTGATTGGTTGAAACTTCTTGCCAACGGTTCTTAACTTTCACTAACATAAGCAAGAAGCAAACTTACAACATCATACCAGATCAGCCTGCAGAGCGAAAGTTCAGTTTTTTTGGTTTGTTTGTTTGTTTGTTTGTTTTCTGTTTTTTCTGATGCCATAAAAAACAAGGTAGGGTGAAACCTTTAGCTTCTGTTAGCATCATATTAGTAAATAATGTGGCTAAAATGTTAGTTGAGGTTAGCATGCTAATTAGGAGGGCTAAACATCATGAATGTTTTCATGCTGAATCCTGTCCGCCTGGCATCAGGATTTGGTCACAACCTGTGTTCTATTTCCCATAACTACCTGCCAGTGTTGTAGTACTCGAGTCTAGGACTCAGACTCGAATCCAACATGAGTTCTGACTCAGACTCATGCGCTGATGACTCGGACTTGGACTTGAGCTCTGGCTGCATCAGGACTCAGAGAAGGAATTGGAGGAGTTGGAGGACTCGGGTTTATTGAATTGAATACTTTGTTTATTCTAATTGATTATTTCCTCTGGTCTAAGGTCCTTATAACAGATCCCTTTTCAGGTTACGGCTGACACGTGTGTTTGTTTACCTGCATGTGCCTTCACATGCTGTCTCCTTCAGTCTGTGGTAAGATGTCAAAGAAGGAGCCACGGGTTGTGCAGTTTGTTTTTAAGAATAAAACTGCTTTCAATGCATGTGATTTAAAACACAAATACAACCCAAATATCAAACTTAAATTTGTTTTTAACAACTTTGAAACTTAAAAAAGTTGGTTTCTGATTCAACAGTTACAGAGTGAGTGTTTCTGTCTTCACTGAGATGCTCTGGGAGCACTTAGAAAAGTTTTTCGGGGACTTTTCCTGGACTTGGGCTGAGGTACTGAAGACTTAACCTGGACTCAACTCTTTGGTGACTCAGACTTGACTTGGACTTGAACATCTAGGACTCGGGACTTGACTCTGACTGACTTGAGCTATGGTGAAGTGACTACAACACTGCTACCTGCTAAATGTTTTCCCTTACATGACAATCCAAATAACTTATCTGCAGAAAGCTTAAAGTAAGGCCGATTGGTCTGAAAATACTGGATATTAAAAAAGATGTTAGTTTTGTAAGAGGTTGACAGGACCGTTGAGTGTTTTATCAGTGAAGTTTTCCTCCATAAAACCACACGAGAGGGAGTCTACATCTCCCTCACACACAACAGGCTATCCCTCTTTTCCTCCGGCCAAAACACAGCAGCTACACAGCAACGGATAGTCAACAACGTAGAAAGGACAGAGCTGATATGCTCCAGAGTTCTCCTCATGGAAAAGTGGATGTTGTCTTTGCTAAACAGTACATGATCAGGCAGGCCAATGATTCATCATCATCCACCGAGGGAAACATACAGCACAGATAAACAACGGAAGAAGAATCCCCAAAGATCAGAAAGGGAAATCTCTCCTCTGTGTGTGTGTGTGAGTGAGAGAGAGAGAGAGAGAGAGAGAGAGAGAGAGCTTGTGCATACGTGTTACTATCCCTTATCATCATGGACATCCATCACAACAAGCAGCTGAATAATTCAGCTGGACAAAATAAAGGAACATCCTCCTGCATGCTGAAGAATAAATGGCTTCATGAATGATGAACGAGAGGATGACAAACCAGAAGGGTTACTATAGAGTAAAGACCTCTCATTGGTCCTCCTGTGGAACCACATCTGAACGTGTACATTTGCATCCATAACACCTCACCCTTGATGCAGAGAAAGCCACAAACAAAGTGGACACAAAACATACACGTGAGTGGATATTATACAAAGCTTTTCTCGGTCCCCTAGGGGGGAGTTACGGCACAAAGCAGCTGGGAGTTAGGCCAAGCAATTTTCTTCTACACAACAACAGCAGAGGCCGTGATACGTAAACGAAGAGATGCTTATTTAGAAATCATGGAGGTAGATATGAAGGAGGCAGAATATGAGGAAAAGACAACAAAGAAAAGAAGGAACCAGAGGGAGGCTGGAAATGAAAAGACAAAGGCAATAAGGCCAGAGCAAACACTGGGGCTTATGAAAGTGCCAAGTTACACACACACACACACACAAACACACACACACAAGGATGGAGATGTAGCATATGTCTCCAGTAGAGCCAGCTGGAGACATCTGGTGCCAAAACTCCACAGGTCAAACCAAGTGACATGCTCCCTGAGGCGTGGACGTGAGTGTGTGTGCATGTGTGTTTAAGTGCCAAATGATTAAAATGGTCATTATGCTTAGTATAAAGTATACACACAGACACAGAGAACACATGGTACACACAGTTACAGATTCATCAACATTAGCAGTGACCTTGATCAAAGATTAAAAGTTGGATGTGATTTCAAAGCATGATTACAACAAAGGAGAAGCGAGAAAGTGTGTTTAATTCCTCGTGTTTGACTCAACTCAGATGCACACACGATGGAGAAAGAGAGCGGTCTCAACTTCCTGACCAGAGGCCCGGCTTCTTCAAAGGAAAGATCCAAATAAGACAAAGCTGCTGCTTCTGCTGCTTCCAACAGCAGCCAGAAAAACATGTGTGACACAAACAGAACAACACTTTAATGATGTATTCTGCTCTCATGATCGTTACACACAGCCAGCTCCAAGAGGTGCAAAGTGATGTGTCAGAAAACTGGAGTCTGCCATCGTTATGTGTATAAATAAATGGAGCAGTACAGAGTGTGCTGTAAGCTAACATTCCAACATGTTCTGTTACAACATCATCAACAGAAAACTGATTGGGTTCAGTTGTTCATCAGATTGTAGACTGAAATACTAATATGTGTTTTAGCTGTCTTGCGTTTTAGCCTGTGCTCTGTCACTCTCCTCTTTCACTTTCTTCTGCTCTGACTTCCTTTTTCTCTTTGTCAGTTCAGCTCCAGTGTCCGACATTACCACAAGATTAATCCACGAAACTCGAGAGAAAAAAAATGACAGATCTCAACTGGTTTGATTCACTTGTCACTGCTAAACTTTGCTGGCCAGCGTTAGGCTACAACTATCAATGATTAATCCAAGTAGTCGACTAATCACGATTATTTGCCGTACCATTTTTTGATCAGTTTGCATTCAACTTATTTTACCAATTTGTTTTTCATAAAATGTTCCCAAACTTTGTAAACTCTGGGAACTCTCTCTCCAGCATACATGTGCCATAACTTGTGTGAACTTCTTCTTCTTTGTTCCTGTGTGTAATGTAAACAGAGGGAGAAATACTGCCCCCATCACTTCATGTAGTGAACTGCAAGTACAGATGAGTTTTCACCAGCTGGTATTTGATCTTTACCAATAACAAAAACAAAGTTAGGACAAATTTTTATTGTCGAAGCGATGGATTGTGCCGACTAATTGTTGCAGCCTTAGCTGGCAAAGTGTGGGACCTTCAGTAACTGGATTCATGTTTTCACAGGAAAATCAAACCCAACCACAGATACCAAGAGATGGTATTTCGAAATAAACATTTTTGGTGCTGAAAAATCTCATTTCAGACCGTGGATTGTGATCAGGCCAATATGTAAAACTGAAACTGCTTCAAGATGACTTATAAAGTCCTCACAGAGTCGTTATACTAAAACCAGAATTGTTGATTGATTTGTTAGGACACTCAGATGTCTCTTCTAAGAGAGATCAAC
The DNA here is from genome assembly GCA_030710495.1 of Labroides dimidiatus. Lineage (NCBI taxonomy): Eukaryota > Metazoa > Chordata > Actinopteri > Labriformes > Labridae > Labroides > Labroides dimidiatus. The sequence continues at coordinate 19,518,890 of CM061162.1, forward strand.
TCCACACAAACACATACAGATGGTTAGCTAACCATCTTCTCTTGTGATCTGTTTTGTTTCTCTGGGAAGTTGCACAATGGGCTCTAAACACAAGCCACCTGTAGTGACGTGTGAATAGACAAAAGGAGAGAGCCTTGAGACTGGAGAGAGTAAAGATGACTTCTCTGTGCATTCAAATCAAAGGTTAGATGTCATGATATTCATGCTGACTCTACCTTCAACAGCTAGATTACTCAACTGTGCAGCCAGAAGAACATCAGTCTGGTCACCTTGGGACAAAGTAATCAAGCCGTTGCTCAATAAGAGGAGTGGTTCTCCCAACCACTGCTGAACAAAAAGCGACTGCCACAGAGATCCAGATTTCAACATTCAATTGCAAACAAATGGTGATGACTTTCATCCGTCACTTCTGCACCAGTAAAAACCACAGCTGTTTTCATTATGCTAAACCAATCCATTCATATCCCCGTCCCGCTGCTTTTATTCTGCTTCTTTCCACATTCAAGCTTATTATGCTCACAAACAGACCCCGAAGATGAATATTACTCTTCAGATTGGCTGGTACTGAAGTGAAACAGGGCTCATCAATCCACTGAGAGTTTACTGTAGAATTAGCACTGGCTCGCAGCATCCAGCGACAAACAGACAAACACAGAAACAGGGATATGATTGTTACACTGGTTGTCCGGCATCGCTCATTAGGCTGAAGAGAGATACAATGACATGGCCCAATCAAGCTGTGTGAGTGCACTCTCATAGTTACAGCTGTGTGTTCTACTGAAGTCTGTGTGCTCATTAGGCTGCTCGCAGAGAGAACAAGGGCCAGTGGCCAGAAACACACACACACACACACATACACACACAAAGTGGGGGCGAGACTGACAAAGACAGGGAGAGAGAAAGAAAGCGAAGAGAAGCTGCAATTAGACCGAAACAGCAGAGAAGGGACACTTTAACTTCACTTAACAATGTGATCAAGAATACAAATTAGGAGCAAATCAGCCAGCTGGAGACAGAAATATAAAAAAGACTTAAAGAAAAGGATTGCACAGACCATTTGACCCACAAAACAAACGTGCAACGAAATGCAAGTCCCTGTACTGTTGGTTAAGACTTCACCATGCAGAAAGATGAAGAGCGTTCATGTTCACTCACTTTCCCAAACTGAAATGTTTTGAATCCAAACCTCTGAGAAGTTCTGAGATGAATCCAGCAGCAGTGAAGCAATCCGACACGCTAATACTGACGATTAAAGTCTTCCTTCTATGACTCTAAAAAGCTGTTGACTTTCAGGAAGTGAATGATGCATGCATAAGCACATAAGTATATTTTTTAATCAGCATCTGCAACTTCATTACTTTTTCTGCTTCCAGTTGGTTTTGATGTAAGACAAATATAATCAGGAAGAATTACAGTTATGTAACAGAATAGATTTCTAATTATGGGGCCTGAATCATCCTTAAGGTTACGGGATATAAATCACTTAACAGGAAGTGATGGGCGTACTTTTAATCCACTCTTAAAGAGCTTTCTGCACTGAAGCAAACTGTTTTCAGGCTTCCCCTCAAAAGAAACTTGAAGTTTTTTTCTGTCTGTGTTTTTAAGATTTTTTTTTTTTTTTTGATTGGAATCTATTTTAATACTGGCATGGATTGGAAGCTTTCACAAACTCATGCTGGCCCTAACTTTGTAATTATAACCTGTTAAAACACAGTGATTTGTGGAAACACGAGCAGAACAGTGGAAGAATCTTAAACGCAGAGTTTAGTTAACACTCTCTTGGAACAAAAGCCAACCCCTCACAAAGAGACGATTAGTATTTAGTCATTAAAGAGGGAATAATGCTTCCACTTTATTAGGATCAGGCTTAAAATGAATGATGATTAGATTAAAATAATCTTTAATTATGCACCCAACGGGATAAGTACAGTGGGGGACATGTTAATGATATGGTGAACAGACGAAGCCATTGTCATTCCTGTCACTGAGAGAAAGAGAGAGAGGAGGAAAAGAAAGAGAGGAAAAGGAATGTGTCTTTGTGAAAGTGTGTGTGTGTGTGCGTGTGTGTGCCCACACCCATGTGGGTCAGAGCCAGTAAGCACATTTGCTGAACCCATCATTAAGTCCTCTCCCCTCGTGGTTGGTGTCAGGATCTAGACAGAGAGACAAAGCCCGGGTCTTTCCTCCACATGGTACCCGGGGGAGAGGGCAGAGGCCTGGGGGAGAGAGGGAGCCAGGGTGGGACAGCACGTCTTGGGTGATAGACATGAGATAGGAAGAAAGGGGGAGGGGAGCAAGAGGAGAGAGGAAGATGAAACTACAGTATCTTTCCTCTGACTGGGAGCATCAAAAAAGAGGAGGCGATGCACACTTGGCAGGTTGGTGTAAGGGGGTAATTAGTGAGAGACACACATGTCCCTCATTGAGGGGGGGTCCCCTGGGTTTGGGACAGCTCAATCAGCAGCCAGCTGCAGGTAGAGGGATGCTGTGTGTGTGTGTGTACATATGTGTGTGAGTGGTCTACAGCTGCACGTCTACCCTTTGCACTCTGACTCATTAATTCTTATGCTGCATTAAGGCGTTTACGAGCAGCCAAACAAAAGAGACACAGATTCATTGGACAGCAGCTGCTCCGGAGGTATCATGTGATGTCACGGTCAGCGAAGACACTTTGAACTTGATTTTGAGTTTGTGGACTGGTGTGTTTTAAATTCTGGACAAAGAGAATCAACATTTTACATTTGATTCTAAGAGAAGCAACAAACTTAAAAAGTTCCTGGTACACTGCACAGAAGCCCTCTCAAATATGAGGCTCTTCAAAACACAACTGCCAGAGTTTAACCATGTAAAACGGAAACACAGAGCATCACTCTTCCATTTAAAACTCCACAGTGACACAGCCTTGCTCCTCCATACATTACAGATCTCTCGTTTTAAGTTCCAACCCAGTCCCTGAGGTCTTCAGACGCTTCCCTTCCCTTTTAAACGAGAGCTTTCTGTTTTAATGCCCTGAAATGTGGATATCTCTGTCTCTGGATTTCAAAAAGGCGAGCTGTCCTGGAGTTTCTAAAAGTGCATACTTACTTTTTAACTTTGCTTTAAATCTGAAGTAATTCCCCCCAGCCCTAACTGCGTTATTAAAATCCTTGTTTTAACATTTACTTAAAAAATAACGACCCTTTTATAGGGACAGTGAGGACTTTCAAAGTGGTCTTGAAAAAGTCTCTCTTCTAGATATATGCCTGATCCTAATCCACAATTTGAAATGAGATTATCAGCACCAATAAAGGTTGTTTCTAAATGATATTTCTTTGTTTCCTGATCAGGTCGGGCAGGACTGGATTGATTTACAACACATTAATGTCTCTATGACAACACCACCTCAGCTGATGAGGTTTAGTATTAAGAAAAGAGATCTGTGTTTTTCTCTGATGAAAATGATTGCTGTGATTAATTTAGTGATGGTGGAGACTGGAGATGAACTGACAGACAGAAAAAGGACAAAAGAGAAGAAGAAAGATAAACAGGAGAGTGATAGAGCACAGGCTAAAGGCTAAAACACAAACTAAAGGCTAAAACTTGGGCTGATCTGTTTGTGATAATGTTCATTCCAACCCACATGCAGCAGTTATTCTACAGTGATCTGATCAAACTTGAGAGTCTGTCAATAAAATGAAGAGTGAGGTTATGTTAGCTCTGATTGGTAGATGAGCAGGACATCAGGATTCACTAACATAACACGTTAGCCTACAAATGAGTTTCAGAGCTTCAAGCAGCGCTAAAATAGCTGTCTACTAAACTCTGGTACAGACTGACAAAGTTTACTTGTAGTCACATTTCAAACTGTGTAACTGTTTATAAATACCTCACCTCGTCATGTTGTATCCAGTAAAAAGTCGTCTCGAACAAAGAAAAGTAGTGTTAAAAAGAAGATCTGATCTCCATTCATTTCCAAAACAAACACAGGCCTTGTTAAGAGTCAAGTCATCGCCACAGTGTGCGCACGATTCCAGTTAGAAGGTGTCGCTATGATCCAATTCAAACAGAGAGTCCTCACAGACCCTTTAACTTAACTTGATTCTTATATATTTATTTATTTATTTATTTATTTATTTATTTATTTATTATTTTATCTTCTACTCGTACTTATTGATTGGATTTACTGTATGGAATTTATTTTGTTTTTTAAGTATTTTTATCAGTGCCACATTCCTTTTGGTTTAATAACATGTTTCTGTATCTGTTCTTTTGTGAAGCACTTTGGGTTGGGTTTGAGTTTAGGAGACTGAAAGTGAGTAATAAAGGATCTCTGGTTGTTCTGGTTAGTTCTCGCTGTGCTCATCCTTCAAAAACAGAACTATGCCTGAGAAGAAAGATGGAAAAGAAAGAAGGAAGGAAGAGAGCTGGGGGAAGGGAAGATGTTTGGTTGAACAACAGCTGTTGGGATTACTGTTTAATAAAGGCCGCCGTACGCATGCTCTCTCTCATGCCCCCCTGCAGAGCAGACTAAAAGGCATTGCAGTGTGGAGCCCAATAACCCAACATCACAGTCTGCCCTGTTACCCCTGGGGACCTGACGCCAACCAGGATGCCAAGCCCCCTGATCTCCCATCAGGCCCGCCATGCCTCCAGGCACACCATATATGCACGTGTGTTTCACTTATTATCCGCCTATACATGTGCTTACACAAAATGTGTTATGGATGTCTGCTGGAAAAGTGCATGCTATGAGGCATACGTATCTGCTTCTGTGTGTGTGTGTGCATTGGTGTGTGTAGGTGAAAGTGTGTGACTCTGTCTGTCTGAGGAAAGAGCAGTTGGGGGGGATTCATCAGATAAGCTACCTCATTTGGGCCGCTTCAGGAGTAGTGAAAGGAGCCGTGGGGAGGCTTTCATCTCAGAGACAGAAAAAAAAAGAGACAGAATCAAGATGGTGTGAGTGTGAAAGAGGATGAGAAGGCGGGAGAGAGGGTGAAGAAAGGAGGGGGTGAGGAGAGGGAGAGAGTGAGATAAAGTATGAAAGAGATAATCCAAGAGGATGTTTACCTTGGTCATGCTGGCAGAGGACAAAAGAGGCTGCCGATATGTAGTGCCCCCTATAGGGCGGCAGGATATTGAGTGGCGAAAAGAAAAGTTTATCAAAAAAAAACACACACTGATGTGACGGAGTGCAAGACCAATTCCTCTTTCCCCCTCTCTCTCTTTCTACAGACAAACCGCTTAATTAAACATGAGCTACGAGAGTGCTGTCTGCCCGTCTCTGTACGTCTGCATATACCAACGTATGTGTGTGTATGTGTGTGTGTGTGTGTGTGTGTGTGTGTGTGTGTCTCTACTGTGCATTCATCTCCTCGTCGCACGGGCACGAGGGGGCCATTTGCAAGTCAAATTCTGCATTTAATGACACGGGAAATCATCTGAATTTATTGAAAGCCAGCGTGGAGAGGAGAGGGGGGCTTGTTCAAGTTTCAGATCAGAAATGCATAAAATTGCCACTTCTCCTCGCCGACAAATGGCGCCTTGAGTGCTTCTGATTTCAAATGACGGGATGTGTCAAGGTGAATGTGCGGCAGATTGATAACTCGGGGGCGTCCTGAGAACAACACCAGACTCAACATCTGATTCAGATCGAGTTTAGACAGCTCAGCTCCATTAAGTTATCAGGACTACTTTATGGACTGAACTGGGATCCTTCATGTAAACTGGTCTTGGATGCATCGATCTAATCCTGGAATGGGGGTGTTGGTCTGAAACTGTCTAAAATGATAGATTGGTTATCACTACCAGGCAGCTCTATTAAATTCAGCTCTATGTTCTTCTGTGTTCATAGCAAACGTATGAGCTACATCGGTCTGTTTTCTCCTAGTTAGAGATAAAATGACATGAGGAGTCATTCAGTAGTTTGAAGTGTTTCACGCCTGTTTCACCAAAAACTCTGATGTCACCTTACAAAAGAAGCAAGTTTAATTCCTCTCTTATCCACTGCTGAGGTTTACAGTTAAACACTGGTTCCTGTAAGTATTGGAGATTTACTCACCACACATTTACATATTTATAATCCTATCATCCTGTACTAAAGACACAGATTTTTTATCGGATGGAGATGGACTGTGCTATATTTGTTGACTAATGAAGTCATATGTCTGCTCCTCCATGGTAAAGTAGGCTGCTCAGCAGAGTTTCTTCTGTCTCTTCATGTTTGTGATTGGTCAGATGCTGCAGACTCCACCCCTTTAATGTGAGCGCGCTCTGATCCAGACTGGAAGACCCTGGATTGACTGAGTGAGTTGATATCCTGCTTTGTAGTACCGCTGATCAGGATTGGGAATGTCTGCTTGAAGTTACCAGAACATAACTCTGTCTCATCCTCATGTTACAGAAATAGAAAATGTTAAATTAGTACTATTTCAATTTGGCTGATACCAAAGCCCAGGATCAATATTGGTATCTGGACTTAAAAGTTGGATGGTTGGTTAGTACCAAGGTTATCATAGTTTTGCATTTTACTTTAACTTTAATTTTATATTGTTTTGACTTTAAACTTTATCACCCACAACAGATACACATTCATTCATACCCTTTATTTAACCAGGTAAAAGCTAACTGAGATATAAAATCTCTTTCACAAAAGCAACCTGGCCAAGAGGCAGCATAACTTTATAATAAACAACAAAACATCTCAAAACATTCTTACAGTAAATAAAAACAAGGAATAAAGAATATCAGCAAGATTAATTAATAAAAAAAGAGTGCCATCTGATTTAAAAAACAGTGAGAAGCCCAATGCTTCCAAGTTCCTTGGCTCTAAAAATTTCAACAAAGCTGTCAAGAGGGGAAAAACATCTCATATCCACCCAAAAAAGTGTGTTGATGTTTGAGATGGACGGACAAAGATGGAAACTAAAGACATCTTCTTCATAATTTTAGCTTATTTTAATTTTGTGAACTCACAACACTTAAACAACATTTAAGTGAGTTATTTTATTGCTGTTGTTTTTGGTTTTTTTGCTTTTATTTCAGTTAATGAAAAAAAAAATCACCTCTTGTTTTTCATTATGTTGTTAGTTTACCTTTAGTTAAACATACTAACCCTGGTGAGTACTTTGATTATAATAGAGACAGAATAAACTTGACCACAACAGAATTCTAAACACCAGATCCTTCAAATCCACATGATAAACATATGAATTTGTTTCCAAGCTTTTAAGTAACAAACACTGGAAATTCCGAATAATGAATCTGCAGGTAGAACAAAGTAAGCAGCTCAATCCACAACAAGGTTAAGGACATTGAACAGCCAATTAATAAGAATAATGGTGCAGCTAAAAACCGCACTTATTAAAATGCTCCTCCATGGAAACACTCCTGTCAAAAGCGCGCTGTTGCCATGCGAGTGCCATCTAAGAAAACAGTTTAAATGAGAGAAAGAGACATGAGGTGAGAGAGAGAGAAGGAGAGAGAGAGAGAGAGAGAGAGGAGGGCAGTATGTTTGTTATAGTCTGCATCCATCATGCTAATTGGAAGTAAACAGCAGCTCATTGTTTGGAGAGCATTAAATCAACCTCTAATCAAGTCCCGGTTTGGAATGGTAAAGCTCCACCGCTGAGGATATTTCCCATAGAAATAACTTTAATGGCTTCACATGAGGAGTGTGTGTGTGGATGTGTGTGTGCACGTGACTGATAACCTTTTATATCAACGCAGTGGGGGCTAGTTGTAAACGATCTCAGTGCTGACTACTCAGACATCACCTTCTCTCCTATATCCAGCTCAAGCTCTTCAGCTGAGCTCTGCGGTGAGACCAGTTAGAAAGAGATTCATATTTCAGACCTAAATGTAAAGAATAAATCTGGAGAATAAAAGAGAATCCAACAAATTGTATGTAATATACTTTAGTGGGAAATCAAATATCAAAAGAGGAACAATCAGGAGAGTCTGCTGTTTCATTGGTCTAATACAGTTCCATTTATTAGGTTATCTCACACGATTATTCCCTCGAAACGTATTTAATCACGCTTTGCATAATGTTAGCTATTTGTGGCACTTAAAGAATAAACTGCAGGCAGCCAACCGTTAAAAGGACAAAACAGATGCAAAAATAGGAAGGCAGGAAAGCCAGGCTGATAGACGCCACTAGAAAGGAGAGAGAGGCACAGAGAGACGCAGAGTTGTTGATCTCATTAAGATTAATACAGTCAGACAGGAAAGCAAGCGCAGAGAAAGAGAGGAGGAGAAGCAGAGGTGTAGCTTTAATGGGATCAATAGATCGGGCATCAGTGCAGGGTCAGCAGCCGTGTCCATGGTGACCTGTCTCTCAGCGGCTGCATGAGTCACGTCGAGGGTGCTCAGTCTGTGCTCAGTGATACCTCATATCCTCCTCTCTCATCATCACCCCCTTCAGTCTTTTCTGTCAGTAGTATAAATCCAGTCCTCTAAACTTCAGCTCCATTCACTCCTTTCTCTTCCTTTTGTCCACCCTCTTTCCTTCTGACTCATCCTCTTTCTTTACTTTTCTCCCACCACTTCTTCCCTCACTCCGGTGACTCCTTTCTGTTTTTAGCTTAAGCAGCGAAGATGCTAACCCACCATTCGGCAGTCATTTAACCAAACTTAACTGAATTATCAGTTGTTAAGATGTCAAATTACAGAGCAAAGATAGAAAACGTGGTATGGCAGAAAAACCGCTGTGAGAAAATGTGCAGTCAAAGTAGATTCATTCTACTTTCTGCCAATCTGACGCCTGACTTTCTCTTTTGAACACTTGAGTATTTTGTAACTTGTAATTCTAGTTGACATAAGAGCACAGCCTCATGCCCCGTTGACTGAATTATTCAGCAGAAGCTCAGTAGGGCACACACTGCACACTGTTACCTAACCCTGCAAGAGACGCTGTCACAGCACAGAGAGAGAACAACAACATGTGTGAGGCTGGACGAGGAGGGGAGGGACATCAAACTGCACACAGAGGGAGACGGAGGTAGAGGATGGAGATGAATGAGCTGCTCGGGAAAAACAGATGAATGAAAAATGAGCCGAGCATGGAAATGAAACAGACCGAGTGGGATAAAATGGATGAATGAGAAATAAGGGAACCTGGGAAGTGTGAGAAACAAAAGATGTTTGATGGGCATTATGGGAGATTGGCAAATAAATATTAGAGGTACGGAGAAGTGACGACAATAAGGAAGATAAAAAGGAGCTCGCGTTGAAGGAGAAACTGTGGGGAATGGCGCTAATGTGAGAGCAGGTCTGAAGTCTCCCAGAGAATGACGTCCAGGCTGTGCAGATAAACAGGAACCTTCTCCTTCATCTCCAATAATAGTATCTCACTTGTGTATTCAACTCTTTACCGAAGCTGCCAGTTCCCCTACCCAAAACAAAGCCCCAAAAATATCACTGCCAACACATGGCACGAGCAGTTACCGAGCTCTGTGTGCATGTGTGTGTGTGTGTGTGCGTGTGTGTTCTTGCTTTCATAGCTGTGGGGAGTGAGGAGTTCAGCATGAATAATTGAACATGGGGGGAGAGAGAGAGCAAGAGAGAGAGAAGCCTGCCGTCCAAAACTGCAAAATGCCAACTGCCAGGCTCATTTTATTTTAGAGGAAGGGGAGGGGGGGCAGATAAAGGTGGAGGAGGAGGATGAATAAAGGAGAGAAATAAAAGAAGACACCAAAGAGCCAAAAGACACGAGCTCAGACTTGTAAAACTAAAGCAGACCATTAAAACAAGTCACAACAGCTGCTCCGCTTCTCTGCCGTGCTCATTGGACAAACAATGATGTTAAACACAACATGAGGGTCAGAGGTCAAAGGTTAAGGTGAGAGAGGTTAAGGTGAGGGTTAGGGTCAGGATCACTTTGAATAGACTGATGCTGTATGACCTTGGCTGGATGAACACATGCTCGGAGTGATTGATCTTAATGCAGAGGGAAAGCTGATGAATAGAGTCACTGCTTTTCAAGACATCCAGAGGCTTCACTAACTGAATCAAGGATTCAAACTAATTCAGTTCTATTCTGAGACCAGAGAGAGATTATCAGCCGGGCCAGTATTCAGCATTATGACACATTTTGGCATCTGCCTTTTTTTTATCCAACAGCCAATAATCAGTCCATCCCTACCAAAGATCCAAAAGAACAAGCAGCAACAAAAGAATCAAACATCATTATAAAAGACAAATGGAGGGGAGAAACAGAAAGATTGGGACAGATGATGGAGGATTACTGGGTTAAAGGGCATCAGTGTCAGAGCCAGTGAGCTCTTTTTATAGAATTATGACTCTTACTCACCCCTGCTGGGGGATCAGAGTTGTTCTACAATTTTATCTCCACGATCAAATATTTGCAAGGATATCAGCCAACAGCATGCACAATGATGTGGCCACATTTTCTCCTTGGCTTTGGTGGCGCTCGGCTTCAAACTCATTAGTCCGTTTTGATAGATAAGAGGCTTGCAGTTGGAAAGCCGCAGCAGTGGTGGGATTTTTTTTTTTTTTTTTGTGGGTTACAAAAACGATGTAATCGCGTTGTGGCAATAGAAATCTAAGGAGTTTAGGGAGGAGAGGACTTTGCTGATTTGAGGATTTGAATTGGATTGAGACTCGTTCAGAAGCAGATCTAATGTGTGGATTGGTTGTAATCTGAGGAATGGTCGCGTGTGACAGGATAAGTCTGGGAACGGAGACAGCACTGAGTGACACGTGATGTAACACTTGGGGAAATGTGCGACTGCCTACAACTCGTTTCCTCCCTCAAAGTTTCTGTCACAGAATCCAACTTTCTATCCGTCTCTTTGTGACTCTCCTCCCTTTCTGTGCCCTCGTGCCTTCTTCTTCTCTTCTATGCCCGTCCACATGATTTCTTCTGCCTTCCCCCTTTTTTTCCCCTTTCTCACAGTAATCCTCTCCTCCCATCCCTCCCATCCCTCCCCCTTCTTCTCATGCTGTCAGATCTCTCTATCCACTCCAGGCAAATTACACTTTTCAGATTACACCCCAATTAAAGGCCCCGTTGGTACTGTGTTTGCATGCTGCATCTCGTCTCTGGAAGCAGAAAAATGAGCCGTGTCTGTGTGTGCTCGGCTAAGAGAGAGTTCTGAAAGTCACGGCTGAAAAAAAAGGCATATGTGTGTGTTTGTGTATGTCTAATCGCAGACAGCAGAGCCCTGCTAAATCCCTATTAATGATCCTATTTACACTTGTTGCCAGATTGATCAAAGTTGTGTGATCTTCTGTCTTTTCATCTCAGCTGGTTGGGGGGAAGTGATGGCTTTGCGTGTGTGTGTGTACGGAGGGTTGAAGGGAGGTTGTTAGTTGGCACAGTATGGGGTAGTTGGCACAAACAAGGGCAAGGCACCATGATATAAAGGCAGGGAGCTGGTTGGTGCTGAGGGCGTTTAGGAAGAGTCTGTGTTGTGGATGTGTGGGGCGCTGGCTGCTGGCTGAGATCTGACGACGCAAGAAAAAAACAGACATAATGGTCAAGGCCAGCAGGTGCAGCACAATAAAGTCAGAGATACAAAGCGGAAAGAGGACTGATAATGAAAGTGTTTTCTCAACTGAAAGAGCAATCCTGCGGTCGCTGCTGGTCCTTCTACAAGAGTCATTAATGCTTGATGTGCCTACGCTACATCTGAGCCAAACTTAGCCTTCAAAATTTGGTTGTTTACTTTCCAAGAAGCAAACACCACATTAAAGGTGGGATAAAGACTCCATTTCCCATGAGCACTATCACTCACTGCCATAGAGATGTGATTTATAATTAATGGAGATTGGATCTTATTTTCAACTCTACTTTTCTTTTGTAAGACAACTTTTCACAGGATGCAGAGAGGAAAGGTAATGTATTTATTTGTGGTTATGTAGCGCTATTGTTTAAACTGAACAAGCTTTGTAAAGTCAGTTTGTAGTTTAGTGTTCAGAATGGGAGCGGACTATCTGTTTAGTGTTCCTTATGGCATTCTTATTAACGTCAGTGTAAAGCAAATTCAGACATTTTCATTCTGTGTTCAAGATTTAATGGGCGGATCAGAAATCATAGCTGTGTTACGCAATAGAGCTGTCATTAGCATAACCCCGCCCCCTGCTGCTGAAGCGGTATAAATACATTCAGCGCATTAGCTTTGGTGGTTTTGCCGTGATGCAGTTAGCATACATCAGTTAACCTCCAGTCTTGAATACTGAAAGCTCTAAATGTCCAAATACTTTCATGTAAATGTTTTCAAAACAAGACGATGATAAAAAAGTTACATTCAGGATCATGGCTGACTTCAGCATAGCTACGGCAAGCTCAAGGTTCCAAACACCTCAAAGCATTGCTACAGTCAATAGCATACAACAAAACAACACACTCCTGTTTAGATATCTTCAGCTCTTCTTGATGTGCCAGTCCAGCTCCAGTATCCACCATAACTACAAAATAAGTCCAATGAATAGTTTTCTCCCTAAACGCAGACCGAGCTTTCAGTCTACATTTAGAAATAACCAAATCTGGATCTGATAATCTCATTTTAGATCATGGATTAGGAGCCAGTTAATGTGTAAAAGTGGTTTTGTTTCCTCGTAAGGTCTTTAAATAGCTTTTATTAGTTGAGGATGAAAGTCATAATGACTATGATGCCTGTGTGTTGGCCACTATTGCTATCAAGAAGGAGTCGGTCAGAGGTTTTAAATCAAAATTTTGCACATTCACAAACAGTCTTACAAACAGAAGAGAAACACTTCTCCAAAGCTGTTAAATTCCTGTAAATTCACCCGAGTCAAAAAGGTAAACTGATAAACTACTGCATAAATTTTCAGGTCTTTAGGTGTTATGTTTGCATCGTAGAGTAAGCAAATGATTCAGTTTTTACGAAAACATATCTAACATCTTTCAGTAGCATATTTTCAGTGAAAAAAAAGAGCTAATTTCCATCACAGTTAAACACATTTCTAGCTCTGGAAACAACCTTAAACCTGTGAGACCACAGATACCTGAAATAAAGCACATGATTCTTAAAACAGTCCTCCATCTCATGGTCTGATCATTGTTCATTTCCTTATTCATGACCTTTGCAAGCCTCTCTTTTCCTTCCCGTCCCCTTCTGTCGCCCTCCTCCTTTTCCATTTCTCTCTCCTCACTCGTCTCTCCTCACATTCTCCCCCCCAGGCCGCTGCCTCGTTAATTGTACCAAACAGAGGGAAACTTTGAAGTTGCTGTCCCGTAAAATAATACAGCGCTCATTTGTTTACCGCCAGAGTTTTAGCCCGAAGCCAAAGCACAGACAGAGATGAGGTTTGAGTGGGAAAGGAGATAAATGACACGAGAAACACACACACACTCTAACACACACACACACACACACAAACGGAGACGGGAGGGGAAGGACAGAGGGAACGAAGAGGACTTTGGCTGCAGAGGGAGTAAAGATGAAAGGATGGAGGATGGTAAAAAAAATATGGGTAGGAGTCTGGGGTGTTTTATAGACACTCTGCTCCACTCAAACCTTGGATCATTCATCAACTGGACAGAGACCCTAACAGCATACACACTAATGCACATACACACATACATATGCACTCACACAAGACCTCTTCCATTGTCTTTATGGGTGTTCATTTCCCGTAAAAGCACTTCCCATGCTGTGTTTGATTCCCCATATCCACAAGCTAGCATCAGCTAGTGTAAACACACACACTTTAGGGGATATGGGTGATATGCAATAAGTCAGTTTTACAAGACAAGACAAGATTGATGGCAAAGCACTTTCTACTTTAGACTTGTGCCCTGAGGAAACCTGCAACCTTAAACTGAGGTTTAAGGTCTGAAAAACATCCCGAAAACCAGTCCTGATCAAATCCAGATCCTGATCCTGACATAAAAACATGCTGACATATTTGTCTCATATCGCCCCCTAATGGGGAACAGGTCAGAAAACTGACCACTGATCATCTGGTATGAAGAGACACCTGAGGGACAGGTGAGCTTTGATTTCATCAGCCTGTGATAATGGAACGAGGAGGTTTGAGCTGCTTAGAGACTGATTTTTACAGAAATCACTAAAAGAAGAATAAAGTACAAGTCATTCAGGTATGAATAGCTTAGCTCCAGTTAGCCTGACCTCTGACCTCACCAGCCTCAAAAGGCAGCAGACATGTTAAACGGTTTCTCATCCACAGAAACAAAAGAAACAGATTATATGTCTTGAGCATAAATCATTCATGATTGTATGTTTTGCTTTTGTTTTCTGCTCTCGTGCTGTATATTTATGCATGAATGTGTGGCGAGCAGCAGCTGGCCTGCAGCTGTTGTTTGCCTCCACTGCAGCAGAGGGTTCACACTTGCAACTTGAATGTGCATACAAACGACACTACACAGTGCACAAAACAGAGGGCCAAATTGTCGGTGCTAACTTCCCTATTGAGCCCCTGCAGAATCCCATAATAGTAGATAAATAGTTACCTAGCAACAGTGCCTAGCAACAGCAGCGGTGTAGATATGGTATCACAGCACCAGGGAGAAACTCAGGGGGAGAAATGCCTCCACTTTCAGCAAAGCAGGCATTTATTAGCAGAGGGCCAGGGGAAAACATCAAACTGCACTGAAATGGATCTGCTGTATCAACTGTAGTGTTGAAAACAGATCATTTTTCCCACTGTATGCTAACACAATGAATCGCCTTTGATGGGTAAGTGCTCGGTGCTGGCTCAGGTTTCTGTTGACACACAAACACAAAGTCACACCGCCTATGAGATATATATCAAACAGGACAAAATACAGTGGTTGTGGTTTGCAGGACAATTTCATACCTTCAGATCAATATTTTGCACTGAGGAGAGCGGCTGAAAAGAGTCTCTAATTTATAATGTAAAGTCTGACTGCTTTGCCAACAGCATGAGAAATGAGTCTTTAAAATGCTACACAACAAAGCAGATGTATGTTTGTCGACTTTATTTTATTACTCTGGCCTCAGGGTCCAATGTCTATAAAGAACATCTCTACAACTGGGTTATTTTTTCAGGCATCATTTTAAACACGGAGACAATTATTGAACTGCACTGCTTTAACACAGCATGTATAGATGGCCTTGAGCACAAGTATGTCTCCGCTATTAACTCCACAGAACAGTTCTGGCACGCTCCAGCTGGAAGACAAAATGCTTTTTTCTTACAGCTGATGAGTAATTTCACTCCTCATCCATAAACCAATAATGTATAATCCCCTGATACAGAGAATTAGTGGCCATTTAACATGAGGAAGCGAAGTGTGTGAGTGTGAGCACATGAACACATCCCTGTGTGTTTCTTTGGGAACAGAGTGAGTGATGATTTGCTTAAACAGAGAGCTGCACTGATGTAAACATGCTGTATTTCGTGCTGCAGGGGGAGAACATTGGAGACGTTATATGCAGGGCTGTGTTACACGGAGGAGCCTCTCCAGCATTTATTTGGTGAACCATGGTGATGCAACAAAAGCAGGGACGCAGGATTGAGACACTTTATCTCCCAGAGCACTCACAAATCTCCTCACGGTTTATAGTCCTCCTTTTGTGGACTAAAGAAAGAGGTGACAAATATATTATTAGGAGCATTTGTCGCCTCAGCTGTGAATTTTCATACAACACATTTTTTAGGAGCAGGGTTCTAGTTTTAGAAAACAGTCCTCTGGGCTGATGACCAATAATGAGATGAACCTAAGGTGTTTTTAAAGTCCGTGGGAATGCAGCCTGTTTGGTTTTATATACATGTTAATGCATCCAAATATCCTCATCAGATACGTATTTAATGAAGAGCTTCGTCTCCGTCTTCGTGCTTTAGACGGCAGAGTGGTCCGATGTTTTGTAATAAATAATAATTAACAATAAAGTACAATAAAAACCAGGGCTAGCTGAATACCCTCCATGCTAACTGGCTAACTTGGTGCTGCACATAAAGATGCTAGCCTGTCTTCTTCTATTTTTGCCTTCGTCATTGTCTTCTGCCCTCTACTGGTCTGGCAGTGTGTTGCAAGTCCTTTTTTTCCCCCCACATATGTTAATGCCTTGATTTGCATAATGTACCCAGCTGTTTAGCTCATGTGTCCAAGACAAGCAATGAGCCAGACATGCAATGTAGTTTTCAGGAATGTTTTAGAAGGAATTAAAAGTTCCTGGTCCTTCCAGTGGTAAAAACACATCTACACGTGTTTAATTTCCTTCTAGAGGGCAAACAGAGCATCAGAGGCTACAATCAATGAGCATACCATCAAACAACATAAGCTTAATGACATTTTCCTCAGATAAAAAAATATGGATCCTCATGTGGCTCTTTGACTCCTTTGCAGTGGCTCCCTGTAGCTTTAAAAAAATATTATTGAAATAATGAATTTTGAAAAGTCTGCCACCTCTCTACTTCAGCTCCTACAACATCAACAGCCCACCAACTTCTCTTACAACCTCAAGTTGGCTAACCTCAAGTTTTACGCTCCAGATAACTAAATCAACACAGAGGCAAAGAAAATGGAGATTTTAATTCTTTGTGGATGGATTCATTTAACTGCTAATGTGCCACCTTATTATACACTCTTGATTTGTGGCAAGAAATTAGCAAACAACATAAAAAATGAGAAGTTTATCAACATTATCAATATACAGTACCATGTTCAAGTATTCTCTCTGTAGTTCTACATTTTCATAAATAAAAAAAAACTTCATGTTTGGATAATTATTCAGTGTATTTTAACTCTGTATAGAACTTTACACACCGTAGTGTCTTTATTGTGAAGGTAAAGTAGATTTTGAGGCTCCAGACTGACTTTAATCCAGGTGAGATGAGGCAAAACGGCTCCAGTAAAGGATGCAGAGCCCTGCTTCAATGACCAAAACTACAAAATCAGCATCATGGGCTCATTACATAACTGCTGAAAGACATGCTGGCTGTGTTCACCAGGAAGAAGAACATTCAGAGCAGCTGATAACCTGAGAAAGGCAGACGTGTTGATGAAACCATTTCCAGTGTGTAAACTCGACCCACAGGAAGGTATTCTGATTGAAAACCTGATCGTACTCTAAAAGGAGACACACAGCTCGTTCTCTACACTCTGGTATCTATTGTTACCTCCTCTCTTTATGTCCTCATCCGTCTGGACAGAAGTGAGCGGGACTGATGTTTCTATTTCCGAACGTGTCTCCCCTGGCATGTCTTTTCGTCGGCCAAGTCTGTAGCCCACGCTGTGTGAAAGCGGGTGCCTGCCAACACATTCTAACACATACAGTTACATCTGTAGTGTGCTGAGACGCAAGGGAACAAGAGCCTAAACTGTAGGGCATTGTATCACAACACCAGGTATAAGTGAGAATAAATAGAGCTGAAGCAGCATCCACCTTTAAATACTGATGATGCAACATGAAGCAGGGATGATGTATTGGCTTTTTTTCTCTACTGGCTTGGGTTTGAAAATGCTTTCCAACAAAATGTCCCAAAGTCTTCACCAAGAATTGGCATCAGTTTAACTCCACTGGTCGGCTCGGTTTCTCCAGAGCGTGCACTTACTGTTCCAGTTCCTACTTCCCTCAAACCAACAGCGTTTTCTCTGTGGCTGCAAAGGCTCTTTGGACGGGACTCGGAGATGCCAGCTAAGCTGCTACAACTGACGAGGGCCAAGCAACGATGGTGGCAGCAGAAGGAGGGGAGAGGACAGTGGTTTGGTTGGTTTGCCAGTTGTAGGAGCGGGCAGCTGAGACTAAACTGCAGTAATGGCCTAACGAGGAGAAATCTTGAGAGCCAAACCAGATGGAACGGCCACAGCCACACGCCCGCCTGGCAAGCCGAGGGGCTTGTTAGCCAAACACAGATACAGACAAAGATTTACAGAAAGATGAAGAGAGAAACCGCCGTGGAGGAAACGCTGAAATGACAACAATAGATGTTTTCTGCCTCTCAATTTCCTCTTTTCTTCTATTTTTTGATTTGTTTCATTTTTGATGAACATTTGCTCCATTCTTCTCTTTCTCTGATTGATATTCAGCACATTTGGTGACTAAGCTTTTTCTCTCTTCCTCTGTATGCTCAGGGCTTAACTTTAATGAGAGGGGAGAAGCTGATTACATACGGTGAGCAAAAAACTAGGCCTCCATCTCCGGGGAGGCGCGTAGTAGACGAGATGCTGCTCTGAATTTTAGTCAACAATGAAAGCAGACAGAGCAAAAAAAGGAGCTGGGGTATGGGGGCGTGCACGTTAGTACGTCCTTGGAAGTTAAATTTCCCAGGGTGCTCAGGGTTGGGAATCAATGACATGGAGGAAGGGACAGAAGATAATTCAGGGTGAAGGATTTTTTAAGGATTCAGACAGGTACACAAAGACACATGCACTAAAGCATTCCTGCAAACACACATTTCTCTGAGCACTCACCGTGCTACAGTGATGACTAACCTGAATCTATCCTTAACTATTAAAGCCGTGAGCAGTGATTGGACTGCGGCTGTGCTAACTGACGCCATGCTGGCAGACAATATTTCGACAGATAGTAGAGGCACTCATGGTATTCCCAGTGCTTTTTATCATTCGCTCTCAAAAGAGAACAAACGGGATCATCTTTCTCTCACAACTTCTCCCACCGGATCGTTTCCCATTTGTTTAGAGCTACATTAAAGGCAGGAAACAGGAAGTCCACACTAATAGAATCACTTTCTAAACTTAGCTGACAACTTTTCTCACACGGGGCTGGGCGCCTCTGCTCTTCATGCATTCGCTGTTATGTTGACGGATGCATGTAGGAACCTGAAGATACTTTTCAAATCAATACACAAACACACATTTGCACCGACTGCAGACCTTCTGAGTCAACTCTCACAGCAGGGATGAATATCAAACAGCGTATACTGAAGGATAGACTGGCTGAAGGAAAAGAGGACGTGTAGTAGGGTTACAAGGGGGTGAAAAATTCAGCTAAATTTCAGGAGAAGTTTGGGAAATTTTCAGGGTTCTGTTGTTGCCAACTTCAATGATTCTTTTTTTTATAATTCTTGTGAAATTTTGAAATTTTAGTTTGTTTTTTTTATTGTTTTCAACGTGAATGAGGTTTAAAAAAATGATTGAAACAACATGATGGAATGCAAACTCAACACATGCTCATCAACGTGTGAAAAGTTTTAGAGGCTGGCTAATTTTTCATGTATGTTTGCTTATGATGAATATTAATGCCTATGAGAGTTCGACTCAGTTAGGGAAAATTCCTGAAAATTAAGTTTGCAAGCATCCGTGCTTACAACAAACCAACGTGTTTAATATTTATCGATGTATATGATCAGGTACATGCAGTATATCACTTCCAAAAATTCTCATAGAAAGTTTCCAACTTTTAAAACAGCTTGAATTCTGCAACCCTAATGTGTAGTAGTTAAATTTCATGTGCAACTGCTCCAAAGGTTTCTTTGAGCGTGGAGCAGACACCTACTGACCACCACAGAAGGGCCCATGCTCACAGGAGACGCTCCAAATCAGAGTCAAGCAGCAGAACGAGCCGTTTGGCAGAGATGATTCAGCAAATTTTCATGGACGCAACCCACGGTCTCAGCTCTGCTGCTCATCCTACAAATGCATGTTCCTGACAAATGTGGCTCCAATTAAAAAAAAAAGTGAAATTAACCAACTTTCCAACAGTTTGAGGTTTATCACTAAGAAACATTTTTTTACAGAAATAATCAGGGCTGTTCAATTCCTTAAAATGTTACATGAAATATTTTCTCCTCTTTGTTTAACTGCTGGAAAAACTAAAGGAGCATCTGCTAACAAAGATTATTAGCTAGAAAACATGTAAGTTAATGTACTTCATGTCTTAAGACTCTGAATCTGCACACTTCTATCAGGTTACGTGTTTGCATGTGATGAATCATCATCTCTCTGCTTGAGTTGTATTCTGTTTGTCATATTTAAGTTTAATTTTAAAAAGCTGTGACTACACGTGTTTGCGTGAATGCACCGCTGGGCTTGGATGCAACACCTTTCATTTCTCTTTTGTGCAGAGGTGAGAGCAGGAGAGGAGAGGAGAGAAGAGGAGAGGGAGCAAGACGCTGTGAGGCGGCAGCACCTTTACCCCGAGCAGCTCACAGATCATGCACCTTGGTCGAGCAGTGACGAGACCCTGAGTGAACTTGACTCCAGACGCAGGTTACAGAGGTGTGATGGAGGCAGAGGGGTCGAGGCTGTGCAACCAACCCACAATCAGTTCTACAAAAAAGTTTCTTCACACACTCTGACTCATTCCATACAAACAAGGAGAGTCTCAGACCGCAGTGTGGCAATTACCATTTTCAGTGTGCATCAGAGAGAGAGAGAAAAAAATCCCATAATCCTTTGGGAGCGCTTGTGTAGCTGAGATAAAAATCCACTTATTAAGGTCTGTTTTGAGGATGGGAAAGAGAAAGGGTGAGTGGGAAAGAAGAGGCTGCCGGGATAGGTGTGGGAGATTACAGATGTTAATTTCTCCTTTGCTGTCTTTTCTCTCACTTCCTGCATTCCTTGCTCTAATTCCACCTCATTTATTTACTCTCTCTCTCTCTCTCTCTCTCTTTCGCTCTCCATCTCTGCTGCCATTGTGTTTACGAAGCGGCTTTGCTACCTGACGCACACTTCAAAGTCTCGATGTCAGACAGAGAGACCCAGGGACCCTTTTAAAGATGTTTACGCCAGTGTCTGCTTAATGGGCGAGTCGGAGTAATCTAAATTGCAACTCACAGACAGCACTGCAGCTACATTAGAGTGTGTTTGTGTGTATGTGAGAGAGAGAGAGAACACGTGTGCATCTGTGAGAGGAAAAGCTGAGCAATATAAGAGTGCAAATAGAAACATAAACCAACAGACAAACAAACAAACAAACAAACAGGTGTTTGCAGAAGATTTGATGCATGTTGTGGCTAATGGTAGCTTCAAGACAGAACATGGGCATTATTATTATTATTATTATCATTATAGATATTCCATCTCCATCAATCTGCAATCTGAAAAGGTTCAAATACACACATGTAGACACAAACACAGCACACACACACACACACCCATCTGCAGTGTTTCAGCCTAGCCTAGCCTGGCTACAAGCTCGTTCTGCAGGGAGGAGAGAGAGAATGACCCAGTTGTGAGGTAAACTGTTCTCTGCAGAGAGAGAGAGAGAGAGAGAGAGAGAGAGAGAGAGAGGATGAGAGACAGGAGAGGAGAGGAAAAGGTGTGCGGGGGCACTGGTGGCCCCAAGAGACCTCCCGTGTGCAGTGATTGGCTACAGGCGTGCAGGGAGGGAGGAAGTGAGAGAAGGAGGGGGAGGCAGAGGGCTCACCTGCAGTGGTGTGTCCTGTATAGCTACACACACACACATGCAGCCATAAATCACAGGAAAGGGAAGGATGAGGGTACGGAAAAAGAAGAGGAAGGAAGGAATAAGGGAGAGAGGTCGGCTTCCAAACAATCCGGAGAAGATGAGTTGATGTAGGAATGCGGCTGCTACATGCACCGACGCAGGTACAAAGCAGGGAGAAAATGGATCTGCCTGGACCAGTCATCCATCAATGATTTTGAGAAAATCCATTACAGAGAAAGTGATGAAAGTTTGTCTAGAGTGGAATGAAAAAGAAAGAGAGACGTACTCAGCAGAGAGAACATTGCTCTGCTGGCCCTGGGATGAAGAGAGCATCAATCTTCACTTATCCTTCATCATCATAAAGCTTAAGTTATGGCTGGTTATAAGTGGAAAACTAAATAATATGCCTCTCAGACTATAAGAATGGCAGTGAGAGGAAATTACACTGCAGCTGTAGCAAGGTTACTGCAGGAACACTGTGACTGCCTGTTAGACGTACTATTGATTCCTCCTGCTGGTGGACAAATTAACAATCACCACACGATGATTTAGGGCTCCGACACAAAATTTACACGAATAAAAGACACAAAATTAAAAAATATGATTAAAAAAATGCAAATCAGTCCAGGTGCTGCCACTTAAGACTTTTAATACCTTTTAATTAAGAATAAATGACTTTTAGAAAGAGTTAATGAAGTGTTGGATAGTCTGTGCCTTCACAGTCTGCTACACACCAGTAATTAACGCCAGTCCTGGAGCTTCTTCCACACACAACAGGAAAACCGTCGACTGCTCAGCCACCTTTGACACGACGAGACGACCGTGTGAGTCTGTAGATGTCTCTGTGGTTACCTGCTCAATGATCACCAGCAGCATTGAGAGAATCAGGGAAAGAAAGCTTGGATGTAATTACATTCCAGTAGTCAGCTTGACGTGAGCTTAATATGGCTGAAGAATGTTAATAGTGATGCTAATTATGGAGGTGAGTAGACCCGGGCTTGGAGAGTTAGCCTGACAGAAAAAGTCTTGATGGGAGCAAATGAGAGATGGAACAAGCAATTAACTTATATCCTCTGAAGTAAGGCTGCACTGTCTGAAGTCAGACTCCAAACACGCAAACAGACGTTTACTGCAAGATTTAACGTTATTTAAGTTTGCAACATTTTCAGACAACTGCAAACTCATCGCAGTGTATCTGATTGATGCAGATTTCAAAGTATGAAGTAGCCAGCCCTGATAAAGTGATAGCAACTGAGCAGCTTATAAAGACAAACAGGCTGCAAGCTTTTCTCACAACAATGTGTTAATTAGGAGGCAAGGGAAGGAGAGAAGAGAAGGAAACAGGAAGGGAAAGAGAGGAAGGGAAGGTAGGATGAAGTGAAGCTGGGAGTTATTACTGATTCTAAATCCACACAATCCCACAATTTTTGGAGGGTAAAAAACAGAAGTAATAAATATTACAAAAAGAAAATTTAGCCTGTCCTTTAGCCTGGAGTCGACCCTCAGAGTGAACTGACAACTCTGAGAAGGACCCTGTTATAACTCAACACCAGTACATAACACTGACTCTCCAGCAGGGCTGGGCCATTATGGCAAAACCAAGCGGCAACCTCCAGTCTGGAGATATGAGGCAATGCTGAAGTGCTAAAGTCTGCTGTTCCTCGAGTGTCCGCTTGAGGCTGGCTCCGGAAGTACCGGAAGTCACAAACACACCAAGCCAAAAAAAGCTGTTTTCATGGCCAAAATAAGCACATTTACAGCCTGGTACAAAGAATGTCTCCCGTCTGAATCGCTAATTTCACTAACAGCACGCACTGTACGGGGGGGGGGTTCTAATTCAGCAGTTTCCACAATATTAAGCTCGCCAGTTCGTCCAATCAGAGGCACAGCTCAGATCACGTGACTGTGGAGCATCCTATGGTTGTTACTGTGGAGACTCGCAGCACGCCTCATTTCCAATATGGCCGCACTGACCGTTTTGCTTCAAAAGTCTGTTTCAGAAACAGACGGGTGACGTCACAGAGACTACGTCCATTAATTATACAGACTATGGGCAAAACTCACAATTAATTGAACCTTTGACCTCGATTTTGGTTGATGCACGATTATCTAACTCTCTGCTCAGTTTATTCTGTAAATATTTGTATCATTTTGAAAGAAATAACTGAAATGAAAATGCAGAGATGAACAACAAAGGGTTATTTATTGACTATGATGGAATTAAAAACACACATCAGCTAGAATAAACATATTTTGTGAAAAGATATCAAATTTTTCTAAAAAAAAAAAAAAAAAGACCTTTTCTTAAGCAAAATAAAAAACTTTATTACTGTGGCGTTAATGTAGAAAATAACTTTCACTTCATGAAAAAGGTACTTTACTACTTTTTGGTGGACGTCATCCTTATTGGAGCCAAAGTGTGTCCAAACAACTGTCGATCCAGCTACGCTCGGTCCGTTCTCAGGCTGACTAAGCTGTTCACATGTATTTTAATTATTTGATCTCCTGCTGATGAAACTCATAGTCCCATTTCTTAAGCCATATGTAAACATACTGTGTGTAAAGGACTGGATGGGACAGTGTCACATGGCTTCTTCTTCTTCTTCTGCTGCTGGTTTTCTGGCAGCCTTCATGCTTTTTGGCACCAGGCTGCTTGTCTTGTAACTTCATAACTAGTAGTGCATCTTAAAGGGACGGTGTTTTAGCAGAGAAGGGGGGCAAAACCAAAATAACCATCATGTCAGTTTCACGTCAGTTAGAAGCTCTAAATGTTGGTTTAGATTATTTCTAGATTAATCTCCCAGCCTTACTCTCTCGGTCAGTTGTAGCTCAGTGATACATCAAAGTTCTCATCATAATGGTTTTTTTTTTTTTTTTACAAAATGGGACCATCACCAGACTCCTGGACTCTAAACACGGAAAAACGGCTCAAGTAATTCTAACCAACATGATGCTGTTCACATCTCAAGATGTAAGATCTCTGAAAATACACTAAAAAGCCTGACAGCTCTGAATCAAACTCACGATCAAAGCTTGGACCTCAGATTCCATTTCAGCCCTGTGATTTGTTTATGTCCTCCGACCTTGGCTTGTCTTTCTCAGCAGCCAACCTTGCCTTAACCCTGAGCCAGCAACACATCAGAGTCAAACGCAGTTCAAACGATGAGGAAACGGAGAGATCAGACTGAAGTTAGTCATTTTCTCTCTCCAACTTCTCTGCCGGCTCAAGCCTTTCAACTCCATGTACACACTGCGCAGAATAGCCACTCAAATCACTCACGGCTCAATAGGCTGCCACATACTGGTACTCTTCTCAATAGGTGCAGACTCACAAGAGCGAAATGAACATCAAACTCTATTTCAGCACTCTCGCCCTCTCCTCCCATCAGACTGTCTGCCTTTACCCTTTCTCGACATTCTCTCCATCTCTGTAGCTTTCACCAATCATTCTTGCTCACCAATTTTGCCCTCTACACTTCTGGAGTCTCTCTCGGCTGCACACTTCTGTCTGTAGCTGTTCACACACTCCTTTCCTGCTTCCAATGTCAAAAAAAGATCTGTGTAAAAGACATTAAAAAAATAAAAAATAATAAAGCCTTGTGTCTTGATATAAAATCAATTTAAAGGTGGCTTGGACCTTCTTAAGTTGTTAAATTTTACTCTGACTGAGAGTTGGTGCAGCTTAGCAGCGAGTAAGAGCAATATAAGCAGCATCTAGGCTGTAAAACTACACAGACCATGATTCATAGCTGGAGGCTCACCTTGGTGTGACAAGCTGCAGAAGTACAGGAGCCTAAAGCTGTAGAGTGGTTTACTTTACCCTGGTGTCAACCTGCAGTAAAGCAGCTGGTTACTATGGTTGGTTGGTTGTGTGTGTGAGTGTGTGTGTGTGTGTGTGTGTGTGTGCTCAGTCCCTGGCAGCTCATCAATTATAAAGGAGCCCTGGAAAGGAGGGATAAGGCCAAGCTACAGCAGTGGCATCTATAAATACACACCTGAATGACACGCGTGAGGTGAACGGACGGCTATTTTCTGCATACGAGCGTGTGTAGGCGCACACGTAAGAAAAACACACGATGCACAAACAATGTCATCCCCCATATCAGGGGCACTTTGTGTAACTGTTGAGTCAGGAAGGACGGAGCGCACAGCGGCTGCTCTTTGCTAACCTGAGCACCATGTGATACTCTGTCTAAATCAGAGGAGAGATACACCCCCCCCCCTTCTCTCTCTCTCTCTCCTGGTGTGTTTCATCATCCAAACACCAGAGCTCAGTGAACAGTGGAGTGGAAAAGTTGGGTGTGTGCGTGCGTGCGTGCGTGGAGGAAATTCTGTAATGGTCTGGAAGACATGCACTATCACTCCCTGGTGGCCCCGGGCTTTCAACTTCTACAGCACCTTCACTCTGTGTTTCTATACAGCTCCACTTTTTTTTTTTATTTATCCTTGTGTATTATTTAGCTTTGAGTTTATCTCTGCATCAATCTGTCTCTACTTTAGCTCTCACCATCGCCATGTGGTGCATGTTCAATCCCCCAGAAATACATCCTCCTCTGCATCTTCCATCTGTCTTCTCTGTTTCTCCACCATACATCTAAACGTCATCTTTCTTCTTGGCAACAGAGCAAAATATATAAAAGTGTGTCCAGATTTAAATTTAAACATACACATATATTATGGTTCCATTTTTCTAAGTTAAATGCTGCCTATTTATTTCTAGATATAAAATTTTGATTTCAAGACTTCTTGGCAAAAAAAATAATAATAATAACTTGCTGCATGGACAAATCATTTCACGGGTTTTAGGAAATTTCCTTAACAAACTCAGTGTTTTTATTTTGTTTAAGCTCCTTTTTTTTGCAGTGCACTGAGCATAGGCAAGTTTTATACCATATATGGGCGTTTGGTCTTTCATGTAGGCAAACAGCTGCAGGTTTACTGCTTTTGGTGTCTCGTGATAAACTTTTTAACCAAAAATCAAAAACTTCATCTTATCACTGCCTTCATTTTTATTTCATCTTCATTCGCAATCCCTTATCTCTGCCCAGCTCTCACTGAAAGTCCATGTTCATTCATCCTCCAGCCCCTCAAAATGATCCTCTTCTCTCCAGCTCTCCTGGAGATCTTCCCGTCCGAATGTCCAACCCGCAGTTTAACAGCCTGGCCACAGGACAGGAGTTTAGTTATTATTTATTTTGGGGGTGCATTGGCTGCAGAAACACAGAGTATTCTGGGAGTTGAATGTTGAATGAACAAGGAAGCTGCTACCTTCTGATCCTTTTCCCAGGCCATCACTGGCCTTCATTTCTCATTAGCTCTTGAGATTTGTGGCACAGAATTGATAAATATGTACACAGAGGCTCATGTGCATACACTCTTCCATACAGTATTTACCAACACCATAAATCTAAAGGAGGAATTTGACGTTAAAAAGGGGGCCTAGGCAAACATTGTGCACCGAGCACAATGCATCTTCTTCTAAGATGTATGCAGAAACAATTGAGTGAGAACAATGGTGCAAAAAGAAAAAAAAAAAAACAAAAGGAGTAAAGAGAAGAAGTGTGAAGTACAGAGGGGTGCAGAGAGGTGCCTTAGGGTTCCCATCGACTGATTCCCCTTGACATGCTTCTCTGTCTCAACAACAAACAGCAGAGCAAACCTGGGGAACAGACAGCAACGCGTTAATATCGTGCGATCAATCAGCCTTACAACAGAAAGGTGGCAGCACCTGTCATCGACCAGCAGCCCACTATCATCACATCACATCCTCTTAATGTGCTCGGAGTCCATCGTAGCAGCCGCTCTCTGGGATTGAATACACAGCAATTTACTCACAGACATGTCCACATGTGAGTGTGTATCTGAGTCTGTGTGTGATCTATACATTCTATCCTGTGTGTAGAACAGCCTCTGCTGCCATGGCAACCAACACAGCACACACACACACACACACATTCACAGTGCCAAGGCAACGAGGAAGACTGCTGGAGAATACTTAACAGCATGGGAACATTGACATTCTGGGTGTACTGCAGCGGTTTCGGCCAGAATGGGTGGGGTTGTAACGGCGACTACAGGGTGATAGTAGCCATGTGAGTGCACCTGTGCTGTAGACGAAAACAAGAGCAAGGCGGGGGAATCAAAAGACGACTGTCCACACATCTGCACTCACAATGCCGGCCCGTCCTAAAGCATATTTCATCATTAGCTCTAAGCAGTTAATCCTCTGCTCCACTGACCACGGCTCAGCTCAGCCCATTTCAATAATCTGCATCTGGGGCTAACCAACCCGTCAAACACACACAGGAGCACACACCGAAAACAAGGACACAATCAACTCAGGAAACATATGGGACTGGTCCAAAGCAATAAATACCTCGAGTAAAGGCTCTAACACCCAGACGAGCATAAATCTATGCGTCAATAATCCTTTGTGCCAGCAGCAGAGCTCATTCATTTATGGGACAGGAAACAACAGGCTAATGAAGAGCTGATGGTGAGTGGAGTGAGTTCCAGAGCAAATAAATGGATGCTTATTTCAATCAGTGGTTCTAATGTACATCTTATACAGCTGCAATGTCTGAATTATTATTTATTTTATCTTTTTGTTTATTTCAACCAGGGCCCGACCAATGTGGATTGTTTTGATGCCGATTCCAATAATTGGCAGAAAAAAAATCTAATAACTGATCAATCGACTGATTTATTTTAAAATATATTTATAATTATTTTTATTTTTTTTGGTCCCTTAATGATGAAAGTTGAAATTCTGCTTCAAAACGAAAGTTATATTAATATATGCTAACCGCTAGCATATCAAGGCAAATTTCTATCCACATTAGCATCAAGCTAGCGCTATGTTATACCCTATCAAAACATTTGGATTGAGAGTTAATGACTCTACCACTAATCCACAGCCGCTTCAGTTATTAGCTAACTAACTAGAGTATGTCTGTACACCTTTGGCAGGATACAGAGACAAAGCCTCTGTTAATAACAAACTGCTAAGTGGCAAATTATTGCTTGTTAGTTTTTTCAACACGATCATCAATTGGAGAGACTCTGACTGTCACCACAATTAGGAAATCAATAGATCTGTTACATCAGCTTCTGACAAACCTAAAAGACTTTGATATTTTAAAGATTTCTGTGTGGTATGAACATAAATCAGGAAAAAGAAGTGAAATGGCAGAAGGAAAACAGGTAGGGACAGGAAAAAAAAAGGTTCAGAATTGGCAGAGGTTGACTCAAGAGTGAGCCTGACCTTTCCCTTCCCAACAACAAGTATTAACCATTCATCGTTGGAATTGACCTGTTTTTCGCTCCTGCCATCTGCCCTAGAAGGCTTAAATGACAGATACGTCCCTCTGCAGTCCCCCAGTAGGTTTTCTCCTCTCCTCCAAGAGGCTATAACGCTGCAGACGAACATCCATTCACCAATCTATCACCGGTCTCTCTCCTCTCCCTTTCCCTGCTCACTCCATCATAAAAATTCTTCCCCTTCTCTCATTCCTCTTTCTATGTGTTTGCATCTTACTCCTCTTCCTCCTCCTCTTGCCCTGACTGTTAGCAGATTGAAAAGTAGTGCCTGTGGTGAAGAGGTGAACGAATTGTCACAACCCGACACCCTGCTCTTTGCCGCTGGCTAAATGCTGACAAATGCTGTGTGGAGAACATGTTTTTTGCTCCCTTTCATCCCCTGTGTACCCTGACAGCTAGTCATGCACATGTCCGCTTCCTCAGACGCTATACCTCTGGGTGCTGCTTTAAGAAACGTTTCTAGGACACTGAAACACACATATACACACACATATACACAGCTACATTAATGTATTCTCAGCTTCTTCGACCTTGCCATCTTTGCATGTCATGTCGTACTCGGTTCTGTGCCTCTGTCAAGTTCAAGGTTAGCTGCTCATTGTATTGAGCGCCAATGCTCCCCCATAGGGGCGGACAGAGTGAAGATGCATTAGCACCTCTGCAGGTGGTCCTCAATCTCTAGCTCCCCTCACTTTTTTCTCCACATCTCCCCTCCACACCTCCCTCTCGTCCCCTAGTCCACCTCTCAATCTGTGGCCCCATGGAGGCTCTTGGCCAGGCTTTGTCCAGCAATGTGTTTGTGAGTGAGTGTGTGTGCTTTTTCTGGAGGGTATCATGCATATGTGTCCATGCAGACAAGAGCCCCTCATGCTAATGTGTAGCTGACCAAATGACCATAAAGTCAACCGTGGCCCGCGGCAGGGGGTGGGGTTAAGGATTTCCCCTTGACCTGCTTCTGTGCACCGATCTGCATTTAATAGGTTTAAACCTCTCCAGCTTCAGCCTTTTAATCTCCATCACATCTCCATCTCCCCAAAAAGCCACAGACCAGTGGGCACACAAACTGACTGACAGACATGCGGACAGAAGCCATATGGTCCATTCACTTCTGATGGCGGGAGGTAGCCATCAAAGAGCTCTCACAGCAGCTCCACTCAGCCATGGACGGATCGACACAGGGAGGGATGGTGAAGGAGAGAGGAAGGGAGAGAGAGGAAGGAAATTATGCTGGAAATGAAGAGGGGAGAAATGAAAAGTGTAGTGAAGAACAGAAGAGGTGAGATTTGGTGAAAATAGAAGTGAGGAAAAGACAGAGAGGTGTACAGATCAGAGAAGCCTTTGTGCGACACATTAAAGGCAAAGCATGATGGCAGCTCCAGAATTCGACCGACTCAACAGCTCAGTCTGTTTTCTGCTGACAGGAGGATGTTATGAAATTCCGCTTAGACTGTGTCAACCTTACACAATGCAGACACTCAGCTTCACAGACGTCTGAGGCGTTTATGGGAGCTTAACCTTGTGGTTCTATCGTTGGGAGAAAAACGACTGGTCTTTGCTTCTTAAAAAGCACAAATTATCTCATGTTTTAAATTTTCCTTCCATTTAGCCTTTTTTTTCTCCTTTCCAGATTTTCTGTCATTTTTCCTTCTATGTCACTATTTTAGAAGAATAATTCAAGAAATTAGAAAAATAAAAAATTTTCAAAAATAACAATGAAAACTGTAAAAATGTTATTTCTTTATCTCAGTCTCTCTGTGTTTCTTTCTCCAGCAGGTCTTGTTCAGGGAAAGGCTGGGACAAAAATAAAGCTATATAAAGTTTAAAAAAAAAAAAAAAAAAAACTTACAAATAAATAAATAAATAAATAAATAAATGTATTTCTTCATTTTTTATGTCGTTAGGGCTCTGAGATCAGAAACCACAAAATTCAGAAAGATTATTTCAAGCTGTAGAGATGTTCAAATCGGGTTTTACTCAGTTCAACACATTTTCAGTGAGATATAGCAACACAAAAAAAATTCTATCAAAAGGCGGAGCTGCAAGTTAAAGGGTTAAAGTTGGCATGAGCCAGGGTCTGGAACTGGACTACATTGATGATCATCCCACTATAACAAACACTATCTCACTCTTAATGGCATGAGAAAAAAAAATTCACAAGCAAATCGAATTTAATTCACTCAGCTTCCAACAACTTCATGATGTCATAAACATGAGCCTGTAAACACTAACATTTTACTTAGCTGCACCACAGATCATCCGCTCTCTTTTACCGTAAAGACAAATATTTATCCGGGGTGACGTGTTGGTCACAGCATCATAAATAAGAAAGGGAAACAGTGAGAGTCAAACAAATAAAAGAGGAGGAGGTGGAGGGGGGGGGGTGGAACAAGTAAGGTGGAGGAGTGTGTATAAATCAACATCCATTAGTTGAGGGGTTATAAAGTCACTGATGAAGGAGGTGGACTGAAGCTCAGGCCTTTTATTGTCTTGTTGTTGTCTTTTATTGCCTGTGATGTCATCTAATGGTATACAGTTAACGACAGGGGAGGGGAAGTATGGACATGGGAGGGGAGGATGGGGCTGTAATGGGGCTGTGTGTGTGTGTGTGTGTGTGTAGATGTGTGTGTACACTTGTGACAGAATATTGATCACCTTTTGTCAAAGCTGGTGTGTTTGTGGGCAGCACCATATGTTCACAGTCTGATCCTAACTCATGTTGATCTAATAAAGGTGTTTGTCCACCACAGGAACTTTACCCCAGAACTACATTCAGTTCAACGTTGGAATGTGGTTCTTAATTTAGTTCTCGGGTACAAAATGTACTATTGGTGTTCCAGTTAAAAGAGTGACCCTGTAAACTGGAGACCCTCAGCTGAACATGTCAGTGGATAGTTTTATATATACCCATCAAAATATCCTCATCATGTAAGTATCTAATGATGACCTCAAACTGTTTGAGAAGGACACATCCTGCTGAAAGTCTGCATTTTTAATCTGAACACCCACTGATCTCCGTCGTCTTCATGTTTTAGAGGGCAGAGCGGTGAAAGCTGTTTTGGGCTTTTTGAAACTTCTTCAATTCATCTGCTGTGCAATACTGCTCAAACAAAACCAGCACAGGCTACATGCTAACAGGCAAACTCAACGCTACACATGAAGATGCCGACCTGTCTTCTTCTTCTATGGTGTCGTTTTAGCTGAGTGGCCTTTGTGACTGTTCTAAGCCCTCTACTGGTGTGGCAGAGTATACTTTACTGGCCTGGTTTGCAAAAGCTAGCCAGGTCTTTGGCCTGCAGTGGCAATGCAAACAATGGACCACAGGAGCCATGTGGTTCCTGGGAATATTTCACTAGGAAATAAAGTTCCTGTATCTTCTGGTTGAAGAACACCTTGAGTGAGAACATGTGGTTGTGGGAAAGATGTTTGGTTGGCGGCCAAGTAGGAAAGAAATATTTCTAACAAAAGGAGAAATGCCAACGTCTAGTAAACATCTTCAATTCCAATCACATATTTCCCCCGTTTGAAATATCTGCCTACGTCTTGGTTATCGTCTAACAACATAGTAAAAAGCTGCTTTAACCATTCTGCTCCTGCATGGAAAAAAAAAACAACACCACACAAAGGCAGAGACACAAACCTGCTCACAACAAATTCCAACAAAACAAGCCTGTGTATAGAAAACTCTTCTCCACATAGTTCGTTTGTTAGCCTGTCCACATACTTTTTCTCATTTTTTTCGGTTCATCTCTACCTTCCCTCATTTCATTCAGTCTCTCTTTCCTGTTCTCCTCTACCCCAGCCACCCCAGAATTCGTCTCAGTCATGGCCATGTGTGTGGGAGCGAGAGGAGTGGGAGTAAGAGCACAGGAGCTACCACCCTTCCATCACACCTAGCAGCAGTGCATCATCCTATTAGCAGAGAAAAAAGGGCTGCTGTGTGCGGGAGGCCACAGGGGCATGAGGGGAAGTCTGAGGTGGGAGCCACAACACGCCAAAACCCGGCTTATCCAGTGCTGTTTAACTCTGAGGGGACAAATCTTGTTGAGCTGAGGGCTTTGCTGTCACACATGTGACATGTTTTTTCAAGAGGGAGGCTGTTGCAGGGCCAAGATACTCACAAACACGATAAGTAAGGCTGCGAGAAGTGTCCAAAAAGCTTTCATGAGCTCCAATGACTGAAATCAGGAACGATTTCTTTAATCAATGTAGAAATCAAATGTACAGAAATGTAAAAATAAAACAATTCAACAGACTGATGTGACTTTAATCGTTTGTTATAACATAAGAAATGTAACGTTTCTTCCTGACCCCTCCTTTAGCCTCAAGAAACAGAGAAAAAAAACTTTCTCTAATCGATTCAGCAACATGCTGATCTGTGCTGTAAAGCAAGTTTGCAACATGCTGATGTGTGCTTCAATCTGCCCCCAGGGCTCTGGATTTTCTGTGAGTCCAAAGTGAAGGAAAAGTACAGCGGATACTCTGGATACGGGCTGTATACGAGTGTATGTGTGATATACGGTGCAGTGGATGAGGAGGATGTTGAAAGATACCAGATAGCTCCAGCTCTAGAAATTAAATCCCCCTCAGGGGTTCCTCTGATCCCCCTTTTCCTCAAAAACACACACACACACAAACTCTGATTTTCTCTGCACAGTTGAGGTACACACATCCTCTTTCTCTCTCTCTCTCATGCACACGCTCACCTCTTCTTCCTGCTAATACTGCCGACTCATCAGATCTGCCTGAAAGTCAATCTGGCATACTACTACTATCCTCCCTCTATTCCAGCAGTCCCAAATTCCCAGGCCTTACTCCACATTCTCACACAGAGAAACCAAATCTCTGCACTCATCAATTCTGCCATCTCTGCTATCCTTGGTTCACAGCGAATGTTTCTGCTCCTTACCTTTTTGACCTGTCCGCTTTTTGTGCCCACGAAGACCAGCGAGTGGTTCTTGTAAACGTAGGCGATGACTGAAGTCATTTTGTCAACAGCGTCGGAGAAGAGAGGCTTGCCGCGTACCATCTCGGACACGCCCAGTGGCGCGTTCATGTCCAGGCCGCAGAAGTCGTCATCGATGGTCAAAAGCTGCAGCGTAAAAAGAGAAAAGAGATTATTAAACATTTGAAATAGAAATGATGAGGACAACAGATCTGACACAGACACACTGCAGAGGCCAACACGTGAAAAATGTATTGCTTTGGTAGCAATGTATGTCACAGAGGTTTAGGAAAAGTCAGGATGTGAGTCTGAGTTATGGATTTCATTTAAAGGCTCAATTAACCCTTTTCCACCAGTGCTCATTAGATGCTGGTTTCATGCCATTGCCTGAATTAGCACCAGTTCTTTCTGTTTCCACCAACAAAGCTCCAGCTCCAGGTGCTAAGAGCTGGTGCTTAGCAAGCACCAACTCTTTGCTCGGCCAGAGTGGGCTGGGGGCAGGGTAACCGTGACCTACGATCAGAGCGGAAAACAGCCATTCATAAAAAGAAAAGTTGCAGAGTGAGTCGTCTGTTGTTTTGTTTTTTTTCCTCATTAAAAACTTGAAATGGAGGCAAAACTGAAACAGGAATGCATTTCCTCTCTTATAAATCAGGTCAATATCTCATTCTTTATTTAACAGACTAAATAGAGTCATGTTTTTTATCTTATCTACATGACAGGATGTCATTTATGCCTCATGGTTGTGTGTTCACATGTTTCCTCTGCTCTCTGCATCGCACACGGCAGAGTTTCTCCCCAATGCATTCACACACGAGGACATACACACACAGACAAGCATGCAGAAAAAAAGATAATGTCATCTCTGCATTGCCGACCCCTAGCATCTATAGCCAATGGCCCCCACCCACCTGGAACTTGACTCTAAACCTGGCTTCTTGCCTATGGAAAACCAAACCTGTTCTTTGAAAGAACAGGATTAGAACCAACTAAGCACCAGCACTGGCACTGAACTAGCACTAACACCAGCTCAGTGGACAAAGGGTATATGAGGACTTTCATTTGTGGTAATTGTGGCCAGAATCTCTAATGTTTTTCTAAGGGAAGAGTCCATTTCCCATGAGCACTATCACTCACTTTTGTACAGATGTAAAGATTAAGATCAAATCTTTTAACACAACTTTGTTCAAGACACTGACCAGGCCAGCATAGTGTCATCAAAGTGACTTGATGGTGGATTCATGTTCTCGTGGGAAAACCCAACCAGACTACAAATAGTTAAAAAATTTAGAAATAACCAGTTTTGTCTGATAATTTCATTTTAAATCCTGAATTATGAACAGGCAAATATGAAAAACAGAGATTATGTCAAGATAGCTTATAAAGTCCTCACTTTGCCCTTAATTAAGAACTTGATTGTGACTGTTCTATGTTTGTATGTTTGTTTGTTTCAGCCACAAATGCAAGAAACACAACAACACGTCAAGATGAAGATAGAAGAAGACTGCAGTCAGGCTCCAGCTCTGTGATAGCGCCGGAGGCGTCTCTGTCAGGCACGATTCCCCCACTGTCCACCCAACGCAATGCGCCCTGCAGAAATGCCAGAGCTGCAAGATTTTCAAAGTGCAATGATTCAAAGTGAACAGAGTGAATTCAAGAAGACAAAGAAAAAAAAAAGAGTGCTGCATCATCACAAGTCTTGATGGAGGCTGATTTGTCGCGCTTTCTGTGTGGATATGTTGAGATATAGTCAGAGTGGGCTGAATGACTGAAGGAATGTATATATAATGAAAAGGTAGGTTTAGGAGTACAGCAGGTATTTCTCTTGATTAATAGTGTTGCAGTGGTTTGGCTTGGCGGTGAGGTAATAACAATGAAATAAAATTTAAAAAGGAGTTTATGAAAGAACAAAATTCTTTGAATAATTGGGGAACCATCAGGAGATTATATCTATATATCTATATATCTATATCTATATCTATATCTATATCTATCAATCTATCTATCTATCTATCTATCTATCTATATATATATATATATATATATATATATATATATATATATATATATATATATAAATCTATATATATATAAAAATCTATATCTATCTATCTATCTATATCTATATCTATATATCTATCTATCTATATATATCTATATCTATCTATGTATATATATATATATATATATATATATATATATATATATATATATATATATATATATATATATATATATATATATAAACAAAGTAACGGTCAAGTCTAGCTGAAAGCTAGCTATATATATATATATATATATATATATATATATATATATATATATATATATATATATAAATCTATATATATATAAAAATCTATATCTATCTATCTATCTATATCTATATCTATATATCTATCTATCTATATATATCTATATCTATCTATGTATATATATATATATATATATATATATATATATATATATATATATATATATATATATATATATATATATATATATATATATAAACAAAGTAACGGTCAAGTCTAGCTGAAAGCTAATGACAAGTTTTCCTTGTTCTTGGAGAAAATCATAACATGACACCTCTAAAGTCTTAAACTGGAGCACGCTCCAATAAGAAGTGTGTGCTTAAGACCACCGGACCATTTCAAATCCACAGCAGACACTGGCTGTCAGAGCTCAGATGTTCAGGGGGGGTCGAAGGGGTCTTTTAGCCTCTGTCTTATTTTTCCCCCTCGAAGTGCACCCCCCGGGCTTTCGATCAATCTCACAAGCACCAAGTGTCTTCACACAACCTTTCACTAAAGGCCATCATCATCATCACCATCACCAGAAGCCTCGGACCAAGCCACAGAGGAAATATGAGGTCTACTTTCATTAGACAAATGGAACATGGCCAGTGTGGGCCACACCAAGCTTCAGGCTCTGACACAGGAGGGGGGTGTGTGAAGCAGTGTGAGTGATCGATACAGATGACTTAGATTTGGGTCAGGATGGTGTCATGTGGTTAGACGGTGAAGATGAGGACAGGAAGGAACAAAAACCAAAGATGAATGGAGGAGAGGGGGAAGAAGGGGATGTCAGAGCCCGTAAACAAAGATAAATATTGATAAAAAGCAAAAAGGCACTGAAGTGGATGATTTTTTCCATCTTGCTCCCCCTCCCCCGACCTTTTCAGAATGAGCTGTTGTCAGGAATCCACTCTGTGTCCCATAAGTCATGTAGTGGCTTGCTGTTAGATTAATGGTGCTCTTATGAAAACCAGGGTCAGTGTGTAAAAACACATTGAAATATCACTCTGTTTTGCAGTTACACTCTACCCTCCTGTCTGAAGCTACAATTCATGACTCCTCTGCCTCTCTGACTTACTAACAAGCCTCCACAAACTCTGTAACTATTTATCATAAGGTGTTTTCTGTGGTCACTTTATGAGCTGTATTTCTTTGCAATCAAAATCAAAACTTTTTTTGTTTCCATGTTGTGAAAGGCATTCATCCTCCCAGGGTTCAAAGGTTAATTTTTCTCCCATGATTGAACGCTGCCTTGAAAGATAAAAAAAAAAAAAAAAAAAAAAATGCGCAGCTGATTTTGCAAAGATTGGTCACTTTTCCATAAAAAAGTTAAAGTTGTTTTCATCATTAAAAGTCAGTTCAAATCATGCATCTGTTCCTGTCAACACATTCAAAAAAGAAGATGATGCACGATGTGCAAGAGGAGGATGTTATTACATGTGTGAAGATGTGTTTTCATCACTCGTCGCTGACACATGCTGTATTATTTCTGCCGCTTGCCAATCGCAGTCAGAATCTCCGTCCCGTATTCTGAAATCTAATGAAATATACTTTCAGTCTTCCAGCCCTTTCAAGAGTCAGACATATTTTCATAACGCCACCGGCAGAACATGACATTTGTAGTTGTGATGCCAAAGACGCCGTCAGTCAGAATACAGAATGATATCAGTGTAGCCTTTGCCATTGTCTGCCAATAAGACGCCGCGGCGCTGTCACCGCTGTGATCGTGTTTTCATGCCCTCTTTTCTTTCTGTCAAGCCATCTCATTAATGCATTTTCAGACTCACAAGGTTACTCATCGCCTCTTCATGCCTCTTATTGTGTCACCTTTTCATGGCAAGGGCTTCACAAGATGTCCAAGCACAGGCAAACATTTAGACCTTGAGTTCAATTTATTTATTTATT
Source organism: Labroides dimidiatus (assembly GCA_030710495.1). NCBI lineage: Eukaryota > Metazoa > Chordata > Actinopteri > Labriformes > Labridae > Labroides > Labroides dimidiatus. The sequence goes on from CM061162.1 coordinate 19,556,656, forward strand.
TATTTTTTTGTTTTCTGTCTTTTACTTTCCAAGGAGCCCATTCATGACGTACAGATTCAGCTAGCTTCCTTTAAAACACATTAATGCTGTAGACATGACCCCAAGCAGACAGATTAAAGTCAGTCGCTGCAAAGGAGTGGTGTCCATTAAGACAGATAATGGGTGTTTACTTCTTCTTTTGGTGTATTTAAAAAAAAAAAAAAAACTGACATTGACCCTGAACGCCTGTGAGCACATTACAGAGAAGAAGGACGGACTAAAAGCTGGCAAAGATCTCAAACTCCTACATCCTCAATGTACGGTGGCCCTGAGAGCTCACGGCACTGCAACTTAAGGAAGCACATGCAAAATACCAACACAAGCCAAAAAAAAAAGAAAAAAAATCAGTCATGATACTTGAATATAAAATACAGTCATGATGCTGTAAATGATTTTACAGAAACTTACTGTCAGTAAGTTACTGTTAAATTTACAGCAACTTTTTTACAGTGTGATGAATGCTTGTGATTACTAAACTATGACCTCAAGTCTTACTCAGGACCTTGTAGGTATCACTGCCAGTGTCCTGCATTATAACAACAGAGGAGAAACCCAGAGTGGGGGTCCTCCCTCTCAAGACAGAGGGACAGGAGAGCAGAGCCTCTGTATCTGGACAGAGGCCAGGCACTGAGGCAGAATCAGGTCACTCTCAGCCATATCCATCTCTGTGCTTGTGTTTGGCTGCCAGCAGTGGCACAAAGAGAGCTCTCTTCTGGACTGTGTGGAGGGATCAGCAGATACAGAGAGGAAAGAGAGAGAGAGAGAGAGAGAGAGAGAGAGAGAGAATTGCTCAATGCGATTAGCGAGGACTGAAAGAGATCCCCTCTCATACACTCTCTGATGTATGGCCTAATCTGGCGTGCGTCGTACTGAGGGTCGGTTCCATTGGCTGCGGGTTCACCAAGTTAACGACACACATTAAACCACAGAGACATTAGGCTTCATGTCGCTGCTTAACGTTAGACGCTCTGAAGAGTCCATTTCCCTGCACTTCTGGCTATTCCTTTTTAATGAAGTTATTACACTCCATGCTGCACTTTTAATGACTTTTCCTTCAAACTATAAACGTCAGCTGATCCTGCACTTTGTTTCTCTTGTCGAAGGCTTCATACATCATTTGTTTTTTGATGAGCTTGTTTTGGAGTAGAATTATCCAGAAAAAAATACACTGACAAGGAAAAAGCGGTGAAGTCAAAATTAAAAGTAGCTCATGGTGGATGCCCTTTGGTATAATCAGCCGCTCAGACTCGGTGTGTTTCCTCCAGCCCTACTGTGTGAAATGACTGACCTGTCAGAATGATTGGCGGTGCTGGAGAATTATGTAATGACTAAAGTGGGTTTGCAGTGTTCACTGTTAGATTTAATGTCAACATTCAATTTAGCTCGACAGAAACATTGGCTGTATGACTCCTGCAGCAACAATGAGTCACTTTGAAGTGAAGCATCAGAGAACAGTGTGTATTCTGCATCAACATGTGCAGCAGAACGTTTAGTGCATGATGGGAAGGCATCTGGAGTCTGCACGCTTTTATCATTTAAAGGAGCTTTTTGTTGTTACTGGCAAAAAAAATAAAAAGTACCTCCAGTTATTTTTTGGTTTTACTACTATAAAGCTGTAGATGTGATAAAAACAGTTCAATTCTGCTTTTTGCAGCATGAGATTTTTTTTTAAAGCTTATTTTGCTGAAAGAATCGGATTTGGTCACCTTTTTATTCAGAAATGTACAAATGAAGCTCTACTCTGCATTGATTTGTACGGCTGTGAGTAAAAATGTGTGTGTGTGTGTGTGTGTGTGTGTGTGTGTGTGTGTGTGTGTGTGTGTGTGTGTGTGTGTGTGTGTGTGTGTGTGTGTGTGTGTGTGTCCAATGGACCACGAGCCACTCTGCCAAAGCGTAGTCTGTCTGACTACTGATCCATGGTGCCCTCCATTGCACCAGCAACGCGTGACAGAACACACCATGACACGCACACTATCAAGTAAACACACACACACACACACACACACACACACACACAAACACACACACAAGTGAAATGCACAATCGGCTCTCCTGCTCGTGTCCTGTCTGCATAAATTGTTTCTCTCTACCCCTCTTCACAGAAAACTGTCTGCTTTGGAAACTGTCCAGCCTTATAAGCGATTGAGCCATCTGAGGGTTCTTCTGCTTTTAGCTGCCTGTTTGAGGCAGAAACTGAGTGAGTGAGACGTGGAGAGACAAACAAGGAAAGAGAAGCCTTGGCATCAAAGCCATGCTGGTCAAATGTTCCTTCAAACATGGTGGATTATTTCTGATTGTACAGAAACAAATGTGTAACCTTGGTCACATGAAGCAGTGGAATGATTCACGGATGAGATTTACGTGTCCAGATTAGTTTAAGAGAAAAGGATGTTCGGCAGGTCCATGTTGCCTTGCATAGAATGAATACCTGCGTTAAAAGATATCAACACTGACAGGTAAGACTCTGTCCTTGGTAAACAAGACATCATTCCTGAAAATCAGGTAAAACTTTAATTCTTCCATTTGTCGTCTCAGTACTCTGATCGTCTTTCTGATGGCTGTTTTTTCATTGTTGTTTTATGAAGAGACTCCAGGGCCTTCCAAACCAAAGCACTTTCTTACAGCACTCTGACTGAACCATATTCAAAATTCAGTTTTGACGCATGAGTGTCAGTGCAGAGCACAAGAGCTGTCAGTGAGTAGATTTCACTTCTCCTGAGTACAGCACCCTGGAGACTGTTTCCAAAAGCAGTCGCAATGATTAGAGCGGAAGAGAAAAAGAATACATGTATGTATGGGTCCTCTCACACACACACACGCGCGAGGGGTATTTAGATGGCTGCCGGTGATGTCATCCCAGGAAGATGTCCCATTAACCTTGACCTCTTTAGTGCAGTGTTTGAACTGAAGTGGGGATTGATTGGTTGAGTTAGAGGACATCTGTGCTGAACAACACTGGAAAAGGCCTGACTTACACATCACAGGTATGAAAGTTTGATTATTTTAGTTTTCATGTACATGTTTTTTTGTTTTTTTTGGCAGGTTTGTGAGAAATGTGAAGAACACGTTAGTAATTGTCATGTTTTGTTAATTCCTGATGCTAGCACCTGCCAAAAGTTAGCTGAGCAGCTACGACAAACAATAAATATTGATTGGACAGAACAATCAAAAAATAACACTAACGTGATGGTTCTGGAAACAAAATCAGACATCACTACAGCACAGGAAGAAGAGATGAGTGACAGAGGCAGGACCCAAGATCAAGAGATCCAAAGATGAGGAAGGGGAGGAGTTCACATTTAAAGCTAGGAGCTAAAAAAAGAACATGATCCAGAGAAATGTGTGTTGGGGAACTTTTTTATTTGCTCTTCTGTAGACAAGCAAATAATCTGTTTTGTTTTGTTTTGTTTCTGTGAGATAATAAGGGATGCACAAGATCCTGATATTGATTATTTGTCCAATATTGACTCAAGTAAGCTAGTTCCTGTATCACTAACATAGGATCGATTTTGCAGGCCGATCAGTGAGTCAGAAGGTTTGTGCTTTCTGTGAGGTGGACAGCTAACGTGATATACAGCAAGCTAGCTACAGAGGCGTAGCAGTTTGGGTATTTCCTCACTCGTTTCATTGACATCTCTAACAGCAACTTGCAACTCAGGTAAGGTCATGTTTTTTGGGATGGTGGTCAAAAAAGTACATCATGACCTTTAGTCAAGGACCACGATGATCAACAAGATAACAGGTTCAATCCAAGCAGCAACCTCCAGCCATGAGAAATGAAGCTCATGAGAGTCTACTTGAGGCTGATGTCAGAAACTGTGTGTAAACATGTTTACAGCCTGGTTCAAAAAACAGCTCAGGTTTGAGTACTTCATTTCTCTATCAGGACATACGAGGAGAGATCTTTTTTAGAACTTGTTATTTTTAACATGTGAGTTTTGCCCATATAAGCATACCTGCCAACAATTCACCTTGACAAAGTGAGAGATCCCGTAGAAATTATTTGTTTTTGGCAGAATTTAGTGACAGCAAACAGTTTATTTTCTGCAATTTTTCAAAGAAGACATGAGAATCAAAGAGATGTCTGTTTACACGGGTTCCTGACTGTTGTGGTATATTAAGGTACCCTCGGAAACTTGAGAATCTGACAAGTACAGTAGTTTTTACCGTAACATAAAAAAAACATATTTAAACCAATTAAAAGCAAATAAAAGTAGATAAGATCAGACAAAGGAACTAAGACTCGCTGAGGTTAAAAGACAAGGGAGAAAAAATGGGTTTTAAACAAAGACAGTGAAGGGGCCTCTCTAATGTGCAAGAGCAGACCACAATCAGGGAGCAGCACTAGAAAAAGTACGGTGGCCCAAAAGTGCAAACAACAACAGCAAATAACTAAACACACCAACAACAGTTAAGCTAAATGGTGCTCTTATCCACTAAAGTCCTCCCTCTCATCCAGTCAGCGATGAATCACGTTATTTGCGGTTGTGGTTTGCACTTCAGGGCCACCGTAACAAAGCTCTGTTCCCTTTGAGCTTCCTCCTAGACCTCGGTACATGCAGAGGCAGCTTGTCCTCTGACCTGAGGGACAGAGAAGGTGAGTAGGGGTGAAGAAGCTCAGAGAGGTGAGGCAGGGCAGCTACAGCAGCTACTACATCCATATATCACAGACTTTTAGGATGTGCAAGGTGGAGAGGTTGTATGGTGCACAACCGCAGCCTCTATAACAAGAGATATGAAAAGCTAAACTTCATAAAAGATGAATTTACTGTTGCCTGTCACGTTGGAATGGATTTGGCAGAGCTTGGTAAATTTAACAGCTAAGTCGTCCACCCTAATTCTGCCGCAGGGGAGTAGAAAGAGACTGAAATATCCAGCCTAATGACAAACACAACAGGAAAAGAAAAACATTAAGGTTCCCAGTCCAGAGCCTGTGCTCAGATGAATGCTGTTCCCAGCCAGTAGAGTACAGTAAAAAGGAGCCCATGACGTTTGTTTAATCACAGAATAATGATATTGTGATGGATTCTGACCTTTAGCGAGTGGTATCATGTATGGAGATTTAATTAGCGAGCCAGGGTAGCGGATATGCGGATAGAAAGGGGTGAAGTGGGGAGGAGAGGGGGAGCAGTCTGGATGTTCTTAATGAATCCGCTAGCCTTTCTCTTCCTGAGGATGTGGCTGAGACTGACTCATCATCAGCTGCAGCAGCGGAGGCTGATTAAGCTCAGCAATCAGACGGAGGGAGAGTGATGGAGAGACGGTCAGCACGGAGAGACAACACAACTCAAAGGTTGGTCAAACAAGATGAAAACAGATGAAAGAAAGAGCCCGTGAAAAGAAAACACAGGGAATGTCATGTTGGAGGAGTTCTTTCAAGTGGAGGATGAAACAAGGGGAGGGCTGAGCAGGCGTCGGGAGAGATCAAGAAAAAGACTCAAAGAAACAGCGCCGACCGAGTAGAATAATCTAATTAATTGGAGTGAATTCAGAATGTGCAGTCGATAGCACATGACAAATGTGGAAGAATAGCCCGTGGCATGTTAGTTAATGACATGTAATTAATGATCATTAGCAGAAGGGACGAGGGGATGGCTGTGGCCTGTCAGGGACTTCCAGGCGACCTTGTGAATTTCTCCTCGGGGTTTAGAGAGCGAGGTACTCTCACTGTGCTTATGGAAAGCACTGTAAGAGGATATAAGGGCAGAGACGGAGAACAAGAAGATGCGATGGTGGCAACTATTTTTATCCTAACATGAATAGAAGGACGGGCAAAAGGAGAAAAGAGCAGCACAGGCAGAGAGCAATGAATCAAAGATGTGAGAGAAGAGAGCGGAGAGGGAGAATTTATTGCGATGCCGCTGTTTTGTTGTTCTGTTTTTTTTCTGCTGACACAGTGAACATGGAGGGAGCAGGCAGCGATTTTTTTATAGGTCACATGCCACTTCACAATGATCTATGGATGCAGGCCCTTTGCAGACTTATACTGTTGAGCACGCATTATGTGGCTCAGCCAAGCGTGGCTGTTTCTGGGTGAGAAGAAGCACCCCCCGTAACTCCCCCCGTTATCATCTATCCTCTCCACTGTTTTCTCACCCATCATGACACTCTCTGTACTTTCCCCTCTTTACTTTTCCCTTTTTCATATCTGCCACTTCCACTGAAAGCCTCTTAAAAAGGAAGAAACAAAAGGTCTGACGCTGCCTTCCTCTTCGGCCTGCACCTTGTGAATTAACAAGTGTCCTTGAACAAATTCATACCTTAAGTGCAGGATGATTGGATTTTTCTTTCAGAAACATACGCCTCTCACTGTGTTTCAGGTTTAACACACCCCTATAAAGGCTGGATGAACCACATCATTCAATGGTTTTCGATTGCAGGAACTTTCCCGGAACAACATGTTTTTCAGCCATCTGAACAAGAGTCTGAATTTAGTTCTGGGAGTCATAAATACACCCCTAAAAACAGTACTTTACAGATAGCCAAGAACTTTGGAAGGAAAGGCCTTCAAGCTTTGTTATTGGTGTTGCACCTATTTTGGTTTTCATCCACCTTCCGTCCACAGTAATATCTCACCCAGGTGTGATGGACTTGGTTTGAGCCTAATAGTGTGACTGTGTCTTCATCAACTCCTGGTGTTCCAGTTTAAAGAGTGACCCTATCAAACTGGAGACCTTCAGCTGAATGTGTCAGTGGATATCCTGTCCCCTAAATGCATCCTAGTTTAGTTTTATATAAGTGTATGTGTCCAAATCTGATTCTCATTGGATAAGTATTTAGAAATAATCTGAACCTGTTTGAAAGGGATGCGTCCTACTGAAAGTCCTCAATCAACAGGCTTCTTTTTGAGCCAAAACACCAGTTGATCTCTGTTGTCTTCAGGCTTTAAACTGCAGAACGGTCAAGTTTTTGCCAGTTGAAGCTATCTGGGGATTATTAAACAACTTTGATTGGCTAAGTTTATGCCATTAGCGCTTGTCTCCTTCGTAGTGTCAACAAATCACAGTGCAATAAAGCACGACGTGGATGCCACATCAAAACCAACAGAGAATAAGTATCCTCCATGCTAACATGCTAATGGTGCTACATATAAAGAGGCCTGTTTTCACTTCTTTGTGTCATTTCTATGAAAAGGCCAATTGGCCATCGTTGTTGTCTTACTGCCCTCTACTGGTGTGTTGGTGTGTTGTAATTACTTTTTTTTTTGTTCTCCTTGCGTCACTGACCTGACTTACAAAGTCTACTCAGGTCTTCTATCTGTGGTGAAAACACAGACAACTGGCAACAGGAACCATGCAGTTCCTGGACATGTTTTACCTGGAACTTTAAGTTCCTGAAACTTCTGGTGGTTAAACTCTTTTCATTGTTTGAGCAGATTCTACTCTTGCATTTTCAACTTATGTGTTGGCCTCAAAGTGGACACTTGCTACTTCTGTTTATGAAAAAAAAAAAGGTCCTCCTGAAAAGCCTGCAAAGTTGGGAAAAAAGGAAAGGAAAAAAACAGTCTCTCACCACAAAAGTGCTAGAAGTGACAAAATGTACAAGGAAATCTGGTGAAAAATGTTATGAACAAATTGAAGCTCAGTTTTTTTAGACAACAAATAAAACAACCAACACTGGAAAATGTGATAAAAGGCAAATCTGTTAACTCTCAGGATCCCAAACTGTTTCTGGTGCTGTTTAGCTTCTGTCAGATTTTTCCTGACTGTGGTCTGAGAAGTTTCTGTCAGTAATGAGACAGAGAGCTGAGCGGCTCTGAGCGCAAATTATATACCTGCAAGACAACGACATGGGAAGAAAAATTCAAAGAGTTTTTGAAGCGCTAATCCAAGGTGTATTTGGGTTGAAGCAGTAAGAACCATAGAATTTTCTGTTGTTAACAGAATTGATCTGCGGCAAACTGTCAAAGAAGACAAGAGAATCAAAGTGATGTTGATGAAATTTGTCTTCTCTCTCTGTTTAGACATGTTGCTAACATCACTTGTGATACATTCAGGTACCTTCAGAAAATCGAGAATCTGATGATTACGGCCAGTTTTTTTCAGTTTTTGAACAAATGGTTTGTGAATGCCAGTCATTTAAAAATAAGTGATATTATGATTGGGATCCTAAGGGTTAAAGTCAACTTCAGTAACATGGATTAATTGTGTTTGTACTGTATCGCTTCTGTGATTGGATGTAAAGTCTTTAGATTTAAAATTTTATGAGTTTGAATCCCATCTTTCACCCAAAACCAAGCAGCCCCTCACTGAGTCTTTCATATTTCTGAAGGAAAATTGAGCAAGCTTGTGCAAGAAACGTGTAAGAGTTGAGTAAGCCTCTTATTTGATATTTATGTGGTTGTGTGATTGCTCACTTAGATCATCTTAAAAGCGCAGGAACCAGAAAAGCACTCTGGCTTCCAGAATTCTCTGGGCATCTTGTTTAGTATGTTTTACACAGTTTGTAAATGTTCCGTGTGTTTCTGTGCTGGCTCTGCACACACATGGGGGAACGGCACAGGGGGGGGAAAGATGTGAAGTTTAAAATATATCTCTGATTATGCTGGAGAGTCTACATCCGCTGTCATGGATCATTTAAAGCAGACGAGGAATTAATCAGCGATAAACATGCAGTGGTTCTAAGAAATTCAATCACAGGGTATTAAATATCCAACATCCATCACTGAAACACACGTGGATTGGAAGTGAACCAACTCTGTATCTTCCCATTAAGATGTTCTCTTGTAAAAAGACTTACAGGTGATTTACATTGACAGTATTTACATCTGTTAATCTGCTAATGCTCAGACAATAGGCCTCTGATTTATGTGTGTTTTGTGTCTTTTAAAAAGCCTCGTATTTATGGCTCTGAAGCTGAATGATCTGCTCTTCATTTAAATAAATCACATAATAAAGCTTTCACATATGAATGTATTTATCACCACTCTGCTTCATCATAGTGCTCCTACCACCTCTAAAGCCACCAACTCCATCCGTACACAAGTTTGGTGTTGACTTGTATGTGTGTGTGTTTGTGTGTGTGTGTGTGTCAGAACTCATCTATCTCCTGCAGAGTCCACCGTCACTTGTTCAGCAGGGTCTAATTTATGCGGTGGCGGTGGCGATACCGTGGCGCATGCTGAAATGGCATCATTCCTCAGTGCTAACCCCTCTCTGCTCCCTCACACTTCCTCTCCCCCAGGCATGATTTATCAGGCCCTCGAGCGGGAGACAAAGGCGCCCCGGAACGTGCGCAGTGCCAGGGACTGAGTAATAGATAAACACTGTGATTCCAGAGCTGAACACAGGAGAGGGTCAGCGTCACATGGTGTCTGCACGGATGAGGTCAGAACAATATGGACTGAGGAGCCGCGAGGAGATCAAATTTATGGTCCTGAAATATGATCATGACGAAGCAATCAAATGCTTGTCATGGGTATTTGTGGCTGTATAAATTTCCATGTGTCGTCATGGAGACAGTAAATGTGACTGGCCTGGGTACAGATAAATACTCTGTATGAATTAAACTAAAGGTTTCCAAACTTTTTCAAAGAGGGCCACATTAGATTTGTGAAAATGACTGAGAACCAGAAGCTTACTGACAAATTTATTAACTGTGAAAGTAACATGTTTGAAAACTATTTTTATAAGTGGTTTCTGTAAAAATCAGTCTCTCAAACCTCCTCGTTCTATCATCACAGACTGATGACATCAAAGCTCACCTGTCCCTCAGGTGTCTCACCTGTCCCTCAGGTGTCTCACCTGTCCCTCAGGTGTCTCATCTGTCCCTATATGGGACAAACATGTCAGCAGGTTTTTATGGCAGGATCAGGATCTGGATTTGATCAAGATTGTTTTTTATTTAATGATGTTTTTAAAACTATTTTGGACTAAAATCAACATTCCAGCCGAAAATATTTTATATCCTGCATTCTGAAGTATTTGTCTGCACCGAGTTTGACTTTTTGCACCGTTTCCTAACTTTAGTCCAGTCTTGTCATTAAATGAGTTTTTTGAACTCTTGCCCTGCAGTTAACACATTTTCACATCCTGATAAATCCATCCATTTAAAGTTGTCAGCTGTAAGAGTTGTTGAGTTTCTGCTGAATGTAAAGCTGAATGTTAGCTTTATACAAGCTACAACTGTACATGTCAGGTTTAAGAGATTTTCTGAGTACATAATTGCTTGCTTTGTGAAAAAGTTATAGAAATTATAACAAATATATGCTCTGAAAAATACACTTGTTCTATTTTTCTGATTTAACCCTTTATCTACAGCTTAAGGCTCATTTCAACACACTGGCTCATAGCAAAACACAGTAACAACAAACGCACTCTGATCAGGGTAATGCTGTGTTACTCAAGGTTGGCAGATTTTCTTAATGATGTAACATGAGATCAAAAATAAAATGCTCAAACAGTCCTGGCTGGTTGTGGAGGTGGTCTCAACATGAAACACCTAATTTAACCCTGTTTTTAATGTGCGCAAAGTGAGAAATCAAATGAACTGAATCACTGAATTTGTAATGCTGTTATGGAGAAATGAATTATGGTAATTTGACTGAGCATTCAACTCTATTGTTTAAAGGGGGAGCAGATTGAAAGAGGCAGTGGATGGTTAACACTGCATTCTCATTGGACGGAGCGTGAACCCACAGAGGAGCGCACTGTTCATGGAGGCCTCCTTCACTGCAGGATTGTTTATAGACGAATCATAAGAAACACTGGAAGTTGATGAGCCACCATTACTGCGAGGAAAACTACAACTTTTGAAAAAAAAAGTGAGTGTTTTAAGCAGCCTTTACTCTGAGAGGAGAGTCTGACACACCACTCACATGATGTAAATTAATAATCAATTATAATTAAATACTTTATATTACTCTATATATCATTCATTCATTCTTCTTCTATACCATTTATCCTGTTCAGGGTCTCGGGTGTCTGCAGCCTATTCCAGCTGTCTTAGGGTGAGAGGCAGGGTTCACCCTGGACTGGTCTCCAGCCAATCACAGGGCTGACACATAGAGACAGACAAGCTTTGACGCTCACACTCACACCTACGGGCAATTTAGAATCACCAATTAACCTGATGAGCATGTTTTTGGACTGTGGGAGGAAGCTGGAGGCCCACTGTGCCCAAACTGGGATTCAAACCGGCGCCCTTTTTGCTGTGAAGCAACAGCATTAACAGCTGCACCAGCGTGCAGCCCCTACCAGGTGATACTACTTCCTGTTCAGTGCCAAAGTTATTGGTTACTTATTGGGTAAACAGCATATGGCTAACTGAATATCCATGAGACAAACAGGAAGTCGGAGCTGGTTAGCATCATAGGTTAGCATGATCAAGGAAATCCAGGCTCAAAACAGTGAAGACGTAACTTCAGCTGATGGAGGGATAAACAACAAAAGGACAGCACTGAACTCTTACTGAACCAGAGGAGCTGTTTTACTTTCCACAGCGAGGCTAAAGCATGACGGCTGGATGGTAAAGATTAGAGTGAACAGCGGCTGCAGCTGAATTCATCAGCTAATGAGGACTAAAATCATCAATGGGTGAGCAACACATCTCATTAAAAATGCAGTTTTTAGTTTGTGTTTTGTGTGGCTGACATGTGGCTGAGCTGCTAATGATAGCTAATAAGCTAACTGGGCTAACTGGGAGTTCACTGAAGCTACTGGTTGTTTCATGTGTGAAATACAACAAAAGGCAAATAAGAAGCAGCTCGACATAATTCATGATCTTTTCTACCCTACTTACAAGCAAATAAAAAGGAATAAGATGGAATTTTGACTTTTTCCAGTCATTTTTAAGGTGCGGTCATGTGTAATCTGTGTTAAGGACGGACTGTAGTCACAGGATCGTCAGCTCGGGCTGAGGTCGGGTTCAGTTTTTCATTGTCTTGAACTCAGGTGGATTTTTTTTAACTGAAATAAGTGACTCCAGTCTTGCTCTTGTTAGACATGATACTGGATCAGAGGTTGTGTTTTTGTCTGTTTTGTTTCTGGAGTTAATTTACCTTTTTTCATGTTATTTTTTAAGTAGATATTTGACAGGAATAAAATCCTTAATCTGTGTAATATAACTCAAGTCTTAGCCCTCTGAATTAAATACTCGTTTTTAAGTAAAGTTTTTTTGTTTTTTTTTTACAAATATCTCTGCCGCTGTCACAGCCAGTAGCTGGCAGTAGAAGCTTCTGTTCCACTGCAGTAATGCTCTTGATGGCGGTGCCTACAAATCTGCCTTCCATGTGGATGTCAGATAATAAAGACGAAGAATAAATCTTAATTCAGTTTTCAGAAATACTCTTAACCCAAAGAGCTGGTTGGATTCTGATGGGTTATAGTAAACCACCAGATGTCAGAGTAAAGAATGTGATTAAAAAAGGATCTCTGAATACAGCAGGGTTACCCCCCAGCTCTTTTGTTTGTGTGCATATAGCTCAAAGTCACACAGTGTGTGTGTGTGTGTGTGTGTGTGTGTGTGTGTGTGTGTGTGTGTGTGTGTGTGTGTGTGTGTGGAAACAATAGTTGTACTCACCGCACTGCTGCAGTGGATATCTTTGACTTTGAGCCAGGCCAAGTCCAGTGTGCCCAAACCCTTGTAGCAGGACTGCAGCCTCTCCTTGATTTTTTCATTGATCTTCCGCAGAGAAAAGACACACAGTGCAGAGTCCTGCGAAGCCTGCTGTGGCCGCCTCTTCTGGCCTTTTGAAAACACAGCAAACAGAACATCATCGTCCGGTGCCACATCCAGTGAGCGTGCCAGGATAGCACCAGCTTTGGAGAGGTAGGCTGCCTCCAGTAAACGATACTCCACATTGCCGCTAATGCACCCAATGGGCACCTCCACATAGGAGTTGAAGGCAGTGTCTGCCTTGCAAAGGCGGACTATCTTGGAGGTATAGACCTGTTCCCGACCGGCAGAGGAGGACCCTGTGGTTGGTCCACCTCCCATTTCAGGCTGCAACGTCAAAAAGTAGACAAAGTTCCCACTGGCGAAGCCATAAATGTAGTAAATGTCAAAGTCTGGAATGACAGTGAAAGTATCTGAGGGGATCTTTATCATGGAGGCCACAAACTCGTCATGGAAGACGTAAGCAAACATGCCGTCCTCCTCTGAGTTTCTGGCCAACTTGCGGCTAGAGATTGTAGGGAAGTACTCTGGTTTGCCGTCTACTGCTGTAGCTACAAAGAGCATGTCTGGAGAGGCGTTGCCATATGACACGATGACGCCAAACACGGAGCCGCTCTCATTGACACCAGAGAGGTAGTGCTCCTTCTTGTGGAAGGGCTCTCCGAGTTTGAAGAGGTCATCAAGGCGGAGGAGTTTGCAGATGCCCTGGTAGAGGCTGCCACATGCCAGCAGCCGATTCTCCCGATAGTCCATCAGAAGCATCTTGTTGACATTGTTGGTGAGTGTCAGAGGCTCACTGCAGGGCTGGACAATTCGAGGAGGGTAGCACTTACGGTTGTCTTCATCTGGGCCAGTCTCATGGGAAACTTGGACTTCCAGGCCCGGTGACAGTTTGTATATGCGATTAACAGCCCCTAAATAAACATTACCATTGCGATAGTCCACCGCTAGATGGTTGAATGTCCACTCGGGGTTCTCAGCATGAAACGATGCATACTCCTCCTCCTGGAGGGATGCTGTGATCACCTGGGCGCCGGCGCTGTGAGCCTGCACCACTGTTTGTGACGTCACGGGAAGTGCCAGACTAGACAGGAAGCAGCAGACAAAAAAGCAGGTCCGTGTCCTGGTGAGGGACGTCATGGCTGTGCTGAGGCAGGGGGTGGTGAGGAAAGGGAAGGAGGCTCAGTCCAATGCTGTCGGCCAATCAGGATCAAGCCTCTCTTGAGATGGAGGACATAATGTTCCTAAAGAAGGGAGAGAAATCAACAGTTACCAGCAGAAGCATATAGTTACAGTTTCAATAATGCTTTATGAAGACAGTGATCTGTCCCAACTCTTATTGTATCTGACACAGATCAGAGCAAAGCAAAGCAAGAAGAGACTAATGAGGAAAAAGGTGAGAAGGGCACACAACCGAGACTCCAGCACATTCTATACTTAGAAAAGAAATGGGCTAGAAGACGAAAGGAATGAGGCTGAGGCTCAGTGGTGGTTTAACAGTCAGTGTGCAGACAAAGCTTTAGCCAATAGCATCAGCAAGTCTTTGGACTGCAGAAGGGGAACAGAGGAGGAGGAGTAATGCGTTGTCTCAGAGGAGGTGATCAGCATGGCTCTGCACCATCTCTCTGCATGGACCCCTGCCTCCCTCCACCCTTCCTTGTCTTTCTGCTCCAGCCGCCATGCACCTAATTGATTCTCCCCTTGGAGTAGCAATTTGCATGCTTTGGCGATTTCTCTCTCCTCTCCCAATAGGGCAGCTCACCTGCTGACACTGCTAGCAGAGAGAAAAGGACCGTCTTCCCCTCTCTTTAACATACCTGCAAACACACGCTTACTCGCACACCAAGCAGGTTTATGGGCAGAAGAGGAACAATTAGGGAGGAAATGCAAGTGAGTGCAGAAATAAGCTTCCCTAAAGTCCTAAGGTCATTTGCAAAGTCTCAGCGTTAATCACACTGCCGACGCAGACAAGCACACACACACACACACACACATGCTGAAACAACATGTGTAAAACAAAGCCACATGACAGACGAAGCTGCATTCTGCAATCGTTCTTATATCAACACGGTCAGAGTGATTATTACAGGGGAAGGACAGCAGTCCCTGTAAACATGGAGGTCCTGTCTCTGTGTGTGTGTGTGTGTGTGTGTGTGTGTGTGTGTGTGTGTGTGTGTGTGTGTGTGTGTGTGTGTGTGTGTGTGTGTGTTTGCTCTAGGCTCATTAAGGCCTCCCCAGTGACAGGCTGGATTACGTGTCCATAGTGAGCGGCCCCTTTCACACGTCTTTCTCCAGTTCCCTGCACTATTAACTGTCCTATCCTCTTCAAATCAAGGTGTAAACTCAAAAAAGGGTTAACCATTTAAAGTTCATTCAAACAAATATCTTTAATTTCAAAATCTGTTTAGTGTGATCACTTTGAATCATCACATCAACACATTTTGGTGCCGACCAGCATCCACAGATCTCATCTGAGGTTTATATCCAAGCAGTCACATGTTGCGGTGGTGTCAAAAGCAGCCTCACTTTAATCTTACCAATCTGTCCTCCATCATCCAGAGAGAGAGAGAGACAGAGATGGTTAGAAAGAGGAGAGAGAGAGAAGGACAGAGGGAACCGAGCAGATTGTCTCTTAAATTGATAAGAGGACCTGAGAGGATGATGGGAGGGAATGATAGAGAGATAGAAAAGGTGATGTCTGTCCACATGTGTCATTGTGCACAAATGAGAAAAAAAAATCCTTAAAATATCAAATCACTTACTTAATAATGTCATAGTGAACACATGAGGCATTTCAAATCCTCAAGTTTAAGGGTCTACTCGCAAAAAAAAAAAAAAAAAAAAAAAAAAAAGGTTATGCTGCAAGGAAACAGCACAAGAAGTTGTTTGGATTACTGGATTCAGCCCAGGAAGAAAAAGCAAGTGTCTGCAAAGACAGATTTGGAAAAGCACCCCGGTAGAAGCTGCTCCTGCTCGAGGAGTAATGACAGGGCAGTGAGCCCATAAAGTTCCTCTAAAAATAAAAAGGGAGCTGCATATTAATCTCATACAGGCTGCAGCAGCAGAGCACCCAACTCTCATTTACCGAGCAGGAGGGACAGCGGTAACAAAGTGTTCCTACGATTTCCAGGACAGCTTTACTCAGCTGTAATTATTAATGAAAAGGAGGCAAAAAAAAAAAGAAGACAAAAAGAGAATAAAGGAGGGGGGGGGGGGTGTGAGAAATAGTGCAAGACAGGGGAGAGACTGTTACAGTACCTTCATATGCACTGATTCTCATGAGTATACTGCCTTCTGACAAAGCTGACACCCAAAACAAAACATAAATCAGGGAAATAAAAAAGGCTCCCAGCAGCATCCCTTGAGAAATGAGAGTTTTGGAAGAATAAAAACAACTCAAATTCACAGAAAAAGGGAAAAAAAAAAAGAAAGAAACAAGCTCATCAGTGGTTTCCAGCGATGGCAGTGTGTCTGCCACAAGAATCTGTTGGTGAAATGCAATTATCCTCCATGACGGGGGGGCAGGCTCGTTTAGTCGCTGTTTGCTTTTGCCTGCTGATCATTAAGCACCATTAATTAAAGCTCGCTTTGGTTCTGAAGATTTATGCACCACACACACACACACAAACACACACACACACACACACACACACAAGCAGGGGCTGGGTATTCCAACACTTTATCTCTGTTCAGTTGCATTCCATTGCAATACTCCCTCGTCTGCTATTATATATGCATATATAAGGTGTGCAAGTGATGATGTTTAAAACAAGTTTATATTGCAGCATGGTAGAGAAATAGTTCCTTATTAGAGTGAAAAAATAAACTTAGTATAAAAAAAAAAATAAGGAAATCTGTGTTTGATAGATTGTTTATGAATAATCTGTTTGGTACGGTGGCCCGGAGAGCTCACAGCAATGAAGTTTAAGAAAACATGGAAAAAGACAAAAAGTCAGTTAAAGTCAGGGTTGGTAATCAGATTTAGACTTTTTGTTATTCTAGTTAAAATGATCTTTATGTCCTGATGGCAATCAATACATGATGTGTTCTTTAGACAGAGTGAAAAATATCTGCTGTCTACAGCAGGAGGAAACCTGGAAAACACCAACCAATCCTAGAGTTTAGGAACTGATTTATGAAACCAATCAAATCCCGTCCTGTAGTTCTGCCCGCCTCCTGTGCGCACATTTTGCTGGCATGTGAAATGTACACGCTGGCATGTACTAGCCCTGATTCAGTGCTCATAACCAAGAGGGATCCAAGTACGCTGGAGAATGGCAGAAAAACTACCTATACCCTGAATACTGCTAACGTAGAGCAAACAAAAACGATGATCTGAGGACCAGTTTGAGTCTGTGGTTTTAAATCAGTCACCATCATATGATCGTGAATCAGTGGCGCCCATGCATGTGAGCGATGGCATCGTTTTGGAGGAGCCTCAAGTGTGGGGGGTCGGGGCCTAAACGGGGTCCTGAGGAGATGCTACATTCAAATTCACACTTGTTTTCTGTGACTACCAACCCTGCCTTTAATTTGCAGTGCTGTGAGCTCTCAGGGGCCACAGGACTTGGTTTGGCATTGGCAGAGATCTGGCAAATTTTCCGTGGGTGTGTCTCCATTTTAAAGGGACATAAACAGGCTTTATAACAGTAGAAGATTTGTTACCAAGAAGCTATGTTACAGCTACATTTGGTTCATCCTCTACTTGAAAATATTTTCATGCCCTTTTGGTCCACTGGAAAATAAACAACAATGAGAATCTGCTTTTGAAATGTGATGCAAGGATGAGCTTTGTGGAGTGCGTAGCTGGCTGCCGCTGGCTGGCTGCCAAGTGAACTCAAATATCAGTCAGTAAATATGCCAGATTTCCAGACACATAGACATTAAAGGGGCTAATGAACACATGAATAACACCTCACCCTTTCATACAGCATTTTTTTTTTTAGATTGATGCACAAAAACAACAGTTTGTGCGCGCCTTTGTTTGTGTGCTTTCCTCCATCTCTGAGTGAGCCGAGTCTTTAAAAAATAATTGGGATGTTTCTGTTTTGTGTTTTTGTTATCTTTTCTTCTCTCTTTTTTTTGATTTGTGAGTTCTTAAGCACATGCTGTCAACAGCCAAGCCAGAAGGATCCAAATTATGACTAAGAAACACCCTGAAAGAGGAATAAACTAGTATCATTTGTAAACGTGTGCCAATTAAGATTCTCATATTGTGTTCAAGAAGACGGTTTAGTGAAGTTTTCATACAGCCAGAAGAGAAATGTGCAGCAGATGAATATTTGCCCTGTTTTCAGTTTCTTCCCAACGTACATTTAGTCCACAGACGAGACACAAACAGACACTTAGGTGCAAAGATCAGCTGCTACAATTTTCCCTGTTTCACAGAAAGTGTTTTGATGCAGCAAAGCTAATTCCAGGGACATCAGTTATTACACAAAGCTATTATGGATATGTCAGGAGCCATTTGGCTTTGACAAAGATTGTGTAATGGAGAGCCAAGGCCAGACATGACAATTGTATGAGACAAACAAAAAGTAAGCAGCGACAAAATAATCTGCTGTTATTTGGTGACAGAGGAGGAGGCATTTATCTCCTCGAAATGACTCGGAAATAAAGAAACTGTCAAGAGTCTTTGGTAAACAGCTTAACTTCTCGCAGTGTAAAAACATTTGAAAATAGCTATTGCAGTCAGTGAAAAAACAGTGATGACTCCAATGGGATTAGGCGATTATGTGTGAAAAGAAGTGGCATAATTACACATAATCCTTTATATTCTGAAAGAGGATCTAAGGTAATCTGTTTGTTTTTGGGGGGACAGCTCTTAGCACACCGATCAATTCAAACAGGTCTACACATCATAAGAAGGCAGCCCCAAAAACAACACATAAACAAAAGACTGATCAATTTGAAGTCTTAATAAGACCTTTAAAAAATCAGAGTTTACTTTTCAGACCAGGAGATGTCTGATACTTACACACTGCATCCTGTGTTAGCAGTAACATTAAGACCACTGACAGGAGAAGCTTTAAATTACTGATCATCTCTTTATAATGCTTCTTGTCTGTGAGATATTTGGCAGACAGTGAACATTTTCTCCCAAAAGCAGAAAATTGTGACTTGAAAGATGTGAGCAACTAATAAGGATTGAAGTAAGACAGCGAGGTGATTGGGTCATCTCTAAAACTGGGTGGTCCAGATCCAACAGAAGAGCTTCTGGAGCTCAAACTGATGGAGAAATCAATGCTGGTTCTGCTGGGGAAGACCGTCTGGAGGAAGACACCACCTCATCCTCCAGATCTCATTCCCAACGAGCATCTTTGGGATGGCTGGGACAACCATATCTGATCAATGGAGGCCCCATCTTACAAGCTCAGGACTTCAAGGATCTGTAGCTGAAGTCTAGGTCTCAAGGACAACAGAGTACCCACAGAGGATGAGTCTCAACAGTTGTAGGGCAAGAAATGAAGAAGAGTTAATGAAAAAAAATGTAACATCAAAAAATAAAATCTTACTTGGAAAACAATTTCTGGACAAAGAACTAAACTAGACTCAGAGAGCAAGAAATACAAAATAAAACAGAAAACAACAAAAGACATGGATCACAAAAAACAAGACATCAACTTTTGACACAAAGAAACAAAAGATAAATCCACCACGAGAATAAAGAAAAAAGACTGAACACAACACAAAAAATACACAAAAGAATCAGTGAAACTCTTATAAAGCAATATAAACTAGATACACTGCAAAAAACTGAACTCTAAACAAATGTTTAATCCTTAACTTTAATCAAATATTGTCTTATTAGACTTAATATGAGCTACATTTATCTGACAAGTTCAGGAAAGAGAGCTGAATTCCTTGTAAAGAGTAAAAAAATATCTGCCAATGGGGTGAAAAAAAAATGTTAAGATATATTTCTTGTATGAAGACATTACTCTTATCCCAAGATACTTGGCGAGCGCATTTTTCTTACCCATCTTTTTTCTTTTCTTTTCTTTTAAAAACATATAAATGATACATTTTTCTGGACTTGTCAGTTGAATGTGCCTCATATTAAGTCTAATGGGACGGAAGCACTGGCTTAGATTTCAGTTTTTGCAGTGTGGTTGTGACATAAAGGTTAACCAGTAGCTATAGTAGTAAAAAGAGAGTAATTCATTGTAAAAGCCGCTTGAAAACAACCACCAGGGGCACTGTGATTAGCTAATGTCCACTCTAAAATGCATCTTCCTGGTTGATCTTCCATCAGCTGTAAGGGTCAGGGTGATGGTTGGCTGTTTGTGTTCTTTCAGTGATCTCATGCACACTGCTGAAGGATGTGCACCCTGAGAAGGCTAACCTGTTGTTTTTGTCTCATTTTGGCAGCTTGACTGCAGGTTCTCTACTACAGGAGCTATTACTGAAGGAAAAATGATTTTTAACCATGTAAAATGATCCACAAATGTAGTACTGTACTCTGAAGAGCAAACTCTAAAGGGAACAGTGACAAATAGGGGTTGGTATCAAAACTATGCTTTAAACATGTTTAAAAAAAACATGTTAGATGTTTGTTTAAAAGTGTAGTTTGAAAAAAAAAAATCAGGCTCAAAGACACAGGCCAACAACCAGGAAGTGTGAGCCTAAGTTAGAATCATGGGATATGTAGTGGTATCTAATTGGGTGCAGGGATTTGGGTTGTTGGAAGGAGGAGTTGCAGGAGTCATATGTAGTAAATATCAGCAAGGGACTAAGAGTTAGAGTTAGACAGTCACAGACAAAGAAAAAGGAAACAAGCAGACAGAGATGTATGTCCCAGATCAGTATTTCTTCTTACTGGAGCACTGACCCCCCCCCCCCCCCCCCCCCCCCCCCCCCAAACCTCCACCCTGCTGAGCTTTGGCACCGATCAGAGGAATAAGCATCTCTCAGCATCGCAGCCTCACACTGGGACTGGAAGAAAACAGTGTGTCCCTGCACTCACCCAGCCTAATCACAGTCACAAATGTACACACACACACACTCTCTCTCACACACACACACACACACACACAAGATGCAAACTTCAACATAAAATACACAAACACAGCGAGCACACAGAGCAGGATTGCCCCCTAACACACGAACTGGAATAAAATCCTTTCTCCTGCATCATCATCATCATCATCATCACCCCTCACTGCAACACAGGCTACAACCAAATTCAACCGAAGTAAACTGAGGCTTTTCAGCTTGTTTGTGGCTTGGGGGAGAAATCAGAGGCCTGTACTGTGCAGACAGGCAGCTCAGGAGAAGTTGTGGCTGAGAGGGAATCTGAACAACAACACATCCAGAGCCGCCTGCCTGCCTGCCTGCAGGAATGAGAGGATTCACAAGGGACAGGAGCAGGAGGATTCAACATTACTTTTATGACAGCCTGAGCAGAAACACTTTTTCTCCTCCTTCACACAAATCCTATTATATATTACTAAAGAGAATAACCAATCCAAGTCTGAAAATGAATGCAGACCTATAATAACTCTGGACAAACATGCAGTTTGCTTTTGTGTCGTTAAAACAATCAGCCTCAAAGCCATGCAGTTACACTTTGCTCCTTAAAAAATGTGTTTTTACTTTTTCAGTCATTTAAAAAAAAACACAAACTCTTGTTATTTATCTCTGACAGCCTCTTTTGTGGGGAGAATAAGCATCGTTTATGTGCTGCATGACAAAAGCAAATTATGATCTTCAGCACAAACTGTTTGCACCACCCAGTATCAAAAAGTCCCTCACTTAAATAAGGATGGAGCACTCACTTTTTACATGCCTATCAGGCTAAGCTAACCCCTGCTGATCCAGAAAACAGATGGCATACTCATCTCTCTCAGGAGGCAGCAGCAGCAGCAGCACAGAAAAAAAGGACAGAGACGATGGAGAGAGAAGGCGGGTGTCCTCAGTTACATCAAGACGTGGATTAGCAGCATGGATTACTGTCACCAGATACCCTGTCTAGATCAGGGTTAGGAGGTCTAATCCACCACAGAGCTGTTGATATTATAAGGAAAGCCTCAGGATTGTGTCAGCGGTGTGTGTGTGTGTGTATCATATGAATGACAGAAAACTGCCTGAGAGTCTCTGTTAGTGTGTGGAGCAATCAGCTACGGGTTTACAAGAATCCAAGAACAGCAAATGATACATTGAGTTGAATTATTAACTCAAGTTATCACTTCGATAGTCAGCATCTCGTATTTTCAAGGAGAAATATTTGCCCTCAAGAGTTTATGGCAGGTATATTTTACAGAGGAGCAACATCTACAGATTTGTTAATATGTTACCTTTGATGGAGCTCTTGATAACAAAAGTTCTCAAACTGAAGAAAGATATTCACCAAAGAGGTTGTGGTGATATGAAGCTCAAAGGTATGGTTGAATTGACCCGCCCTCAAACGTGGTGAGCCAATCACAGTGCGTATAGCAATCCCTTACACTTGGACATTCTCGAGCTGGACAGCCATTTAAATGCATTACAGAAAGTCAGTTTATGTTCAGTTAATCTGAGAATTTAAGCCTGAAAATGGTCACATGGTGTTCATGGGGTACATGCAACTCAGACACAAAGTTTCCTGAGAGGACGTGCAAGGGAGTATATTTTTGTACTCTTTCCTTAAGACACATCTCAACTGGGAGAAGTGTCTTCTTTGGACAAACAGGGACCAACTTTCTCAGTTGGTCACACCAGCACATGATTTGGTTGCATGCTTTTTTTTTTTTTTTTTTTTTTTGTCTTATGGGAGAAGGGGGGGAGGGGGTACAGCATGGCCATGAAAACCTGCTGCCCTTTATGATCCTTGTTTTTTCTTTTTAGTTTTCTCATCATTTTTGAGTTTGAGTGTTTTGGCCATTTAGGGCCTCCATATAGTAGACAGTGAGAAACACCTCGTGAATACTTTCAGTTTAAATCATTTTACAAAGAGCTGTTTATCTATCTGTCAGACTGGGCTCCTACATTCAGGGAGGACAGAATAACATTGTTCTTGTTTTTCCTAACGTAGCTGTTTCATCATCTGAAAAAACATGCAAAAGCAAACCTGCCGCTAATATTGCATTATTAACACTGACGTTAACAAAAGAGCCTTTTTCACAGGCTAGAGCAAAATATTTGTGAAGAGTTATCCTTGAAAAAATCCTTGTTTAAAAAAAAAATATATATATATAGCGTTTTTTTTATTTCTGACCTCACGTGTTTCAGAAATCATCAAATTATCCACAAACTGAAATCACAAGTTTGGGAGTCATGGAGGACAGGAGTGAAAACAGCCAAATATTCTGAAAAGTATGTGCCCTGAAAAAATCTTACCCAGGATAAGTGTGTCACACAAATTCTATGTCACACATATTCATTTGCTTTTCTGAGAACATGCTGTTGATCTTTCTCAGTCTGCTTTTACACTCCAAGATTGAGCTAGAGGGTTTCAAAGAAGAGGTCTAGGCAAGGATCCAACCGGACAACCCCTCTGGATTTTAGAGAAATAGCTGACATCTGCCCATCCCCTTTTCCTCGCTCCATCTCTTTCATTTCATGCCACTCCTTTTCTTTCACCCTTTCACATCTGAGACATACTAATCCGTCTCAGTAGTTGAGGTTCAAACGGACTCATTTTTCTAAACACACACTCAGAGTCGAGCCTTTCACTATGCTTTTTTTTTTTGGTTCAGAAATAATGATCTCTGCAGTGTGTCCTTGGTTAGAATATCACGCGTTGCTGCACTGCAAAGAGAGAGGAGAATGACGGAGTCCTTGAGGAAGTACAACACTCAAACAGTCCTTGGATCTGAAGTAAGGTCACTCTCTTCCTCTCTCTCTCACACACACACACACACACACTTGGCTCGGGCTTGGCCTTTGTGCAGTGGGTGCTGATGCAGGCTGAGATTGGTGGAGTGTGTTATCGTCGGTGCAGATCAAGAGGCTCTAATGTCATTAGGAGGACTGTTGAAGAGCCCATCGCCTGTCGTCGGCGCTTTGACCTGATTGGGTTAGACTGAGGATGACTTCCTGAAGAGGAGGGGCTTCTTTGTTTGAGACAGAGCACAGGGAAAGCTGTTCATAGAGTGAACTTAATGATGCTTTGAATTGAATTAAGATGACTGGGGAGCAACTCATCAGGGAAGCAAATGATGTTAAGAAAATGATCAGGATGGAAGACATTATCCGCATGCATGAAACAGATTTATAAAACACAGCACAGCAGACAAAACTCAGCTCAGAGTTTGAGTTTGGACACTGCTGTACGTCTGTAGGTCTTCTTGATGGGTATTGCTTACAATCAATCAGATGATAGAGTGTTTTTCCAAAAGTTCAAATGAAACCATAAAGAGGAGTCGAGCTTTAATAATTCTGTATAATCTACACAAACATGTGCAGATTTTGTGCCATCAAACACGACTTCCTCTCATTCATCCCTGCAGACTGCCCACTTGTTAAAGCCATGTTGTGCCACAAAGCTCGACAGAATCAAAAAGGCAGAGATATTTTGCTGTAATGACTTTAAATGCAACCAAGGATCCTTCTTAAATGGTGTTGCTAGGCACTGTCTGACAGCTGCTTTCATAGAAGAAATTCAAAGCCTCTAGCTCTCTTGTCTCTCCTATTTCTTGCTCTCTCTCAATTCCCTTACTCCCCGCGCTAACGGGCAGACAGGAATGCAGGGCCGTGTAGACAAATCAGCTCTCGCTTCCATCGGCTGCAGACTGGCACCGTGTTTAGTCCCAGCCCGTCCTTCCTCTTCTCCATCCATCCCAACCATCCCTTAGCTCTTCTGTTTCTCCATAAGAGAAAATGTCTCCACTCTTTGCCTCTCTCTCTCTCTCTCTCTCTCTCTCTCTCTCTCTCTCTCTCTCTCTTCTCTGGTTTCCAGTATTCCTTTTTCCTCTCGACACAGTAATTAATTATGAGTTGTAGTTTGCTTGAAGCTGGGATGACTTGGGATGTTTCGCAGCAGAATGAGCAGTACTGAAACAAGAAACGCCGGGGTATGTGTGCTTCTCTCTCTCTCTCTCTCTCGCTGTGTATGTTTTGGCCAAAGACGCAGAAACAGCTCAGCAGTCTGTTACCTTCAAGGCAGGATTTTGCTGTGCTGCTGCACAACAGTCATCATGGAAGTGCTTGTTTTCATATGAATAACAGCCTGACTGCTAGCCTACACCCACACAGTCATAATAACTGGAAAATTCAGATAAACATCAATATCAGTGATATGCTGGCTAGTCAGGGCAACGACTTCCAGCTGTATTAGGACAGAAATGCAAAAGGTAAGTTTGAAGACCCTGTGAAGACTTCAAAAGTGATAGTCTCAATTTTATATATACATGCCTGTTCATAATCCATGTTTCAAATTAGATTATTTGTGCTAAAATTGGTCATTTCAATAGGGTGGAATTTCCCCGAAAGAACACAGATAGATATACAGCATCGAGACCGAAAGTCCCTCTAATGACGCAACACAAAGTTTAGCAGTAGAGATTAAGATGACCAATTGAAAAGGCCCAGTCATTATACAAACGGGACCATTAGTCATAACGTACCGTTACAGAACGGCTCATTTGGCCGTAGCAGTAGCTGCATGCATGACTGCCAAAATGGTCAATTAATTAATCGCACCATGAGAATGAGGCAGGTGCAGAACGTTATATGTTTTGGGGAACTTTCTGGAAAATTCCTGTCCAACAAATTCAAAGTGCGCATGCGTTCTGTCACCTAAATCTAAATAGTTCCACATTGTTATACTTTTCCAAAGTATTTATTCCATCCCTGAATATATCCATCTTTACACATTTCATCTTAAATGGTAAAACATAAGCACAGCGTCCGCCATCTTTAAAACAGCCTTACAGGTGCAGTAATCCTGCAATTAGTGCCTCTAATGTCGGGGTCTACTACCACCATATTTAATGCTCTGTTTGGGCGTTAAATTGGCTCATTCATACTGCTAACTGATTTTTTTTCCACCATTAGCACAAACAGTTCATTTTTGGTGCTCATGGCTGGACCTGCATACAAGCCCTGGACTTTTTTTTGTAAAAGTCTGAAGACAACCGTGAGCGGTGAGTAACACGAACTGCTCACCTTCTGTTCACCAAACTACGATACAAACTGAGTTTACATGTTAAACAATAGCTCCACGTAACTATAAATAAATGTATTCCCTGGCAAGCATTGGCAAAACTCTCGTCTTTATGACGTGCCGTGAGAGGGTGATAGTGCTCATGGGAAACAGGCTGATTTCAAAACAACTGATTTTGGACAAAAAAGTCACTACAATCAACCCTAAAGGGATCCTGATCCTGATCCTCTAAGAATCTCTACAAAGCATTTTACGTCTCTGTTCTCTGTCTGCATATTCAAAATCACCTCAGCTCAAATTTGACTCAACAGCAGGAAAAGCAACACGTCTTTTCAACACTGACAACTGACAAGGCAGTCATACAAAACTGTTAATGAAACACCAACATTCTTCCATCAGACCTGGTCACCCCTGAAGTAGTGAGTATCTTCATGCTCACAGCGCCGTAGGACCTGATTGCTAGCAAAGGTGACATCCTTAAACCTCTTCTTTCACATTATCTCTCCACTCTTCCTTGTCACCACCCCCTGCCTCTCTGGCTCAGCAATATCCAAGAGTGTCAGTGCCACTGAGGCAAGTTGTAAATCAGGAATTATAACACTTCATTTCACCCATAGCACACTTTCAGGCTCTGGTCGTAGTAAACAGGTTATGTAAGACTGTGCAGAGGAGGTTATGGGGACCATGGATGGAAGAAGAGGCTGTATAAATCAATACAGAATATACAGCTTTTCCTCAGCACTTCCACTGATTTTAGAGTCTTCTTTATCTGGGATTGTGTCTCAAACTCAGGGATACAAGGAATGGTGAAACATCTATGCTTGAAGCACCACAGGAAGAAGAAAAGTTTGGTTTTAAACATAAACACAATCCCAAAAGGAATGGGATTACATGAGGCAACAGAGTGAAGAAGAGGGAGCGAAACTTTAATAGACAGCATTTTGAGGCTCACTGGTCAGGGTAACACAGATTTTGTTACATTTAACTTCTCAGGCAAGTTGGCGGTTAGCCAGCCAACAACAACAACACCAAAAAAACAGCTCTCTTCGCTGGAATACGGACTCACTTCCCAGTCAAAATGCACAGGTTCAAACACATCAAAACGTGCAGCAAACAGTTCCTATACACACACATTCAGACACAAACTGTTCACATGCACACAAAAACAAACGCCTGGAGCTTCTGGGAACAGTGTTGTGGAGTTGGATGTGTGTCGTCCAGGTTGAGACAAGCCCAAAGACTGCTGGTGCCCCGAGGTCAACGAACATGCAAATTGTGTCCACAACATTTTAGCGCACTCAGATCAGAGTGGAAATGTGCAAAACAAGTCTTTGAAAGAGGCCACAGAACTGTTCGAGGTCCACCAAACAACATCTGAGTCACTCTTGCACAACGCGTTTAATTATTTCTTCAACTTGTCATGAAGAAATAAATAACTTGTGTGAAGTGATCAAAGCTGCAGACCAAGCTGTATGACTCACGCACAGTTCCGCCAAGTAACCCTCACAAATACTTTATCAATCGCTCTACTCTCAGACGTCAAGACATCGATCCCACAGTCTGAACAGGATTTCGTCTCCAGCTGGTGACAACTTGTTTGGCGCCAGAAGGAAAGAGAGAACATCTCCATGTGCCAGTTGAGTGTCCTTAACCCATCGCCTGGGTAAATTCACTGTACACAGGATGAGACCTGCCGCAATTCACAGGTTTTTCATGACGCATGTGAAACTGATGATAACAGGCCATCAAACACAAACATATCTGCACAGCTCCTCCCCTCACTTCTTTACATCCTGCAACATTTGTCTCTGTGTCTCTCTCTAAATCTCTTTCTCGGTGTTTCCCTCTTTTCAAGTCTTCCTCTCTTAATGTTGTTGAACAAAGCTAAAGCAGACTTGACCTCCAAGATTAACTTCACAGACATGAAAGCCTGATCATTACGGAGGCTTTGTACTGATTAGAATAAAACGTTAAAGGGCTTTAATTTTTCTCAGATTCCCTCACCGTTTTATGTTTTTAGATATCAAATGTCTCCTTCATGTGTGCTGCTCAGTGAAGATGTGCTCAGTATAAGAGGTGTAGAAGAATGAGTGTCAAGTCTGTTTGTGTGTGTGTGTGTGTGTGTGTGTGTGTGTGTGTGTGTGTGTGTGCTGTGAAGGGATAAGTACAAAGGAATAAACAATTGAACAAAACAGTATTCTTTATTCATCCTCTCTCTTTCAGTTTTATCTCTCTCTCACACACACACACACACACACGCAGTAACACAATAAAAGAAATCCCATGCACATCTGTGAGCCTCATCAGTTCAGGGGTTGATTTGGTGTGCGAGTGGATTACAGCGTCTCCTTATAATCCCGAGTGCTGATGAGGTAGAGTCTTAAAGATATCAGCCCTGGTTTACTATAAACAGCTGGAATGAGGTCAGCCGACTGCTCCGTGTTGGCCTTTTAAATTGTTATTCTTCTGTGTCTCTTTAATCGATGTTGAACTCTCAATTTAATCTAATCAACTCTGCAAATTCATTCAAGTGAAACAAGTTCAGTCACATATGTAAAGTCACTTTACATACAACACTTTAAGAATATTCAAGTTTAGGAAAACTAAACCCAGCTAACCTAGAAAAGGTTTTTTTCATCTGACACTGTTTATTAAAGTTAAACAGTTTTTAACTATCGCTGTCTTTCAACCAGGAAGTTGAGAAACTTTTACGTCCTGACAGGAGCGATTCTAGAATCAGAGGTTTAGGGTTGCTGGTCACCCAGAAAGCTGCCTGGAATAATGGAAATGTAACTGTTCTGTACATTTTAACACAGTTTAATTTCATTTAATCTCTTAAATTTCAGGGGTGCTGGGATTTAATCTATGGGTGCTTCAGTACCCCCCCAAAAATGGACTAAAAATACTTATGCTTCCTGGTTAAACATTTTCAGGAACTACATGATTCCTTTGGCCCATTGTCTACCCAGGTAGTTAATCCAAATCAGGGTGGAAAAAAAGGAGTTGCACTACACTGCCAGGCCAGTAGAGGGCACTAAAACAATAATTAAGGCTATTCACCAAAAATGACACCACAGAAGGAGTCAGACAAGAATGGACCGGTGAAACAACAGGACCGTCCTGTCCTCTAAACCTGAGGACAGAGGAAATCGATCCATGATTCAGTTTTAAAATGCATCCTTCTTAAACTGTATTGGATTATCACTAAAAACTTATCTGCTAGAATATTTTGACACATGTGAAATTAGGATGCACTCCTGAGGATGTGATATCCACTGACACGTTCAGCTGAAGGTCACCAGTTTACAGGGTCACTCTTTAAACTGGAACATGGGGAGCTGACAGAGACACATTCACACTATAAGGCTCAAAAGAGACCATTAATCAATGGTACTAAACCAAGACAACCACAGCTTTGTGTGATGTTATTGCAGACAAGGTTACCCCCCCCACACAAAAAAAAAAAAAAAAAAAAAAAAAAAAAAAGAAATCCCTTAATTTGGACCTTACTTACTCTGGTCAAAACACATATTTCCAGAGGAAAGTTCCGTATAGCCCAGCTATAAGAAAAAGAAGAAGAAGCTGATGGTACTATGAGTTCAGTCACAATGCTAAAGTCTCGTAAAGTTGTCATAAACATAAACTTCTTTCTCACAAATATCCTCCTCCTTAAAAGGGTAAAATCTCAAAAGAAAAATTAAGCTTTCAGCTCTCCTTTTGGAAAAGTATAAGTCACACTTTGTCAACCTTCTAACATGCCAATCCAGAGTAAATTACCAAAGTATAGGCCGTGTGGAATAGATAGAGAAAGTGGGACATGCTAGTGAAGACAGAATGTCTACACCTGCAGAGACTTGCAGCCCTGTGGTAATGGTCTCAGAAAAAGTGAAAAATGAACAGTTTGACAGGATGTGTCAAAAGTGCCCTTCCAACTGCCCAGAAATCCCATTTTTAAACATATTCAGCAAATGGAGCTGTGTTATAACTCCTGCCTGGGAAAGAGGAGCGACAGGGAGAAGGGTAGAAACACCTGGCGTGCAGCAGAGACAGAAATGTTGCAGTGCTTTAATAGGTCAGACTGAAAAATGAAGGCAGGGGTAAAAGTTTATGAGGATGAGTCCCAACAAAGTCAATGTAGATCTGAAGATACCTGAAGGAGAGTAAACTTAACTTCAGGCTAGACAACTACGACTCAAACTCTACTGAACAGAAAAAGAATGAAGTTTAAAAAAATAGGTGCAGACCTTAAAATGTGTCATAATGAAGTAAAGACTTATCTATCAAATGATCTCCTAAATCAGCAAGTTAGAAGCTACTTTTAGCTTGAGGATGTTTACTGAATACGGGCCCTGATCTTCTCTCTCAGTCAGTCAGTTCATGTCTCACTACTAAACTCTGCTTCGTGTTGTCAAAAGGACTTTCAGTCAAAATAACTAATCTGAAAGGCCTAAGCAATAACAAGTGTTAAAACATTAAGGTCTATAAGAACAGATATTTTACACATGTTCAGTATGAACTGCTGTGACTCTAAAAATGATGATATGTGTGGGGATGCACATGTGTGTTTCTAAGGAGAGCAGCAGAGCACTCAGCCATAAATCTGCACCACAGGCCTCATATCAGCGTCACACTCGGTCTGGGATGTCCTGCGGCACAAAGAGACATCTGAGAGGAGGAGGGACAAGAGGTCTAGCGGGACGAGGGCCATGATTAAATGATTCACAGACTCATAAATCCACTCTGTCATCATTCTGGAAGAAGCGGCAGACTCATTCACACTTTCTGCTGCTTACACACACACAGATTACAACCACAGGCAGGATCCCTTTGGCCTATAACAACACACAACCTGTTAATACTTCTCCAGCTTTTTGCTGTTGAAGAGGAACTTTTCATCAGAGCATTGTTTTGTTGTGATACAAACAGCTCCCTTGTTTGATATGCTGAGTGAGGTAACCCAGTTTTAGGAGGAGCCAATGAATGAGCAGCAAAAAAACAGCCAACAACAGGTGTGGAAGCTGTGCCAACACGGAGAGTTCAGCTACAGAGCACGGGACAGTGTTACTCTGATGTGACATAAAGTTGGCTTTATAACAGAGGCGGGATTGTTCTGCAGAGCGAAGCTTTGCTAACACAGCGATCAATGAAGATGCAAATATTTGAAGAAAACAGTCAACAAATTAAAAATACAGATCGATTTGAGAGAACTTGCAGGTAATCTCAAAGAAAAATTTAGTGGTGACTCGATAGGGTTCATTAATAACAGTCATCATTTCAGCTTTTGCACACATTCATTAATTCTTCAACAGACACGTTAAAATAGCAACTTTATGTGGACTTCTTTAAAGACATGCTTGGAAATCAGCCGGAAACAGTCCCGAAGCCATTTAATTAACTGAGAGGTGGATGAACGGTTCACACAGATTCACACCTCTTAACAAGCCTTCCACAGCACCTCCCTCACTCCTCTGTTTGTCTTCACACAAACTTTCCTCCTCTCTTCCCCTCAGAGCCCATGGCATAAACACATCAGACAGGCTTTCCAGCCAGCCGTTCACACTTGCAAGTGAGAGGATGCAAATTGTTATCCAGCGTTTTCCCCCCCTCCGCTCTAATCCTCCCTCACTTTCGTCTCTCCACGCTTGGTCATGGCCATTTTTTTATACTTTGATTTTCTGCAGGCTTTACCTCAATGTACTGATTTTTTTTTTCCCAGGGACACCGGGGAAAAAACTCAAACACGAGCAAACAATCACACGTGTTGTCTGCCCCTTGTAATTTAAAACTGTTTCTGCAAAGACGTAATGGCTCATTGTTCAGTATTTTACAACCGTCTTTAATGTTAAATGATCCCCTAATCACTGGATGTAGTCCACTGGTGTCTGTTACACTCATCTGTCTGCTCTTTTTTCTCCTCACTAACTGACATTTGAGATGTCATTTTGCTTTCATTCCTTTGTTTGTTTCTTTGTTACTAGGCCAGGCCCTCTCTGATAACCTTCTTGTGATATTGTCCTTCTTCTTTGAACAAGTCAATGATTTTGAACTCTGGCTCTTTCTTCTTTTCCTCTGCTTTAAAAACCAATTATTAATTTGTCTGTCTCACAATTTAAGTATACATTAGACACACATTTTCAAGAAGCCATTCGTGTGCACATGAAACAGGAGGCTCCAGCTGATTCTGCATTCCTATGTTCTTTATTTTGAGACAATTTCTCACCACACAGTGAAATCATCCTTTAAAAGCCAAGACTTAAACTTATCTTACCTTTTTTTCACCTGCATGGAGATACCAACGTCTCTGGCTCCTATCCAAACCTTCCCTTTGCTCGCCAATTATATTGTTGATTTCTCAGATATGAAAGAGTCGACTTGCAGCCTCTTGCAGGTTTATTGAAGATACAGCAAACAGAACAACCCTTGACAGACGGACCCCTGTCCACACTTCCCTCTACTTTTAAAAGCCTTTCAGTGACGTCACAGTTTTGCAACTAGCCCAAACATTATCATAGAAATGAACTATATCCAAAGTCCGTTTGCACAATTCTCTCCCGCATGCTGTCAAAATATTTGAATAACTGGAACATGCATTTTCTGCCAAATTTCCTCTCAGGGCAGGGCGGGCAGTTTCTGAGAATTCAGACGAGCAAATCCACCACGACAACACGCAACAGAAGTGTTTGGTTGCCAGATTTGCCAGTGGGCTCAAAATAAGCCAATCCAAGCTGAGCTAGAAGGGCTGCCATGACGGTGCAGAACTGATGGACACAAAGAGGGGAGGGGAGGATGAAAACTGTCAGAAACCTGCGTGTTTTCCACAGCTCCAATTGTTGACTCAGAGAGAGAAGGGAGAGCCGTTTTTTGTCAGCCAACAGAGAGAAAAAGAGGTGAGAGGGAGGATGCTTGATGTAGTACAGCAAAGTGGCTCACCTTTCCACTTCTAGTCTGTCATGTGGGGATTTGAGTGGTGCTGATGTCTGCAGAAACTCGCAGTGTGATGTGTGGGAAGTGATGGGAGGAGATTTAAGCTCAGCGAAGAGAGAAGTGGTTATAACTGCCAAAAAGTTTGTCTACATGAATAAAACTGAACTGCTATGAAGCTTTAGTTGGAATCATTTGCATTTAAATATCCACTTCTGCCTTTTATGAAGTCTATCAACGCCAAATGTGTCACTGATGAATTGGAGGAACTGGGAAGCATTTTCATTTTGTGCTGGTTTCAGAGCGTCTTTGAAGAAAGCAATACGATTATTCCCCTTGCTGATCTTGTCCTGTCCAGTCCGTCCCATTAAAGAAATCTTGTCTTACTTTCTTTAGCATCCTTTTAAGTGACATTTTACCATTGAAAATTCAAACACGGAGCCCAATCACAGACATAGGACATACAAAAAAGTAGATAAATACAAAAACTCCTCCTGATGTTGACGTTCACTCAGCAGATATGTCAGTGACTCTGTCAAACAAGGTGAGTCACCTCGAGGGTGCTCACCAACCAGACATCAGCAGTTGTTTACCAAACTGCACTGCAACTGAGTACACTTCAGTGCATAAAAGGAGAAGATCGAGGTCAAACATATAGGGTAGAGTTTACTGCAGGGAATTTGTGGACAATCGTTTTTAGTTTTCTAAGGATGTTTGACTTTAAAACAGATTTAAGGCTCCATTCGCTTCCCACAGTGAACGAGGAAGGCATCAACTGATTCAGGGCTCGTCTCAACCGATATCTGTCCCATTGTATTGTCAGTATGTTTATTTGACTCCTACCGATGGCGTCAGCTCTTATCTTCTGAAGTCATGTTTAATCATGCAACTTTCTATGAGATCTCCTGTCCATGGAATCATTGCTTTAGGTTTTAAGTGTGTGTTGTAAGAGGGCTTATGGAAGCATGTAGTGTGTGTGGCCCAAGGATTCTCATGTTAGAAATCTGTCAGAAATGTTGTTATACAGTGGTGGAAAAAGTTTTAGGACAGTCTGTGAAATACTGCATACAGAATCACTCAGAGGTCTTCAAGTGCATTCTCTTTTCGTACAGTCACAGCCCAAATACTCAACAATCCTAAAGAAGCCATTAAAAACTTCAAAGTGATTGGTTCCATAAAAAGTACATCAGATATTTTGAGTATTGGTTCATTTTGGAACTAGTGATCCTCTGATGAAGGTCATGCTATTTATTTAAAGACAGTTTCCGTTGCTGTGCTACATGTCCAAAAAGAAAACCAGCACATTCTAAAGTTCTTCAGACACAAAAACGTCTAAAACAAGGAAGCTAACGCAGGAAACATGCCTGAAGATACAGATTCTCAACCAGGAAGTGCCGACGCAGTCCTTCAGCACAGCAATAAAGAAAAACCAATAGCTTGGAAGACAAACTAAGATCTGGATGTCTAAGAGTTTCTTCAGCAAAAAATGACCGCATCCTGATCTGCATGTGCAGAGAAAACCAACAGATGACATCACAGGAGCGTCAGCAGCAGTGTTCAAACCAAACTGGTGTCCGGTGTTCCCCCACCACTGTACGTGGCCCACTTTAGATCATGGCTTATAGTCCTACAAGGCTGTCTAGAAGCCCCTGATCAATGAGAGATCAGAGGTTAGATTGGCGTTGCTGGGCCCAAGCACACAAGAACTGAACCTGCAGGAACTGCAAGAAGATTCTGTGGTCTGATGAGTCCATTTTCCAGCTTCGTCTGCCTCCTGCTGATGTGAGAGTATGCAGAAGACAAGGTCAAGCATTCTCTCCAGCATGCACAGTTCCTACAGTACCACATCCAGGACCAGAAGAACTTGGTTGCAGGAGCACAGGATCCAGGACTTAGAGGGGCCAGCTGAATCCCAGGACATGAGCCCCACTGAAGATCTGTGGTGGATTATCAAAAAGTCTGTTTCAAAGTGTAAACCAAAGAATTTAGAAGAATTAAAAGCAGCAATTCAAGAAGAATGGGACAAGATGAGCTCTCAACAGGCTGGAGAGGAACATGTCAGTCAGGATTAGCGCTCGACTGCAAGCTAACAGCAGGACGACTGAACATTAATTTGATGGTGGGATGGTGTATTTAGTTTTTGATCAGTTTTGAACACATTCTCTGTTATTTTTTTGTTAGTTTTTCTTGTAAACGGAAAACAAAACAAACTGTAAACAAACAAAAATCCTTTGTAAATTTGTAAATTTCCACAAATATTTCATGATAGTATTTGAAATTTTAAGGGTGTCTGAAAACTTTTTTTTCCATCATTGTTCCTCCACTATTTGAAATTGTTTAAGATTAAAAACTGTCAGAAGCATTTCCTGTTTTTGTCGTCCAGGTGAGGGAGCGGTCATTGTGAAGTCACATGCATCATTAGATAAAGTTATCAGTATATGTTTCAGTGTGTTTATAATCACTGACAACTCTTTAGGGTCTATTTTTTGCTGATGCTGCATTTTGCTCTGAAGAATCAGTGGGAAAAAGTTTCAGTTGCTAGAGGCAGTGCAAGCACAAACTAGAAGCACTCCATCAGTCAACCAGAGACAGGGATGACAACCAGCGCTGAGAATGTCAACAAGTCTTGGTGCTTCCTCTCAGTGTGCATTAAATGTTAATAGTAAATCTGAGTCTAGTTACAGTCAAAGATCAAAACTCCACCACAGGATCACGCCTGTTTAATCCCACCCTCTATTTTTCAAGTGTAGCGGTAAGGAGAGTTGCCATGCAGCGCTTCTCAGTTGACACAATCTTCACAAATCAAATGTATGTGTTCGAAATTTAAGGATTCTGCGTGTCAAAACTCAGACGATGATGATTCACCTGTTTTTGGGAGGAGAGGCAGAAAGGTTTGCGATGGCTCACTGTGAAACTTTCAGTGCAGTCCCTCTCTTCCTGGCAAGTTTAATCACAGCAATCTCAAATCAATCCCCGTCAGTGATGAAAGTCCAGAATAACAAATGAAACACGTTTTTATTCCAGGAGAGCAACAAATTTCTCCCCAGCACTTGGCTAGAATTGGGCTCTGGCTAAGAGTCAATCACTGCATTCGCACAGAGACGCAAACCATTCCAAATCCCATCAACAGAAGAAAAAAAATACTCAAGAAAGGCAAAATCCCAAACTCAAAAGGGAGTAGCACACAGAGAGAAGAATAACACGGAAACCCAGTGTAAGCCTTGTTAAGTCTTTCTGAAACACCCGCAACATTATGCTGCTAGACCATGATACATCCTGAGGGGAGAAAGGGGGAGACAGGAGAAGGTGGAGTGATTCAGGGAGAGTATTACAGTAAAGTATATCCTCCCCCCATCCCACCGCCTTCTGGCTGCAAAGCAACAGGGGGTCCTCTCTGTGCCCGCTGTTTCACAATTACTGTGGTAACTCTGCATACTGATGCCCCCTGACACCACTGACTCCGGGGGCAGACAGGAAGTAAGGGGGGGGCTTCAAATGTGGTGAGACATGCCATTAAGTTAAAATCCTCTGTTCATCTCTACAGAGCGTCTGTCCTGTGAGGAAACATGATTTCACTGCAGAATTACAGTCATCTAACACGGTGACCACATTCACATGAACTGTTTGAAACAACAACACAGAGTTTAGAAGAGGTGGAAAATTTCTGGTAAATTTCAGGAAAGTTTCCTGAAAATTTTCATGGGAATTTAAGCTTAGGATTATTGGAAATTTTCAGGGTTTTGTTGCTGTCAACTTGAATGAATTTTTATAAAAATACCCAGGACATTTTGTCTCTCGATTTTTTTTTCCTCTTTTTCAACTTGATTTAAAAATACTGCATCAGATGTGTTCGCGTGCATGTCTGCTTATGACAAAACAAAATGTTTATTATTTATACATGTGCATGACCGGGTAAATGAAGTTAGTGTAAATTCCCAAAAATTCCTGTTAACCTCCAAAATTTCCCATGGAAAATTTTCAACTTCGAAATGAAAAAAATAAAAACAACAACAACCAAAGTTGGTATTTAAGCAATAATACTCTTCAATAGTCACTACCAACTATTTGTGAATTATTTGCATAGCTTTCCACCCCCAGTGCAAACGTACAGAGGTAGAGATCCATATAATGAAGTGGAGGACTGGATCTCTTTGGCACTGATGCTTTCTCATGTTATTTGGGATATTTGTAAACCAATGTGAGAATTTTTGTCATTTAATGAAACAAAGAAAACAGATTTCAGATAATTCAAATTAGAGCTGCAACAGTTAATCAAACAAACAATAATTAATCAATTACTAAATTAATCGTCATTTATTTTGATAACTGATTAATTGGTTTAAGTAGTTAAATATCTTTGGGTTGCAAGCAAAACATCTGATGATGTCATCTTGGACTAACATTTTCTCACATTTCATTGACTAAACAACTACTCGATTAATCAAGAGAATAGATGATAGATCAGGAAATGAATCATTAGTTGAAGCTCTAATTCAAATATTTAAAAATCATGACTCATCCTGAGTATTGACTAAAGTTACCACAAGTTAAATGCACTGCAGGCTCTGTAAAACAACCACTTGACCTTTGACCCCACATTTGCAAGACTATTGCAGTAAAACCCATTACAGCTGCATGTTTACGCAGCAAGACAAGACATGGTGTTATCCCTGCAGTCTTTCTTAAAGGGGCTGTTGTTATTGAAGGAATGGAGTGATGAGGAAAAAGAGCCCAAAGGTTGAGAGGAAACGCCTGCTTCTTGGTTAAATTACAAGGCAGCAAAAAACACATCTGTGGTTCATATGTTGGTTGTGTGTTACATGATAAATATTGAGAGCTCTGAAGTATTGTCTGATATGGATTAATAAAAAGTGTGTGCATGCATGAATACTTAAGCATGCGTGCTCATGCTGCTGCAAATGAAAACAGCATTACGGGCCTAATCCTCGCACAGACTTAAGGCGCTGGCAGGAAGAAATCAGAGTGAGCAAGAGGAGGAAAAAAATGCCCTTAGACCATGTGCAATTTTCTCATCATTTCATGCATTTGAAACAAAACTAATTTACGGCTCGTCATGCTCGGCTTAGCACGCACAAACATAAGAGCCAGTATGCACAGCGTGTCACCTGCCGCTGCATCAAAGACGGACGTTTATATATCACGCTCATGGTTTCCTATGAATCACAGAGACCTGGAAGAAATGCTGAACATGGTCTTATCAAAAGGAGCAGTCTGGTAAGCTCACTGATATGTTGGCGCCTTTCCACGGCTCCCTGATCCCAATCTAAGACAGAAGCATCCACTGTCTCCTTGTCGCTTTGTAACCTGCCTCGTAGGTCACACCAATGTCATTACAGTCAGGATGTTCCCCCTCACCCACCCGCCTCCAACCTTACACACAAACACAAAGATAAAGTTATGAGCTTGGCAGCTTTAGAGTGAAGCAGAAAGATATGGCACAAGAGAGCTGGAGGCAGAAACAGTCAGAGAGAGAGAGAGAGAGAGAGACGGATTGAGAGAAAAGATGAAAGGAAGCAATGAGAGAAGGCCGGAGGGAGAAAATAAAATTGGTGCGACTGCGATATAGTAACGTGTACATGTATTGGGCTCCATTATAAAGGCACGTGACAGCTTAATAGGACTTCAGCCGCCAAGAGGAGAGGAGAAAGGACGTTCTGGAAACAACACACACACACACACATCTCCTCTGCTGGAGTCACACATGTGCTGAGTAAACTATTCAGAGGAGAACGCAGCTCCTCATTAAATTGGACATTGTGGCAGGTATTGATTTCTCCCAATACAATTTACAACGCCTATTGTTTGGAGATCCTCACTTCAGATCTCTGCTGTCACCGCTGCAGCAAACATCAATATGCAGCTCCGTGGTGCGTCACCAAAGGGTTAATTACATACTTGTAAGCAATTACCGTCCTAATGTAGCACAGAATCCTCCCCCAAATTAGAATTTGGATCAAAACTATCAGAACGTCATATAGTGATATCATCTCTGTGATGTCATGTCAGCTGAAACAGAGAATTTCAATCTTAAGAGCTCACCACACATGCAGTTTGACAATCTGCAAGAGAGGAGATGCAAAGACAAAGGTCTTTATCCCGTCGATCTTTGGGTGCACTGGCAGTTAAAGAAAACAGAGATCCGCTTGCAAACATTGTACACAATATGAAAAGAGTCCTGCAGCCATTGCTCAAAAATCATGTGCAACTGTGAGAAAATATGGGGGACAGATTATGTTTGGAAGAACAGTTGGTGACACAGAAAATACAATTTGCAATCTTCTCTGGTGTTTGGAGGCACAGGAGAGGATGAGGAGGAGGAGGAGGAGGAGGAGGAGGAGGAGGAGGAGGAGGGGATCTAATTGGACACTAGCCTGCGTCTGGTAGTCCTGTCACAGCCCAGAGGGGTTTAAGTGTGT
The DNA here is from genome assembly GCA_030710495.1 of Labroides dimidiatus. Taxonomy (NCBI): domain Eukaryota; kingdom Metazoa; phylum Chordata; class Actinopteri; order Labriformes; family Labridae; genus Labroides; species Labroides dimidiatus. The sequence continues at coordinate 19,595,752 of CM061162.1, forward strand.
GTGTGTGTGTGTGTGTGTGTGTGTGTGTGTGTGTGTGTGTGTGTGTGTGTGGGTGTGTGTGTGTGTGTGTGTGTGTGTGTGTGTAAGAGAGAGAGAGAGAGAGACATCAAGTGAGAAAGCGAGCAACAGAAAGAGCATGAGAACAAACAGAGAGCTTCATTCAGGTCGGACCCACAGACACATCATTCAGTCTGACATGCCGATACATCTCTGTGACCAGAGGATTCGTACTGGGCCTCGCCAAGCCAGTCAGTCACAGATGCATCCTTTCCACACACACTCAGACACACACACACACTCGGACACACAAACACACTTCTGCTGAGTCTTGCCGGCACTGCTGCTGGGCATTTATATCACTATAGAGAATCTTTTCAAGGTTCCTCGTTCATTCTCATTCAGTTTGCCGTCTTGACGTGAATATATTGCAAAGAGTTTCAATGGAGCTTATTCGTGCCAGTGCACCGCCCCTAAAATGTAATGAATGTCTTTACTACCAAGGTTAGAGTCAGAGTTTATCCATTAGCAAGCCATAATATTGATAGGGCCGTGCTCCACGGGTCCAAACGGCAGCCTTGTAGCCGTAACATTGGCCGACAGACAAGGGGTAGTATGTCAACGCGAGGTGCTTACAGGCCGATAAAGGCTGCTGTTCCAAGTCCTATAGGCAGGCTTTGATGGACAGCACACAGGGAGGGAGGGAGGGAGGGAGGGAGACGGAGTAGTGCCAAGTGCTCTTACAGCTCTTAAGAGTTTACAACTGAGCAGGAATTTGTTGAAAGGACAAAGAGGAAGGACACCGATGAGATAGGATTATCAGACAGCCTTGAGAGAAGTAGACCACACACACTTATACCCACCACATTCACGTCCTCTAAGGAGAGAGATTTCAACATTCAGGATGAGTTCAGCTGAAAAAAAGTACACACACACACAAATTCACACCATAAAACTCGCCTCTACAGACTGACGAGCAGGGGAACTTCAGCCTGCAGGAAGTCAAAACTGTGAGTGAGCGCTTCCTAACTCGGCAACTGCAAGTTACAAAGGTTTCAAGATCTGTTTCTGATCTGAGCAGCATTATCTAAGGTGTTTTTGTCTTTAGTTGTCAATAGAACCATCAACATTAACACAAAAGTAAAAAATTAATCCAATAACTAGGGCCTGACCGATATATCAGTGGGATATAGCCCTTTTTAACGCTTTTCTGCATGTTTTTATACTTGAAAATTTCTCTCTGTTGTAAAGTTAAATGAATACTGAAGGACAGAGTATTGTAAAGAGGAAAATGTTCTGCCTGTAATTCATATCTTTGTTTTTGTCAGCATTAAGGGACCAAAAAAAACAAGTTATTTTATTCATTGTATATTTTTAAAATTAATCGATTACATCAAAACAATTTTTCCACCACTTAAAGTCCAAACATCTTAACACCAAAAGTGAGATGTTCCTACAGGTATTTATAAGTGATCCATGCTTAATGTAGCAATGAAATAATTAGAACTGGTGAAAAGAACACATGAGCATTGGGGATCAATCTATCCACTGCACCAGCCTGTGAAACCACACTGCCCCTCATGGTTTTTCCAGGAAACAGCCTCATCCCTTCAGCCACGCTCTGTTCAGGGAACATTAAAAACAACTAACGGCCTTTTGGTCATTAGAGGGGGAAAAAAAGCACTGAACTAAACCCTGTCATTAGATATCCATGCAACACATAAACACAATGACGTCCACAGTCATGTATGCAACACTGAATTGATGCATTGAGTGTGGAGTGCAGGTGGATGGAGGGAGGGACAAACCAGCGCTGGGGCTCAGAGTGTGACTGCTGTGCCAGGGATCTGCATTTTGCATAGGCAAGAGCAGCTGCTTTCTGTGTATGAGCTGGGGGGGGGGGGGGGGGGGGGGGGCAGTAGAGGGGGGACAAACCATAAAGTCACATTTGGAACCAGCGACCTACATCCCACTCCATGCTTCAGACTCCAGCTTGTACAGAGCAGCCTCCGCTCTCTCTCTCTCTCTCTCTCTCTCTCTCTCTCTCTCTCTCTCTCTCTCTCTCCCTCTCTTCCTTAAATGTCAACAAATCGGCTCGACTTCCAACAAACCCTCCCATTCAAGCAGAGATGACACGGGTGCCAGGAAATGACACGCAGACACGCTGAGCCAAACAGGATGATTAAAACTGTGTTACAAGTAGACAAAAAAAAAAGCTGAGTGAGAAACTGCAAACAACGCACACGCAGCGCTTTAAAAACAGTGTTGACTGTAACATCTTAAACATTCTGCCTCGAGGAAAAATTACTCATCATTGCTCATCAGCGCGTCTCTTGGCTTACTCTCCAACACGGGGCCAAACAGGGCTGAACTGAGAGGGAGGTGATCTCTATGAATGCTGTCCATCTAAATCCACTCATTACATGGAAGCAACGTTAAAAAAACAACAACTGTAATTTAGATGAAGACTAATGATAGCCTGCTGATTAAATCATTCAAATTTGCCCTCTATATATCACTAAATATCTGTGAACATACACACACCACCATGACTGAATTTGTACTCCACTCAGTACACAGACTGAGTAATAAAATGTACAAGCTGGAAAACAAAATTCCCCACATTTATCGCTCTAACTGGATCAAATCAAACCTCCTTCATGTCATCTAGTCCATTATTCTGTGAATAAGTTGCACGGCATGGGACCCATTAGAGTACAAACAGCATCGTGGCATTCACTCTTTGTGATCAAAGTCACATTAAAGTAGCAAAAGCCTCTGCATGCCACAGAGATTAAGTCTCTGTAGAGATATTACATTCCAGTGTTTTTTTGTTTACTCCAGTAGGCTTCCCCCCCTCTAAGTCAAGTCCTTCAGTCAAGTTCAGTTTCTTTAAGAGGAGGCTGGAGTCTCACTGATCTGGAAACCACACTGGGAGAAATGTGCCTCAAAAGGTTAGTTTTGCAATGTGCGTTATCAGCACGAGGCACGGTTGGTACAACTACTCTGAAAAGCATGAGTGGAGCTACAGTGAGTTTTTTTTTTTTTTTTTTTTTTTTTTTTAATTATTTTTAAATCTTCGTACAAGTCCATGTGCTAACAGCCACTCCAACGTGGACCCATCAGGATGCAGGGAATGCTCCAACAGCATGGATTGAAATAACTTTTAAAATCAGAGCCACGTTGTGTCCCTCATCCATCCCACATCATTCTGTCATTAAATGCCTCTAACGGAGCATCACTCACTTGGAATCAGAATTTTTTAAAAAGTGCAGAAAAAGAGACAGTTTCGCCCATTTTCATGATTCAGAGCCAAGCCTTTGCTGGACTACTCGAGTCTGCTCAATGCTCGTCCTACACAGCGGGGTTTGTCCCCGGAGGCACTGCGTAAATCTGGCGCGGAGTCCCCTGACATATCTCTCAGTTTTTAACCTTCAGAGTTTTTACGCTGCGAGAGGAACGAGCACAGTTTGGGCATGCAGCTCTCTGGAGCTTACAGTGAATGAAGGGCATGAATGATCTGAAGCGCCACACAGAGGGAATCCGGTGTCCTAAGTTGAGAGATGATGTATCATTGAACATATTTCTGCGCATCCTCTCCGGTGGTAGTCAAACGGTCCAAATGGGCAGGTTCGGAATGAAACCCGCCCGATCACCAGAGTGCGCAGAACAAGCATGGCGCAGCCAGAACAGGTGCAACACGCCTCCGACACCTGGCTGCTGCAGTGGCAACCTTTACACCCCAAACCGGTCTACGATGGCACTAAAACGCCCAAAAAACAGTCCTGGCTGAGGGATTTAACACGGTGACAAGCCCCTCTTCTTACCTGTAATCTTTGCAGATATCACTTCACAGCCGCATCGACACTGCGGATAAGAGGCACGTCCAGAGCAATCCCCAACTCCGTGTACTCCCCTCCAAAAAATGGGAAATGCTTAGAATAATGTTATATCCTGATCAAACGGCAAGTCCACTTTAAATCCCCGTTAGAGGTGTAGTAAGAAGCCGATTCCTGCACGTGAAGAAGAAATAGCAGCAGACTTCCAGCAGCATCCGCCGATCAGTGGGACCCTTCTACACCGCTCTGAGCGCTCTGACACCCGGGAGCTGCACCTCCCATTCCCCGGCGAGGACGCACTTGGTATGCCGCTGGAAAAGCCGCTGCGCCGTATGGGATACCGCAGGAGGCAGTGCTTGTGTGCGTGTGTGTGCGTGTAGATGTGTGTGTGTGTGCGTGTAGAAAAGCGTGTGTAGATGTGACTCAGTGCGGTGCTCCTGCTCGACTGAGGCTCTGAGGGTGCTGCAGCGGAGTGCGAGAGGGAGAGAGGGAACAGGGGAGGGACGGAGAGAGAGAGAGGCGCAGGCTGTCTTGGAGTTCGCAGCCTCGCGGAGGATCTTGAGGCTCGGGGACTGAATGGATGGCGCTTTGGTCGCTGAAAAAAAAGGGTCCGTTTTTGACCAGGGATCTGCAGTAACACCTCGGGTCTGGAGGGGGCTGCATTTGGGTTACGATTTCGAGTCTGTGGCACAACAAGCTGAGTAAAGCCTGCACGTGAGGATCAAATCTCTTTTAAACAAATGCAAGTTTTCGTGTCAGATTCCCGCCCAGTTCACATTGATTTCAAGTGTCAGCATCGTTCGCCTTTAACTCTTTTAAAAAGTTGATTTCCAGATTAAACGACCCCCTCGGTTTGTTTTTACCGACGAAACAATATGACAGATACGGGATTAAACAAGGCTTATGCTCTGCAAAAACATGAGTTTATGCAATGCAAGGCATCAACCCCGCTGCGAATGAGATTTAGCAATGCCAAAGGGGAAATTTACACAAATACGCAACAATACGGGGGTGAAATGATCAGATCATAGGATTTGAATATCTAATCGCAGGATCGCGGGAAAAGATAGAGATTAGGGGAACACTGCAACATAATTACGACACTTGCATAGATGTGGGGGATTAAGAATCTGCATTTGTGTTCTTTGATGATCTTTTAATATGCTCCAGGAGTTTATCCTCCTCCCATATATTTTAAGCAATTAATATTCTAAAAGGCCTAATTATGTAATGATGTCTTCAGAGAAATAAGCGGTGTGGGGGTGCAGGAATAATGGACTTCTTCATAAATAGACTATTAAGCCCACTCCTTGTCAGCCCATGAAGATAGCTCCAAACAAATCCATCATCATCTGCTAAATATTGCGCACAAGACTGAGGTTTCTTTTATAGTCATCTGAAGATAACATCCACTGCCGGCCCGCCAGTAAGAATTGGAGAAGTGGAATATAAGAGAGAAGCTTTATTTTCAATAAAAGCATTGGGAATAAAAGAACTTCATGGAAATGTGAGCACGCGCCCTCTGACCGTTTATCCTACATATCTGAACCTCAGAGGCAGAATGCGCTCGAGGGGGCGCGCGGGGAGTGGAGGGAGAGGAGGGTTGTGGGGAGGACTCCGCGCATGCTGCAGCATCCTCTCCCTCCCTCCGTCCTTCTCTCTGCACTCACTTCCACTTCCACAGGGGCTCCTCGCTTTGAAACACTGCACCAGAGCCCCACCTACAGGCAGAAGAAACTTTACAGCCACTTCCACTGATAAATACAACTGAGGCACAGCGCTTCACTGTAAACCCCCGCTGTGGCCTCTGATTTTTTTATGACCTCAATGAATAAAGACTTTTTCTTGCTAAAAAAAATGTTATAAATGTATGAGGCCACCTGCACTTTGCATAATCAGCTTCAAATGAGCCACACTAAGACAGAAAAGTCTAAATGAATGCCAAGGAAGCGGAAAATAAAAAAATAACGTGTAATAGCTTGTAACAGGTTTCATGCTAGCAAAACAGACTCACACTATGACCGAAAACATGCAAAACAGGCTGTCAAACAACGTTAACTGATTTGTTTTTCAGATATCTGAGGTAGCTGGCTCTGAACAGGACCTACATGTTTATGTTGGAAGGATAAATCATTTGTTGTTTTAAAAAAAAAGTATTCAAAAAATGTGTTTAAATAATCTACATCATGGCATGATAGAACATTCTAGGTATACAAATAGGTATAACTTCTTTTTCTTGTGTCCTTAGAATACTTTTTGTCCCCTGATACTGTTTGCAGTAGAACAGAGGTCTGCAACCTGCGGCTCTTTGACTCCTTTTAAAGTGGCTCCCCGTAGCTCTAAAAAATATGATTGAAATATTTTTTCATTTGTTTTTTTTTCAAAGATGTTTTTGATGATTAATAAAATTATCACTAAATAAAATCATGGTTCACATTTTGTTGAACTAAATATGCATCACATCTTGCAGTGAAGTCTGCCACCACTTTACGTTACCTTCCAAAACATCACCAGCCCACTGCCTTTCCTTTCACCTGAGGCTAACCCTTAAGTTTTACACTTAAGTTTTTCATTCTTTTGTTTTCATAATTATTCTATATATCTAAACTATGTACAGAATTTTATTGTCTTTATTGTGAAGGTAAAGTAGATTTTGTGGCTCCTGAATGACTTTAATCCAGGTGAGATTAGGCCAAACAGCTCCATTGACAGTAAAGGTTGCAGACTTCTTATCTGCTTGTTAATGTGAATGATGCTATTGCACCAAAGGCGAGGCCAATCTTAACCCTTTAAACCCTAAGGTCCCCTAATTGCAGGATTTTGAGGCCACTCTGCAACAAAACCATAATACGAAGCACTTGTCAGGTACAATAGTCATGATACACATCAGATTAAACAGGAAACTACAAACTACTAAACTCAGCTACAAATGCCATTAAGTCATACTTCAACCAAGCTTGTAATACTTAAGTTATTACTCTAAGTGTTCCCTTTATTATGACACCAGGATGATTCAAACAGACCTTGTATATGCAGAGGTATACGCGCAGAAAATAGGCCAGGGCGTAAAGGGTTAAGCCCCCTGTCTTTTCATAAACTTTGTTTTAAATTCAGACTGAAATATTTAATTTTTAATGGACGCTTTGTGACCTTAAGCAGAACCTTTAACTAAGAGCAATTTAGAGACAGAAGTACTAGGAGGACATATAATCCGATTTTTCTCTTGTCATTATAGTAATCTACTTTTTTTTTAAATTGCAGCTTATTTTTCTCATTATATAAAAGTACACAGTTAATCTTCCCAATATGACAGATATATTTTCTCTGATTATCTCTCAGTAGAGGGCTGGTTGACTCATGACAACAGGATCATTTCTTTTGTGATCAAGACAGTCCAGACTACAACACGTCATGCTTCCATTTCTCACACTAACACGTTAAATCAAGCTTTGTTTCACGCTTTTGTAACTTTAGCGATAAGAGCTATGACCGTTTGATGTTAATGGGATCAGATCTTGAGAAAGCACCTGAAATGAACCTATCACAGGAAAATGGAATAATAAACTACGGTATGTTGCTGCAGTTGAGCTTCAGGTGTCTGTAAACTGAAAATGTTTGGCAAAACAAGCAAAGAAAATCTCCTCTTGATGGGACTGGAGGGAGATTTCATTTAGGGATTAATTTGTGAATGTTTAAGAAATTAGTTCACAAAATGGACTTAAATGTCTTTTTGGCTGAACTCATGAAATAAATAAAAAGTTATGTTGCTCTAACAATCCACTGTCACCTCCACAGAGGTCTGACCCTAAATCAATTCACATAAATCAACAATAGCTGTGAGTTTGGGTGGTCACCATTTACCAAAGAGCTCTTTGACGAGCTATTGATTTCAGCGTGTCACATCAGTGTCCATTTATTACACTTTGGTCCCAGTGACAGACTCCCAGGGTATCTCTTTGAGTCATTTGAAGGTTGAAAATGGATAAACATAAACAACCCCATTGGCTTTTTTAAATTATTGAATGCAAGCGAGGTGCTAAACCAACAGTCTGTGGATCTCAGTATCAGATAGCTTTCAAAGCACAGCAAATCAATAGTGCTGCAATCTACAGTGACAATAGTGGTTCTATGAGGGGTCGCGTTTGCACGACCTCATGAAATTAATGTGAAGGTCACTGGTCCATGTGGAGCTCAAACATGTTTGGGCCACATGATAACAGGTCTCTTATTATTGCTTTATCATTGCAGTTCCATATCTTTGTGCTGCACAAGCATAAATTAATTCCAAGGACACACAGGTTTGTCTTGGAAGCTTGAACACACACAATTTCTCTCACTCTGTATTCCTTTTGTTTAATTTAGATGAGACGATAATCATGTGTGTCAGACATGGTATTGAAAACAAACATTAAAATGCCATTCACAAAGAGCTGGTACGGGTTTTTCAAGACCATAAAGTGGGGTGATTCAGCCTACTAGACTAAGTTAGAGTCAATAAGTTTTCTTTGCTGCAAGCTCAGTTCTATAAAAACAAAGTTTACTGGTGTTGGTAAAGTAATCTGACCAAGATGCAAATTTAACACATTTTTTTAAGAAGCAGATGGAAAAGCACAAGTGAAAAGTCAATTTCAGTCACAAAGTCTGGTCTACAGTGGTTTAAAAAGTAAAAAGCAAATGTTCTCTCTTTACTGTAAAAAAAAAAAGCATCTAGTGAAACAAACTGAGCAAAAACATCCATTAGTAGCTTTGTTTTCAAACTTCTGTTAGTTTTCAAGGTCTTGCTCTACTTTTTCAGCAGTGGTTCGCTTGTTCTAATGTTTAACTGACAGTTTGACCCTAACGATCGCAAAACTGTGGTTTTAATGTTTATGTGTCGCCTTTCATGATGTCTGGGGCATATTTCGAGCCCAGATTTAAGGTTACTCTGATGACAAGATATTTACTGGGTTTTCCTTTAGATAGAGGACTAAAGGTTACATGAATTACAGGTTGAGCAAGGACTGTAACGTGAAGTGAGCTGGTCATGTTTTTAGACTAATTTACATGATTGCAGCGCCACATAGAGAGTCCGGCGTTTGAATGCTACAGCTAATAACACAGATGTCAGAATTTTAGTTTGCCAAGTCAAAATTTTAATCAGAATGCTTCCAAAGTCGGATCTCTAACTCAGAAAGTCAGATGAATTTCTCCAGCCTGACAGAATTCATGTTATGTGTTAGGTAAACAGTTGTTCGGTGTTTTGTTGTAAATTTATGAGGCTGGGAAGCGCTGGGAGCTCTCAGCTTTGAGTCAGCGTTGTTCAGAGCTCCAAGTTCAGATTTTCAGTGTAAACTGACCACAACGTAAGGCACGGCTCTCTCACTCACTCTTCAGGGTCCTAAAGAGGAACTGGTAGCTGCCTGTAGTGTTGACTACTTAGTGACTTTGTTGCTATATTTAGCAACTTTTCAGACCTCTCAAGCGACTCTTTTTAAAAATATATATATATGTAATAATATTCTTTTTTTAAAAAGCAGCTAGCGACAAATCTAGTGACTTTTCTGGAGTTTGGGGACAGAGTGAAAGCCTGTATTGATCTCCACTCTCTGCTTTTCAACAAGCAGGTGCTGAGCCCCTCCCCTATCCAAACACTCACAGACAGACTCCTCACTCACAGCAGACCCTCCAAGCTGCAACCAGAGCAGACGACTGCATGCAAATGAATCGCACTGTTTGTCTCATTAGGGTCACTTTTGTTGGTTCCAAGCCCAGATAAAGGATGAGGGTTGATAGATTGACATAAAAACAAGAACTGACAGAAGAAAGTTAATTTATAATTATGAACATATTTACAGTGCTTTTTACACGCTTCCTGTCTCTCCTATGATGTTTTCCTCTCTCCTACAGTGTCCGTGACAATTAGATGTGAGTTATTCAAATTTAGACGGTGCTGTCATTTAGAGACTTTAAGCAACTTCTGGGACAGCCAATAGCCACTTTCCTTACTGAAGAGTTGGAATCATTGGCTGCCAGCGCAGGTGCGTCAGACATGGAGTGAAAAAATAACTCAATGCTGTGTAAAACTTGGTCCCCCCCAGTTCTAAAATCCCATCTGTGCCCCTGCGTTTTGGCTTTTATTACATTTTTAAAATTACATTTCAGGTTGTTGTTACAAATCAGGCTCTAACATGCCTCTATGAGGGCAGGGGTGGATGCTCGCCTGGTGCCTGGCTCTTTATTAAAATGCACTGACCAATCCCACTCCCCCATTTGTCTTGCAAATGAGATGATGACTTATGGAGGCAACATGAATAGCTTTGATGAAGCCTCCTTTTTAAAGCAGTCAAGTGGGTCGGAGGGAGGTGTGCTCGTGTATCTGTGTGTCTGTGTGGATCCTGTTGCCAGCTGGCATGGCGCTGTTTCAGCAGCTCTCCTCATCTTGTCGATTTGTGTGTGTGTGTGTGTGTGTGTGTGTGTGTGTGTGTGTGTGTGGGTTGTATGTGTTTGGTTGTATCAAGGCTTCCTTGTGAATTAACTTAGTGAACCCCTTTAAACACAGCTGTACATGGTTTATCTAAAGCCTGTGGGGACACAAGGATCACCCCAGTGTGAGTAAAGTGTTCCAGGGGGTCTTCTTCCCCTTTCCCCTAACACACACAGGGTTTACGTCCACACACACACACACACAGGGTATCACCCACCTAACAGACATTCATCACACATCTGTCACTGCATATCCCTCAATTCTAGCAAGCAGCTAAACCAAGCGTACAAAGCGTGTGTATATTCACTTTATGGTCAATTTACAAGTCATTTCTATCCTGGGGATGATAATATTTATGAGCTGCCAATGGTGACGCGGGATTTAGTGTGTCCATCTTCATAAAAGTGTCGCCCATTCTTCTCCAGTCTCCCATAGCCTCCTGCTTTAAATCACACTGAAACACTGGATGTGTCAGCCTCATCCATGATATCTCATTTTGCTAGAAATCTATTAGTGTGTCGCCAAGCTAATGAAGTTTTATGCGCTGTATGGACGCATTGAATGACACTCTGATATTCCATTGATTTGGATTGTAAATAGGTTTTCAATTTTCTGTCCGTTTTATGAGCCGGTGGATAGTAAATTATATTGAAGCTGACATTTTTGTATATGTGGTGTGTGTGTGTGTGTGTGTGTGAGTGTGGATAGACGGTTGTGTTGAGTATGTCAGTCAGTCATATAATTAGTTAGTTTGCATATTGATGACTTAGTGTGTGAATGTGTGTTTCGCTTCTTGTTCCATCATGTCCTGTGTGTGTGTGTGTGTGTTTATTGAGCCATGTATCATCGCTATCAGCCTCCCCATCAGGATGGCAGCTGCCTGTCTGTCTGTCCATGTTGCTGTGTGTGTGTGTGTTTGTGTGTGTATTGGCCAGGTGAGTCAATGTTTGCCAGCCGTTACTCCAGAGATCCCACCTCATGTCCATGGAGATCCAGACCCAGCCACCCCCACCGTGCCCCTCTCTGTCCCTCAAGAATTAAATGTTTCCGTTGGGAAGGGTGCTGCAGATGGTCAGGGGGTGGAGTCAGGGGACATGTATTATGCATACAAAGAGCTGTAGAGACCGCCACAACAAAGTGGTAGAATAAAATCAAGTTTACAGTTCCTGCTTTATCACTCCTACCCTCTGTAGTCCCTTTACATCCAGAGCCAAAAACCAGTGCCAAACCAGGAAGTCAAAAGACCCGTGTGTTGTCTGGGTGGTAGCTGGCTTTCAGCAAGAGACCAACATTAAACATTCACCTTTTTATTGCCTCCTTCCTCCTGTTTTGACCATAACTCCACCCATACCTTTGTTATAGTTTGAAGCACTCCATCTGGACCTTAAAGGTACAGACTGTTGCACAGTCCAGGGTTTTGCTGAATTATTGCAGTAATGATGCTGCCACCCAGGGCATATATTTTCTTGTATCTATCCTCCTCCCAGCCTTTAACCACAGAGACTATAGCTGATCCCCAACATGCAGGTGTGTTGTCCGCCTGCTTGACTAGAGAAAATACTTTATAAACAAAATAAACCATACAATGTTATTCTGAATTTAATGAGCACTTTTTTTCTCTCAAAATACTCAAATACAAATATGTACAAACAGTAAGACAAGAATGATGCATTGTTAGTAACTATCAATAATACACATTGACCTTGGCTCTTTGGTATAGCACCATGAGACTGAACATTCATCCAATAATTAGCAAACACATGGCAACAGAAGCAAGAAAAAAACATCCAACCAAGCAACATATGTTGCTCTAAAACCTGTCCAGCATTAATGCTGCCTTTCCAGACATGCAAGTTACCCATGCCATGGCCACTTATATAATTGTATCATAGACAGTATAATAAATGACTATAGTCTCTGTGATGTCACCTGTCTGTCTGAAACAGAGTTTTGAAGCAAATTGTACAACCCCAGTTCCAGTGAAGTTGGACCATTGTCTAAAACATAAATAAAATCAGAATACAATGATTTGCAAATGCTGTTTAACCTACATTCAACGTAATACGCTACAAAGATAAGATATTTATTGTTTAAACTGATAAACTTTAATGTTTTTTTTTTAGGGTTTTTTTGTTCTTGCAAATATTCACTTATTTTGAATTTGATGGCTGCAACAAGTTCCTAAAAAGCTGGGACAGGGTCAACTAAAGACTGGGAAAGTTGAGAAATGCTCCAAAAACATCTGTTTGGAACATTCCACAGGTGCATAGGTTCATTGGAAACAGGTGAGTGTCATGATTGGGTATAAAAGGAGCATCCCTGAAAGGCTCAGTCCTTCACAAGCAAGGATGGTGCAAGGATGGTTCACCACTTTGTGAACAACTGCGTGAGCAAATAGTCCAACAGTTTAAGAACAATGTTTCTCAATGTCAAAGAATTGATGGATTTGATCATCTATAGTCCATAATATCATCAAAAGATTCAGAGAATCTGGAGAAATCTCTGCACATAAGCAGCAAGGCTGAAAACCAACATTGAATGCCCGTGACCTTTGACCCCTCAGGCAGCACTGCATTAAAAACCAACATCATTGTGTAAAGAATATAAACTTGAAGGGTGAGGCTACGTTTGTTCTGCTTGGTGAGGTTAGAGTTGGTAGATGAGCTCTGGTAGGCCATAACCAGGATTTACTTACATGTTACATGTTACAGACACGTCTCAGAGCACCAGGCTGTGAGGAACACTGCTCACCTTCTGGACACTACACTACACTACAAACTTCGACGCTTTGCATTCTGCAAGAAGTTGTCTTCAAAAGAGAAGAGTAGTGTTAAAAAGAAGATCTGGTCTCCAAAACAAATGCACATCTTGGTAAAAGTCACGTCTTTAGGCAAACTGGAAAATCCTCACAACATCTTAAAGCAGGACAAGAATCCTTGGTGAACAACCATCTGCCATGAACTGGCTGAAAATGAGGGATAGAGGGAGAGAGAGATATTGGAAAATAGAGTCGAGCAAACATCCAGCTAGAAAGAGAAAAGAACAGATAAAAGAGACTGAGCAGGTCTTAAAGCAGAAGGCTGAACAGCCACTCAGACATCTTCTGACTCCAGCCCATGAGGTGTTGAAAAAAGACTGCAGGTGATAGCTTTATGGTGTAATGTCCTGAACTATTTTCAGCTGACATTAGAGCATTCACTTTGCTCTTTTATATGGCAAGAAAACATGTTAAGAAGCAACTATCAAGTGTGTGAAGGCGTATTAAATCCACTCATTTAACCTCTTTGTTTCAGTCAAACACACACACTGACACACTGACACACTGATGTAAATCCATTTCTGTGGTTTGTGTAAATAGTCGATGATATCTTTCACAAAATTGACCAGAAGCTTTCAGCACATCATCAGCTGGCACAGTTCCACCTTAGAGACTATCGCTATTCATCTTTCCATCTCTCTTTGGAAGGCATCCAAAATGTACTGGAGTGTTGAAGCTTTATTTTGAAGGTCCACGTCTGCAGCTATTCTTGTCATGTGATACTTATCTGTCCTGATTTTCTTGGCAAACTGAATCAGTATTTCTAAGGATGTTGTCGTGCATGTAAGGAGTTTATTTTTGGTTCTGTGACCTGCAGTAAAACCATGCTCAAAAAAAAAAAAAAAAATGGATTCAGCCTTCTGCACAAACTGCAGTCTGCACACACATGTCACTTAGAATGAGTTTGACATGTGTCTGAATCTATCATGCTGGATATTCAGAGACAGGAGAGTTTCTCGAGGACACAACAAAAGAAGTAAATCACAGACTAAGATGCACAAAAGTTTGCTGCTTAAAAACCAGCTTTGAACCATCTCCATGGCATTTCATCTCGATTATACCCATACATGATGATGCATGATAGCGCCGATAATTAGTCGAAGAGGAAGCAAAAACATCAAATTAGCCACAAATGTTTTTTTTCACTGGTAATTGATTGAACACGGAGGGAACACATTTACATTTTAAATTGATCATTGTCTCCCAACTCTGACGGAGAATCTGCAAATGGGGCAATTATGCATGCATGAATACATGTCGTAAACACGCTGTGTCATTGCACTTTGCAAAAAAAATAAGGAAAAAACAGTTCTGTATGTGTTACCATAAGCGATGAGTGACAGACTATATCGTATTCATTCTGCACGGAGGTTTTGCTGCTCTTCTGTAAACAGACAAGAAGTGAGAATGTTCTGGCATAAGGACAAAAGACTTCAGTGCAGCTATATTTGACGCTGCGAATACATGACTGAGGACAAAGCACAACATCATGTCTCTGTGATCTTTTAGACAGAACACAAGCATATGCACACAAAGAAGAAGTTGACAAAAGCTGAGTTAGAATGCATCGTACACTGCACCAAACATGACATGCAGGCTGTGTGTAAACAAACATGCAGGGAGCATCTCATAGGAATCTGTTAAAACGTCTGCATCCTTGATCCAACCTTCCTCTGACGATCCTTCAGTGAATCATTTGTGCTCTGGTCATAGTAATACTTTCTAATCCTGCTCTGTACTGCTTCTACAATAACAGAAAAATACCATGAGCACAAACCCAACACATATACTGTGTAAGCTTCAATATAGATTAATGCCAGAAGGGAAATTCATTCAGTTATTCCACAATAACACTGCAGCAAGTCTTTGCTGAAAGATTAAGAGGTAGTACATTACAACATAAAGCCTTCCCTGATTTACCAAGCTGTGTCTTTTGAATTCAACTCAGAAGTTGATTTATTATTTTTTTTATGCAATCTGACTCGCAGGCAGAGATCTGCAGCTGTAAAAGGTGAAAGCGAGCTTTCTGTGTACAGTAGTGTCACAAATAGCTTCCATTTTAGCTTCCATTGCAGCAGGAATTATGTAAACTAGTCTAAAGCACCTGCCAGATCCATCTAAAAACCAAGCAGCACACCATTCATGGGCATCTTATGATACTGACAACATTCATAGAAATACAGGCGCATATTTAATACACCTACACAGACAGAGACATGCATAAGAAATCACATGAACAAATCCTTGAGATGTCATTAATTTACAAAGAGAGCATTCACACATAAAAGCTGCAGCAGTGTTGGGTTGTTAAGGAGGGGAATTCATCCCATTGTTAAACCACCTCTCATGTTCTGGAATAAGAATCTTAATGTGCTTCTACACATATTAAATCTCAAACACTCAAAGCAGGTAAGCTCCCAAAGCCTATAGTTAAAAACGGTTGAAGAGTCTGTGAGGACTCTCTGTTTGAAGTGGATCACAGCGACCCCTTTTGGCTGGAATCACGCACACTGTCATGATGTCAGGACTCTTAACAAGGTGTGTGCTTGTTTTGAAAATGAATGGAGATCAGATCTTCTTTTTAACACTACTTTTCTTTGTTCAAGATAACTTTTTACCAGATACAACCTGACAAGGTAAGGTATTTATCAACAGTTACACAGAGCTGTTGTATGAAACATGACAAGTAAACTTTGTCAGTTCGTACTGGAGTTTAGTAGCCGGCTATATTTAGTGTTTTCTTCCTGTCTTCTGTCCTTTGTCTGTCTGACAGTTCAGCTCCGGTGTCCACCATCACTACTAAATGAATCACAATGATCGTTTTCAGATGAGAATCTGTCTAACATGGTCCTTCTTGTCCTACTCACAGTATAAACAGTTTCACCCTGTCTTGTTTAGAATAGAATAGAATAGAATAGAATAGAATAGAATAGAATAGAATAGAATAATCCTTTATTGATCCCCATGGGGGAAATTTTGGTGTCACAGCAGCAGATAACAACAAACAGTACAAAGTGCAAAATGCAAAATCAGTAGTGACAGTACTGACTGTAAATAGTTTATAAGGAGTAAATATCTTGTAATAATGTTGTAATAACTATTGCATAATGATTTATAGCTTTTAAATGTTGTCACACTGCATGAAGACATAACTGAGTTACATCAGTCTGTAGCCATGGTTGTCCTCAATCTATAGAGGTGCAGGACTTCACTTTGCAGAGAAAAATGAGACCGCAGAGAGTAAAAATGGGACAGAAGCAAAACACGACTAGAAACTGCTCGAGATCCTGACGGTTAAACAAATGTATATTTACAAAAAAAAGTGGCTAATACCAACAAATTTATCAAAAATGATACAAAAAAAAATCATAAATGGATTTTGTCAAAGGGGTCAATAAACATCTCATTTCCAAAATATTTAAATTTTCTGGGTATTTTTTTTGATGGGTCAGGTTTTAAATGGTTAGAGATGAGGAACCACTTTCATTAAAGTCTGATCACTTTCCAGACAGAGATTACATTTCTCATCAGAACATGATTATGAAAACAAGCTACATACTGGCTTTAAGTGAGCTAAATATAGTCCCACATGTGCTTACTGCACTGTTCTGTTCCAGCCAAACAGAACAAGAATAATATTGATTTATGAAGACCATTATATGAATGTGGTCCGCTCAGATTGTGCTTTGTGATGGATATATATAGAAGCTGATTGGGCCGTCTTTCCACAGTGCTTAACTGAGTGACTGAAATGTGCTTAGGCATGCACTACATGGTTACACTACAGCCCCTCTGCAATAAAAGCACTGCATTAGTTACTCAACACTGTCCTTATTTTAAAAGTTTTATGCTCCACAGTGCACACACACAAAAAAAGTCCACATCTCCTTACACCTAAACTCACAAAGGATGAAGTGGATAAAAGAGAAGACTTCCACAAGCTGACACACCGAAGATTAATCCATCTTCCCCAGCCAGTCACTCCCACTCCCACCCTCCTCCCGGCTCTTCTTCCAGCCTCATTGTTTTCAATAAAGTGTCAAGACTGGCCATTTTATAATCACATTTGTGACTTGGGATCTGGGATTCAGATGCAATCAATGTCTATTAGAATCACAGGGTTATTGATTGAAAGAGGAGAGAGAGATGGTGTGAGCAATGTCTCCCGTTTCCATCCGCACTCTTGTCCTCACACATGAAGTAAACATATTTATGCTGTGCAGACGCTGGGATCACATCCGTCTGTGCAGGCTGCTGTGATTGGAGTATCTGACTATGGGTGGAAGTGTTCAGGTCGCGTTTGACAGGAAAAGTGAGGTGTAAAAAATGGATGCACCTGTGTTCTCCTGCAACAAAACACAACAGAACCTGAAGAAAGGCCGTGTAAAGTATTGAAGGGAAGAAAAGTGCCGGGCCTGTTTGTCTGCCTCTATGGATTCTGCATCGTATATAAAACCTCACATTCTCTGCAGATTCTTCTCCTGTTCTCTCTCTCTCTGTATAAATGTATGTATATACATTTGCATACAGTAACCTTCTCAGCCAGAGTCTCTGCAGCGTTTTCACAAGGTGACTTTTGGGGGCCGGTCTCACACAGTGAGGCTGTGGCTTGAAGTGCTGCTATCACCTGCTTTTGGAAACATCTCTGGGTCTTATAATAGCTGTGCTGCAATTATTGTGTTTGAGTTTTCACTAATAAACAAAAATAGGCAAAAATGGTGAAAAATTCATTTTAAAAATGATACCAGCCAAATGGAGCTCCTGTGAAGAGTTATAAGTTCAACATAAAATTCATAATGATGTCCCCATATGACCAACAAAAGTAAACCAGACCAACAGCAACAAGATTTTTTTCTTTGTAGAGGATTTTAATGGCTGAACTGCTGCTGCAGGGTGGATGTCAGACAAGACAACAAACAGCAGGCTCCAGAAACAGCTGTCTGTAGAGTTTTTCCACTGCAAAGGTCCAAATAAATGATACACTTTACTGTTAACAGGGACACAGGGTGAATCTCAAAGGGTTAAACTGCAGTCTCCTCTGTCCTCCGCGGCACTGGAAGTACTTTCTGAGCCACCATATTGAAGGATGTCCCAAAGTGTGCTCAGAGGAGCCATGAGCGAGGAGACACAAGAGCCGGTCTCGCAGAAGTCTTTTCACTTACAGACACGCCCCCATATGGGATTCCGTTCACTGATTGGACGCTGCTCAGACTTCTCAGAAACTTCACTGGAGTTTAACGAGAGCAAAAACACGAAGCTGAAAGCAGTCACGAAGAATGGCTCTGAATTTAGTCATAGCTTTAATAATCCCAAAACTGGAATTAAAAAAAAGAGTTTGATGTGAGTTTGAAGCTCAAATTATTAAACACAACCGTCATAAAATCAATATAATAAAGGACCACTGCCAAGTTTATCTGTTTTATTGGTATAGTTCAATAACATGGAAAATAAATATTCATGATCAGTTATTTCTCTCTGTCATTTTCCTGCTGACTCTTTTTCTTGATGAAGAATTTAAGTCTGAGAGAAAAAAAAGCACTTGTGACATTTCTACAGAGGTCACAAAGTTTCATTCATGAGCAGAGGGTTTGTAAAGAGAATAGAATAGAATAGAATTTAATTGAATTGAACTGAATTGAATTGAATTGAATTGAATTGAATTGAATTGAATTGAATTGAATTGAATTGAATTGAAGAGAACGTACTTTATAAATCCCTCATAGGAAATCCATAACTAATATCCAGTGTTTCTAAGACATCATAAACTAGGTTATATTGATACGTTTCAGAGTTCATGATCTGAAAAGTTCCAGCTAAACGCCAAATGATGAATAAATGTGACTGTTTTAATCTGATTAGAGTTATCACATTGCACATGTGTAGACACACAAACAGCTGTTAGAGCTGACTGACAGATGATCCAGAGGTGATCAGCTGACACTGTCCTCATCGCAACATGTTGCTTCATGTGATGCTCCAGAGGAGAGGACTTCTCATTTTTCTTAAAACAAATATCCTTGTTTCCTCTCTCCTCTCTTCGTTTCCTCACATCTCTCCCTTCCCTCTCTGGTGGGAGGGACTAAGAGGCTAGTGGAGGAAGGAAGGATGAAACTTAGGAGCTTTGAGATGCAAGCTCAAATTTGCCTGTCTCTATCTTTGATGGGAAATCATCATGTTGGGGTTCGATATAAGGTGAATTAAGGGTTAAGGCTGGAGGTTTGACTGACTCAAGATATAAAGTCCAAAATGTATGTGTATGGGCTGTATGGGCATTTCTTCTGTGTGAGTGTGTTAAACAGCCTCAGGTCCCAGGACGTCTCATTAAGTGTGAAGTCCTTCTGTAGGAGAATAAGGAGAGCTGGACACTGTGCTGCAGTCTGCACTCAGCATGCCAGTCACACACAGCAACCCTGTGTGTGTGTGTGTGTGTGTGTGTGTGTGTGTGTGTGTGTGTGTGTGTGTGTGTGTGTGTGTGTGTGTGTGTGTGTGTGTGTGTGTGTGTGTGTGTGTGTGTTGAAGGAGAGCCATACACATCCACATCACAGTTACAAAAACACATGAACTGGTTTTTTTTTGTCTTCTTACTCACACTTCTAAAAATCAAAAGCACAGTCACACTGACTGACACACAAGTGAACACACACACACACACACACACACACACACACACACACACACACACACACACATGCACGCAAAATGTACAAACTCTGACATGAATTAATGTCTCCAGCTGCTCAGAGAGGCAAGCCTGGGGGAAAGGGACGAATTCAAGCAAAGAATAGGAACACCCATTGTTCAGCCTGACACAAAAACACACACTCCATCACACACACAGACAAGAACACACACTCTCCAGGTTAACTGGAAATAGCTTATTGACTGTGTAGTGTTTAAAGCCAACTTGTGTATGTGTGTGTGTGTGTGTGTGTGTGTGTGTGTGTGTGTGTGTGTGTGTGTGTGTGTGTGTGTGTGTGTGTGTGAGAGAGAGAGAGGCTGTTGATTTAGTCACTGCACGCCGCTGTGCACTGTCTCCTTAATGGAATAATTGAGTTTGGGGCTTCTATTGACATAAGCACGCATGTAAAAAGACACACACATACACACACACACATACACGTGTAGTGACACACACGAAGACACTAATAAATGCAGATGGACGGAGAAATCTGTCGACCAAATTCATAGAGATCATTGATAAGACTCCCTTGGATTTGTGTTATTTGAATGGAAATGAAGCTCAGGATTATGTTTGGTTACTGTCTTGGGGTGAAATGTGCGCGTTTCCATGAAATGGAATTTGTGAAAGTCATTTGTGAGACGACTGGGAACAACAAGGCATTAATGAGAGCTTGTTTGATTTGGGAATTGGAAAGTGGAACGTCTTTTCTTCACGCTGATTTGCTCTGTTTAGTAATAAAGTAAATACTCTTTATATGCATGTGGTTTTTCCTCTTTATCCCATCAGTCCTCTCTCCGTCTTTCTGCCTTGGGTTGTTCTTACCTTCATTCTTAAATCAAATTTTCTGAACCGAGGCAGGAAAATAAGATCTAAGACAGTAGAAAAACAAAGAGGGTGAATGAAGGAGAAATGACATGAATCTTTTGTTCTGCTTTCTCTCACCCTTTCTCTCTCAGTCGATGAGAAAAAAAACACACAAACAAAAGGAAGATAGGCTGCGCTCCTCCATCTCTTCTCAGCCTCCCGACAACTCCACAGCAATCGATAATCAATCCCTAATCTCTCTTATCTCTCTCTACCTCTATTGCTCCATCCTCTCTCTTTCTTTCGAGCCCCTCTTATGTCACCAGCTAAGATACTGAACCTGCTGCGAGGCCTTTCACACAAACACACAACATCAAAACACCTACTTTATAACACCATTAAATCAACAATCTGTGCATGCAGGTTTACAATGAACTGAGACAAAAATTCAAATCCCACACACATCTACAAAGTGCTATTTTGTCCTTTTTAAACTACACTGGCTTCAAACTAACAACTACTGCTCCTCCCACAGTAATCAATGCTCCTTTTTTCAGTCCCAACAAAAAATTAAAATTACTAAGTGTTTAAAAGTCTTGTTGGTCATTAAACGTTGCACTAGTGAAGATATGAGAAAGTTGCTGTTAGCATTTTGTATGGTGGCCCTGAAAGCTCACGGCACTGAAACGTAAGAAAGCACACCCAAAAAGACAAAACACAAACTAATTAAGAAAATGTCTTCATCAATGTAACAACACATGCACAGCATTTAGAAAACATGCTGCAAAGACCACAACACAACAGAAGAGTTTCCAGAGGACACTTAAAAGTGATGCACACGTCCCAACACATTTGTTGTTGATGCAGTTTTTTTAACTTACTTTTTTACTATAAGAAAACTGTCCAGAGAAGAAAATAAGATGTAGATGAAAAATAAAACTCAAGGTTTGTACAATAACTTGTAATGAAATGTTCTTTTTGTTAGAACTGATTTAAAAATTGGTATCGAAAAAATTATCATTCAGGAACCGGTATCAAAGTGAAGGTATCGGTATCAATACAGGAATTGAAAATTTTTGATTGATACCTAGCCCTAGCCCTGTTAATGTTTTCTTTCTGTCAGGGGTGTTTGCAAATGAGATAAAAGTGATTTTGATTTATTTTAACATTGTGATCACATGATTCAGATATTAGCATACTGGCTAATAACGGACTTGTGCATCACCCATCCATCCATTTTCTACACCGCTCACCCTGTTCAGGGTCGAGAGTGTCTGGAGCTTATCCCAGCTGTCTTAGGGTGAGAGGCAGGGTACACCCTGGACTGGTCACCAGCCAATCACAGGGACTCTGTGGATGAAAATGCCTTGTTGATGCCAGAGGTCAGAGGAGAATGGCCAGACTGGTTCGAGCTGAGAGAAAGGCAACAATAACTCAAATAACCACTCGTTACCACAGAGGTATGCAGAAGAGCATCTCTGAACGCACAACATGTTGAACCTTGAGGCAGATGGGCTACAGCAGCAGAAGACCACACCGGGTGCCACTCCTGTCAGCTAAGAACAGGAAACTGAGGCTACAATTCTCACAGGCTCACCAAAATTGGACAATAGAAGATTGGAAAAACGTTGCCTGGTCTGATGAGTCTGGATTTCTGCTGCGACATTCGGATGGTAGGGTCAGAATTTGGCGTCTAGAACATGAAAGCATGGATCCATCCTGCCTTGTATCAACGGTTCAGGCTGCTGCTGGTGGTGTAATGGTGTGGGGGGTATTTTCTTGCCACACTTTGGGCCCCTTAGTACCAATTTAGCATCGTTTCAACACCACAGCTTACCTTAGTATTGTTGCTGACCGTGTCCATCCCTTTATGACCACAGTGTACCCATCTTCTGATGGTTACTTCCAGCAGGATAACGCTCCATGTCATAAAGCTGGAATCATCTCAGACTGGTTTCTTGAACATGACAATGAGTTCACTGTAATCAAATGGCCTCCACAGTCACCAGATCTCAATCCAATAGAGCACCTTTGGGATGTGGTGGAACGGGACATTTGCATCATGGATGTGAGGGATGTGTCTAGTACCTTGTTGAATCTATACCACGAAGGATTAAGGCAGTTCTGAAGACAAAAGGGGGTCCAACTTGGTACTAGCAAGGTGTACCTAATAAAATGGCCAGTGAGTGTATATTTTTTGTTCAAAACAGGAGTGACAGAGAGAGATGAAGGGAGATGGTGCACGCATGTGTCACACACGACATGAGCACACCCCACAGCGACACTTCAGGAGACTCATGGCCGGTAGCACAGAGCCTTTCACAAAGTGAGGAGGGGATTAAAGCTTGGAACAGGGCTGTCTTACGGGCATGGCACGTGTTTGTTTTTCAATAAAATGTTTAATTCAGTTTCCTCAGCTCATACATCTCTTGTATTTTGAAAAATGAAGGTAACATGTCCTTTGATGTGTGTAAGAAGTCACACCTTATTTAAGAGATGCAAGATGCAGACACATCTTTCTGCAGCCTTCGCTACAATATCTCAGCGAGGCAGAAACAGCCGCCACAGGCTCTGCTGCTTAAATGTAAAAAGCAGTAAATCTACCTCTCCTTTACCGTCATGTGACTTTACAGGTGGATGTTGCTTTAGGAAATGTTAATCTTGTCCATATGGACATGATAAAAGAGAAAAAGAGAGATAGAGAGTGCAGGAGGGAATAAAAGAACAAATGAGAGACAAGAGAAGAGGGATTGAGGTTGCCAGAGATCGAAAAACGTTAAATCCACCTGCTTTTGTAACATATGGACCCCTGCTGGCCTGTGATCAAACCTCCCAGCTCTGCTCTACCTGCATCCTCACTCTCCTCTATCTCAATCCTGGTTTTTCCTCTCTGATCTGGAAAAAAGATTAGAAAAAAAATTCAGTCACAATTAGAAAAAAGATGGAAAAGGAGAGGATTAAAAAAGGAAAAGAAAACACATCCCGTGTTGTGCTTTCACAGCTGGTTCAGGTGTTGACAGGAAACTGAATAAGAACATTGACACTGTTAGCAAAAAGCCACCTGCTGTTCTGGCATGAGTGTGTATGAGTGTGTGTTATTCGGGAAGAAAAAGTGTCCTGCTCAACACCTGTCTAGATGCCAGCTGCAGCAAATTCACACTTATTTTCAAGCAGGGAAATAAAATAACTAGGGATGTAATACTATCGAAGATTCCCATCATGGGGGGTATATTACTCTGTGTGTTTAATGAGATAACATCTGCAGGTCTGTATTCATGAAAAAGGGTATTTGACTGACAGAGGCTCAAATGTTCTCATGTTTTATTTATTTATTTTATTTTATTTTTTTGCTCAGCTGATATTTTTCATCTCTCTGCATCCTGAGAAAGTCATCTTGGGAAAAGAAAAGTAGTATTCAAAGGGAGCTCTGCACACTTTGACAAGAGGCCCACCTTTGCAGCAGTAGGTTAAAACGCTCACAGGAAATTTTCATCTTTAGGGGGGTACACACATCACGATTTTCTAAATTCTAGAAAACTCAATGTGTACTACTTTTCAGGTAAATACAAGCAGTGGCAGACAGCTGAAATACCACTTTGGGGTGCCAGTTACAGTTAAGCGTTTTAACAGGTTAAAGCCATTACTGATTCAATACCATTTGAAGCAAGAATAGCAGCGAGTTACATATTAGCTTACCTCATATCTCCATGGCACTGCCAATTTCTTGCCAATTCTTGTCCTTGTTTCAGTTGTAGTACAACTTGGCAGAGACATTGAAAAGACATCCTCGGGCTTCCCACAGCTCAATGAGTTTGTCCTCCATTTGTGAGGTCCACCAAACTTTCTGTGTCAGGTCAACCATGCTTGTTTTTGTTTATGTATGCTTTCACATTCCTTAGTCAGCTCACCTCCTGATTGGCTATATTCCATTATACGTCACTACTCAACTCAGCAGTCGTTGGCTTTCCCCACACACAAAGATTTTCAGTTGTAAATATTGAACAAGTTCAATATTTACAATCGTCGGCCCCCGACTTGTTTCAAACACAATTATTGGGACAAATTCACTCTTAACACACCTCAGACCACAGGATAATCTGGTAGGATAATTTGATAAGTCAGTGTTGGTGATCAGATTTAGATAGACTTTTTGTTATCCTTGTTAAAATGATCTTTATGTCCTGATGTCAATCAAGACATGATGAGTTCTATAAATAGAGTGAAAAATATCTGCTGTCTACAGCAGGAGTTAACCTGGAAAACACCAACCAATCCAATTGTTTAGGATCCAATGTATTAAACCAATCAAATCCCATCCTGCCGTTCTGCCCACATCCTGTGCGTACGTTTTGCCAGCGTGCTCTAGCCCTGATTCAACGCTCATAACCACGAGGGATCCAAGTACACTGGAGAATGTCAGAAAAACTACCTATACCCTGATTACTGGTAACGTAGAGCAAACAAAAACGATGATCTGGGGATCAGTTTGAGTCTGTGGTTTTGAGTCGTGCATGTGAGCAGAGGGGTCACTTTGGAGGAGCTCCTAGTGTGGGAGGGCAGGCTAAACTGAGTCCTGAGGACATGCTACATTCAAATTCATGCTAGTTTTCCATGACTACCAACCCTGCTTTTAAAATAGCCGTCCGCTGTGCTTCCTTGGTTGGGAAGGAGGGAAATGGGACCAAAAACAGCGGACAATCATGATGTCTGTACTCCCCTTTAGAAAAACGCTGCTGCTGTTGCTGCAAAAGAGTCCCCAGAATCAACAAAACATGAAAACTACTCACCATCTTCTTCAGATTTTTCTTAAACATGTTACTGAGAAACGTTTAAGGAGAGGTTTGCATCAAATTGATGAACTGTTCTGTAAGAGCAGAATTATTCTCACCTGTGTTATTAAAGTGATGAATGCCATGACCTCATGAGTTTGCGGCTTGTTCTCAGTGTTCCCAATTACTGCTGGCATATGCCCCTTTAATGATTATATTAGGACATGAGACTGCAAGGTCATGTACACAGAGATGACACAGGAGAAGAGAAGTAGAGATGTTTGAAATGTGCATATGAAATCATAAACCGATTGCATGTTAGAGTCAAAGCAATGAAACATGTTGTTGTTCTGGAACAGCTGAGATCCAGTGAAGGCAGCAGGGACTCAGTGTGAAGTTGATCTTGAAGTCTTTATATTGGAAGGTTGGGGTTTAGATCTGAAGTCTGGTTGTCCACACTCGTTGGTACATCTCCTAATCATCAATTTTCCCAGGTGACTGTGAAGGGAGTTAGTTAATACTGATGGGCACTTTACATAGCATCACTGCCATCAGTGTATAAATGTGACGTAAAATCCCCTTTACATTATTATTATCTAAATAATGAAGTCACAACTAAAATTCAATATCAGCAATATCGTTCATCATTCAACAGCATTCAATATTCAGTGCTTTCATTTATTGAGAGCTCAGTCTGAGATCTTCTGATTCATTCGAGTCCTGAGGACAAAGAGGGGAAGGGTCAGATTAAGGTCCTAAGTGTTCCCTGAACAGGTGAGTCTTCAGACCTCTCTTAAAAGTAGAAGAGGACTCTGTGGATCGTAATGAGTTGGGTAATTCATTCCATCATTTAGGAACAACAGAGGAGAAGAGTCTGGTAGAGATTTAGAGCCATGCTGGGCTGGGAGCACCAGGCGTCTCTCACAGGCAGAGCGTAGAGGGCGGGAAGGAGTGTAGACCTGGATGAGGGACTCTAGGAAGGAAGGAGCCGTTTTTGTCACTGTTTTATGAGCCAGAAGAAGAGCTTTGAATTTGATTGGAGCTGCCACTGGAAGCCAGTGAAGAGAGATTAACAGCGGAGTGACCTTACCTCATCACGTTGTATCTGGTAAAAAAGTTGTCTTGAAAAAAGAAAAGTAGTGTTAAAAAGAAGATCTGATCTCCATTCGTTTCCAAAACAAATACATGCCTTGTTAATGTCATGTCATCACCACAGTGTGCGTATGGTTCCAGCCAAAAGGTGTCGCTGTGATCCACTTCAAACAGACAGTCCTCATAACCCCTTTAACTGCAGAGTGTGGGAGGAATTTCTTCTAAATCGTTACTAAGAGAATTGAAGTTGGAACAGTATGTGTACATTAAAGACTCAAGGTCTGTGCGGGGCGACTGTGGATCAGTGGTAGAGTTGTTGTCTCTTAATTGGAAGGTCGAGGGTTCGATTCCCAGCTCCTGCAGTCACATGTCAAAGTGTCCTTGAGCAAGACACTGAACCCCAAATTGCTCCCACTGTTGTTCAGTGGTGTGTGAATGGGTATGAATGAGTTAGATAAAACTAATGGTTTCTAGCTTCCTCCTCCCATCAGTGTGTGAATGTGGTGTGGATGGGTGAATGACAGCAGCAGTGTAAAGCGCTTTGAGTGGTCAGAAAGACTAGAAAAGCGCTATATAAGTACTGGTCCATTTACCATTTACAACAAATTAAATGTTAATATCAGTGATGTTAAAAACTTCCATCTCTTATATAACCTGATTTAAAAGTAATGATGTTTCTAACTGTTATGAAAGCTGAGAGTTCTTGGTCTGCTTTTGCTTCTGTTTCTCTTTCTGCTGAGAAGGACTGACAGTAAATGTATAAAAAAGAAGAACATCATGCTTGTTTTTGTCCACATATAGCCTTAAAGTTGATAATTCTTTATTCTCTTTGCCTCAAACGCTTCCAACTCAATTATCAGCCAATACGTCATATTTGAATGTCTGGATAATATAAATATCTGGAGGGGCTACATGTGCCGTTATCTCGTCAATAGGAAATAAAAACACAGTGTTGCTTCCTGCAGTGATCACAATCTCTGTGCGATCAGGCCTTAATGGTGAAAAGTCCTACAGGAGCTGTTGGTTTTGGGACTGGAACAAGATAAGAAAAGTCCCCCACAGACTCCAGAAGAAATCACAAAAAAATATTATGAGTGAAAAGACTTCTGCACCTGCTGCCTCATCTCATTCTTAGAAGACAGAAACATAGAGCAGAGCAATGACAGCAGCTTTTCTATGCCGCCTCCACAAGTGCTATGAAGTACAAGGCGGGTTGCCATAAACTCTATTTGGTACTTTCTCAGCTTTGTTCCCTTCAGTCACAGTCATACAGCTTTTTTAAATTCAACATGTGGGCACTTAAACCTCCAATCTTTTATTCACTGGTCTGATTGTGGAACTCGTAGGTGGTTTGGAGAGCCAATGGTCACTTCTCAAACGTCATTTGGTGATTACAGAGATCTGAGACAGAGTGGCTGCTTTCAATCAGGAGGCATGGTTATTCAATAAATCTGACTATTTTTTCATTTCTCTCTTACTTCCACTTGAAAGAATTTGAAATTTTGGCTTGAAGTAGATAAAACATGATTTGAAGCCGGGAGTAGGGAGTGGGAGTTTTGAGATATTTATTGAGCGCATACACACTCCTAATCACAAGGTACTTAAAAAAAAATCATCTCATTAGGATGTTACGACTGTTCATAGTCACATGACGAGTGCAGAATGTGCTCTGACCTCCATCAGAAACTGTAAAGCAGCAAAGGCATGATCATTTTCAGTCTTCTCAAGGTGAAAAATTTTCATCACTTTCAACTATAGAAAAATGTAAGGTTTGTCAGAACTTAATTTTAGTGATATTTTTGTCTGATCTTGTGTGTGTGTGTGTGTGTGTGTGTTGGGGGGGGGGGGGGGGGGGGGGTCATCAACAAAGCTAAGGTGTGTGATATCACTCATGAAGATGTAATGAATGAAACCCCACTAAACAGACGTGTGGTGGATGTGCTAAATCATGTCTAAATCGCATATGTCGGCCTAAGACCAATTCTAGACATCTACACGTCTAACCATGACCCCATGAGGACGTCAAAGCAGGAATGAGTGAGCCTGCTATGCAAAGAGACGTTCAAAGGATGTCCTTTCAACGTCATTTTTGGACATCTTACATTGGTTCCCTAAAGGTGCACACTGGATGCTTCCAATTATACTTCAAATGAACTATCACCTGGCACCTGGTCATTGGCACCAGTCGCTGTGTCAACTGGAACCAGTACCACGACTGTCCTGCAGGGGACAACAATCCTCACAGAAGAGCCATCAATTTTGACAACACTGGCTATTCCTGGATTGCAGAATTCCAGCTGTTGACACTGGAAGGATGGACCATGTTTTATGTCATGGATGCTCTCTTCTACTGGAATTTTCTCTACTTTTTCTTTGCTACCATTATGGGTGCTGTTGTTCTGATGGATGTGTGTGCTGTCACCGTTGAGCTATGCTACATACGTACTGTGAGCTAGTGAGTGGGTCTGGGCTACTGAAAGCTTTGTACTGAGTCTGTAAAATTCTCTTCCAGATGAGATGAGTTGACTGAAGCTTGCATGGCACAAACTGCTTTAGCTAGCACTTTCATGTTTTTGCCATTGGCTTCAGGTTCCGCGTTAGCCATAGAACTTAAGGCTTACTGTGTTTTTTGAGTACCTTCTCTCTCTTGGTTCCCTGGGAGCCTTGTATGTCATTACAGAGATACTGAGGATGTTTTAACGAGCACTTTATAAGTGGTTACGAGGTTCTCAAAGTATGACATTTTTAGAATTTTGCAAGAGTCTAATATAAAAAAAACCCTAGAAAAACAAAACAGAGCATATCCCGATGAGCAGCTTTGCAGTAATGTAGCGTTTGCAAGATCAACACTTCATCAGACGAATCACCTCCACCTTTATATTTTTCAAATGCACACAAATTCAAAAAATATCAAATTTATCAGTTTTACTTTATATTACAGACTTCAAATATATGACACAAGTTCTTCTTTCAGTATGTCTCCAGGATAACTTCTTCAAGGCTTTCTTTGTCAGCTCAGATAGAAAAAGTAGACGTCTCATTGCTGAAATACAACCTACATTTTATTTTCTGCGCTTCTGTTTCTCTGCAAAACTATCGAAGAATGGAAAGGGGTCAAAAGTGCAAAAAGAAACTCCTCCAGGAGATCTTTTTAGTCGAGTTTGTGCAGAGATGTAGACATATGGTTGCAACGGCATATTTTATCCCGTGGGAAGGAAAGGGACGCTCACGTATAGAAAGCTCGACCGTGAAACGTCAGCAGATCAAAGAGAGCAAGGGGAGAAACAGATGGTGATGCTGTGTAAAAAAATATAAATCAAAAGTTTTTCAGTTCCGTTCAGACATCTTAAAGACTGGCTTTTCTGTCACTACATCAACATTATTTTCAAAATATATATATTTATCATTCACTGGGAAATTGTTTGACCTAATTTTGTGTTGATATAGTTTTTTTATGTATTTATTTAATGCTGTTGTCCTTGTATTTTTCCACTTCTACCATCCAAATATTGAAACTGTTTAGCTATAAAGCCTAAGTATTTTATACCTTGAAACTTCTCTGAATATGTCACTTTTTTCAATGGATTCATTTAAAGTTAAAGAAATATATTGCATAGAGATGAATGTTGTTGAAGTATTTTGTGGAAATTTGGAAGCAAGACTTTTGTATCTTATTTTCAGAAAGACAAATTTATCATGAAGGGAAATGCAGAATTATTCATTAATATTAGTATATTACTATACCTGCTGTTACAAACTGCATGTCTTAAAAATCTATTTTAGGTGACATTGTGGAATATAGTAGTGATGACGTGCAAGCAAAGCAGCGACGTCTTAATCATGGAGTTCGAGGTTGAAACGAAGCTCAACTGATTCCTCTTTGACCATATTTAGAGCCAGAAAGATGGGCAGCAAGGTTCTGGTTGGTTGCATTTGCAAACTCACATGGGTCCTTTCTCCCTCAGTCTTAACCATATTATCTTCTTTTATTCAGCCCACATTACCTTAGGGGTTCTGTATATCCAAGATGCTCCAATCAAATGATTTTATGCACATTGTTGATTGTATGAGTTTTATTTTACAACATTTTGGGGGTGACAAGAAACAAAATAACATAGGTACAACATTTTTTTCTCTACTTCAGAAGAATCCAATACAAGGATTTTATTTTCAGCAAAGTTTGAAAAAAGCAAATTCACAAAAACATCAAGTACAACGGTTAAATTACTATATGGACAGTTAAAGGGTATATGAACAACAGCATCAATCAAAAATACACAATATCAAGTTTTTTTTTTGTTTTGTTTTTTTTTAGATGAATTATGTTCCTGTCAGCTATGGTACTCCATATTTTGAAGCAGCGTATTGGTGCTGAAGAGTAGCAAGTTTGGCGATCAAATATTTCATCATTTTACCTCTTAGAAGTTTGAGTTAATAACCCAAAAGCACATACCTAAAGCAAAAGCATGGGGTCTGGACCCCCACCACTCCAGGTACCACCCTAAAAGCCCCCTCTCTAATCAGCTTTTTGCCTTTGAAGAGGCGGGACTCATGTTAAAGAGTCAATTATTTCCTGTGATGTTACAGGTAGACAGTAACTTTCAGTGCATGTAATAATCATGTGAATGCACACACTTAATGCCACCCCTATATGAGTCAGTGCCACCCCATTTTCAAATATGTAGACAGAGCCCTGGTCTGATAGTATGGAGAAAACCTTTGACTGCTGATGCTGAGCATAAGAGGAACAGAATTATAAACTCAAAGAGAAAGAAAAAGATTGGCTTTAATTCAATTAATTAATTCAATTTTAATTCAATTTATGTCAGCTGGTTTCATGTAAACGTATTAGGTTAGTCAAAAATAATTTCAGGGTCAACTGAGTTGAACCTTAAACTATTGCTTTCAGCCAGCCTAAAATGTTTACGTAGAACCTGTTGACATATCATATTTATTTAAAGTCAGGTTTTCATTTTCATTTGTTGATTTATTTATTTATTTATTGAGTGTATCTGCACACAGTTGTCCTCTGTTTCCTCTTTAGTTAACCCTTAAGTGTTGACTTACCCACACCATCCTACAGTAATGAAACCTTTGCCTCTGGCTCACTGTAAGAAACAATTTGTGTGTATGTGTGTGTGTGTGTGTGTGTGTGTGTGTGTGTGTGTGTGTGTGTGTGTGTGTGTGTGTGTGTGTGTGTGTGTGTGTGTCCTGAAACAAAAAAACAACCAATTCCATTCCGATCGTGATGTTAGCTAGAAGTGCTGAGCTGACACAAACCCAGAAACATCCTTCAGCGTTTATGAACCTGCCACTTAAACACAATGATCTCACCACATTGATAACATATTACCCAGAATCCCCTTCAGGCAGCTTGAACCTACACATATACAGAGTGCACACACACACACCTCCAGGGTTAAACTCTTCCAAATGCTGATAAGCCAATGTCACTCACACAAAGCGTTAACACAGCACCATGTTCGCTCCATCAAGATCAATACCAGCCCCCGGGGCGAGCGTGTCGGCCATGTTTCTGCTCGACAACACCAGCAGCAATAATAATAACCATGTTAATGAGCTCCAGTGAAAGGTCAAGGCTAACAAAAAGAATTCCTCCTTATAAATATTTAAGTGTGATTAACATTAGCAGTCCTAATTAAGCCATCAGTCTTAGCTCTGTGAAAGGGTCTTTGATTAGTCAACACTCAGGATGCAGCTCTCCACTGAAGAGCAGCTCTGCAGGGCCTGATGGGGAGGATGTGAGGGCAGAAAGATGTGTGTTTGTTTAGTTTAATAATAGCAATGGGTGCTTTTATTTTGAAAGGATTTGATTTGAAAAATATTTGAGCAATCTGGTGCTTTAACTTTGTGTAATCCTATAAATTCATTTTATCTTCTATCAGGAAACAGGAACCTGAAGACTGATATGTTGAAGCAGGAGGAAGATGTCATACCTCAGATTACCTGCCAGATTACTCCGTGCTGCAAACTGCTCAGACCTTATTTACCATCATATTAACAGATGTTAGTCTGTGGACTTCACAGCGCTCAGTGGTTGGCACACAGCGTGAAGGTTTACACATCAAATATTCACCCCAGGCACGCTCCTCTGTGTGGAGTTTGTATCTTTGTGAGATTTTTGATCTCCGCTTGCTGTCCAGTGGAGTGGTGACAAGTTGATCTGCATGGTTCAGGTCTAGAAACGTGATCTGAAAAACAACCAGTGTTTGAAATTAGCAGACATACAAATACAACTTTTTAAAGGAAGAAAACAAAAGTGTCAACAGTGTGGATTGGGTAACACTAAGGATAATAAAAACAGAGATTTCAGAAATGAATTCTGAATATTATGAGACTAAAGTTAGACTTCTCAGTCTAGTTTTTGCTGTAACAAACATACACCACAGATCCATGTAGCTCTGTAAATATACTATAAGTACACATGCCACTACTTAACATGCAGCACCCCAAAAATCAACTGACAGGCATGTCCTGGTTTTCTGTTCCCAAACAAGCAGAGAACACAGCAGGACCGAAAAAACTAACATTATACTGGTGCAAAAATTGCACTGCCAAACAGCAATCACCACAAAGTGATGCATAGTCCATAAAAGCTTCAGTTACAAGACTAAATTGACAGGTCCCAGAGCAAACCTGATAAACCACATCTGGTTACCATCACCGGTCTGGGTACCAGGATGTTTTGTTTTTAACTGCAGAGTAATTGTCAGTTTATATCAAGAGTTGTTTTGTTAAATATTGTTTTATACAGTGATTGTTTCCTTTTTTTGTAATAAATTAAACCAATTATACATTATATTTGAGTTTGTTCTCTGTTTCCTTATTCTGTTGAACAAATGTCTGGCTTCTGTCTAAAGCTCAAAAAACACTGAACAAACAGCTGTAAACTCTTTGTGGCGACCTTAATTAATCATGATTT
This sequence comes from Labroides dimidiatus, assembly GCA_030710495.1. Taxonomy (NCBI): domain Eukaryota; kingdom Metazoa; phylum Chordata; class Actinopteri; order Labriformes; family Labridae; genus Labroides; species Labroides dimidiatus. The sequence continues at coordinate 19,629,159 of CM061162.1, forward strand.
ACTCTGTAATTAGGTGTTTACTAACCCTTATTACACCTTGAGATCAAAGTGTGTAAATGGTTAATAACTGCTTCATAATGACAGTAAAAGCACATTTGTAATAGGTGAATCCATCATTTATAAAGCATGAATAAAGAGTTAGTTAACACATTATTTAGGGTCATATTAATCAGTAATAAAACATCTATAACTATGCATGATTTATAAATGAGTATTAATGAACAATGCTTTACAGATGACGAGTGAAGTACTAACTAATGCGTAATTAATGCTGAATAGTGCGTAGTTAATATAAAGCGTTACCAATTTATTATTATTATTATTATTATTATTATTATTATTATTATTATTATTATTATTATTAATGTAAAAGCAAAAATCGTCATAATTCACAGAACACTTAACCAGGCTAAATGCTGCTGCAAGACTTCAGATGAGTCCTGCAGATGGACTTAATGCTGCCATGTGGTAGCGTCCCCTGGGTTCTACACAGATGTTGGTGTGTGTGTGTGTGTGTTTGTGTGTGTGTGTTTTCGCTGATGATAACCCCATGATGTCACCGTCCCTGTGTGACCCAGTCACAGACATCAGATGGAGATAATCATGTTTGGAGTGTGTCTGTGTCGTGAATGCCTTGCAGCTACAAACTCAACCAGTGGGGACAATAAGGTCTCAAACACAAAACATGTCTTACTGTACCTGAGTGTGTGTATTTAGGTGTGTGTATGTGTGTGTGTGTGTGTGTGTGTGCTTTGATTTGCAATAAGTCCTGTTTGCCCTTCAGCCCTTTGCTCACAATGAGAGTGAATGTATCCATGAGCTACTGTAAATAATAAATAACACCTCTCTCTCTCTCTCTCTCTCTCTCTCTCTCTCTATATATATATATATATATATATATATATATATATATATCGCTGCAGTCATCTTCTTTCTGGACTACTCTCTTGTGTTTTTCAGGAGGAAAACTTGTGTGTTTTGTTCTGAATCATCTTAAATTTGGATGGAAAAGCTGCCATGGAGCAGACTCCTGTATGTGCAGGTCTCAGAAGGGACAATGTGAGCACACTGTAAATAAACAGGCCCTGGTCACCGGAGTGTTACAGAACTGGTCTGACAGAAAAAAAATTAAGTAGAGAAACGCTCGAGGCCCCAGCAGCACACACGCCGCTGCAGGAAAGCCACAGCACAAGTTGTAAGTGTAAAGTAATTTAAATCCTCTTCTGAAGAGGGAGAAAACATTTTTTACAGTTGTGGGGATTAGTCTAAACGGGCTCCTTGCAGGTCACGGGTGGATAGGCTTATGCAGGGCCATGTAACAGGTTTAGTAGCCAATGGCTTATGGAATAAAATCATATGCTGCTCTAACATGTTTGGAGTATCTAACCTTCACATGTCAGGAACTTACTTCTTCTGATCGTCTCGGCTGGGCCTCGTATTTAGTCTCTACCTGCTGATAAAAACGACATGAAAACAAGTTGTAGAGATAAAAACATTTGAGCGAAATGTATTTTCTCTACAGGAAGTCATAGAGTTGTTGTCATTTCAGCACTGAACCAAAGGAAACAGACTCTTAAAACCTGCAGTATGTTATTTTCCTTATTTTGAAACTAAAGTCGCCAGAACTTTTATTTTGCCTTTGGGAAGTCATTGCAGCTGTACAAAAAGATATGATCGACTGGGCATGACAGGAAAATTAATGATGGTAAATGGACCCATTCCTATTGGGCCTCTTTGTAAGAACGAGGACAAAGAGGTTGAAGTTAACTTCAAATGGAGAAACTAGTTAGCTGAAAGTTTGAGAGTGAAAGTGTGAAGTGTGTGTTCGTGCCCTCCAAGGTCATCCTCCTCCCCTGCTGGTCCGACCGTCTCCTCAGCACAGCAGCTCAGGGCCTCATTACAGCTCACTTCATCTCCAGAGGGACGCTGAGTCAAAGCAGGGCTCTTACTCACTTCATCAGTCTTCATTCATACACACACTCAGTTTTACACCTACACACGTACAGTCATCTATCACACAGCTGTATCTGTCCGAGATAAAGTTGAATGTTTTGTGTTTAATGTACGGACCAACCACGAGTCTGATTTTCTCCTTCTCTTCACAGATTTTTTAACATCTCAGTTATGGAACAGACTGCTCTTTATCTCAGCAGCTTTCCCGCAGAATGTGATTTATACATTTTAAAGCCAATTTAACTCACATAAGTAGCAATCTGCGGTGTTAAAACAAAAATAAGCCACTATACGCAAACTCAATAATGACCACAAAACTACTCTTGACAGTCTTTGCATCATGTAAAGTATTTACCTTTTGTAAACTGATAAAAAAAAAAAATCATTCAATGGATCAAATGATCAAAAGAGAAAAGTCTAAAATAAAGCTTCACAAAATAAAACCCATCCAAATGCAAACCTCCGTATATTTAAATCCATTTAAAATAATGGACCAGAGCTCTCTCTGATGGCATCTGTCTCAGTCTACAGTAATAATACATCACTGAGTCTTGTTGTTACTGTTTCACTACCTTCCACCAGAATTACTGTCAGCTGGTGAATAAAAAAAAGCAGTTGAAGTGCAGTCAACTGGCAACAACATTCAGTCTGTTCTTCTCACTGGGACATATGAGTTATGGAACATGTTTCCAGCTTCATCACTGACAGAACCAAATGTTTTTAACACATGTAGAGAAAAGAAATGGCTGAAACCAAAGTACATCTTTGAATGCTAACTTTACTGTGGTTATTGTTGAACTGTTGGTCCTTTTTTATTATGTACACTGGTCTTCATGTTTGCTGCAGTCCAACATTTTATTACAAACTTTAATTTTACCAAATATTTTCCTAGCTCATAGTTTCCTAAACTCAACACTTTAACTTCTGTTTTAATACTGGTGGCCTAAAATAAGCCATGGCTAGACACTTGTACGTATGGCATCTGCTTTTAATACTTTATAAAGCAATGTTTCATGCAATTGTCTTAATAGAGAGTTTACACTGACGTCACAATTTGGGTAGTTATACCTGGGGCCATATTACATGTTACCTGTGCAGCCATATTGGAGGTACAAAATATGTAAACATTGAATGGATGGAGATAGAAGTGCACAGTCAAATATGATTTTAAGATTTCTTATCCACCAAGAAATGTGTAAAAAGTTATCATGAAAAATCATGAGAGACCCATACGAGGAGTTAGCTTCTTCATCATCATCTACCCAAAGGTTTAAAAACAGATGTTTCTACTATATTCTTTATTTACTTTCTTACTTTAAAAAAAAGACCCCTGAAAGACACTGAGTTTTACTTAAGTAATATTTCTTGGCGTGACTTACCTCTCAGTCAAAGTAGTATTCTATCATAATGTATAATTTTACTGAAGTGTGATTTTAAGATGCTGTGGACAGAGAATATGACCTACCTGACCAGACATGCTATGGACTGAAATAAACGTACAGATTATTACCAGGGTAATAAAAATAAACTCCAGGTGGATCTCAGCTAGTCACAATCCTCTCTGTTTTCGGACAGTTGTTTACACTCCTCATCCCGATTTTTCGTAATTTTGGTAGTTCAAAAGTATTTAAGATGTTTTTCTCAGTCATACCAATTGGTGCTGCCAAAAACAATGCATGACAATAATTCTGTATACAGTACATATAAGCTCACAAGCAGGAATCATTTATTGTCTTGGAGAAGGCTCAGCATTTGGGAAAACAGGATTATTTGACTTACTTCAAAAGACCCTATCTCTCCAGTAACTCTATTCCAAATGTACAGCTACAGAAAGTTGCTAACTAGCTTAGCTGAGCGTGAGACTGGAAAGAGAGGAAAATAATAAGTCTGTGTCCATCCAAAAAAAAAGTAAAACCTGCAACGTTATGCTACAAAGTACATGTACAGCTCATAATTCAACATTTGAGCATTACGAGTTGTTCCCACCAGAATTAGCTTCCCCTGGAGTTAGATATTTTCAACCTTTAGCATTTTAAATGCACAGTTTTTATGACTGAGTCATGCTAGCTGTTTAGCTTTGTCTCAGTTTGCTAAGACAACTAGCTGCTGCCTCTTTTTTTAATCATGGATCTAAAACTGATATTCATCTGAACTCTAAACACCACTCAGCAAGGCTCCCACGACAACAAACTGCTGCTTTAAATATTCTTTGTTTGTTTTTTTTCTCCAGCTAAGCTAACTTGCTCAACAGTATCTGGCTCAAAAGTTACAAAAGTCTGATCATCCAGTGGGACTTCCTTTGCCACAGAGTAGCTCTGCCTTAGTGTTTTGGTGACCAAATCTTCAGTCTGAAAATAAATAAATAAAGAAGAAGAAGAAGAAGAAGAAGAAGAAGAAGAAGAAGAAGAAGAAGAAGAAGAAGAAGAAGAAGCACACAGGAAGGTAGCAGTACTTTCTAACACACAGCCAATAACTCTCTCTCCCAGCAGCAGAAGTTCTAGCTGGAATGAAACAGACTTTTTATGGTGCTGAGTAGACAGACAGCAGCAGCACAGACTGAGAGAAAATAAGAGAAGAGGTGCAGACTAAAACAAAAAACTACAAATAAATAACATCCAGGGAGAATAGCGAGGGGAGTGTAAAGGGAGATATAAATTGTGGCAGGGTGCAGGGCTGCAGGGAAGCCGAGCAGCCTGATGAATAGAGCCATCAGGCTAAGCAGAGGCTACAGAGCAGCCTGCCATCTGCCTGCCCATTACTAGAACAGAGTGTATGACAGTCTACTCTCATCTGCAGGCCCCACTGGCATCGCTGGTAACCAAGAACATTTCTTTTTATATGTGTGTGACTCTACTTTCAGGAGTCCAAATGGAAAGAGGAGTCCTCGTCTTGGCAAAACATCACGTTTTCATTCTGTGTCCTTTTGTCTTTCTAATTTGTGAGGGTGAATGCATTCGTCAAGCGTTTGTATGTTTTGGTAACATATTGTGTGGAAGTGTGTGTTTGGGTGTGTGTGTGTGCGCAGAGGCAAGGGTGTCCCTCAGAGAAGAGTTACAGCAGCGTGGCAGACGCTTCACACCTCATTGGCAAGCAAGGAGAGCCAATCACGGCCAACAGATCCGCCCCTCAGGCTGCCTCAGTATCCTTGATGAGTTCGAGAGCGCGGGGGGACGAAAGAGAAAGAGGAGAAAAGTAAGAAAAGCAGCAGAGGGAGAGTGAGGCAGAACAAAAAGAACAAAAAGGGAGTCAGTGCAAACACAAGGATGGGGAGAGACTAAACAGCACCAAGAGGCACCGAGACAGAGACGAAGTGCAGCGAAAAGCGACTTCTTTCTTCACAGAAGGTGATCGAATCAGATGTGATGAGTCATCATGGAGGATGCTGCTTTCTCTGTGTTCAATCTGTTGTTTAGATGAGTGGAAATATATAACTTAAATACACCATAAAAGCAAGGAAATGAAAGTGCATCTTTATCGTAATCACTTTATGCAGTCCACCAGTGAGTGCTGCCTGTGGCAGTGACAAAGTTTCCCTGTTCCAACAGAGACAGATGGTGCAGAGCACTTCTAGAGACAGTGGAGGCCTGACTGACACACTGATATAAATAACAGTCAGAGGAGCACAGTTTGGGAGAAACTTTTTATAGCTTGTTGCAGATGGTTGGATTGTATGTTTGTGACTTCAGAGTATTCAGATGTGTTGTGATGAGGTATGTGAGCATTACATCACAACTCAAATCCCTCATCAGTTAAATGATTTTTAAGATATTTGACCGATAAGCTCACGTCTTGTTTTAGCTGAAGCACAGCTGCCTGCCACTAGCTGTAGCTGTAGCACCAGTTGATGATAAGTACACGTTGTAAACCAGTGACTCTCAAAGTGGGGTCTGTGAACCATAGCTTGGGGGTCCGTGAAAAAATTAAAAATAATTGTAAAAATTTGTTATATCAGTTAAAAAGCTTATCAACAAACTGGGATGCATCAATAAAATCAGCTATGTTTCCCCCAATACTCCCACCCAGTTTCATTTTGTGCCATGAGATCCAGTCTATGGGTGACTGTGAATCAGCTGTAAAGTTTTCTCTCAGTTGGAAGGTTGAGGGTTCGATCCCAGCTCCCGCGTCCTTCAGCAAGACACTGAACCACAAATTGCTCCCACTGTTGGTCAGTGTTGTGTGAATGGGTATGAATGGGTTAGAATAAAACTGATGGGTCCTCCTATAGTCACATCAGTGTGTGAAAGAAGCCAGCAGTGTAAAGCGCTTTGAGTGGTCAGAAAGACTAGAAAAGTGCTATATAAGTACTGGTCCATTTACCATATGATGATGACATGTCCATCATTTCATAGTGTGCAATGATTGGAAAAAAAAAAGCTGACATTTTCTAAAAGTTTACAACATTATTTATTAACTATATATATATATATATATATATATATATATATATATATATATATATATATATATATATATATATATATATATATATATATAGTATGAATGAAGTATAAATGTAGCCTAGTAAATTATTGCACAATAGTAATAAGTTTGAGAACCCATCTTATCCAGCCCAGCTCCTTAGCGTAGATAACATTTTCCCCAAGAAGGCTCAGATTCAATTTTTTCCATTTGAAGTTTTACTCAAAGGACACTGTAAAACTCAAAACAAAACAAAACATACATTAGTCTCTCACAAGAGACTCCAATACAGCTCATAAACATGTTATACACATCTCCAAGCATCAAAAACAACATCCAAAACATTGCACTAGCTTGATGCTAATGTATATGGAAAATTCCATTGACATGCTAGCGGTTAGCATACATCAAAACAACTTCGTTTTAAAGCAGAATTTGAAATTTCATGGCAGAGACTCATCGCAGTCACTCTCTGTAAACAACACTGAAAACTTCAAATGACAAAATACTCACAGGTAAATTTACCAACAGGAAGATAAAAGAGAACATTCAGGCTCATGGCTGACTTCAGGACAAACTCAAGATTCCAAACAACTGAAACACTGTCATAACCACTTCAACCAAGTACTGTCTGAGGCGCCACACTGAAGGACGTCTCAAAGCTTTAATTGTGCTCAGAGGAGAGAGGAGATTGATCGGAGGAACGATTAGCGGGGAGATACGAGAGCTGGCCTCATGGAAGTCTGACAGACACACCCCCATATGGGATATCACTCACTGATTGGACGCTGCAGCGGCTCACGCTTGAAGCTCTGAAACTTCTGATCACTGGAGTTTAATGAGAGAGAGTCAGTATCCAGAGGATAATCCTGAAACAGTTCATAAAGCTGGGGTTAAAGTAGTTTGATGAGTTTATCTAACTTTTTAGGTCAAATTCATCATCTAACAGAAAAATAATTCCTCGTCTCCTCTCTGCTCTCTTCATTTCCTTGTCTCCTCTCTCCTCTCTTCATTTCCTCACATCTCTCCCAGGCATCTCTGGTGGGAGGGACTAAGACGCAAGTGAATATTGCAAGTGGAGGAAGGAAGGATGAAACTTTGGCACTTTGACACGCACCCCCAGATGTTGGCTGCTGGACCGCTAATCATGAATGATGCATTCACTGAACCTTGTAATTCTCAAACACAAAATAACCCATCGTAACAGAAACACATTTCCATTATCTAACACCAACAACCCACAGGTGTGTGTTGGCAGGTATGTTGTTGTGACAATGCAACAGTGGTCTCTGTTTCTGGTTCCAGCTAAGCTTAACTTATCAACCATGGGTGGTGTTTGTCACTCTAGGCATCGCTCAACAGCAGTGGTGTAGTCGAGGGTATACGCCGGTATACACTGTATACCCACTTTTTTTTCAGTCAGCATTGCGTATACCCACTTCTAAATCGACTAAGTCACGATAATTTTATAATAGTGAGCAAATAGAAATGACAGATTTTTGGGTAAATAGAGTAGTCTTACATGTCACTGGTTCTAAAACTCTCTTTTTTACTGTACTACTTAAAAAAAAGGTACAAATTTAAGGTAAAAAAAAAATTAGAGTATACCCCCTTCTCAAGGGACCACTACACCACTGCTCAACAGGTAGGTATCAGATGCTCACTTCTGTGTGAGAAATCAGGGGTGTAGCATGACAGTGTGCAAAGCATAGACTGTATAAAATATGGGCATATGAACTTCCTTTCTTAAAGCTATAGGGCGCCTGTCAGTCACGTGAGCTGAGCAGAGCCTCTGATTGGACAAAAAAAAAAATCCCCCAAATCCCGCCAAATTAGTGTTTCAGACCCAAGCCGTTTTCTGAACCAGGCTGTAAATTTGTTTTTTAATGCCGTAAAAGTCTGTTTTTTTTTTGTTGTTGTTGTTGTTGTTGTTGTTGTTGTTGTGGTGGTGGTGTTTTTGTGACTTCTGGTCTTTCTGCAGCCAGCCTCTGGTGGATTCTCCATGAACAGCAACTTTTAGCACTTCAGCATAGGCCCCTTAGTGGAAAGTAGCCTTTTGGTTAACTCTGGCATATTTACTAAAGTATTAATTAATACTCATTCTTCCTAGAAATAATAAATAAACAAACAGAAAACTGAAAAAGCTGCACATGTAACTGCTTCTGATTGACTTGTGGAGTGCCATATGAAATGTGATCTTGATACTTTCAGTTACTATATATTTTTAATGTCAGTGAAACAGCAGGCAGTTTGTAGTGTGGTTATATTTATGTTGACATGGTTTAAAAAAAAAACAACAAAAAAACAACAAATGCTGGTATTAAAAAAAGTCCCAGCAGAGAGTGTTTCATTGGTTTCTCTGTTTTGTTGTTTGAGAAACAATATTTCCTGGAAGTGAAAAAAAAGACTTGTAATCAGTTTATTTGATATTTCTAGCTGTTCCCTTGGCGAGTAGAATAAATTCACCTTCACATGACATACCTTTTGCTGCGTCCCTGAAGTTGTGCTCCTCACTCTGCCCCGTCTCCATCACCTCGACCCCAGCAGCAAGCCACCTCTGGGACCCCTCCAACCTCAGCACAGCTTCAGCCCTCATCAGAGTTCAGCAGCAACACGGAGCTCAAGGACATCTCAGCTTTGTCAGGAAGTTTTGGGTTTTTTTTTCTTGTCCATTCAGCTCCTTCTGTCACTTTTGAACACGTGTTTCTTTATTTATCTTCTTCTGCATCAAAATCTCATTAGTTTCCCCTCCTGATAAACGGTGGATTTTATGGTCGCTTCAGGAAGCGTCTGTCTACATATCAAACAGTTTAGCACAAAATGAGTTTTAGAGCGTATTAAGTTCTTACCTAAATGTACATTTACCCAGAGAAGGCATCACATTAAGAGGGAATAAACACTTTACAAATTAAAAAAAAAAAAACATTAATTGAAGGATTTTGAAGTTGTTTTAGAGGTCTAAAAAGTAAAAGGTAGGCCTTGTGATGGCTTCATAATTTTTTAATGATTGTTGGATTATAAAAGAGGAGATTTAATCTTTTTATAGACAGAATATACCGTTAAATCACTTACAGCCTGGACTGCACTTTAAAAACGAGGAGCTGTGTTGGAAAAAAAAAGGCTTGATTTAAAAAAAAGGGGCTGGTGGTCTGCTCTGGCTAAACACCTGCCATGAACTCCAACACCCATTATCCCCAACCTTTAGAAACCCCCCCTCACACACACACACACACACACACACACACACACACACACACACCAACCCTTCACCCCTCCTTGACTCTAAAAGTCAAAAAAGCAAAAGGACAGCTGACTGACACACAGAGGGGGATTAGTCACAACAAATCACATGCTTGCACGCACACACACACCCTTCCTCTCTCACCCACTCACTCTCTTTCTCTCTCTACGTCCACACAAACACACGCTTTCTTCTTCTGATGCAGACTCAAGATACCGGCTCCTCTGAGATCACCTGCTGCTGCTGCATCAAACCCAGACGCTGTCCCTGTGACGTCCCCCTCACACACAGAATAAAAAGTCTTTCTATGACTGCGTTACCACTCACACAAACCCACACACTTCACTCACACACACACACGTAAGGAGTGTCTGTCTATCCAGTTAAACCCAACCCAGTGTGCAGACAGCGTGGAGAAGCTATCTCCTCTAAGGCAACATTAGCCTGGGAGACTGCAGAGAGGACAGAAAGAGGAGGGACACTGAGGGGACGAGGAAAGGATACTTTGGCTTTATAAAGAAGGACAAGGAGGACAGATCACAAACCTTAACATCTGGGATGAAAGAACACACCCTCCCCATGCTGCTGTCTCCCTCTCTCGGGCTCGCTCACTCCGTTTTGTAAAATGTCATGACAACGCAGGAGCCTCTTCTCCATAAAAAATGTACAATGCTTGTCGTAATTAGCATAAAACACACACACACATACACACACATACCCACACACAGGAGACATGCTGAAGCCCACTGAATATTTATGTAAAAAAAAAAGTTTGAGAACAGCTTGTGCATTGTTCGTCTTTTATTTCCTCTGATCACACGTTGTCACAAGTGTTGGTCTGGATGAACACGCGGATCGTTAAATTATTAACATAACGCTTAGTCACAAGAACAGATGCAAAGAAGGAACAGATGCTAACATGTGTATGTGATAGTGCATAAGGGAGAGAGGATGGATGTTTGAGGATAACAAAACAGGACTGACGTTTATTAGAAAAAAAAAAACACACTTTCATTTTTAGAACGCTGATGGAGGAAAGTGATGCTTTCTTGAGGATGATCTGGTCCATGTTTTGGCTGTATGAAGCCTGCTGTGTCCCGTCGCTGTGTGGCTGGCACTGCCTCCCTACATGCTCACGAGAGAGAGAGAGAGAGAGAGAGAGAGAGAAGGTAGAAAGAGAGGAGAGGAAAAGAAGAATCAAGGGTGTCTAAGTCTCTCTCAGGGTAGTGTGTTCGGTGCCTCTTGTCTGGTTCGGTTCTCCACAGGGGTTTGAGGGTTTGTGTCTCAGTGCTGACTCACTCCTCACTTCTTCCACGCCGGTTTGTTCTGTTCTGTTCCGTTTGTCTGTCTGTCAGTCGATAGTAAGTAATCCCACGTCATAAACTCTTCATTACTCCGTCTCTCTCCTCCTTTCTTAACCGCCAGTCCTCAACTTGTTCTGCAGGAGCAACAAAACACACACACACACAAAACAGGTATTAGAGAAACAGAGTGGCAAATAAAAAGGATACTGCACAGATAAAGAAGACGCAGAGGCCTGAGAGAGTGCAATAAAAGGGTGAAGAGGACGAAGTGAGTGGGGAGGAAAAAAGACCCGAGGGCAGCGGATTCCATGTTTGCGATAAGTGCAACCACAAATCCCCAGCACTCTTTGTCAATAAGCATTTGAAGCAGCCTACAGCAGCTGATGCCAATGAAGAAAGCTGCCAGAGGAGAGGAGAGGACGGAGTGAAGAAAACACAGAGGAGGAGGAAAAACAGGGACAAAATCAAAGGATTTGCTAGAGTGAATTAAAAAACAAAAAACAAAAAAACAAAACAAAAAACTGACCATTGCTGTTTTGTGAACAACTCAGTATCACACAGTCAAAACACTGGATGAAACCAAGCAGGTCGTGGCTGACATGTAACCATGAGACTCTGAAATCTGGCTCCTTTTGCAGAACTAAACCCACTGAAGAACAGATTCCAGTTTGTTCTAGTATGTGATTTTGGTGCTTTGTTGAAACAGAAAATTGTTCAAGTCCAATAGGAAACCTTGACAAGGAAGCAGAATTCTTTTGTTAAAATCTAAAGTTGTGTCAATTCTCAGGCTCACACTCCTGATTCGACAGGAGGCAGGAGGGCAGCTGCTGCTGTTTGAGCCAACAAGATCAGACGCTGAAGTCAAGCTTTGCTCCACCTTTTACCAGGTAGAGGAAGCTACTTTCACTCCTCTCTGTCGCTCCAGCTGTGAGGGAGGAGTGCTGACTGGGATGTACTCACACTCCCAGCTCCAGCTGTTGACCAACCAGAGAGCAGGCAGCAAGGTGTGTGATGCACTGATTCACCTGTGTGCAACAGGGTGGGCAGTGTGGTCTGTGTGATAGTCAGATCGCCTGTTTCTGTTCCTGTTCGTTTTATTACATCAGTAAGATGTTATATTGGAGTCGATACATGTTGCCGTGTTTTAAACAGCAAATATTTGACTGAAGAATGGAAAGGAGTTGTCAAAAAAGCTTAAGAGTACGGCAGAGCCAGCAGACCAGCCACAGGGCTTGTTAGAGCCTGAGATGTATCAACAATCCAAAAGTAACAAGTTGTTCTATTTGGGGTTTAATTACCTTTGTTTTTATAATATTTTGGGGTTGATGTTGTCACATTTTGGGTCATTGTTACAAATCAGGCTCTAACAGGGTTTGCAGTCTGCGTCACTTTGGCGCTTTGTAACATTTTGGAAAAGGTGTATGTCAGGCTATGCTTGTAGATTTATGGCGTACCCAAAACTGTGTGGCCTGCCTGGCAAAATATGCATATTTGATAGGATAGAAGGATTTGGGTGTCTCCATGAAGAGGAAGCTGAAACTTCTTGTTGATGCGTTTGGACGGGTTGACTTTGATTTTGGAAAATGGAAGGCTTAAGTTAGGTTTCTTCAAACAGGACCTGTTGCTGCTGTGACTATGCTAGTCCTTTGTGGACTGAGTTGAAAACTTCTGTGAATCTTCAGTTGGAAACTTTCTATGGGTTTTGGGGATTTTTTTTTTTGGGTGGGTGGGGGTTTCGGAAAGTAACAGGAGTTTTCAGTAAGTTATATTAACAGCATTTACCTGGCCATATATGTGTAAATGACCAGGCAAATATTCAACATCTTGGTATGTAATAAACATGCAGACCTGTCTAATTCAACATTTTGAAATCAAGTTGATAAAAAAAGAATTCAGAAATTTTTTGAGAAAAAATGTTCCCGTAATTTTTAGAAAAATTCTTTTAAGTTGAAGGCAACAAAACCCTGAAAATGTCCAATATTCCTGAGCTAAAATTCCCCCCAAAAAACCTCAGGATTTCTTTTCTAAAATTTACCAGAAATTTTCCACTCATCCCAACCCTTTTAGAGACAGAGAAAAATCTGCATGCACCCAAACGGTCGCTCATATGAAATCTAAAGTAACCATATCCATTTGTAAACATTGTTCCAAATAATTATGCAGGTTTCAGTCCTGTGAGAATTTTAAAATCTTTTTTAAACAGTCATTTTCAAATGTATTAAAAGTCTTATAATGAGTATATTTCTTTGAATCTGTCAGTAATATTACGTTTTCAAAGGAAGGTGTGCCAAATTAACACACACGTTGGTGGCACAAGTTTATAACTAGTGAAAAATAAAATGAGCACTTTGTTCAACATTTTATTGATTGAAAATTATATTTTCCACATTTGTTTTCAAACTTCAACAAAAACAACAGTTTTGTTAACAACTGTATAAATAATAAGGCGTGTTTGATATGAGCTCCTTTCCCTTCACTGAGGCTCTGGAGTCGCTGGTTTACTTTGACGTTGTGAGCTGCACCTTGTACGGCTTCCTAAAGCTGCTCTTCTGAGCAATATCTCTCGCCATTATCTTTTTTATTACTGACCACAAGTCGTCAGTCGGGTTGAGCAGATAAAGCGGTTCATGAGGTGATCTTCTTTAAAGCGCACATCTTTAAAGATGTCGACCAGTGCTGAGAACGATGTGAGACGTGACAGTGCATTGTTATTCATGAACACGAGCCTCTTCTTCACTTTAGTTGGTCGTCCTTTCCACCATATAAGGAAATATGTCTGCAGTATAGAGCAGGACCTGACAGTACCTGAAGCCCACTCCTCTGTTCCACTGAGTCCAGATGTTTTTCTTGATGTATTTTCTTCAGAGGACGTCTACAAAATAAACTAATAACAGCCAAACACAACCCAAAAACACTCTTTGGTGTAGTTTAAAACCCCATAAAGTTTTTAATCCTTTTTACTTGATCATAATGTTTTTATGATCGTAAGAAGCCAAAGTTGAAATTGATCAAAGTTCAATGAATTGTCCAGCTCTAGAACATTCTCCAGTAAACACTCCTGTTTGGCTCTGATGATCAGGAGGATTGTGTTTTAACCTTTTTTTAAGCGTTTGATTCCCCTGAACCTGAAAGCCAGTTGGTATGTGTTGAAAGTGATTAATACATAAAAATCAAAAGTGAGGATAAATATAAGGAATGTTTTTTCATTGCTGTATTACACTGATTTGTGAAGATGGTTGGAAATCAAAAGGAAGGTTTTAGGTAATAAAGCATGAGCTGGTGTCTGGAGGACGCATTAAACCATTTCAAAGTATTTTCTTTTCTTTCAGGAGCTCCGCTGATTGAAATGTCACCCTAAAGATGATTTTAAAGCAGTTATGAGTCAGCCTCTCCTTGGCAGGCTGAACACCTGCTGAAATCACACACAGAGATCCAGTTCAGCCGCTTTGAGAGTAAAAAGGAGACAGAGGGGTCAGTCTTAAAAAAATGAAGCGTAGAAGGAAAAGATAGCAAGCGAGAGGCGGTCATGCGACGAGAATATGGAATGAGGAGGCAGCCAGTGGATGGAGAGATGGGCCTGCGTGATAAACTCTTTTTTCAGAGAGGGAGAGGGAGACTTTATCTGTCCTTCGACTGCCTCTTCCTCACAGTTTGCTATCTTAAGTGCTGAATGCATTAGAAATGTGACAAGTGGATGGAGGGAGCGAGGAAGGAACGGTGGCGGGGCACAGGGGGACAGAGGAGAGCAGAAGAGGGTCTAAATGTTATCACTGACCGACGCGATAAGAGGCTAATTATCTGTGACAAAGGCCGGCTGTCTGTGCCGAGTCCAGATGAGGGGTCAGGATTGTAAAACTGAGATTTGGGGGATTTTAATCCTCACTGAGATGCCATCTTGGACTTCCCTATCCCCCGCCTTTAGTTTTTCAGTGGACGATTCAAAGGGAAGGACGAAGAAGGGCATTTGGCTGTTGGAAAATCACTTTTGAGTGTGTTTTCCAGAAAGGGCACAGACACAAGAGACGCTCTTAGAGGTCATGTTTGGATCTCCTGACCCCTCAAAAGTCAAAGCCATGTCCTTTAACATTTGATCTTCCTGCTGGGCTCTGATAAAACTGTGTAAACATCCTAATCTTCAGGGTCTATCAGCCAGCTTCAATCCAAATGCATCTCTTCCTTTTGTTTTTGTGTAATTCTGTGCATTATTCCCTTAAAGCCTTATCGCAGAGCTGTTTTTCTTTTTGCACTTAATGACTTTAAAAAGCGAGTCCCCCACCGATAAGCCACAGACACACAGGAGTGTGTGTTGTGATTGCCGCAGGGTGATAAACACAAGCGGATTACCATATCATCTCAGGCTTGCTTCTAAACAATTTACAACATCATAACAGCATCCGGACTGTGAACGCACCATGCTGCATCCTGACGAGGCTACAGGTATCTCTGTTAAAGGCACGCGCGCACACACAATGAATAAAACATTGTGCAATTTACATGATGTATGGCTTCAAAACCTGCCAGCATCTGACTCCCAGATCTTATACGAACACGCACACCAGACATAAAACTCAGTTTCCTTCATTTCCGGCAAAAACAATGCAATTGTAAAAAAGATAATCTAATAGAAAAAGCTCCATGAATTTGAATTAAGATGCGTATAAGGGCAATGGATGTTGCATACGGCAAAGTGAGAGAGGTGGAATCAAGTTAATATCAACCTGAGTGACATCAGTTTTACCGTTCAGTGTGTGACTGAGGGCAGAAAAACATTTACACCTGTCAATGAAAGACAAGTGCTCCAGAGATAAGGATGGTATCCAACTAGCAGCGGCTACTCCTTTGGTCTTATTACATTAAAACACACACACACAGACAGCCGGGGGAACGCCGGTGTCAGCAGGTATTATGGAAATAGATTGTAAGGTTTAAACTGCCTATTTAGAGTGAGCTTTATGCAGGCGCCAGTGGCACGGTGGAAATTATATTCTGTCTAAAAGCAAGGAGCTGCTGCATGTAAATGGATGCCAGTGTGCATGTGTGTGTATATTTTACTAATTCATTTATACTTTGAGAAGGAAATGGCTGCTCTACATTTGCTACCACACACATCTATGAAACTATGACGTATGCTAAAGCAAAACACACAGCAGTCCACTCTGTGATACACATCGATTCAACTAAAAACTACACAAGATTAGGAGTCACCACAACTTACAAATCATCTGTCCATGAAGGTGCATGTATGTACCTTTCATTCTTTTAGAGAAAAGAAAAACATTATTTTGGTTTGATTTGATTTTAAGAATTAAAATTCAAGTTGTTGTGTTATCTGATCTTTCCTCCCTGTTGTTCTCGGTTAAAAAGCATTTATTTCACTTGACAAGCATCAAAAACACACAAAGCACTCAAATGCAATAGATACCAGTGACTGGTAAAGCAAATTAGTCCAACTTAAATATAAAGAGTTCAATACAGACCTGTTTGGCATTGTTGACACACTTCAGGTAAAGAGCTGCGATATTGGAGCAGTTGAGGGTTTTTCCGACGTTCTCTCTGTAGCATGCCAAGATCTGGCCCTGCAGGTCTGAGCACACTGGGTACATCTCGTACCGCCTACAAAGGACAGAAGAGAAGACAAATACCATGTGAAACTAGGAGAAGAGATGGTGCATGGTCTGCCTATGAAAAGCAGTTTGGTTTGTTTACATGAGGTAATTAAATAAAGGCAGACTCTCTGATTCCTGCCCAGAGACAACAGACATCAGTAAATTAGAAAATGGCTAACTCTGGTACAGTTTAATGACCGTACACTGTTCCTGTCAAAACAAACAAATAATAACAACAAGGGTAGTTGACTGTGGAAGCATCACTGTGGAGAGGGACGGTTTTTGCTACGGGCAACATGGGCGACTGGCCAAGTCACAATCTACATGAGGGAGCATGACTGCTCTGAAAAAAAATAAATAAATAAAATAAAATAAAATTTAAAATTTAAAATAAATAAATAGAAAAATAGTGAAGTAGGTGCAGGGGTGCCCGTATTGATGTCATCACTGTTGAGAGTCATGTATGCAGGTTCTGTGTGTCACTGTCAGAAGAAAAGGTAAGGGGGAGGGGGGCAGGCCATACTTAAGTTTCAGCCAGCCCTTCAACTCCCCTACATCCTTTTGTGGGTGTAGTCGCTCAGTCACGTCACTCAGCAGCAAACTGCTGGTCCCATTTGGCAGAGAGAGAGGATCACTGTTTGGGGCTATTTTACAGCTGAATACCAAAATACTGCAAACTACGATGTTTTCGCAAAACAAATAAGGTCCTGTGACGACACCACAAACTTATACAAACATCTAAAAACACAGCGAAAAGGGAACTCAGAGCACCAAACAGAGGGCGGAGGGAGAGAATCCTCAAGCTACAACCAGACCCCAGGCTCCAGACCCCAGGCTCCAGACCCCAGGCTCCAGACCCCAGGCTCCAGACCCCAGGCTCCAGACCCCAGGCTCCAGACCCCAGGCTCCAACAGAAGTCACGAGCAGAGTCCTTTCAACTTTATCCAGGTAGTTAATTTATGGAAATGAAAGTAAGATTACGTCCACTCCAACATTAGTTCATGATTTTTTAAAGTGTTATTGTTCTTCGTACTTGTTACTTCAGAAAACTCATTACATACTATTGAGACAGTCATATAATATATTCAACCAGTGAAAGAATGTATTAAACATTTTGTATATTTTTGGGGGGAGGGACAGTTCGCCCAGGGCACGAAACTAGCCAGGACCACCTCTGAGTGTGGAAGTTTTTTTGCGCTGCAATTAAATCTTTGAAATGCATGGGGCTGTATGACAGGATGTCCTAAACTTGTCACACTTTGTGTGAAATGTATCATGCTGTAACTTTAAACATACTTTTTTGTTTTTTTCTGGGCAGGAAAACGCTTCAAGTCTTCCTATTTTTTAATATTTTGATTTTTTATGTTAGGCTGTGTTTCTTTTGCCTGCATGAAACAGGCTTCTATAGGAAAGTAATCAAGGTATTAAAAACTGAGTCTGAGTGATAAATGTAAGTGAAAGAAAAGTGGTAAAGAATAGTAAATAGTAAAGAAGCAGTTGATTAGACGGTGCTCTGGAACTGACAAAGTGAGAATTTTGTCATCAGTTGAATACTTGTGATTTATTGATCATAAATGAATGTCTAAGAGTTGAAAAACTTAAATACATGCAAACAAAAACAGCAATAGGCTACTCAGGGGTACAGCTGTTAGTGCTGATGCAGATAGAAGGTTCCTGGTTCAATTTCTAAGAGGGGCAGTTACCCATCTTACTTTCATTACTGGTTCTTATATTTGTTGGTTCATACACTCATTTGGTTGAATATATTCTTGTTGTAATGTTTGCCCGATCCCACTAGCTGCTGTTACACTGTAAACTTCCTTGTTGAAGGCCGAATAAAGGATTATCTTATCTTTCTGTGTAGAGTCTGTATGTTCTCTCCGCACATGTTTGGGTTTTCTCCAGCTTCCTCCCAAAGTCCAACAACATGTTTGTCAGGTGAATCGATGGCTCTAAATTGTAAATGTAAGTGAATGATTGTCTATGTGTTAGCTCTCTAGGGACCTGTCCACCTGCCTTGTGCACAGCGACAGCTGGGTTTGGGTCCAGCCCTCCCCAACCCCAAACCTGAACAGCAGTGAAAATAACTGATGTCTGGAGGAAAGCTGCAGTATTCTGACATCTAATATCTTGACTAGCAAAGTAAATTTTTCATAATTTCTCCACCCTCCAAACTATCCATTATAAAAGTATGGGTAGTTAATTTTCTTTGGCTCAAGTGAGTCATCATTGCAGTTCATTTTGAGACACAACAAGAAAATCAGTTCAAAGAGAAGCCGAACAAAGTCACACTGCTGGATACAAAAACAGGCACTTATTTCAGGAATGCATCACAAGAACACCGCAGCACACAGTACGTGTACACCCCCAGCCTTTCTCATTAACACCTCCACCACCGTCCTCTGAAAACCTGAAGCAAGTATGAAATATACTGTATCTGCTGCAGGAAAGATCAAAGGTTAATCTAGCCTCTGAACTCCACTGTCACGACCATACTGATGTGCGCATTACAACTTATCGACAAAGGCCAGAGGGCTTTCTGCAAACAGACAATAAGAAGTGTCACATATAACATCGGATACTGGATCTGTGTCCTTTAGAGAGAGATCCATCAGGGCAGGGGGACAGCATGAGGGAGCAGCTAGCTCTACAGATCAATGTGACATGGAAGGAAAACAGGAGAACAGTGTTCGGTTCCATCTAGTCAAGCATAGGGCTAACTTATCATAATGTGATGCTAATTCTGAAGAGTTGACACAAATGACAAGAAATTATTTCTCATTTTTAAGTTTTATTTTAAAAACAAAAGCCAAACAAAGAGAATGTTAACGATCAGGCGATTGGTGCCCTGATGAATCCATTTATTGATACAGGGAGACTTTCTAAGAGTGTCAGCCATTGAATTCAGCTTAGCTGTCACCTTGGGCTGGTCTGAATAGCTCCTCAATGTCTTCAGGACTCAATATGCATTCTTCTTTAAGGCTGCGAATGCTACTCTGCTGGATTTGAGGATGCACAGTGTGATATCTGCACCTCCAAGACTACACTTGACGCCTGCAACAGATTTAGCTCCATTATGACTGAGATGCTAACACTTTTAATGGGAGATACTATGCTAAACTTCAGTGCTTTCAAATGGTACTCTTATGTTAGATGCATGCATGCATTGGCTACTTTATCCAGTCTATGAAGTGCGATGTACCACCGTCTCCCAACGTTAACTGCTTTTGTCTGTCTCTCCACACACCCCATAAAAACCAATAATGATGACACATGCGCATGCTACAGCTATTATGCTAATGGCAGTGTCATCGTTTTGTTCACACCAGTGCTCAGGACACTCCATCTGCCTCACTAAATGCCTCACATGAGTGTGAAAGAGAAAAAAGGGTTTTTTGCCTGTCAGCACTCTGCTGATCTCAAAGGAATATTTGGGAAGGGGGGGTTGGGGTGAAGCTGAGCCCCTGTAGTCAGAATCAGATGTTTGATTTGCCCCCCAGTGGGAGGAATTACTCCCTTTGGAAACAAAGCAAGGAATTGGTGGCACAGGTCATTAAACAGGGTGAAATGCAGCAGGAAGCTGGTGCTCAGGAGATGTGTACATATGTGCATCCCCACATGGTCGTATATGTTAGAAGAGGCTGGAAAAATCTATAGTCCTTGTAAGTGCAGGTCAGTGACAATTTGTAACAACTCTAGAGGTGCTCTCCACACTTCAGTGGTGTGATTAATCAATACTCTTAGTCATTCACAGACCAATACAGTTATCAGAGCCAAAGACAGTGGAAGAGAAATACTTCAAAGAATTAACAGCCCATTCAGAGTTGTAAAAACACTTCTTAGCTTTTCCTGCCAAGACTTCTATGAGGACATCAATAGCTCTCTCATGTCTGTGCAGTACTTGTAAAGCTCCATCAAGAGGACAGTTAGCTTGACTGATGGCTTGCCACAGAATCTTCTTTTAGTAGTACCATTAACAGACTGCAAACCCACAATCTCTGCATACTGCCATTTTCTTTTTCAAAGCATTCAAGAACGCATTACTTTGCTGTTGGCTGATTTGATACATTTGTTAAAATGAGCATATATATCTGTCTGAATTAAAAACACATTTTACACACACGGACTGTATTTAGTATGGATATTGTCTCTGTCATCACTTACTGGTTTCTGCAGAGGACGGTAAACCAAAAGACATTGGTCGCCATATTGGAAATACTCAAACAAAATAGCTCCTGGCTGATTTAGGGAGTATTCACAGCTGGCTTGTTTGGGGCAGTTGTTCTGAAATGAATCTAAAGTCCAGTTCATTTGGTCATTTGTGAACACAGCAATCGCACTCGGATGCAGGACAAAACAAGCAGGTTGAGATAGTCTACTAACACAACTAACTTATAACTGTGGTTCACACTGTAGTATTAGGGGGGCAGTAATGTGATTCGTTGCCAACTGTTCAGTCAAAACAGTAGAAGAAGAAGTAGAAGAATCATCAACTGCAGAAGAAGAAGAGAAGGTGATGCAGCTATGATTACCGTATTGATCCAAATATAAGAAGACCCCTTTTTCCAAAACTGATTTTTGAGAAAAAGGCTCTTCGATGACAAAATCTTGTTTTATCATGAAGAATGTTTGCACGTTCAGAACTCTCCTCTGCTCTCTGTGTCGTGCTCAGCAGAGTTGCGCTCCTATTCCTGACCAATGAGAGAAAAGTTTGATTGCATGTGGCTTTTGTTTACAACTGTGGACCACAAGAGACTTTTGGCGTGTGAACACAAACAAACCAAGTGACAACTACAACAAGTTCTATCAGTTTTGCCCCAAAATTGGGATAAAGCAAATGAGTCACAGGTGTGAAAACACCCTTAGAAGCAGCAAAGAGGTGAAGCTAAGGTCGTACAGCTTGTTGGCTGAAATACAGCTAGGAAGCAGTTGCCTGTCATTAAAATCAGCCATGCCTCTTATTATGAGTAATTTTGCAGGCTTACTCAAAGCTAATGACATTTCCAACAGACCCTTTTATTGTTTGTAAATACGCTGCTCATGTATTTTGGTAATGGAAATATTGTAGAGTACAATAGTTTGCAAAAGCTACAGGATGGGGTTAACCAAGAAAATCCAAAGTTGTAACACAGACAACCTCACTTTGAATCAGTGAGTGGAGAAATATTCAGAGGTCAGACTTTTATTGGAGAAACCCAGTGGTTAATTCAGAGAGGGGTTTCAGCAGACAAGTTGCCTGATGCTTATGATAACATTATCTGTGGACACGTGAAGAACATCAAGACGTGAAACTGTGTCAAGAAGACCATTAAGTATGTGACCTGGGTCCTAACAAATGAGCCAGAAAACTACTCAGACAGTTAACTGCAACAAACATATCTAGGTGAGCATGACTTGAACTGCTAATCAGCAAAGTTTAAAGAAGTTTGAGAAAAAAACAGTAGTTTAGTTGTAAACATTAAATTTGCTTCAATATTCCATAATTTAAACTTTAACGCATCATGTACCTCACCATATACTGTATATTACTAACTTCAGTCAAACCTGGTCAACTGAGGTTAGATACAGAAACACATGCAAAAGCTCGTAGCCACAAACATCACCGGTGTTCTGGTGTAAAGTGTGACCTTGTAAACCAGTGGTTGTCAGCCGAACCTTTAGTTTTCTCTTGAAGACATGGCCTTACTTATGTAATTATTTATTACATTGAAATTTTAAATAAATAAGGATGTATTCACAAGGAGTCCTTTCATGTTCCAACAGTGGTAACCTTCTCAATCACGGTCACGTTTGGTTGAAGGTTGCCTGTTAGCATGGTAACTCTTAACTCTATAACACTGGTTACACTGGAACAGTCATAAAACTGTCTGGATCTGCAGAGGAGAATCAAACAACCACAAATGTGCTCACATCATTATGATGATGCAGGTTGTAAAGAGGTCTATGGAGTTTCATTGGCTTTCAGCCTCAAGTGGATACTCGAAGAACTTCTCACATTTTCATTGCATTTGAACACACACAGTAAACAAATGTTTAGATGCAGGTCAAACTTTTTTGCGGGTCTAGTAATTGCAGTGGTTGGTGGTATGCCCAAATAGCATACTGACCGCCAACCTCATTTTAGCCTGCGTCTGACACCCTCACACAAGACCACAGCTTGTTGGGTTATGAACTAAACAAAAAATGTTTACAAAATGATGATAAGTGGGCTTTAGAGGCTTGAGATATATTGACCATGCAGTTTAAAAAGTCTCATAAATCTTGTTATCCAACTTTTAACAAAGACCTCAGAAAGTATTCATCGCAAAATTTTGAATCTTCTCTTTAGAGCTGGTTGGTTAATTCTCTAATTCCTTTGTTTTCAGGCTAGACTGCAACATCGTGCTTCTGTATATGGAGGAGGATCTGCATTTGAGGATCCACTGGGGAGAGATTCAGTCATTTGCTAGCAGGCATGACAAGGCCATTGCTCTGCGTCAGGGTATTGAACGATGACAGCAGCGCTAGCAGAAATCACTGCCATCCTATTCCTATGGATCCTGGCGCTCGTTTATTACCGCCTATGGGCTCCTACGGGGACCAGAGGAGCCACATACACCCACTAATTACTTTCTTAAGCGTTTGCGTTAATGCCAGGTGCATCCTGCTGATACAAACCACTGTGTTTATCACCAGTAATGGCCTCTGAGAGAGAGAGAAACGAGGACATAGCAGAGGAGGGAGGGAAGAAAGGGAATGAGGAGGGGTTAGTTGGGTAGAAATGAACAGAGTATTTCTTGATGAGGACTCAGACGATGGTACTTCTATTTCTGTTCTTGCTTTCCGATTTTTTCTGTGGTTATAGGGGAAAGGAGCCAGTGGCTGAGTTAATCATAGAGACAATAACACTGTCACACACACTCTGTGGAGACACACTGCATTCCCTATCATCTATCATTAAGATTAACATTAAGTTCCTGCTGCTGAGCACACGGAGCGTGCAGGAAAGACTATAAACCTCCCCCCTCCTCCTCGGTTCCACATTAGGGTCACCTCATGTCATTTAGCATAGTCGAGCTAGTTTAATACAGGAAGGTAAAAAGACATTAAAACAATAGACCTGTCATATGGAGAGTGTGAGGGAAATATGATGAATGTGATTCTTTAATATAGCGACAACCAGATCTACTATTAGCCTGCCTGGGTCTGAGCAGTGACTTCTGTTTCCTCTCCATTTGAAAACGTATTATTTAGTTCATTATTATTATTTTTTTAATATGTTCAATGTTGGTTTCCATAAATTTTTTTCCTGTAAGTTTTCTATAATTTATTTTGAACAATGCAGAACCAGTCAACCACACAAAACTCAACCCACAAATCCTACATAACCAGTTCACAATGTCACTTCCTACTTTCTTCCTTTAATTGTTTCTGGTGGTCACGGTCTGGAGAACTGGCATCAATAACAGCTTAACAATAATAGTTTCATTAGTTTAGATTTAGGTTTATGTTTGTGTTTTTATTTTTCAGAGAAACTTATTATATCAAAAATTGAACCATGTGAGGCATATTGTTCTACAAGATTGAAAATGATCAGTAAAGTTTGATTTTGTATTCGGACTGCAATTTTTTCCGTAACCGATTACTTTAATGACTCTTCTTGCAACTAATCAAGTAATCTCATAAGAAATGTTACATGTTTAGCTATTTTTTTCTATAACCTGTATTTTGTCTTTACTGCTGTAACAATACAAAGTTCCCTGCTGAAGTAATGAAGAAGTATTAACCTGTTTTCTGATAACAAGGCCTAAATAGGTATAACTTAAGTTCATAACACTGCGTAATGCACAGATCATATGAAATGGAACTACTTTATTTAATAACTTTGCATGATCCACTAATTTGCACTCTGGATGTGAAGGGGTGAACATCTCTTGTTCTGACTGCAGCTGGGAGGGACTGCTGTGTGAGGACTGAGCTGCCGGTGAATGCTTTGGGATGGGGGAGGGACCGACAGCAGCACACCGAGGGAAGAGTTGGAATGATATGTGCTTTCATGTCAGAGTCTCCAAAAGTCTCAATCACACCAAAAAAGTAGCTAGATTTGTCGCTAGGCGCTTTTTAAAAACTTAGTTATGGGTGAAGATTTGTGCCAATAAAAACTGAATTTTAATTATTATACTGAATTTGAAAAATATGATCTGAAATCAAATTTAATGTTTTGAGCCGATAAATTAAACAAAGCTGGATGCAAATGGTCCACACTGTGGGAATCATTGTGATTGTAAATATAGTCCAAATCAACAACACATAATCCAGTTCACATGTAACCCTCCCATGAGCAGCAAGTTTATTCATAAACACTGAGGATGTATCTTATTCCCAAAGCAACACTTCTGTTTTAAACTATGTTAAAATGACTTACAAGACATGACACAGTGGGGATTTTGAACATTTTTGTCTGCAGGATTTGTTCCGAATGTTAATATTTTTGGTGTACTGGAGTTTGTAATATATTTGTGTGGGTCATTAAGAGAAGGGGGCATTGAGCAAGTTGCTCCAAGGTCAGAAGCGTTTGGCTTCTTTTCTTGACAATAGACCCACATTAGACCTCTGCCATGTGAGTAGTTTCTTTCTCAGACTGTTTAAGAAGCTCAGTAACTCAAAACTTCAAAAATTTAACAAGGAAAAGTCTTCAAAACATGTTGGCATAGATTTTTGTCTTGTTGCTTGATGCTTAAAAATCTACCTTGTGACTCAGTTTAGGGAGAGAAGTCTTGTTGATGATACTCCTGACTTGCACACAAACAACCACACAGCACTGGGTCAACACAAACTTGCACACCAACATAAACATCACAGTTGATTTCTTCAAGTTATAGAAAAAACTATTGCCAATAAAGGCGCATCTTTCTCTCCCTTTTGTTTACCATCTCCATCCACCCTTCATTCCCTCCCTTAATCCCCAGAGGTTCATGGGATATTAAATAAAAACACTATGTGGCTGCAGACAAAACAGAGCCAGATACAGCTGGTTATTATTTGCTCTGTGTGTGTGTGTGTGTGTGTGTGTGTGTGTGTGTGTGTTTGTGTGTGTGTGTGTGTGTGTGTCAGCGTTGGACCGCAGAGACAGTAAATCTAAACAGTCATATAGGGGTCTCGCCTTGTGCCACTGGTAGCAGCAAAGGTCTCTATAACACCACCTTATCAACCCCACCCCCTCTAACCTTAGACACACACACACACACACACACAAAATATCAAGCAAGTCCCTGTTGTCTTGATGCTCTGATATGAATGAAAGGGAGGGGTGAGCATGGTTCAAATATCTACATTACAGTTCTATCTGCTGTGCACCATAAATCACAGAGAAAGAAGGAAAAAAGAGCAAGAATAAAAAAAAAAGATCTGAGGGTAAAAAATGATTTATTAGAGGGAGACCAAGACAGACTGTGTTTGTGACAGAAAAGAAAGCATGAGAAAGAAAGAGACAAAGACAACAGAAGAGAGGAACTGAAGACAGATCAGACCACTTTACTTCTTACTTTGACTTTAAATATTACTCATGGTGATCTGAGGAGAAATATGAATGGATGACAAATGTGCCATGGCAGGCTGCCGAGGTTAATCACCATGTGGGAAACACCTCCACTACAAAGCCTTCACCTGCCTTACGTTCAGATTAAATGCTTTGACGTCCATATTGGCTGATGGGGGAACCAATGACAAACATCAGCCAGTAGAAGTGATTGAACCTTTGTTTTAATTAGACTGATGAAGTTACTTATTGGTCAAACTTTGGTGACAGAGGGCAACGAATGCTGTGCACACATGTATGTTTTAGAAGAAGAAAAGGTCGGCAGTATTCACTCCGTTTGGTTTTGGCTTTGTTTGTGTTCGTTCATCAACATCCACCGGCTTCCTTTACAGGAGTGGGACAACAGGTCAACTGAAGTCACTTGACCAAGGATTTCCAGTGTGTCCCAACACAATAATTAACCTCACCTCATTTATAAGGTCTTTATTGGCCTCTTAAAACATCTAACCTGTTGACTTCAGGCCAGGCTCTGATCAGTATCATGGCGTGTTGATGCAGCTTGGTCAAATACAATGTAGCATCAACTTGGTGGGCTACAATCTAATAATCACCCAGGAGTGGGACTTCCTGCACAAAATATTCAATTCTAACGAGTCTAGCACTGATAATGTGTTTAAATCCTGCACTTGTTTTAAATATTCATTATATGGATCGGTATAACACATAGTGAATGTTTGTATGGTTGTGTATGTAATATTTTTATTTTCCTTTTTTTTTTTTCAACTGTTTGCACCAACAGACCAAGACAACTTCCTCAACTCTTAAAAGCCTGAACCATCAAAAATAGCCAGAAATTTTTTGTTTTTTGAACTGAGATGTTTATTAACCATTTTAACAAAATCCATCAAAAAATTTTTTGCTATATCATTTTAATTATGATATTTTTTTTTGTATCATATTTTACACATTGGGCAGTTTTTAGTAATTATGCATTCATTCAATGCAGAAAACACTTATTTTTAAAAATGAGTAACAATTTAGATGTTATTTTTCCTGTAAATTTTAGAAAATTAGCAATGATTTTCCTGAAAAAAAAAAGAGTGTGGATCATTTCTGGGGATCTGCCATTTTGAAAAGGACCAAAATACATCTTAACTTCAGACGCCTCACAAGCTACACTTACATCTTGACAAAATTTGAACAAATATTGTCAATTTTTGTTTTTCCATCTGTTTCTGTGGAGCTCTTTTGGCTTTGTGTTTCGGAAAGATGCTCTGATGTCAAATTAAGTTGAGTCAAGAAGGAGACAGTTGTCCACAGGAGCAGAGGAAAGCACTCCACAAACCATCTTAAAGTCCTTGCTCACTTCCTCTGTCGACTTTTCCTCGGTGAGAGAACCAACAAGGAGGTTGAGAGGAGGGGCAGAAGCGATACAAGCGAGCTAACATGTCCCATTTAACATGTAATAAAGCAGGACAGATTACCTGCTCCCTCCCTCTCACTGTCCGTCTCCCTCTTCAAGGTGTCCCTGTATCATTTAATACAATCCTCTTCTTTCAAGCCTCCTGCTGCTCAAGTCAGCACATTTCCTCAAAGGGGACGTATTCCTACAGGTTTATGACTACGGCTCCATTCTTCAGAGAACATATCGACTGCGAGCTGTATTGAGATCGATGTTGGGATCTTCATACAATATGCATGTGGTATGCCGATAGACAGAGCCGGGATCAGAGTCTATACATTTATCAAAGCAGCATATATTGACTATGACTACCATCTGCTGCAACAACAAAGAGCTTTGTGTGCTGAAATGACATTCATAGATCTCTGTTAGGGGTAGAGCATGCTCCGATAGCTGAACAAAGTGTGAGACACATCTGAAAACTTGTACGTTCATCCGTCTTAATTTGATGAATATTAAAAATCCGGGAACAAAGACACACAGACACGACGAATAACAGGAGGTAGTCTAATCTAGTTCGGTGAGCGGAAGAAAGAAGACGTGAATGAAAAAAGTTAGGAAACGGCTGGAAAAGTTTCAACACAATTTGAGATTATCAGTGAACATGAAGGTAAAAATAGTCTCTGAAATGCCAAAACTCAAATATTGGCCAACATGAGTCTCATGTTTTTACCTGTGAGAGGAGTTCATTATTTTGTCTAGAACTGGCATGTAGCTGTAAACTTACCCATCTGGCATGTTTCAAGATATTAATTTGGCAGGTGAAGAATTTCATTCAGCAAGTAAGTTAAGTTTTCTTAGTTTGGAGCTTCAGAAGTCAAGTGAAACCAGCTCAAGAATATACATCTGTAATGTTAATAATGTCCACGTTCTCTTCACTAGTTTTCTTTATAAAGGAAACTTCTTTGGATTACCAAGCTCAGGCTACAGCTCTTGCAAATGATGGACAATGAACAAATTCTAAGCTTAATGAATCAAGCTGAGCTCAAAAGGAAGAAGCTGCTCACATCTCAGACTCTCCTGGAGACTGGCGTTCGTTGAATTGCTTCAGGAAAACTCTGGATTTTTAGAAGTAAGATTGCCTCCCTTGGGTTTTCCCATTCTGGTTTAAATCACCCAGTCTGTTCAAATCTCACTGAAGCTGAAATATTTTGAGGGACAGTCAAATGTTTTAATGTTTCATTAAATTCAGAAAAGTGCCACCTTGCGGTCCTGAAATGTTGGTCTAGTTGACCTCCAGGGCCACTGTACTTTTTGTAATGTGGATTAAATCAAACTGATAAGAGTGTTAAGATCATTGCAGGAAAGAATTATACCAAAGGTGTGATGAGATTTCACTGAAAGTGATAGTGGATAAATTCGTGGTGAAGGAATTAATAATCGTCCTGCATTTCTGTGCACAAAATACATCCTGTACATCAATAATGTTTCATGTTCTGATGTGCTTTGTGATATTTTTTGTTTCATTTATTTAAATACTTTTGGTTTATAAATTTTTTCCTATTGTAATAAGCAGAGTTATGTTTGATGGAGGAAAAACACAAACCCATACCAAGGTTGAAAGTTAACTTTAGAGAGCCCAAATGTCCCAACAATGAAAGCTGGCCAATTTTTGTTTTAGTAATATTTTCTAAACCCTTCAAATGCAATTAAACTAGAATGAGGAGTAGATAAATCTATAAGTGGATTGAAAAACAATGGGACTGAAGCGGTACCCACCCTACTTGAAACCAAAACTCAGGGCCCTATCACCAAAAGAAATAAAAGAGACATCAACATGAATTTTCATAAAGTTTTAGACGTTTTCGCTTTTCTTCTTTTATGGAATCACTCTGCTTGTAAAAGTAACTCCATCCACCAAGACACCTTTTAGTGTACATTCCTAAAGCTTCAGTAATGGACTTATTATTCTATTATGTTTTAAAAGTACTTGACCAAGAAAAGAGAGAAGACAGGTCTGACTGAGTGAGACCTCACGATGCTGTAATTTGTCTTCCTAAATCTCAAACTCACTTTGTTGCCGACACAGACTCATGAACCACACACATGCATGTAACTGAAGTATCTTATGTATGGATTACCCTCGCCAGCCACCAGATTGAGCTCCCAATCACCACATTGTCTATTTATCATCATTTGGGCCCACTTAGGGGTTAATAAGGTTAAGGGGCGGGTGCCGGTTTCCCCTCAAAAAGCCCTCATGTTCTCTCTAGTTAAAGCAGGCGTCAGTGCAGAGGGGGGTAAATAAATACAAATGATCCAGTTAAGGAGAAAAATGACACACATTTCGCTCACGCTGCTTTTTAAAAGGGGACCTGAGTGACCCCCTGCAGTGAGATCCATCAGCATGGAGAGGAGATTCAATGAGGGGGACAGAGAAAGGAAGGGACTGAAAGGGAGACATAATCAAGAAAGTGTGATGGATAAAAGACTGCCAAAGAAAGGAGAGAGAGAGAGAGAGAGTGAAGGTATAAGTGAGTGAGAGGAGAGCACAACAAAGAGGGAGGGAGATTTAAATTAAGACAGAAAACACTGGTTGAAGTGAGCTGGGTGGGAGAAAAGATGAATGAGGGGGTAGGGATGGAGGGTTTGTCCTTCACTGACCACTTTTTTTTTCAAGCACTATACAAGAGAACACAAACAATGCTGCATTCTCCAACATACATAAAATCTGAAGATGAGAGCCTGAGTTTAGAGTAGAAAGTGTTCTTTGTGTTTTGAAAGAAGTCTGAATTAGTAGTCTTAGTATGAACTAGTCATGGATCGGCCGGCTTCGATGCTTTCAAGACAAACAGTCCATAAGCAGCTTGAATAGAGAAAGAAATAGAAATAGAAAGTGTGCTGCAATGACATGGAATAATGAATCTCTGATCGATGCTGTTATTTGGTGTATCAATCCGACTTCCACTGAGAACAACAGCATATTAAAGGTTGTCTTCTTCTTCTCATTTTAAGGACAGAACTAACAAAGCTTGATTTTTTTTCCCTTACTCTTTACAAGACCTCATCATGATGTTTGTGTGACCTGTTATTTTTGCAGGTAAAATCACAAAAAAAGGGTTTCTTTTTCAGGATTCAAACAGCTGAAGTAAGGCCGGAGTTAAGTGTTTGTGTCACTTACAGTTTACGACAAAGCTGAGACTCCCCAGACTGATCAGCCTGTGCTACCCTGGGGTTGTAATGAACAAAGAAATTCAGGCTTTTATTTCTCAAATTCTAATCTAACTTGACCATAAATGATGCAGGGTGCAGAGAATGAAGCCATGGCTGGAAG
The DNA here is from genome assembly GCA_030710495.1 of Labroides dimidiatus. NCBI lineage: Eukaryota > Metazoa > Chordata > Actinopteri > Labriformes > Labridae > Labroides > Labroides dimidiatus. Next base: position 19,659,935 of record CM061162.1, read on the forward strand.
TCTATTATCCCTTAACCTCTGAAGGTAGCTAAAAAGTTGGCCATCAATCCTGCAGGTTTCTGTCTAGATCAGGTTCTAACAGGTAGGTTTGAAGATTTCCTTGAATCTGGGCTAAACAAGGACTTTCAACGCTTCAATGCTGGTTTCTTTTTTTTGGCAAAATACTCTGAAGGTGTTTAGTTATCACATCATCACTTCTCTCCCTTCCCAACAGTGCTTCATTCACCAAGTCAACACTGCCAATGGGCCTTTTTCCCCTCTCAGTTTGGAGTTTTTAAGGGTGCACACTCGGACGATCTATAACGCTGCTTAAACATATATCAATCATTATTGATTTTTTCACATACTGGCCAGATCCCAACATTGCACAATGTCCAAATGTGAAAACAGAGTGCATTTGTTGTGCATCATATATGCCATACCACCGTGTACGGTGGTATGCCCCACTTATTTAAAGTTCCAGTGAGGACTTTCTAAGTGATCTTGAAAAAGTCTCTCTTCTAGAGATCAGCCTGATCCTAATCCACGACTTAAAATGAGATTATCAAGTCCGTAACTGTGTATAAAAAATGTACAAGAAAGAAAAAGTATATTTTAACACAAGGTGCAAGGCTGAAGCCAACATCACTCCTATCAAAGCAATCCACTGATCATGTCCTCTCCTCGTCTGTAGTCATTGCTGTCCTGCATTTTTCTGTCCACAAACACACATCAAACATCGTCCAAACTGACAAAAGAAACTTTTTCGGAGATCACGCCAAGAACAGTGCTTCTGTTTGTCATCTCCTCTGACATGATGTGTGTTGCAGTAGAAGCCATACACTGCTAGCAATGTGATGCTAGCCAGTTATCTGACAACCAAGCCGTCTACTTCTCTTCCCCTGGAGCTTCTTCTCTATCTGTTCTCCATTTAACATCATGAGGCAGTTGGCGTAACGACCACTCCTGCTTTCTACCAACTAGTTACACAGTATTACCAGTATTAACATATGTAAATTTTTAGCATGATATCAACATTTTATTTTATTTTTTGTTCTTGAAAAAAAAAACATGTTTATAATTGATTCTGGTCGTTGCAACAGCTCCACCTTGAACTATCTAACTGAATGAGTATGGAAGAAAATAAAGAGCAGAATGAACAGATATCTTTTCAAGGACTGCACGTCTGGTTGTTTTCATTACACTGCTTTTTGTTGCCTGTTGTCTGATCTTAAGCCCTTAAATGCCCCTGTCTAGATCAGGACTGCCCTGTAAGAGAAAATTTGTGTGTAAACAGACACAGTGAAAAGGCAGTGCGTGCTTTGAGGCTAAACAGCATGATGTATCAGTTTCTTGCATGTCCAAGAAATACAACACTTTTCTTCTTTCCTTCTCCATCATTCAATCCCCCTTTGTTATCCACCATATAAGAAAAAAGCCCTCATCATACAGAAAGGCAATAACAGCTCTGAGAGGCTTTCCTGTCCACTAAAAGGTGTGTATGTGCACTTTGTGTTTGTGTGCATGCCCACTCAGGTCCCCAGAAATGTGTGCTTTTTACAGCCAGCACAGCCGAGCTCTTAAGGCCCAGAGAAGAGCTTTTAAAGCAGTTATTGACTTCTGTCTCCTGTGCTGACCACCATCTTGTCCCTGTGCCCTGGTTGCTTAGCTACAGGACTGTGGTTCACCCTTACCTGACAGCTGGGTCAAAGCATTGCTTACTTTTGTCCTGCCTTGCTGATTACTGCTTCACATTAAAAACTCCTCAACAGGACTCCAAAATCAATTAAATAAAATTAATTCCCGAGAATTTTTAGTAATTAAAAAGTGCAGCTTGGCTCAGTTAAACATCAACAAATCATTACTTCATTAATTCCAGGACACCGGTATCATATCCCAAAACAAACAGAAGCTCTGCCAAGAAAGTGGAAAGCCTCTAACTGCCTCTACTATTGCTTATTTGCATTTTGTAGCAGCAGGTGGATTTTTGCAAGAAACCTGCAGGATTTTCACCTGCTTATTTATTCTGTTCAGTCGTGTCAAAGATAAAACAAATGCACAACGTAATCGTCCTGCAATGCTTTGCTGCAGGGCTGTCTGATGGACTGCATTTAGTTGCAATGCATTTCTTGATTTAAAGTATATGATATCATGACAAGAAGCAGTGTTTCATGAAGGAAGTGTGGCCTCATAATTAAAGTGGGGGTGTTGTGCTTTTCTTTTTAGGCTTCATACCGTCCTTCTGGTAGCCCCATAGCACCTTTACCTGATTACCAGCTCACTCTGGTGTTTTAGTAAAACCTCTTTACAACTTCTCTCTGAAACACCTCATTTCTCTTTAAGGCTCCCCACTCCACAACCCCCTTTTCCTCTGATTGGCCAGTCTTCTTGAGGCCTGTTCGAGGCAGTGCTATGGGCAGACCTTGGCATTGCGTCTGTGGGCTTGGCCTCTGAATGGGAACGTCTTGAGATACTAGGCTGGATGTCTGCAGTGGTACGAACCATACTGTTAACGAAGGCTTCGTCCACTACAGCCTGCTACGCATCAAACAGAGGCGTGTCTAGAATTTTTGTCTCAGGGGGGCCAGTTAGGAGCACAGACTATAGAAAGGTGATGAGTCTCTATTTCTGTTGTGACATTCGGATGGTAGGGTCAGAATTTGGCGTCAACAACATGAAAGCATGGATCCATCCTGCCTTGTATCAACGGGTTAGGCTGCTGGTGGTGGTGTAATGGTGTGGGGGATATTTCCTTCGCACACTTTGAGACCCTTAGTACCAAGTGAGCATTGTTTCAACGCCACAGTCTACCTGAGTATTGTTGCTGACCATGTCCATCCCTTTATGACCACAGTGTACCCATCTTCTGATGGCTACTTCCAGCATGATAAGGCTCCATGTCATAAAGCTGGAATAATCTCAGACTGGTTTCTTGAACATGACAATGAGTTCACTGTACTCAAATGGCCTCCACAGTCACCAGATCTCAATCCAATAGAGCACCTTTGAGATGTGGTGGAACGGGAAATTTGCATCATGGATGTGCAGAAGACAAATCTGCAGCAATGCGTGATGCTATCATGTCAATATGGACCAAACTCTCTGAGGAATGTTTCCAGTACCTCGTTGAATCTATGCAACGAAGGATTAAGGCAGTTCTGAAGGTAAAAGTGGGTCCAACCTGGTACTAGCAAGGTGTAGTTAATAAAGTGGCCTAAGGTAGTGGCCCAAAAAAGTCTGCTAAGGTATGATCAATTTATTTCCACAACTAATACACATTTTATATATTAATAGTCTAACATAATGTGTCTTTATTGCATGGGAAAAAATTTGGCTAGTGAAATTCTGATTAGCTGGTAGCTTCAGAAACTTAACATCGTCTGGTGATCAAAAAAGATAATTTAGAACCCTTGATATCATAAAACCCCCTCTTTAAGTGACCTGGTTAAAATAAATAAATAATAAAATAAATTATTTTTGTTTTTTGGCCCTGCATTTAGTCCATCAGGCTGTTTTAAGATTTATTTTTATACGGGTTGTTAATTGCTGAGAAGTGACGTTTTTAAGGCTGTTCAAAGAGTGATGAGTGGGCTCTGTTTTCTCCTACATGATAGGAAGAAGACAGACTGTCATCTGTAATCTCTTGACCAGCACACTGGTGTTGTGAAGAAAAACAAGCCATTTACATTCAGCGAGCTTTACTCCACGCCTCCTCATTCCATCACACCTTGTGTGAGTGCGAGTACGTGTGTGTGAGAGTGTGTGTGTGTGTGTGTGTTCATGCAACAAAGCTACGGATGTGGCTGCTGTTATTGTCCTCCTGTTTGTATTAAAAAGGAAATAAAAAGATTTATTCAAAAATACTATAAAATAAACAACAGTTGAAGGGAGTGAGTGTGCAGCCAGTGGGAGGACAGGAGTGACAGTAACATTCAGTTTTATACCCAGCTCTGGCTGACTGTGTGGGGAATAAACCAGAACATAAAGAATGTGAAATGTTTTGTTGTTTCTGATCTTATCATAAGTTGCACCATCAAGGTTGAAGAAGTCTAAGTTTTTTAGACCTGAAAGGAGATGGAGACATAAAGGATGATGGTCCTAATCCTTTAGTCCTCTGCAGCCTTGTCAGCGAGCTGCTCACTAGTATGAGAAATCCCAGTCCTGTCTTAATTCTGTAGGGACCCTAGACAAACGGTGACAGAGACCGGCTTCAACAAAGCTGCACCAAAGGTTAGCTCTGACAGGAGGCTTAGGACCAAGCTTCGTTCTTCCAATCCCTATCCCATCTTTGCCCGTAATCTCACATCTATCATTTTCCTCCATGCCTGTCAGCCTGAAACCAAAGCCCCACTGGGTCACTGCAGGCCAGTCAAGAAACCGACACACGCCCACGCACACATGCATTCATTTGAGCACACTCGTCTTCATGTGAAAGCACACACTGACATGTGCACTCTTACATACATGTGGAGAAGTAAAGGTCACACGTCCCGTGTTGGACGGTGAGATAATGCATCAGACGTGGATAAACAACTCGTGGTGGATGTGGCAGGATATAAATCAGGTGCAAGGAGAGATAGCCATTCCACAGGAAAGTGGAAACTCTTATCTACAGTCGGTGTCATGGGGAAAGTGAATAAAAGCTTTGGTCTTAACATACTGTCTTAACATATAATCCTTTACATGTATCATATATTTATGGTGATGAAACCTCTCAGGCAGAGATCTCTGAGAGTTCGTCTTTAAAGAGCTGGATTTGCACCTGTATTAGTCTGACTTGTTGTCAAAGTCTTTGGTCTGAGAAAGTGTTAAAGAATTTTTATGTGGATACTTATTCAAAAGTATGTATTTGTGTGTTGTGGATGTAATGAGGTCACGGTGATGCAGGAGCGTTCCAGATGGGAGAGCTCCATCATTCTTTAGTGAGAATGTTGCACGAGAGCAGCGGGGAACAGCTGTACCGCACACATACGCAAACAGCAGCACAAACACACACAAACACACACTTTCCTCTCCCTTGAGTACCTACGTTTCACACTTCCATTTATTTCTTTCAGCACTGCAGAAGAAAATGATCAGAACATACGACTGAAATAAATGGAACACAGCGGTGTGCACAGAGGCTACTAGCTGAGGCCTGTTTGTTGAACTTATATGTAACACTCATAATTTTCATGTGACATCACAGACTAATGGAACCGCCCCCCTGGAGGGAGAGAAAAGCTTCCTGCCCCCAACACTATGGGGTGGGGACTGATGGGACTCTGCTGCTGACGATTTGTTTAAAAACTTTTTAAAAAGTGCCAGACATGGTTAGTGAGTGTGACAGGTCTTTGGTGAGTCAATAGAAGGTAAATATTTGAAATCAAAGCTTGACAGTAAACTTTTGGAAGCTGGTAACGCTTCTATCCATTTGCATGAATAATATCACACACTTTAGCTTTGCTGATGAAGAATTTCTTGCCCCTCCCACCTGTCAAACTGCAGCCTCATTGACCTTGCTGGATTGACAATGGCTTTCTGTACTGTTACAGGCTTTCATCCTGGCAGCAGTGTAAAGAGATGGCTTCCTGTTCAATCATATGTAAACATCACAGATGTGAAATTCAGGCATGGGCTTAGCTATTTCAAGTGACTGAAAAAGTCAAGATGATGAACTTTAACCTTTTGAACCCTTGAGATGTGTCAACACAAGTATCCACCTGTTTCTTCAGAAGCCTGTGGGTGTTGACTTCTGCCTGCAGTTATCAATTTCATTTTTGTTCATTTTGTCACTTTCTTGCTTTTAAAAGCCGGTTATTAGAGCGAGTATGACAGCTAGGCTAACATCATCAGCTTTGTGGTCTCCATGGCGACGTAAACAGAACAGTCAAGCGGAGGACAAAAGAAAAAAAATCAGGATGAATGTCTCTTTGAAAATGATGCAGCTGCAGCTTTAAACCTTTATCAGACCGTAGTCCAACACATGAACATGATCTCTGCACAGGTTGACTCTGATGAAGTGAAGCAGAACTAAATCAGAGAGGTTTTAGTGCAGAGAGTTCAGGCGAGCTCTCTTTAGGCTCAGTTTGGCTCCATCTGAGTCATTGGAATTTTCTCATCTACAAAACTACAGATTTCATTTTTTGATCACTAATGATGATCAATACATATAAATACAACAGGTTTGGGCAATTTTTTGAAAATCCACATAGATAAGTTTTACAACTATCATTTGGTGAAGTGCTTTATGTGTTTGTGATTCTTTGGTCTCTAGCTCTCTGATACTTTGCTGGAATCTGTGAAGTCTCTGCTCGGTTGATCTTTTGTTCAGTGTGTAGCAGCACAGAGGTAGAGACATATGTGGCGACTGGGTTGAAACAGTAGAACTGTGGAGTTTGATATGTCATGATTCATTTAGATGTTATTTGAGCTGTATTTGCCCCTGATCAAAGCACCTTTTTTCAGTTCAGAATTATATTTCATACGTAGCATTAGACTAAAAAGCCTCCTCCCAGATCCTGTCCATATTTTACAAAGATCTAAATGTCACAAAGTAATAACAGGGTTGATCAATGGAAACCAACCCACAGTCCTAATTATTTATTCCACAAACACACACAGAGATGTCTTAACCTTTGACAGACGGCCTACTCTGCTCCCACACATCTTCTTCTACACTATAATCAACCGTAGCCCAATATCAGCCCTATAACACTAATCAATCCCTGGAGGACTATCACTCTCTGTACAGCAGCGCTGGCAAGAGAGCTAGAGTGGGGAAATGAAGCCATTTGAATCAGAAAGATGTCATCTCCCACACTTTATAACATCCTTGTATTAACATATCAAATGTTAATTCTATCACGCAAGGATAAGACCCCAGGCTTTATGTTTTTCTTTTTTAATCTCAAGGGAACATTTTCAACTTTGAGGATATCAAAAGTCTCTGTGAGACTGGGAAACATTTCCTTTTATTGTTCAGCAGAGACCACAGATAGCATCTTATCTCTGTGGGGTCTCTGTCATCAGAGAGAGAGAAAGAGAAAGGGAGCTTTGAGGAGAGACATGCGTTATGTACACTAAAGATGTTCAACATATGAGGACACGCAAACAAACTCCATCACACATGAAGTCACACATGAATAAGGACAGGCAAAACACGCCTTGTTGAATTCAATTAACCTGCTGATCTGATCCCCTCAATGCATCCCTGCTCCTGTCTTGTAACACCAGACCTTCCCGCCATTTCATTAGCGCACACACAGACACACACGATCCCTCTACTTTTTTTTCCTACTGTTGTAACCCAGTCCAAACGCTGCTAATGCATCACATGACTGCCCGCACGTTAGCTGGACGCTCACTTGCAGTTAGCGCTGTCATTTAGCGCTAATGTTATTCCACTGTATTTTTTCCCCCTCCTTTAATGTGATTTGGGAAGTCTCAGCTCCAGCTTCCATGAGTCTAGCGCTTAACCCCTGGTGGGCTCAGCTAATCAGTTTCCAGCATTTCTGGGGGAGACAATGATCCCAGTGTTAGCGCTGGCTAATGACAGGCTAACACAATTAGCGCAGTCTCTCTGGAGAAGAGCTCAGAGCTGGAGCCCCATTCTTGCCCCACCTCCTGCTGGCTCCTCATCCACTTTCCCTACATTACTATGGAGCCTAATGGCCTGTTATTAAGAAGACAGATGGAACCAGGATGGGGAGCGATTCTGCACCTTCTTGAGTTACATATGTGTCGAATGTACTTCATCCATGACTGCTTGGGTGCTTGACAGCAACCTTTTTGTTAAGGTGTGGCTTTAGCATGTATTAGGAGTGAAGTGTAGCACCGTCAAAGTGTTGAACACACATCTGTGATGCTTTAAAGCAGGAATGTTTAAACTTTTTCCAAAATAAGCCACATTTTATTGTGTGAAAATGACCAAGGACCAGCTGCACTTGCGACATATTTATAACCAATGAAAGTAACATATGACTGATCCATTTGTTAACTATTACTTTTAGTGGTTTCTAAAAACAATCTGTCTCTAAAGCCTGATGCTCAACATGTCAGCGAGGTCCGCACAACTTCATAATTTTAACATCCTCGCACCCTCGTGCTGTCCTTTTCACACAGAAAATGAACCTCTGATAATTTCAAACTTCCATGCAGAGAAGTGGGAGCAAACAGGAGCCCCTTGTGTCCAAAGTACAACAAATACTGGCATTTATATAATTCACCAAACAGAGGTCATTCTTAGTGTGAAATTGTGGCCAAACTCGGCAGAGAAGAGGAAATTTTTCAAAAAAACAACCTCTTCTTCTGTAGTTTATTACTGTGATAGCAGTGTGTTTGTGATACACTGCCCCCTGCAGTTTGGGACCAGACGCCACACGGAGTGTGAAAAAGCATAAAAGCCACACGTTCTCTTGTGGGTCCAATTTCCGCGCATCACTTTGGTGTGGGAAGCACAATCAGACCTTAAGTGTCCCTCAGGTGTCTCACCTGTCCCTCAGGTGTCTCACCTGTCCCTCAGGTGTCTCTTCATACCAGATGATCAGTGGTCTGTTTTCTGCAGTGTTATGTGCTGCGTAAACATCAGCAAACTGCTTCTGACCAAGAAACATGTTCTCCATTAGGGGGCGATATGGGACAAATATGTCAGGATAATTATATGGCAGGATCAGGATCTGGATTTGATCAGGGTTATTTTTCCATGTTCAGATTTTCTGACTTGCTAAAAACTTTCTTCGCCCAAAAACTTTTATCCAAAAATCTTTTTTTTTTTACTCCTGCATCATTTCATAACTTTAATCTAGTTTTGTGGCTCTAATGTGTTTTTTTGAACTCACACTTTAAAATCCTGATAAATCCGTTCATTTAAAGACGTCAGCTGTAAGAGCTGTTGAGTCCCTGCAGAATGCACAGAGCTTTAGACTCTGCACAGTCCAAACGGAGATTAGTGAGACGTTGTGAGATATATTTTGGTTTTGTTTTTGCATCTGAAAGAAAATGTAAATGCACACATGATTTAAAACATGATTAATTTCAATTTTATGATTAATACATTGTAAGTTGAAATCTGGAGGATGTATGAAAATAGACCTCGAGCCACGATTGGTACCCTTGCCTGACTCTGGACATGTCTTCTTTAATGCATTGTGGGTAAAAAGCATTTCATGTCATACTACACAGATGTTGTCTTCCACTTGTTTTAGTTTTATAAAAAGCTACTCAACTGCTACAAATTATTTCATAATCCTATATGACTGGATTATTCAGAAAAAAGCTCTGAAACACAAATTGGACTCTTCTAACCCTGAAAACTTGAGAGGTAGCATGTAAAAAGCCCAGTAATTTACTATTACCATGCAATCAGGCTTATCAGCAAACCACATCATCAACATCAGCTGATGGGACCAGCTAATGTGGGTCTGATTGAAAGACTCAGGTTAGGATGTGGCTCGCATAATTCAATTGTATGGTCAGTGGTCCATGTGATCGTAAGTGCCTAGTGAAGGCATGCTTTTACACAATAAACTAAAGTCTTCAAGATCATACCAGAAATACCATGTGTCAGTTTGAGTTTCACAATGTTGGCAAAGTCAAGAAAGTAATCATATTTGGAGGTAAGAACAGGTTAAAAGTTGTATGTATGTGCCTTGGGGATCAGTGCATTGAAACTTACTTGAACTTCGTATTCACTTGGTCGGCAGCTTTATGGTAGTTCTCCGTGGTGACCTTGTAGAACTGAGCACTCTGCAGAGAGACAGGGAGAGATCCAGTAAGTGATAGAAATGCACCAAAATGGGATTGAGATCTCTTATCCGTCCAATTTATTCACATCTTCCTGCTTTTAAGTCTAAGCCTTTTAGGCATCAGGGAACATTTCAACAAAGTGACACCTCTCTACAGTCCAGATATGATATACTCCTGTACAGTGACTCCATTAGGACTTTGTGGAGAGAGAGGTTTTAAGGGAAAGGCTTCTGGCGTTATTGCCTACAATATGGGAGCTAACTTTAAAACCTGTGATGTATAAATAAGGGGGCTGTTTGCTGTTATACTGAATAAAAATAAAATGCTTTATCCTATATGGTGTTGTTTTATGAGCTGCCTCAGTGTGCAAGCTTGGATTACAGGCCTTAATGTGTGTTTGTGCTTTTCTCCTAGTAAACGACTATTGTAATAACAGGCAGTAGACCTGAAGGTCAGAGGGCTGCTGGTCAACAACATAGAGAACACTGGTCATAATCCCCCAGTGACCCATAGCAAATGAACTCACAGCAGCACCCCCTCAACCTGAATTACTCCTACACCTTTTATTCTACTTGAGCAAGATCTGTTCTGCCAGCCCTCAGCGACTGTTCAGCACATTTATGATCAAATGGTGAGAGGTTGTAAAGTGTAATGGATGGCTTGACAGATGTTTGATCTGGGGCAGGGGTGGGCAAATAATTTTTATGAGGGGCCAAATGAGAAACCTGAATTGTGTCAGAGGGCCGCACCAACAAGAACATGAACTTAATTCTGCTCAGTTTGAACTTTTTCCCACTGAAAAATGGACTTACTTATATTTTGATTAGCTGCAACTAATAACCTGAAGAATAAGGATAATCTGTAGAAGAACAGATGTAATAAACAGTAAAAACAAAAACAATCACAGCATTAGTTCATTTTATGTGTAGCTTTTTAGTCTCCACAAATACTAAAAACCTTTATAACAACTTTATACAAAAAACAGTAACTTGGATGTTTTTCACTTTATTTTAATTCATTAGGGAGAAAAAAATAATAATCTGCATGGGATTGAACAGGCACACTGAAATCTGGCTGAATTTCTGAGATGGCTGCATGAAGGACAGGTGAGAGGTGATCATCAGTGATGGAGGATCTGTGTTTGGATTTGTTGAACTTTATCACCGGACATCACATGTGAACATCTCTGTTCACGTGTAGGGCTCATGCTTGCAAGTGCGTCCGTACATAAATAATGCAAACGTCACCCTTTTCAAAAAAAAAAAAAAAAGCAACACAGTTGTATTGCATGCACAGCTTTTTTTTTTCATTCATGTTCTAATTTATGATTGACCACGCACGGGCCACACAGAGATGCCCAAAGGGCCGGATGTGGCCCGTGGGCCGCAGTTTGCCCAGGTCTGATCTAGGGTAAAGTTTATGTAATGTCTATTTATGTTAAACTCCTCCTTTAAAAGACCCTGATTTTGATAACAGTAATACTATATGAGCTGAGATTTTCAGTAAAAATACACTTTTCTCACTCGTAAAACTACGGAGGCCCTGAGAGCTGCAAAGATGGATGAGAGGTGAAACGTCTTCCTAACTCTACACAGTCCAGTTGCCTTGTTTGAGTCATCAGAATAACCATGACCTAGATGAATGAGAATCTACATGGATAAACCAAATGGCATCGGTGTTTAAAATTAAAAACATTCAGAATCACCTTGCAAAATTTCAGGCTTAAAATTTGACCAATGAGAGCCTTCCTGTCCTATCTGCTCTGATTCAACCTCCTAGCAGGGACGACATTTATCATAGTTCAGAAAGGATCAATAAAAATGAACTGCGCTGCTGAAAAGATCAATAGTCATGTGTTGGAGAGCTAAAAGAAGATGGAACATGACAAAGCTGACAAAAACTCTGATACAGAATTGAGTCCTGTTCATTTGAATGAAGCCTTTGACTGCAAGACTTTTTTCCCAACCCCTGAGTCCTTCACTTTGTCACACTGAAAGTCAGACACCATTTAAAACATATTCAATTCATTTGTAAGATTCTTCCTGAGTATTTTTTAGCCTTTTATGAAGAGAGAACAAGACAGAGAATAGATCAAGAAGCCAGGAAAGAGGGAGCGGGGGGGACTGACATGGAGGGAAAGGGCAAAGAGGTGTAATGTGACCTCAGTCATCTGCTTCAGGATCATGACCTGTGCATGTGAGGTGTGTGACTTAACCACAGGGCCAAATCAATATCATATTTCATGACAGTTTTATGCAGATTGTAACTCTTTTCTACAGTGGGTCCTTCGTTGTGTAAAACTAAGGCTAAATGGCCTGTTTATATTCTGGCCATTTATCCTTAATTTTTCAGAGTCCTGAGGTCCAAACATGTAAGCTAAGATCCCGTATGTGCCACTAGAAACTGAATTTGAATAATTACATTGAGTTTGACATGCTCAGTTGGAATAATTGCATAAAAAACTAAACTTGAATGCATGATTTAAATTCGAATGTAGTATTCTGAAAACTGAATTTATTTACTTTAAAACTGTGTTTTCACCTATTTGAACATTAAACTCTCTACATTCCTAGAACTAAAAAATTCAATATCAGCCCAGGGGTACAGCCATGGATTGTAAAACTCGTCCTCACAGACCTGAAGTGCATCTTACTGAACTCCGGTTTAATTGAAAAGCTGAATCTGAACTGTGCTAACTGAAGCTAAATATCAAATCTTTGAAATTTAGGAATACACAGAGTGTAATATACAAGTAGTTTAGAATACAATTTCAAGGCACATAAAATGAGTTTGAAGATATTAAATTTCAAATCATGCTATTCAAACTCCTCTTTCAGTACAATTATTCAAACTCAACATTTCAAATTCAACATATTCGTTCAAATTTAGTTTCTAGTGGCACTCATCTCAGCTCATACACACATGCCAAATCTTATTGATTGAGGATGATTTATGGTTTTGTACGCTCCCCTGAGTGACTCCCCTAAAACGACTCCCCTAAAACGACCAAGCAACACAACCCGAGATAAATCAGTAAAGCATGTCAGGCAACATTTCTGAAAACCTTGTAAAAACAAATACACAAACAAAAAAAAGCTCAAATATAGCAAGTGATTCCATTTTTTATTCTCATGCATTGTGTAGACCAGTGGTTCTCAAACTTTTTACACCAAGTACCACCGCAGAAAGTACTTGACTCTCCAAGTACCACCATGATGACTGATGTTAATCATGTAGTGCAGTCAGCCTGAGTGTTCAGCTACATCTGTGCACAGTTCAATAATGAAGTGGGGGTTTATACCTAATAAGTATATTAATTATTTCAAACAATATAAATACACAGTTTGAACGTTCACACTGTGCTAAAAAATCTGTAGCATAAAATTGATTCCATTCAAATGTTCCATTCACCTAAAAGTGAAACAAAAAGTATTCACAAATAAATGTACAAAAACTGTACATAAATCCAAATTTGATGTAGTTGGAGTCATTTTCTCACCCATTTATACCGTTTGCTGCTGCTAGCAGATGCTGTGGTGATCTGACTGGTGCTAAAGGCTCTACTGTTTGCACCTTTGCTCGGCTCTTCTTCAGTTTTCGCAATTGAATGATTCTCCACCCAATCAGCACTTTTCTTCCTAGATTAAAGCCGTGATATAAGTCTCATAATTTGGCCACCTTCACCCTCAACCTCTTGCTAATGCAGCCTTAAGCCACACGTTTTAGATACTGGTCTATGTCAGCAGCCATAGCTTTATTTAAAAAACTTCAGCTGACATTGACGTCACATTAATGCCGGTACATTCAGAACATCAAGACTCAAATAAACATATTTTATTTTCCTACATAAACTTACTAGAATCTTATATATTTGATGGTATTACATATTTTAATTTTAATTTATTTTATTTATTTTTAATTCCTCCACGTACCATCAATGGGAGCCCAAGTACCACCAGTGGTACATGGACCACACTTTGAGAAAGGCTGGTGTAGACCATTAAAGGGTGCTGAATGATGCTGCAGCAGTCTGAATACGCAACCAAGTCACTGTAGTCGACCCTCAGGCTGACATTGGTTTGTATGTAAAACACCAAAAAGAAGTATGCTCAAAGTTTAACAGTTAACTTGTAAGCCCATGCTCAATCTGTGCCCTCTTGGCCTTGACTCAAGTGCTTTTCAGCATTGACAAAGAAACTGTCAAGAGCTGAGGAAAAAGGATTTAACAGAGAAGCTTATTCACAGATAAAAAGACTAAAGAGAGATTTGGGGGATGCTAAAGAGGCAGGAATAAGACTTCTCCTGGGCGCCGTGATTGAGCCATTGAACGAAAAAGAGAGAGTCAAAAGGAGCTGGGATTGTGGTCTGACTAGAATACCAAGCATAAGGTAATAATACCTGGCTAAATGGCAGAGCTGGCACTAATCAGCGATCTAATCCACCAGGGAGGACAATGTGTGACGGTGATTGCAGGACCACGTACAATACACACACACAAACAACACACACACATGAGTACATGAGTGTGAACATGTTGCCATAAGTACATACTCTGCTGCTGGCTGAATATAAACACTGTCACACACAAAACAAAGCACTCAGTCTCCACCAGGCGGAGAGGAGTGTAATTTGTGTGATTACTGAGTGGTCTCAAATTGTGATTTCCAGCTGTTGCCCCAACGGATTTCCAGAGAAACTCAGTCTTTTTTTTTTTGGCATGAAGAAAAGAGAGATAACAAGCAAAAATAACCTTGTTTAGATCCTATCACAGAGCTGTTTTTTGATTACAGAGCTATTCTTCCCAAAGGATCAACAGAATATTTTAGCAACAATAACCCAGCACCCAGTATTGTGCATCAGGGGTCTACATCTCTGTTGACTCCCTCATATTTCCTCTATTTGCCTTCTTGTAGGTTTTTTAGTTCATCTGGAGCAAAACTAAATGCAAGTGGGGGGGGTGTCATAGATGAATTAAGTCATTACTGCTAATGCACTGCAGCGATATGGAGAAGATAGACGCAGCAGCACAACACAAGCTGCAAGCTCAATTTAGAGGAAAAAGCTTCAGAATTTTTAATGAATGAAACAAATAACTCCTTGTACTGATGGTTCTTTCTCTTATCTGCTGCTGAGCAGGAGGGCCAGCGATGGGGAGAAACCCCACCATGGAAGACATTTAAGTCTGCAGAGCTGGAGAAATGAGACTTCTGCCGAGTGACTCGGTGAAACTTCTGCAAGGTAACAAAAAGGTGTTTGCCTTTAGCTAGTTCTGTAATGAACACGTTTGGCCTTTAGAGCTCACAGCACAGCAACTAAGGAGAACACATAGAAACAGACGAAACACAAGCAAGAAAACAGCTTCATTAATCTGACAACACACGCAGAGCATTTAGAAAACACACTGCAAAGACCACACAACACAACACAACGGATAAGTTTCCAGAGGACATTTAAAAGTGATGCACACGTCCATTATTAGCCAGTATGCTAATATGTGAACCATGGATCACAATGTTAAAATAAATCAAAAGCACTTTTATCTCATTTTATATTTTCTGTGTGAAAAGTTTCACCATAGAATTTAAAAGTAATGTAGATAAAATTCAAAACCTTGTCAGGTTAGAGAACCTACACTGATCTCTATATGTTCAGATGGTTGTTCAGAAACATCTTTAAAGCAACAAAAACAGCAGGGAGACAGGCACCAAGCAACTTTATTCCCTTTTTATAAACACACCACAAGCACAGTGTGCTTAAGATGTATGATCATGTCTCCAAAAAAAGACAGGAGGAGAGTATGAAAGGGAGAAGGGTGGAGAAATGACAGACAGAAGGCGAGATGAAGATAGCAAGTCATCACCAGAGACAGAGATGGAGAGATAGAAGCTATTACTGTTTTTTTAATGCTCTTTCCGCCTGTATTTCTTCCTTTCACTGTGCAGTGGAACTTTGCGATGGGATGGCAATTGTTGCAGTGATTGTCCTCCATGGGAGAGCAGAAAAATCCAATTTCATCGATATACAAGGAGAAAAGAAGGATAGATAAAAGAGAAAGAAGACAAATCTCTTCTTAAAAAAATGAAATCGAGGCATAGAGGGGGAAAAAAAAACCACCACCCCTAAAAAAGAAGAAAAAAAAAGAAAGACGAGCGATATAAAGAGACAGATGTGGCTGCGTGGGAGGGCCAGGAAGAGCTGTGGTTGGAGAAAAAGGGAAGAAAAAAAACATGGGCAGGTTGATTGTTAAATATGAGATTGTTTTACAGCCGGGCAGGTATTGAGTGAAAATGTAATAAATATATAGATATTGTTTTCAGGGGCTATTTGGTCGCTGTGGCCACAATGAGCGGCGGCAGCAGAGGCAGCAGGCTGAGCTGCCTGGGAGCCTGGTGATGGCCTGTCACTGGAAGCCTCTCTGATGAATGGCTGTGTTGGATTGAAACAGACATGTAATATATATCAGACTTATATTCTCTCTCTCTCTCTCTCTCTCTCTCTCTCTGCCGTTCTGCTTGTGGGGAAGATGGTGGGGAAATCCTGAGGTTAAAGGACGGAAGACATTCGAGTGTAAAGAACGTGATGGGAGGTCACTTTAAGCTAGATGTATACTGGATGGGAAAACGGATTGACTGCATTCTCCATGAAGAGGACAAAGGGTTGAAAATCAAAACCAAGCAAAGCAGTGTTCCTGGATAACTGACCAGTGTGCTTGGACCACCACAGAAAACCACTGCCCTGTTCACAAACAACCAATACAAATATCACATATCACAGCACTGAAATGTCACGTCACTGATTTATGGTTTTATTTTTACTCCATGGATAAGTGTAATTTAAGCTTGTGTGAGAAGTTTCAAGCCAAGAATGATAAGAAAGAAACAATTATTAGCTACACAGCAAACCACAATTTTGCATAAAAGCTGACGATATAAATAAAGCTTTGTTTAGGTATAAAAAGCATACACTGTATAAAACATGGAAGTCTCTTTCGACGTAACCCGTCTGTTCCTGATACAGTGAAATTAAGCCAATCATTGGATGGGCCATATTAGATACGACGCAGGCTTTGAGTTTCCATTCTAACAGCTATAGGGCGCCTGTCAGTTATGTGAGCTGAGCTATGCGTCTGAATGGACAAACTCATGATTCTAATATCTTCTAAACCACTCATAATAAAGGATCCAGAAAACCAGGTCCAGACAGAGAACTGCTCCAAATCTCTCAGAATATGAATGCTTTGATATTTTCAGATTACTAATCAGACTGCTTCATAGTTTGATAATATACCGTAGTTTAACCTTGAACTTCAAATCTGTTTCTGTTCATCATCATTTATAGCTTCACTTATTATTTCCTCTCCATAGTGAGTCCATATTTGGTCAGAACCTCGGCTCCAAACCAACTTTTTCATCAAACACTCAAAGTAAAAACTGGATTTAGAATATCAGCAGTTAATATTGATTATTGGAGCTCAAACCTGCTTAACTGAGGTTGGATAAAGAAGACACATTTAATAACACAGCTGCAGACGGCGCTGGTGTTTCAGTGGAAAGTGTGACCCTGTTAACTGGAGACTCTCAGCCGACCATCACTGACATGTTCAGCTGAGAGTCTCCAGTTAGCACGGTCACTCTTTACTCCTAAACACCGGTTGCTCTGTAACGCTAAGAACTCCATAGAAGTTGACTCCATGGTGTAGTATCATTTCTGACAACCGACCACAGAACAACCGGACATTTTTATGCTGCTGACAGTTTGAATTTAGTGTTTAAAGAACCAGAACTCTTCTGAATGAATGGAGCTAAACGTTGCTTCTGTTGCAAAAATGCATGCATGTCTTTATGATGACGTCGACTTTGAACGGGTCTATTACTTGTCTATTCTATTATATACACTGATTTTAGGCAGTAAAAATTACATTATACCTTGGATCACTGCTCATTTCAGGGATTGAAGATTGTGAGCTCATCCGATCAAAGGCACAGCTCAGCTGATTAACAGACGGGTCGCCCTGTTAGCGTGCAGACTTAAAGCCCACCCCATTACCAATATGGCTTCACCAGCTGATTTCCTTCAAAGCTCAGTTTCTAAAACCAATGGGTGATGTCATGAGGACTACATCCATTTACTGTACAGTCTATGGGCTGGTCTTAATGAGTAACTGCACTGACCAGATCAAGAATGACATAGTCAGTGGTAACAATTTACAAAACCCAAAACCAGTGAAGTTGTCACGTTGTGACATCACGTTGTAAGTATCTTGTCTAAAGGGATTTGCAAATCATTGTATTCTGTTTTCATTTACGATTTACAAAATGTGCCGACTTCACTGGTTTTGGGTTTTGTAAAACAGATCTCTGACCTTTAAGAGAGCGACATGTTCAACATTATGTTTGTTTGTTAAGCTGCATGTTTCTATTAGTGTCATCTTGCCAGTTCACTTTCTGTTCTTGTCATATTCGTTGTCTCATAATCTGAAGTAGATGTTATTTACAGAGCAGGAATAACACAGGATCAGAATCTGTAAAAGTTCATTTTCTTTTCTGGGCTTATGTGAGCAGAAGGAGAGCAGAGAAAAGAAACTTGAAGCCTAACAGGGCTCTGTGGCCAGAGAAGGAAAAAGCAAGCGTGATTAACACAGTCCAAACAAACTGCACCCCCTATGGAGTCTCAAGCCGCTCGCCGCACAGTCAGACAACATGCAATATGCCCACCATTGCTCCTCAGTTACACACAGGAGTGCAGACCATCACACAGAAAGCTCATATGGTTCCCTCTACTGCTGAGTTTTCTCTCCACAGGCAATGAATCTTGACAGAAAATGCAAATAGAAATAATGTTTGTGTACACAGTTTGGAGATAAAGGCCATGGAATCACAATTTAGTCATTTTATTAATAAAAAACTCATTTTTAAAGACAGATTTTTAATCTATCATTATAATGCCTTTTCAATCCTTTCTGACACATATTCTCTTGTTCTGTATCATGCTGACATTTCCTCTCTTTTTACTCTTTTCATCTTTTTTCTTTCCTTTTTCTCTCTCTCACTCACTCACAAATGTCAAGTTATCATAACTCGTACGATACAGACTCATAGAGAACATCTCTGAATCCAGTTTGTCTCTAGCTGTCCTGTTTTTTTTTCTCTACTGAATCTCTGGTTTCTATTTTTTCCACTGTACCATCTGACTCCATACAGTTTCTTTCTCCTTGTTGTCCATCCGTCCATCCCTCTTCTCTTCCTCTCTCTCCTTTCCAATCTGTCGTCTCTCGCTGAGGTGTGAAGGTGATTTGTTGACACTTTGATCTAAGGAATATTGACCAGAGGCCAGCATGGCTGATGGATGGCCAGCGCCTGAAGTCGATAATGCTGCTGTTAGCTGGGAGTCATCACTTCTACTATCAGCGCTCACATTGGCTGAACAGTGACACTGTCCGAGATGTAATAATACAAGCTGAGATGAAGAATAAAGGGGCTCAGTGATATCACTGGATATTTTTGGTAAGAGTTGAAGGAGAAAGAACGTCTAAATCAGAACTCCCTTTGACTTGACATCAACTTTCTGGCAAGGCTTCAACAAACTGTCAATATCCTCTCTCATGATCGATGTAACCCGATGGTGTCTTCTTCACTCCCAACCAAAACAGTACAGACCAATGCACTTCCAGTTACTGGCAGACGTCCACTGCTGCTCAATACAAACTGGCTTGGCTTAGTCTCAGTGAAAGAGGGAAAATAAGTGCAATTGTGTTTGACCTTAGAGAGCCCAAAAGGAAAAATTACTTTTTGCGGGCTAAGAATCAAGAAGTAAACAAGATAAAATATTCAGCAAGCAGGTTACTGAGAGAGTGGACTTTTTGAGCTCGTCTTGTTAAGTAATAATGTTGGCAGCTATTTTAAATTTAGTCTTAATCGAAATCTTTGGACAAAAACACCTTTTAGTTTTAGGAACATTTTAGTCTTATTTGACATTAATAGTTTTAGTCAAAATGTTTTCTCTTTAGATTCATTCCTATAAAACACAGGTGTCCAAACTGTTTTCATGGAGGGCCACATTTAATTTT
The DNA here is from genome assembly GCA_030710495.1 of Labroides dimidiatus. NCBI lineage: Eukaryota > Metazoa > Chordata > Actinopteri > Labriformes > Labridae > Labroides > Labroides dimidiatus. The sequence continues at coordinate 19,679,706 of CM061162.1, forward strand.
GTGAAAATGGCTATCTAACTAAAAGCAACATATGAGTACTCCATTGGTTAACTATTTCTTTAAGCGGCTTCTCGAAACAATTCATCACTAAGTGGCTCAAACCTCCTCGTTCCATCATCACAGTCTGATGAAATCAAAGCTCACCTGTCCCTCAGGTGTCTCCCCTGTCCCTCAGGTGTCTCACCTGTCCTTCAGGTGTCTCCTGATGACCAGTGGTCAGTTTTCTGCAGTGTTACATGCTGCGTAAACATCAGCAAACTCTGCTTCTGACCAAGGAACATGTTCTCCATTAGGGGGCGATATGGGACAAATATGTCAACATGTTTTTATGGCAGGATCAGGATCTGGATTTGATCAGGATCTGGGTTTGATCAGGATCTGGATTTGATCAGGATTGTTCTTCATGGTGTTTCAGACCACCTTGATCTGCAAACAACATTTTAGCTTAAAATATTTATTTTCTATGGACCATTTTTGCCATTTCTGCTCCATTTCATATTTCTAATTCCATCTTGTGCCCTCAAGTGTGATTTTTGAACTCACACCTTCACATTTTGATAAATCCATTCATTTAAAGACGTCAGCTGTAAGAGTTGCTGAGTCTCTGCAGAATGTACAGAGCTTTAGCTTCATACAAGCAGCCTATGAACAGTCCAAATGGAGTTTAGTGAGAGCTCACTGGATATACTTTGGCTTTGTTTGTCCACTTGACAGAAAACATGAATGTACACATTTTTTACAACCTGATTAATTATGGTGCTTAAACTAATGTACAGCAAAATGAAAGCTAGGGGGGCATGTAAATGGACCTCAGGCTATGATTGATCCCCAAGCCTTTGGGATGCACTGAAATGAAAATTCTTGGCTGGAACCAAAAACCTGAAATAAAGACACTGAGGCCATAAAACCGAAGCACCCAAAGAAACTGTTATTCCTTTCATTCGTACCATTGCATAAATTAATATTTATTCTTCAAAGAATAATGCCTCCTTCATAGAGATGCCCTGGGAGTCCGTTAAAAAGGCAGATTTTTTTTTCTGTGTCTCTTCTGATGGTTGTGACATTTTTCTGGACTCTCTGTCCAATACATAGTGTGCTTGTGTGACGCTGCGTTAGTGTGTTAGTAGTGAAGGCTTAACCATCCTGTCATATAAATAAGATAAATAGAAAATAGGGTATAGACCTGATCTAGAGGTGTGACCCTCATCTGGTTCAGAGCGAGTCTACTCTTCCTCTCCCGTGCTCTGCGTGTCTTCCTCTCCAAGCAGGTTCTCCACTGTCATTGTGGCCTGGATCACTTCTTGTGCAGGCATCACACACTTTACAAATCACTTCCTATGGGTCTTTCTCAAATATACTAAAATATGTCAGCCTTTACCCAGACAAGAGCGTTCCAGCGGCGGTTTTGCTTGCATCATCAAAACATGCTGTTTGGCCGTATTGTTTCGGTGATAAAAGTTTTCCAGACGAAAAAATGAAAATGCACTTTTTGGGCCATTTTCAGATGAAAACTTTCGGTGGCCAAAATGTCGGTGCATCCCTACTTTGGATACCAGATATAGCCACTTAGAGATTGATATTAATGCTGTATTTAAGTCTGCAGCATTTCATACTTTGAAAACTTTTCCTTGTGTACTATCTTAGTTGAATAGCCCGGACTCTCTACCAATGTAGAGCTGCAGCCAAAGACACCAAATATTAAACCTCAAACACACGTCAATCCAGTAGGTGGTTGTGGTTTTGTCTCCAACACACACCGCAGGTTAAAATCATCAATAAATTGGACACATAGAAGTAGTGAGAACTTGTACCAAAGCACACTTGTTTTCGGTAAGTGATCAAGTTGAGACTGCATCCTAGTTAAGCTAGCCTGTTACAAGAATGGACTGCTTGAATTTTGACAGATTAGAAATGCGGAGGGGAAATTATCATGGGTTTAGAGTGTCAGACAGTCCACCACAAAGATTTTTGTCTCATCATCGTCTCATAAACAACAAATAAACATTGGTTCAACAGAGTTTTTATCATCAGTGAGTTACTTTGGCTCGTTATCTGTCATCTCCATCAAGAAAAACGGGGTCCTTGACGAACAGTTATGGTCATGATTTTCATTAAAAATAACTCTGCCTTTGTTTAATCTTCAAAGCAAGAAAACAGACATTAAAAGAGGAAGTTATCTAAAGTAATCTCTGCATTCATAATGTGTAAAGTCCACATAGCCAAGATAAATTAACACTTAAATTACACTTGACTCACTTGGGTAAAGACGAAATACAGATTAAATCACTTATTAACATTTTTTTTCAACCTTCAATGAACAAAAAATTCTGCGTCCCTCCAGTTATCATGTGGCTTCCACTTTAGTGGGCTTTTGACATTTTACACCCTTAACAGGGAAGACCAAACTGTGTTAGTCTGACAGCAGAATTTAAAACACATGATATAGGGCATTGTACCCTTGGAAAGATACACATATGATTTAAAAGCAGCATGAACACGTCCTTTTTAACAGGACATTTGACCCTCTTCACCACCTTGTAGGCATCTCTCAGTGGGACCAGCATGGAGCTGCCAATTGAAGCAGGGCGAAGCATGGCAGCTGACCCTTGTCCCCCTCCACAGGATGGAGGTTTGACAAGGAACATCAGAATGGTTTCATTTTCAGGGAAGCAAGGACACACACACACACACACAAGGATGAAGGAGATGTAACCTTTTATCCTTCAGGTGGAGGAATTACAGAAAAAAGAGAGAGAGATCCAGAGAGAGTGACCGAGCGGTTGAGAGACAATTACTGAGAGGCAGAGAACAAGGGAGGGAGAGGGAGTGAGGAATATCACACTGTGGGAAACATGCAGAGTTGAAGTTGAAGGACGATAACAGAAACAGTGGGGCAGAGGGATGAAGAGAAAGAAGAAATGTGGCTGTACTTTGTCTGAGCCTGGTGGCTCAACTGTGCGCTTGTTTGAGTTCAAAGCGTTAAATGTGTTTCTGGGTGCACTGCTGTTTAGTGCATTATACATTAACAGAGGTATGTTATGAGAACTTTTCTCCAGGCAGAAACTAGAGCTGCAGTGTGTGATTAATGCTCGTGAAAATAACAATGATGCAGCCGCCTAGTGACATGCAGCATTCAGTCTTTACTTTGACTTTTTTGTGGAAAGGATCTTTCTTTCCTCCTTCCACTGGGATGGTTTTTCTTAGTTATGCTTCTGCTTGAAGCAGCTTTATTCTCTCTTTTTTTTTGCACGACTTCTGTGAGTTAAATGAAAAGCAAACTTCTTGTTCTCACTTAAGTGTTTTGCTCAGTCACCATGAAAACAAAAAGAATGATCAGACATCATCCCGGTCTCTCCATTTGGAAACAAGAGCTTGCCTGGTGTACTGTCTCTATTTGGATGCACCTCAGGGTGGCATATGATGCAAACTGTCTTACCCTCTCCTCCAGCCGGGCCACCTGCTCTCTGTAGAAAATATCCTGCTTCTTTAGGTCTGCTTCTCTGGCTTCCAGCTGCTTGGCCTGAACACAAGCAAACAAAACACAAGGAGGAGACACATTATAACACAACACATACACACTCTGACTTACTGGAACATGCAAACATAAACTAAATCACTTTAAAGATGTATTTAATGTCTGTCTGCTTGAAAATGGGAATTTGAGCATCTGCTGCCAACTACAAAATGTAACTTTCATATGTGAGAGACTGATGATTGCCTAGCATGTATTCTGTGTTTTCTTCTGTCCTCTTGTGTTCAATCTTGAGCCAAACCAGTATCAGGCCAAGAGGATAAGATCAGCTCTCAGAGCGTAGGAGCTCCACAGGCTTGGGTATATATTTACCCTGCCTACCAATCTCCAGTGTCCTCCCTTCTACTGTGACCTTCACTAAATGTATGGTTGACTCTCTCTGGCTGATTTACAGAAATGATAAGACGTGGATGTATCCAGTTCAGGAGCAGAAAAAGCACTACTTTACACTTGCTAGAGGGCCAACAATAACAAAACAAAAATATATGAAAAAATGTCAATTAATGGCTAAAGTATTCCCTATAGACAACAGAATGACAAAATTAGGACAATATCAAGCATATTACCTAGTTAAAGGGTAAAGGGGCTGTCAGCATTAATAACCTGTTAACTCTAAAGCTATAAGGGTTTAAAAATAATGTCCAAGGTTTTCTCAATGCTTGTTTTACTTTCCCTTTTGGCACACCGTAATCAAGCGGCTTAAGCGGGGTACACACATAAAGATTATTGGACTGTTTTTGTTCCAACTTTCCTCCTTCCTGATCAAAAACAGCAAACACCCGATTATCTTCTGTTTTATGAGATTATCCTGTCAGATTATCCTGTGGTCTGAGGTGTGTTAACAGTGAATTTGTCCTGATGATCAGCTGCGAGTCAACAATCGTAATTATTAAACTTGTTTAATATTTACAACCAAAAATCTTCATGTTTGTGGGGGAAGCCGACGACTCCCAAGTCATGACTCCATGAATTGTGATGTAGAATGGAATCAATCAGGAGGTGAGCTGACTGAGGAACGAGGAAGCAGACATCAACAAAATCAAACATGGCTGACCTGACACGGAAAGTTTGTGAGGAAAGTCTGTGTTCCTGCCATCTCCAGGATTTTTTCCACAGTCTTTTCTTTTTTTGGTTCTGGAATTTTCTGTTAAAAATAGTCTCAAGACCACCATCATTCCCTCTTCTGTGTCCTTGTGTTCCATGCTGCTGTTGTTTGTTTAGGCACCCCTGTGATCATCACACTTTTTCTGTTACAAGCTGACCCCGGCCCCCCATCAGAGAAGGAAAAAGTCATGTGGCCCTCACAGGAAAAAGTTTGGGAACCCCTGCTCTAGGAGCTCTAAAGACCTCAAAACTTACCTTGCGTCCCATCTCCTGAGTAACGATAGCATTGAAAGAAAGAGAGAAAAAGAAAAGAGGAAATGAATCTCCATGACATTCTCTTCAATGACTTTTAGAGAAGGTCTAGTACTCTGAGGCCTGGGGTGGTTGGATTCCACACTGTTCTGCTTGAATCATCGCACTTCATCCTCTAAATATTCCCTCTCCCTTGGCAACCACAGACATTACACATGTGTTATAGGACCATCTTTGTATGCAGTAACATGCATTAAAACTCCACACTGCAGAGGTCTGTCTTATGGAAAGCAGCCGCGCAGAAAAGCCTTGAAGTCGTTTCCTTTGAGCGCCATACGACGAAAACACATCGCATGGAGAAGAAAAATTGCATTACCCCATCCAATCTCTACAACACTGATAACCATCTGTGTTTGGCTACTCAATGCACTGCAGGCGGAGCGGCGTTGCTCCATGCATTGTGATGAGGAGCGCTGACGAGTGTCACTGACGGGGGCTGTCCTCGCAGGAGATGAGTGGGGGAAGTTTCAAAGTCAAGGGGATGCTCCTAGCTTTCCCTGCGACTGCAAGACATGCTAAAAACCTGCATGTGGACACACACTTTATGTCACTTCAGGATCCAGATATGGTGAGAAAAACCACTTTATCACACTCAAGAAGGAGCACCACAAACAAGCTACTGTCTCCCCTGTCCTCGGGACAACCTAGCGTTACTATGCTTTGTTGGTACATCGGATATTCTTCTCAAAGTGTCTTGTTGCGAGTTTGTGGGGCCGAAGCTGTGCAAAAGCTAAAAGCACCTTAAAAGTATCCTGCAAGGAGAAAAGAACATATTTAAAATGTGTTGTTGATTTCAAGGATAGGCAAAGTTTTGCGTGACCAGAGTTGGTTTGCTGGAGTGCCAAAAAGCTGTCACCCACTAACAGCTCAATTTAAGACAGAGACGAGGAGAAGATAATGAGATGGAAGGGAAAAAAAGATGCAGGGGATTGGCAGGTGGATCTGTGTGTTTTCCATGTTACACTGAAAGGTGGCGGTTAAAGAGTGAGGGGACAGACAAAATGACACAAAGAGCCTCAAATGGCACAAACAGGGGCTCAGACACTGATCTGAAACGCACACATCAGCACATGTATACACACCAGCCGGAGCAGCTGTACCCACACAGAGGGGCAGGGAAATAAATGCATGTGGAGGCGAGACCAAAGGCGTCATCAGAAGAGAAGAGGTGGTGACAGAAATGTGTACCCAGGGCATTTTCCTTTTTTGCTCACTTTTGTGTCTGATATGCGTCTTTTTGGCCATGAATGTGTCCAATTTCCATGCAAGCAGGTTGCCCTGCTCCTGAAAATGGGCACGCACACACACACACACACACACACACACACGCACGCACACACACACACACACACACACACACACACACACACACACACACACACACACACAGACACGCTATGTCAGGATTACTTCCGACCGATTAACCCCATTCAGCAGACTTTGGAGATAATCTAATCATACTAAAGGCCAAACAATGGCACAGACTTCACCACTGCCCATACTCCTTTTGTTCGCCTATTGAAGAGGCGGTTGTGATTGAAGGAGGAGGAGGTAGAGAGCTGGGGAGAGAGAGTGAGAGAGTGGAGGGAGGAGGAAGATGAAGAGGAAGAGAAGGGCAGAATTTGACAAGAGGAAAAGAACTTGAGTGAAAGGAACAAAGAGATAAGACACAAAGAGGAAGAGGACAATGGTAGGTGATTTATCATTGGAAGTGTCATGAATGGAGTAGAGAATGTTGGATGGGACATAGAGCCTGGGCCAAGAGTGTCTCCGTAACTTTAGAAAGAAGTTTAAGGGGAAAAAGATTATCACCACTCTCAGATAGGAAGAGAGCAGTCAAGCAGAGGACTAAGGAAAAGAATAGAAACCTGAAGCTCTCACAATTTTTTAAGCTCTGAAACTCAGACCAGTCATTGGTTTGAGGGAGAAGTTCAGAAAAATTCTCTGGGTCAGGTTGTCTATAAGTAAAATGATTAAATTTCATCAATCAGTTTTGATAAATTCTTCAAAGAGGGTTATTCAAGATGAGATAAGATGATGGATCCGCTCATTCAGCTCTGGTTCAGATCAGGAAATTTTCTGAGGGACCTTTGCATCATGGTGATCTGTTTCTGGATCTATGCATCATCCATTCCTGAAAGATCGAATCAATTTTGTTATTATGTATTTTGGTTTGGCAATTCAAGGACAAAGGGGCTGAGAGAAAGTGGAAAAGTAGTACTCCAATTCTAATGAAGTTCAAATGTTGTGTAAAATGTTGATAACAAAGAATAATCCGATTTAATCTATATTCAACTGAATACACTATAAAGACAAGATAAAGTATTTATTGTTCAGTGCATCTAATCTTTCTGATGATTTCATCCTGTGTATTTGTAGGCAAACTGAACTCTTTTCTCCTTCCCTTGAGCAGCCAAACCTTTCCCTCACTTTTCATATTTGCAGTGGAAGAACAAAACAACTAAATGTTACAACCACAGTGGGTCCAAATCACTCGGTCCAACGTCAACGTTGCAGCAGCAGTTTTAGGTTTTAAAAAAATACAGTTAAGAAGTGATCAACCCCAAAGGTCAGAGCTGCTTTTGTCCAGTTCATGTGTTCCTGTAACTACAAAGATAAATGGATAATAATAATAATAATCCAAGAAACCAATTCCTCCAAGAAACAGGACAGCCATTGTTTCTTGCTTGATCAGCATCTCACTGCTAAGCTTTGCCAAAAAGCGTAGCGTCATCCAGGGGGCTTTTGGGTCTGGTTGGTTATCTTGACTCTGTCATCTTAAAATCTTTGAATCGGGTCATGGACATTCAATCCATGGTAGCTTTGACAATCTGGCAAAAACAAACTGTATTAACTGACCCTGGACGTAAAGAAATGAAATTATATGGAACTGGATTCTAATTTTAAGTCAGAACTTTATGAAATATCCCACTAAATTTAATTTAGCCCGACCAAAACTAACTTTCCTGTGCAGCCAGCTGCAACATAAAAAAGGACCAAGGCCCATTCGAAGCCTCACTCTCCCTCTGCGTGTACACAGAGTCCACATGGTGCTATTTGCAGCCCAGGAAACCATGTTCACAACAATCGTAAACTTTTACACCCCTACCACCTCATCCACATCCTTCCCCAGGTCTCATATTAAGTACAGTAACACAATGGCTGAGGGTGACAAGCGGCCGAGAGTGAGACCGTGGTGGTCAGATTAAACGGATCGTTAAAGCAGGGTGAACGGCTCAGTGAATATCAATTAGCCAGCCGCTGAATAATTAAGGGAAGCCATGTTTTTTAATTAGCTGAACGCCGCAGTTTGAGTTGGGAGTAAGGGCGCAGGAGAAGAGAGGGAAGGAAGAGGGGGATAGAAAAGAAACAGGTGGATTTTGCTGTGTCAGGTCCCCAACCCAACTCCTTCTCCCTCACTGAACTGCTCCCGCACTCTGCTTTCTTTCACACCTGCTCTTTTTTTTGGGGGTGACTGAAAGAGAAATTCTATCAGGCAGCAGTATTCAGCAGACTGAAAGCAACTCTATGGATGAGTATGAACCTACCCTTAACTTGTGTGGATGATATGGCTCCCCTTGACATAGTATTAAGCCATGTTTGCATCCTCTGTGTTCTCCCTTTTGAAGTCACTTCGTACTTCATGACAACATGTTAGAACTGCTCAATTCAAGTAGCTTTGAAGTCAGTTTGGTAATATGGGAAAGGAAATGGAACTTATTTCAAACACTGAATGGAAATGTCAGCTGGGACAAAAAAAAAACACCAGACAAGAGTATTGGATGCTATGGTAAGTGTCCTTCAGTGGTAAATCATCACATTTACATACACATTGCTCGACCATTGGGAGCAATTTCTTGCCCAACCCTTTGATTGAGAAACAGCCAATGCTATCACCATAGTTTCTAAATATTAGGGATGGGTATTTCTGAGAAAAGACAGGACAGTGGATAAAGCAGGAAACAGGCAGAGAGAGGGGAGTGACATGCGGACTACCTACTACCTCAAACTGGATCACAACTTAAACTGACCTGAATCCTCCCAAACTAAAAAGTAAAGGAATAAAACCAGAGCGCTGCTAATCTCAGCAGGAACACGGACAAACGTCTGTTGTCTCACATGCTGTCACGGACTGAGCTGTACAGCTCCATTCAGGCAGGATGTAAAACAAAGTGGACGACAGAACATACTGTGGATAGCAGAGATGGAATGGACCTGTATCACACCTTTTCGGATGCTCTCTCTCTCTGTCTGTCTCTCTCTCTCTCTCTCTCTGTGGATATTGATCTGTTCTTTTAAAGCCCAGAAACAGCAGTGCAGTCTTTCCTCTCTAAGTTAACTCAGCTGCATGTTGTTTTAGGATGTTTTGGTCGTATTAAACGTCTCGTGAAATATTGTCATGCACAGATGTATTCACGTGTGGCTGTTGGGACTTTTTTCACATTTTAGTTTGATACATTTCCACACTGCTGATGCGGAAGCCACAGAGTTGCTAATGCTAAGCTAACAGACTGTCCTGTGTTTGTTTGTTTGTTTTGGCCTTTTAAATGGTCTGTCCCCGGAGAGTTACCGTAGGATGCAATAAAGCAGATATTATTGCTGTAAAGTGTCTGGCTTTGCTCATGTGTCCTGTAATGAAGCTCAGTGTGGCTGCTGCTCCTCATAAGTGTACCTTACTGTTATTCTTCAGTCAAGTTTACAAGGTTGGGTGCACTAAGAGCGCTCGTTGTACTAATGCATTAGTGTATTCGGCGGCAATTTTTGCTTATGTCGGCTAACATGAATGATCAGTTGAGATGATCGGCTAATATTTCTAATATTTCTGATCACCGATCACTTAAAAAATGCCAAGATTGGGCCCAATCCAAGACTAGAGATCGGGATCAAGACATCCCTAGTTTCCAACAGCACAGATAAATGCACACGCACAAATATAGTCAGAGAATAAGAGATAACCTTCTGTTGCTTGGGGAAAAATCTGATCGTGGCTATTGGCAATTCAGTACATGTTACATTTCTCATTTCACACTTCAATGATGAAGACCTCTGTGTTGTAACAATGAGGCGACTCATTGTTACACTGTTTGCCAGCTACATGCTTATAAATCATGCTAGATGAAAACAATCTTGCGTGATGCTTTGATCAATAGAGCACAAATCAAATCTCATCACATTAACTAACAGTGCCTCATCCATAGCCTCAGTGTCTTTTGTCTTCCCCTGCCACCATCAGCTCAGGCCTGATTCAACCTCCTTGTCACAAGTAGCATCATAATCAATGCTCCATCACACCATCCAAGTGAAATCTGCAGCACTGTGGGTCAGAGCTATACACCAGGACCCATCTATCACAGAGCTGCACGACAGGGCCCTGTGACAAACTAATTCTAAAGCTGCGGGCCTTGGAGCGTCTGTGCTCCGACAGGCACGGAGGGGGTCAAAGGGCAGCGCGATGTGACCGTGCTGGGGTGTTAATTGGCATAGTGAAGGTGTAGGTGGCATGTGGGAGGTTAGAGATGGATGGAGGTAAGGGAGGGGAAGTTCATGGGAAAGGGAAGGGAGAGAAATGGGTCAATGTTGGGATGGAATATGGATGACAGGATAGTTGGTGGGAGGTTTTGGTTTTTTGACAGCTGTGGGGAGGACATCAAGCAACAACAAAAAACATCCCACGGCAGAAAAGAATAACTGCAAAGCACAAACACATGAATCTGTTACAGCTACACACCCCTCCTACAAATCTCAACCAACCCTGCAACTGCCTCTCAAAACCCTTAAAACTCAATCTTTAAAAAGCTATCACTGGCCAACCAAAGTGATGGTGAGCAGAATGGTATCACCTGACCTTTGTGGCAGTAACACACATTACCCTTAGCCACTATTAAAACATAAGTCTTGGTAGCATAGCTGTAAAACTCCATTGGAAACCATTCACTCTGGCTGTTTAATTAGCATCATGGGGTTTTACTGAGCGGCAATAACACTTGAGGTTCAAGGCTTGCTATTAGTCTCTGTGGGGGGGTGGAAGTGTTATGGGCGAGAAAGTCCTGTCAGAAACTGTGTGGTCAGTTATAATGGGCTTAACCTTGACTGTTCAAACGAAAGGACAAAAACTTATTCTCACATATTCTGGCAGCTGAGACAAATTGTACTTTACAATATGTAATACTCTGTGACGAGATCAGGGTGAACATCAAGTGTATGTTATTAAAAGTATACATAAAACCTTATGGGGTCAGTTATCTTGTCCTATATATTCACAATCCACCAAGGAATAGTCTAGGAACAGTGGGACTTGCACCAGAAGCTGCTGGCTCATCTTGAACCACTTTCATAAGTCACAAAACACCAAGCCATATGGACTCAAGGAAATACACCTGACAGCATGGCTGCTCTGTCATTACATAATAATGCAGCATCCAGGGAACCTCTTCACACAGATTTATGTCAGTGGCGCTGGGGTTGGTCATAATGAAGTCAAAAGAAGCAGGGGAACCATTAATCACAGAGAACAAGCTGGCGGTGAGTATGAAGCTCTGATTGAAGCTATTAGCCTCTGACCACTATCTTGTACAGATTAGCCTATTTTTTCCCATAAACACATTGTTCTATCCTCTTCCCTTCTAGGAATAGCTTATTACCTGCAATGTCCTCCGATGCTTTAAACTCTTGATGCAATTTTGAACATGGCTTTGCAAGCAATAATAAGAATGTGAGGTTACTGCTCATCTTGTGTCAACTGGTATTTAATGTGAAGTAAAAATGTGCCGTATCACTTGTCAGTTAATGTTACTTTGTTCATGAGTTTTCATTTCTTGCCATCTAATTAAGATTTCCCTAAACAAGCAGCACACATATTCAGGTTTTCATTGCTTACGATGCACTTTTCAAAAGTTGGCTAATTTGATTTGATAGCTCATTTGACAACCAAATGAGTGACACATGGTGCATCTTTGCAGAAAAAGACAGCAGAGCCACAGGCTGCGGACAGAACTGTTCTCCCTCAGGGATCTCTTAGCCCTGTGAGTAATGGTGCAATGACCTGGTGGGTCAAAGGGTTGACCTGCCCAGGACAGGGACCAAAGGCCAAGAGGTGTAGGTGGAGTGTGTGGGTGCATCAATGTTTGGTGTGTGTATCTTAACCACTGGCTGTTTAAGGACACATTACAATGAAGTGTCCTTGTGGAGTCTGTAGCTCATTGACTGTGAACAGGGGTCAATAGGGGGCTTGATCTAAACCAGATGGCATATATGATGCTGAGACAGCAATGCCATTCCACCTACACATTTAACGTCTCTCTTGAACTTCAACCCAATCAGTAAATTGGGAAAGGATACGTAAAATTGTGTTTTTCCGAGACAAACTCAATGATTTGAGAGTAAAGGGCTTTGGAAACCATTTGAAAAGACAAAGGAAAGAAGATCTTACATGAAAATAAATGGGACTATTAATTCCACAGAGATGAAAGTGTTGGTGGAAATATGAAAAATTACTGTCTTTCTTCTCCCAGTCACTTCAAGCCCTTGAGCCTTTGTTGGAGATACCTCCTCCACCACTCCACTCCCAGCTCCTTCGCTGAGGGACAGCGACAACATCTGCTGGCTCAGGGATTGATTAATTGGCTGATCAGGCGCCCGCAGTGTAAACTGATTGATTGATCATCTTGCGGTGGGAGCTGCCTTTATCTAGAGCCCTGGGGAGCGAAGCTCAGGAGGTCCCCAGTCATCTGTCATGTCCAACACATGAGGGAAGACGAGGAAGAAATGAAGAGCCGTGGGTTCATTACCGAGACATAGGGGGCATGTATGGAGGAAGTCTCAGCAAAGATGGGAACAACAGGCATGCTGAGAGAACAATAGGGACATGGGGACAAAAGGACTGGGGATGACAGGAAGGCAGAAGGTCTGCTAGTGCTTGTAGACAGAGAAATAGAGATAAGGACAAAAAGTGCAGTAAAACAAATGACACAAAACAAGACAAAGACCGTCTGGTCCATCATAATAACCAGGAATCTAATAAGTACAAGAGGTCACTGAACTGGACTTAATTGGCATTGGCAATGGCTACATTTTGTGAATGATTCATGAATCCATGTTTCTTTAAGAAAGAAATAGTTACTCATGCAGAAATCTTCACTACAACCCTGCTACGCTTGAACACATTAAGGCTTTTAGACAGGACACACAAACCAAAGGCCGAAAATTCCTTTACCTGACGGCAGAGGACACAGTAAACGACCTGAGAGTGGGAAGAGGCATATTGTCTCTGGACAACAGAGGTCCCCAAGGACCAAAGTCTATGAGGGGAGAGGAAAGGAGAGGAGAGGGAGAGCAACCTATAGTGGGAAGGGGAAAGGTAGGTTAAGGGGAAGACATGCAAGGAGAGAGGGACATTCTGAGGATTTGAGATGAAGGGATTAAAGATACTGTTGGTACAGTTATAGTGTGAGACATAACCACAGTCCCATAATTATGTTGATTATCTTGCATTCAGTAATTTTATCTTGCATTCAGTAATTTTACACGTTTTTTTGAGTGTCGCTCCCCACAAAATTTCAAGCATCAAACATGTAATTTGTATTCTAGTATATTGCACCAGTTTGTCATGAACCTGTCTTCATGAATGACCATTCATTCATTTTCTATACCGCTTATCCTGTTCAGGGTCGTGGGTGTCTGGAGCCTATTCCAGCTGTCTTAGGGCGAGAGGCAGGGTACACCCTGGACTGGTCTCCAGCCAATCACAGGGCTGACACACAGAGACAGACAACCTTTCACGCTCACACTCACACCTATGGACAATTTAGAATCATTAAGTAACCTGATGAGCATGTTTTTGGACTGTGGGAGGAAGCCGGAGTACCCAGAGAGAACCCATGCATGCACGTCAACTCCACACACAAAGGCAAACCGTGCCCGTACCGGGATTCGAACCGGCGAACTTTTTGCTGTGAGGCAACAGCACTAACTGCTGCACGGTAGCGCAGCCCCCAAAAATGACCAATTGTGTCACAAACAGAAATATTTTTAATTTTCTTTTTTTAGTTTTTATTTTAATTTAAATAATAATTTTGAGTTGCTAATTAACCTATACTGCACGTTTTTGGATGTGTTGGAGGAAACTGGCGCATCCAGAATAACACCATGAAGGCATGGGGAGAACATACGAACTCAGAGAGCTGCTGGTCAGCAGAATCTTTCTGTGAGGTGACAGTGCTAACCACTGAAACCTCCATGCCCTCCCTTGTTCAATGAAGCTTTTTCATGGAAAACATCTTGACTTGCTACAGCAAATCAAAATGTCTGCAGTGACAAAGGTTTATTGAGTTGAGCTTTGGGGGGTGTTGGGGAAAGGGAAGGGAGGGGAGATGTTACTTTTACTTCCACCACTGAGATTTCTCCTTCTTCAGGCCAAGACAGAGTCGGTAAATTTTCCTAGCTGATGATGAAGGTCTTGGTGTCGCTAGTAGTCCAGCAGTTCCTACCAGTCCTGAAGGTCCAGAAGTCATCCCAGTTACTGAAGTTTAAACTGGTCCCTCTGGTTCAGAAGTTCCTGCAGTTTCCTCCATTGTATTGATCTCCCTGTCTTGCTCCTCTTCAGGCTTCTCCTTCCTCATGGCTTGCACTTCATTGGATGGCTCTGTGTTTTGTGGGACCAGTAGAGCAGACTGCCTCCTCAGCTCCCCCAGCTCTCTGTTGCTGGACTGCTGCAGGGTGTTCATCACTTGTGTCATTTTTTGCAGGAGGATACAGTTGTCAGTCTTCACACTCCAGATTTTCACCTGGTTGTCTGCTATTTTGATATGAAGATACTTGATTTCAGTCAGGAGCTCCTGCTGCTGAGTCTCAGCCTGATGTTTTAGAGTTTGTATTTCAGCTTCTTATCCCATGCAAAGGTACTGGCTGAACACTTTTAACTTCTCCAGTTCTTCTTGGAGAAGCCTGCTCCTGTCCTCCCTGTCTTTGTGCTTTCAAAGAGTTTTTTGTGTCAGCGACTGAATCTGTGTGCATTTTACAGCTTTGGCTATACACTATGTCTCTTGGTGCATGTGTGCTTATGCTGTACATAAATGAATATTCATCCCACCAAACAGCAGGTGGTCTTCCAAGGCCCGATGAAGCTTGGAGGGGGAGCAGAGTCAACATTCAGCTCCTGTCCATCAGGAACATGACTTGGGGTCACCTCTAAAAACATGCTTTTCTTTTTTTTATGCCCTAACTGCCCACATTTCAGGACTTACTTTAAAAGCTATGCACTGAAAAAAATCAATGTTTTTCTCTTAGTTTCCTCCCAGATGATCTTCTTTTGTCTAAAGCTTACACACTTTCACATGTGTGATTTTAAGGGCTGTTCTGGATTGGTTTCTTTTCTAATTGCTGTCTGCAACATTGTTTGAAAACTGCTTTGTGAATCAATACCTCATTCTCTCTTCTCTCTTCCCATGTAGCTCTGGTTATTCCCCCACCCTTAATCCTCTTTCCACTGCTTCTCCATCTCACCCATATTTTTCTGCTTTTCACATCCTTTCTGACACCACTCTTGTCTTCATTTCCTCCAAATGTTTAAGTTCCCTCCATCGTTCAGTCAAAATCTCTACCTCTGCCACCATTAGCTGAACCGACAGTTCACTTCCATAGAGCCTCATTAATACTGCTCTCCTGTCAGAGCTAAGAGGGAGAGCACAGAGAAGGGCCAAGAATGGGACAAGCTCAAAAAGAAATACCTGTCATATTTAACACTGAAAATGTCTACCATTCGGAGCCACACAGACACTCACACGCCTTCAGACACCACGTTATCACACACAGTGGTTAAATTCTTCCACTAGTGTGCATTAGTGTCTGGCTAATTGAGTTTGAGCGAGAAGAAAAAGGGTGAAGAAGTAGATCTAACTATGGAGAGATCAAACTAGTCTCATCCACTACCTAACTATTCTTAATCATGCAAAAAGTTTTGACTGTGTAATTACAACATTTTACAAAACTTTTTTTGGTCAATTTCTTGTTACTATCTTGGTTTTCTGGAGAAATGAAATCACTGACCAATACACACTTTTGAAGTAATGAAAAGAAAATTGATTCAAGTGTCAACTCTACAGTCATATTAAAGTGAAAAAAATAAATGAATCAAATTTCAAATCTAGTTCAAACATAATCATCAAACACTGTTGACTTCAGTTTAAATCTGAGAAAGCTCCAGAAACTAGAGTTTAACACATAAAACTGTTCAACTGTTAGCAATGTTTAGAATTCAAATGTAAAAATGTTGTTGCATTTACTTAGCATAACTTAAATCACCTTGGAAAAAAATGACCAACAGCTGGACTTATCCTCATAACAGAGTGGACAGTGAAAAATTCTCCAATTTTCAGTTATCTAAATTGTTGCTAATCTTAATAATCAACAGTTACTATTATATTTGTTCCATTTTGGCCTTTTTAATTTCTTAATCTTTTTTAGCAGCTTTTTTTTCAGTTTTTAATAGGGTTGCACGATATATCGGTATTGGCCGATGTTTGCCATTTTTTAAGATATTGGTATCGGTCCAATGAGTAAAACTGGGTGGATATTAACAACTGATGTTTATATCCGTCTAGTTGCTGTTTGTGTTTGTGTCTGGAGGGGGTTACCCTGACTACTGGTAAGTTTGTTAAGGTAACTTTGTCAGGATATTATTTTAATTTATGATCCTTTTTGTAAATTATGATCCAGACTTTCTCACAGGAGTTTTATGATTTGAGAGTTTAATTACACACTTGATACAAGTTGTGAGGGTTGCTAAAAAGTAACACTGTTGGTTACCTGTGTTTATGGCAGCCATGTAATGTTCTTGTTTAAAAGTGAAACACCTTTTGAAAATAAAGGAAGACATTAAAAAAATTCACTTTGTATGCTTTTCAGTCTGTACAAAATTTTATTATCTCAGAAACATTCATTCTTTCAATTCTTTTATTACAATTTCTTTTCCAATTTTTCACTTTTTTGTTGTAATCTCAGTTTTAGTGTTTTTCTGTTTTAACTCCATTATGAACAAACTTTAATATATTTTGTATGTTTCTACTGTGTTTTCACTACTTCCATCTTTCATATGTGGGTTCCAGTTCTTGATTTCATCCATCTCCGCCGACCTCATGTTGTTATTTTGTTGTCTGGGTTGCTTTGTGTTGGGGTTCCTATAATTTATTTCTTTCATTGTATGTCATAGCATTTTGTGAGCCCTTTTTTTGTACAAATAACTTCATTACTATAATTAGCTTCTGCTTATTCAGACAAAAATAATGCCTTGTTTTGACATACTAAAGCAAAGCACACAGCACAAGTTGAGCTTTCTTAGCCGTTTATAAAAAAACGGGCATGAATAAATACATGGACTTCCCATTGATTCTGAGGCAGTAAATTGACTGTACAAGCAGACTTGTCAAAAAGCAAGCTTTCTGACACCAGTACCCATCCATCAATCGAAGCTCTGCTGTATCCCAGCCCTGCTGCTGGGCGCTCACAATGCCAATTAGCTGACAGGCTGAAGGCCTGGTGCAGCGTGCCAGCCACGGGCCCTGCCAATTAGTGTCCGACCTCCCATCTAACCCTAACACTGGCACGGTGTGCAGGCACCCCACCCTTGGCAGGGGTGAGGTTCTGATGCTGATATGTAAAGGACGGTTGAGTGGACACTAGCTAAGAGGTGAAAGAGAAAGGACGTTCCAAAAAGGGAGGGAAGGTAAAAAATAGAAACATGTATGTACAGTATGCTGTCAGTGGGATAAAGGGCAGCAGTGCAGACAGAATATCTGCTTATTCTAGTTCACAATAAAGAGTACACAAACAACTGAGTGTGCTCTATTTGTGCCAGCAAACGTACTGACATTTACACAAATTCAAAGCCTCCATCTCAACTTTCAGAAAAATTAAACAGCTGAATGCTCGAACAGGGTAACTTTAAAAATATGAGAAAATAACAATGAAAAAGAGTTCACTGTCATGCTGTCAGTTTGTACTTTTTCCACTGGATTTTAACAATTCCTGTAGTTGAAAGTGTTAAGTTTGTAAGGTCCCAGCTGAACCTGAAAATACACACGCAGTGACTGATTCATTTTCCCTCCAGTCCTATTACTGTTTGACTGAAAGATCTGTAGTTGTAGCTCCCCCTCTGGGCCAGTCGAAGAAAGTGTAAGAAAACTGAAAAGCAGTGTTGCAATAATTCTTTTTAACCTGGGCTACAACTGCATCCAGTCAGTACTGCTAGTAAATTTTATTCAAAATGTCTTTAAGAGACTAACTGACATTCAGGGGCCACTAAATTGGATACACCAGTTCACTGCTCGTTTATGCAAATATCATATAAGCCAATCACATGGCAGCAACTCAGTGCATAGACATTTAGACATGATGAAGACGACCTAGTGAACTTCAGATCAAGGTTCAGAATGGGGAAGAAAAGTGGTAGTTGGTCCCTGAACAAACAACACGTCCAATCTTGAAGCAGACGGGCTTCAGCAGATGAAGACCACAACCAATTAAGAACAGGAAGCAGAGGCTATACTGAAGACATTAAAAAAACAAGTCAAATGGACTCCGCAGAGTTTGGAAGACATTTCGTCTCTCATCCAAAAAGCTTTATCAGCTTCTGGGATGAAAAGCCAAACATCTTCCCAGTTGCCTTTTTTTTGAGTCTGCAGAATAACCATTATAATGCATGACCAGGTGTGGAGAGAGAGAAGAATAAGTTAAAAGAAAAATATTTAGTCATTCTTTACAAAACCCCTCCAACAGGAACCAATTCAGATCCAAGCAAGTTCTCCAAAAATTATTGTAAATGTTTGCCTCATCAACAGCAAGGTCAAGCCAGCTGTATCTTAGAATAGACTAGCATGCAGAGCAAGGTACACAGGGTTTTCCCCATGAAGGCAGGACATCTGCTGGAGACTGCAGTTTTTAGGGGAGGAAGGGAGAGAGAGGTGCACCGGAGCGAGTGGGCAAGAGAGAGTCTGTTGCATTAAAACGCTAAGCTTTACCCAAAGTCATTTTCAAGGCAGCCAAGCATCAAATGGAACACAGTTTAAGGAAGGAGAAGGTACTGCTTTTTTCCAGGAGCTCTGACAGAATGGACATGGTGTGTGAGCGTGTGTGCAGAGAGCAAACAAACACTCGGGCTATGCTGTGTTATCCCTTGCTGTGAAAGCAGAGGTGGGGAAAAAATCATGGAAAATCACATTAGCTGCTAGAAATGGTGTGAGTGTGTATGAAAGGGAGATACAAGATGAGAACAGACGGAGTGTCAAAAGCATTATCAACAACTGCGAGGCTGATTGGTGGAACATGGCTGTGGATTGAAAAGATATATCTCTACATCTGCAAACCTTTCTTCTGACTGTTAAATTCACCTTATTCACCATAAGAGTAAACAACACATCAGAATAAAATGAGCATCAAATTTGGCAGTGAAATAAAGTTTGTTACTGATGGTTTGAAATATTTTGGCTACAAGTCTTTGGCATGAAGTCAAACCTTTGTGTTTGTAATAATTTACTTATGAATTTAGTTGAGCTGAGAAACCTGTACAGTTATCCATGTGGCTTCATTAAGGAGAGGATCTCCATTTAAAAGCAGAATCAAAGCCTGTCGGTCAAATGTTATAGGAGTTTGTTATGTTTTATTGCTGTTACTTATTCATTTATTGCCTTTCATTCATTCATTCATTCATTTTCTATACCGCTTCTCCTGTTCAGGGTCATGGGTGGCTGGAGCCTATCCCAGCTGTCTTAGGGTGAGAGGCAGGGTACACCCTGGACCGGTCGCCAGTCAATCGCAGGGCTGACACACAGAGACAGACAACCTTTCACGCTCACACTCACACCTACGGGCAATTTAGAATCACCAGTTAACCTGATGAACATGTTTTTGGACTGTGGGAGGAAGCTGGAGTACCCGGAGAGAACCCACACATGCACGAGGAGAACATGCAAACTCCAAAACATAATTTATTGCCCTTATTTCTTTTAAATGCTTTGAGCATTTTTTTTTCTAATTTTTTCACGTTAATTAATTTAATTATCCTACTGCTTTTAACCCTGACATATTTGGTCCTCAGGTGGACTCAGGTCAAGTTGTTTGGTTCCTGTGTTGCTCTGATTTCTATGTCCTACGTTGTTTGGTCATTGATGTTTTGGTCTTAACCATAGACTGTAAAAAATGGACATTATCTCGCTCAGCTCAAACTGAGGTCATCACAAAAACTGCCCCCCCCCGGTGGCTGGCTACAGTACAAGACAAAAACTCTGCCACTGTACTCATTCCAGATGGGCTGTGGTCAAACTTTAAAAAATTATTACACCTCGTAGAAATGTTTCTCACATCCGTATGCTGTGGTGATATTTAGATATTATTGGGCTGCATTGGGTTCAGGTCTCCTTTTTTCTGAAATGTTTCTTTTTTATTAGTTATTAGAGGTTAAAAACGGGGTTTCACGTCTCGTTCAACGATGATTGACAGCTGCCGTTCTTGTGTTGTTTTTTCGTGAATAATAAAATACATTGGGATGGATAGTTAAGAAGACATTAGATGGTCTAAATAAAATATATATTATTTTTGTCAGCCGTTTACACTCAGATTTTCCCAGAGTTCCTCATAAGTCTCTGATGCGCCAATGGCAGCTCCCGTGATAGAGGTTTTTTGGCTTCAAAACCGTACAATGGTAAAAGGCGGAGCAACACTGTCCATTCCGTATACAGTCTATGGTCTTAACTGTTACAGATGTTTTCTGTTTGGTATTTTGGAACTTAGTTGTAACTGATTTTGTTTTTGTTTTGCATCCTTAATCATCAATATTTTTGTTTGTCAGCCAAAGCTTTTTGTTTTAAAAGATGTCATGTAAATAAATGTACAATCCTTATCATTGTTACTGTGAAATACCATATCACATTTTATTGTACAATCTTTACTGTAAAATACCTCACTAAATGAAGTATTGTCAGACAAAGGCATATATATCTAAAAGCACTAATTCCAAATTTAAAAGTTTCAACCATGCTTGTACAGAAGCAAGAAATTGGTCAACTAAACTGGAAACCTTTTACTTATACCCACATTCTACCACGAAAATTGACTCTACTAAAACAGCTGTCTCCAAACCCTCCGGTATGAAAAGCTTTAGTACTTTAATGCCTTAGAAGCAGTGATGGTTTTTTAGCTGTTTTGACAAGTTATTTTTGGTTAGACTTGTGTATTTTTGGCCAATACATTACCCGATAAAAAATGCTCCAGCTGCATCCCTTCCAGCTTTGATTTTTAAGAATACTTTGTATGGCTCCTAAGCAAGTCCTTCTGACATGACTTCCCACAGTTAAAGGAAAATTTGAAAGGTAAAGAAGAAAATTAAATACTCTGATGGTAGCCTGAGGTCCCATATATATATATATATTTATAACAAAAAAAAGTAAACGTAAGAGCCGACTGTAGACCAAATCATTGCTGCCAGGTAGATCCCACCCAGACCACAGTTTTGAGCTCCAAAAGATTGATGACTCTGAGTTTGATTGAAAAGTCTGCCTCAGGGGTTAGAGCCTGTGTGCCTGGTTGAAACGTGGCCAGTGATTGATTGGCCACTGGGCGAGTTCAGATCCGCAGGGGAGAGGTTGTTGAATATCAAAAGAGGGGACGTGGAAAAGTGCGGTTTCATTGAAACCCAGCTGTGTGGACTAAGAGATAGATTCAGACTAAATGAGTTACACTGTATCACCAGTTTGTATCATGTGCCAGAATGTATCTCTCTGTCATAACTCATTTGTCAGCACATAAAGAGAAGATTTAATCTTTCAAGCTCATTCACGACAGGCCTTTCTGCTTCATCCTCATCTGGAACCAGCCAACAAATATCACATATTCCTAACTGATTTTGCCCTAAGTGACCTGTTATCTAACAAAGGGTTGGTTTTTGGTTAATGGATCCACTTAGTAACTCCATGATGAGGCTATCTTGATGAGTACAAAGCAACCAATCGTTGTTTCACACTAAACTCACTCTACTCATGTGGAATTCATTCACAACCAGAAAACACAGTATTTCTTTATTAAGCTGCCAAGTATGTTGAAGACAAAAGAATGGAGTTGATAAGTGTTGCAACACTTTTCGTGATGGTGTAAAATCGATTGGAGTGACCCTTTGTTATTGGCAACCATTGTCATCTGAGGAATAAAGCTTTTCTCTTAACGGACGGGCAAAATAAGCAAAAAGATTGAAATTCAAGAAGACAAAAAGAACTTTTCAACACTAAAGATCCTCAAAGACTCATTTAGATGTAAACTGGTAAATGAGTAACCACGAAACCTGTTATTTATCCATGGAGCATCTGATATTAGAATACAAAAAATTGAAACCCTATGCCAAAAAATTGAACATCCCGTGTTAAATCCCCCTGTGTGTGCCCATATTCCCAGTCCTTTACTGTTCCCCCTGAGTGGCAGAACATGTGTGAGCGCTGACACTGAACATGTTTCCACTCAGACAACAGAACCCCAGGAACCCAACAACAATGACAAAGACAACACACAGCCCCGTCTGCACTGCTGTGAAGTTTCAATTACTTCCAGACTTGGAAGCTGGCTGCTGCCAGTCAGTCTGACAGGGAGTGGAGTGACTGGTGGTGGAAAAGCATAAAGGACAAGCTCTCTCAGCAGGGCGGTAGAAGCCATCTAAGGCTCCAGCTACACTTTACAGTGACACTATACACACAAATATACTCCAGTGCATTTAATGTCATGTTTAAATGCCAACAAAGGCTTGATACAAAAATAGAAAAGTAAAAATAGTTTGCTTTAACATACTCGGAGTATATTCAGAGGTTGGCAAGCTGTTCAGAACCTGGGGGGACAGAGCCTTCTCTGATGCTGCCCCCTCCCTTTGGAACTCACTTCCACAACAAATTCGTACCATATCTGATCCTACCACCTTCAAGACACAATTAAAAACACACCTGTTCCGCACTGCTTTTAAATTATAACCTCACTTAACTACATGTTTTGTTCAACCTTTTTAACTTTGCTTTTCATCTGCAATTTAACAGTTACATTTTAGGTTTGTTTTATGCTTGATTGGAATGAATTTGTTATTTCTGCCATGTCTGTATTTGATGTTTATTTGAATTTTATCCCTGTAAAGCGTCTTTGAGTCCTTGAAAAGCGCTATATAAATAAAATTTATTATTATTATTATTATTATTATTATTATTATTATTATTATTATTATTATTATTATTATTATTATTATTATTCAGTCGTGATTCTTAAAAACAGGGCATCAGTGATTAGTTGGTTTTATACAAAGAGGCCAGAGTCTGACAAATAAACCAGTCTATTGATATTATCATGCTGATATGTGGCCATTCATAGATATGTATCAATATCAGGTCATATTTACTTCAGTTTTTGACCAGGGGTTCCCAAACTTTTCAGCCCTCAACCCCCAAAACCTTTTGTATTATATCTTTGCTTTAATACAGTGTTTGGCTTCTGTACAGTTTATTTTGTTTAACTTAGTTGTGATTACAACTTATTTATTTCTTTTTTTTAATTAATTTTATTATATTTTACATTTGTACTCTTTATTCCTCTCTTTATAATGTTATCTGATTTATACATACTTTTAACTTTCTTTTCTGAAAGCTGACTTAAGGAGAAATGCACAAAAATTTCACTGTACCTGTACTGCCCTATAAAATGGCAATTAAGATCTGAACTAATATAATCTAATCTAAAACAGTGGTGCCAGAGACTGGCGACCTCCTGTCATGGGATTACGCTAACAGGCCAGTCCAAAAACAGACAAAAATCTAAGACACCTAATTTTGCTGATCAGTAGAAAATGACTCTACCTCTGTGCATATATTGCTAAAATAATCTAACACTGATACTTTTGCTATCTTGGGGTATTATCCTCAGGGGTTTTTTGGCTACAAAGAAATCAGAAAAACAGCCCAAAACCTTCCCTTTCTATGGTTTTCTATAAATATAACCCATATTTTTGTTTATTCATTTGCAAAAATTGATGAAATACACAAATGTAAATACTTTTTCTTTCTTGGAGGGCATTTCATCAGTGGTCTTCATCAAACATTAACCCACTGAACAAGCTTTAAAAAAAAATCCCCATATCAGATTTGAAATCAGTGTTTGGTGATCTTTTACCCTTTAAAAAGCCATACCATGTTTTTGTTTTGTTTGTTTAATTTTTAATTTTTAACAGTCAGGCTGTAAAGAGGTTCTGATATATCAGAGCCTGAATGATAGATTAGATAGATATAATGAGTTGATATGTCTTCTGGCATTTCAACAGTTATGTGGGTTGGCTGTGGCTCAGTGGGACATTGGGTCATCTCTCAATCACAAGGTCAGGTGAAAGTGCTGATGTATGAATGTGGGGTGAATAGGTGACATTGACTTGCAATGTTAAAGTGCTTGGAGTGGTCTGAAGACTACAGAAAGAACAACATAAACTCAGTGCACTTAACAGCTTACTATTTAACCACATTTCTGTGGCGAGTACAGAACATGTAAAGCACAGCTACAGGATCTACATCTTCCATGTACAGTAACGCCAACATTTCCATGAAGTGGTGGCTCCTTCACTGAATATTACTAACAAATTATTTAAATCCTATTTTAGGACAGTTTTTAAAAACTGTTTTGGACATTTTGTGTTGAAGTGTAATAAGAACAATTAAATTGCTCTATTTTACTAACCTTAATTTAGAAAAACAATTACATTATTCTTGCCATTTTATCCTTTATGACACACTCCTAGTAAAATGTTACAGAAATGAAACAGAAGTCTCATTCATCTTTCTAATTTGCTTCAATTTGTTTCTTAGTGTAGCAAGACTTTTACCTGGAATAAAGTAAGATCAGGAATCTATAAGTAGATTTCAGATCTATAAAATTCAAGCAAGCCCAAGTCTGGCTCAACCCTATGTCTTGGAGCAATTTTTCAGAATGGGTGTCACTGTAATTGGTGCAGCAATGGTTGCCGGGTTGCTGCCACAAACGGCGAGCGTGGGGAG
Organism: Labroides dimidiatus; assembly: GCA_030710495.1. Lineage (NCBI taxonomy): Eukaryota > Metazoa > Chordata > Actinopteri > Labriformes > Labridae > Labroides > Labroides dimidiatus. The sequence goes on from CM061162.1 coordinate 19,704,705, forward strand.
GCATAACCGCTCCCAGCATTACTCTCACTGTGTGTGAAGTAGAGGAGAGAATGTACAGGGTCGTGCTTCTCACTGTGACCTGTATCTTAATGAGACTGACAAATCAATACCACACAGGACAAAAGAGCACAAGAACTGCAGCCGCTATGGACATATGTTTTTTTAAGGTGGCAATGAACACAGGAGAAGGGTTAAGGTCAATTCACGTTCAATTAAAGAAATCTGAAGTACAATAACAGAACCTGCATTCTGACTAACTCCTTGACCTTTTTTAAGGATATATTTCCAGTTCTCAGCTACAGCTTTGGCATCTCGTTCTGTGTCATTACATGAAAGTAATGTTTTTATTATTTTCTATAGGTCAACTTGCACTTTTAGATAGATTGAATTTGCTCAAGTCATAACCCTGGTGTTGGTCCAGCAGGGGACGTTTGCTGAGCAACACACCAGTTTGTCCCCCTGCTTTTTCCATTTCTTTATAAAATCATCAGAATTAAATCAGCCGTCAGTGGTTACACAGATGGACTGACTGATGACAGATGTTATGTTTACTTGTGTGGGCGACACTCAAAGTTTTGCACTTTCCACAATACTGGAAAAGACAACATCATTTGGTTTGACACCAAAACTGACAGTGGGCTGAGATAAGTCCAGCGGTTTTCAAAACACTCACTCATGTAAGTCAAAAAGAAAAGCAGAAGATTTTTATGCTTCACTCAGGAGATTTTATCAGCCAACACTGGATTGTTTTGCCAGAAAAGGTTTTTTTTTTCTACTGTTACTTGAGTTAACTTCCAAAGCTACTTTAAGGTGCTGTGAGGACTATTCGATTTGCGTTGATTGCAGTAACCCTTGTGGCCCAAATCGGGGTTTTTCCATGATAAAGACTCTGGTTCCCATGAGCACCATCACCCACTGCTGTAAAGATGTAACTCTTGCCATGGCGTGCATTAGGTTTGGAAGCAAATGAATGGAGAGTGGATCCTCTTTTAAACATGACTTGCCTTTGTTCAGGACAATGTTTTTCCAGAATGTAAAGTGAGGAGGTTATATATTTATTTGTAGCTACCAGGGCCTCAGTGATATGGATTTTTTGATGCCAATGCCGATTATGATATTTGGGAAATTTTAAAAAATGATAAAAAATCAATCAGCCGATTAATTTTAAAAATATATACTGAATAAAACAACTTAGTTTTTGATCACTTAATGCTTACAACAACAAAGATGTGAATTACAGGGAAATCATTTCACTGTTTTACAATACTTTGTATTTTAGTATTTGTTCATCTTCACAACAGGGAGTAATTTCTGTATATCTCTGGTCAAAAATAAATAAAAATCACACGTCATGTAACGTCAATGTATTGTTTTGTTACTTACTTAAGTACGCCATCTAGTTTTTTGCTTTCTTTTTACTTTCTTTTCTCTTCCTGTTTGTAAAACATTTACCTGTTAGTATTTTGACACAGTTTTCAATATTGTTTACAAAGAGTAACTATGAAATGTTTTGTGATAAAAGTTGAAATTCTAATTTAATAAAAGTTTTATTTTATAAAAGTTTTTCATCAATGTATGTCAACTGCTCGCGTATGAATGCAATTTCCCGTATACGTTAGCATCAAGCTAACGCTATTTATGATAAATTCTTCTGGTAAAGTAGGAGATGTATAACATGTTGAATGGATTGAATAAGAATATCTTGGAAGAGAGAAAGTAATGTACATGTTTTGTGTGTTCAGTTTTAGAGACAGAGAGTAACTTAAGCTAAGCTAACACAACTAAGGCAAGTTATATCATTGTATGCTAGCTGGTAGCATATCAATGCAATTTCCTACATACGTTAGCATCAAGCTAGCACTCTATTTTCAGTACATTAGTAGATGTATAACGTTGAATGTATTGAATAGGAATCTCTTGTGATTGAGTTTTGTACATTTATTTGTATGTTCAGTTTTAAATATGGAGGAACTTAAACTGGGTTAGCACAACTTAAGCAATTCAATGAAAAGTATAACCAATGCATCAAAGCATGTGTCACTCATCATGACACATGGCAAAGAGCGTTAAACTGAAATACGAGACATGTTGAGTCACTGTTGATTTCAGAACTTTGTTATAAAGTTTCCTGTCACAAGCTTCGCTCAGCCCACTCCTGTATGTTACTGAGAAGACAGCAGAGGAGACAGAGGACTGAATGGAGTCAGAGCTCCATCGAGTGGAAAAACAGCGCAAGGGCATATATCGGTGTTTAAACAGTAGAACTCCAGCCAACGATGATTATCTTGAAAAGGGCTAAAATCAGCCTAAGTAAATTGGCCTGCTGATAAATCGGTAGTTACGAAATGTTGTCATTTGAAACGTGACAGGGACTTTTGGTCTTTGTAAAGTAAGTTGATTTGTGTTCTTCCAGGAAAATCTGACACCACCATAGATTTTCAGGAATAGCATTTAGAAATGACCAATTTTGGTGCTGATAATCTAAAAAGCAAAAGTATTTCAAGATCATGTATTAAGCCCTCACAGGTCATTCGAAGACGTGAAGAGATTGTATTTAACAGCTAGCTGTAACCATTCTTTGTTTTTGTGATAAAAGTGCAGCACTTGGCTCAAATATAACACTATTATTGAACTCAGGTTTAACATCAAGCTAACTTATGTGCAAAAGATATAAAATGGAAATTACTTACTCATGGAAGTAGCCTAACAGTGCAGCCTCTGGGATGAAACAAGAAGTGTTAACAGGTTTAAGGACAGCACAGGGGATAAGGACTTAACAAATCACCTTTGAAAGCTCTATCAGCTACCAGATTATGTGCTTAGTCAGTGCAGCAGACCACAATCTCTCTCTGAAGCTCTTCCTCAATCAACTTATTGACTTTACCAAGCAATCAAAACCAATTTCACCTCCTGATTACTGATGCTTATGTGCTTTACAGCGATGTAAATTCAATTTGTCAGGTAACCTATGCAGACAAGTTAGTCATGAGAGGCTCAGAGCTGTCTAGACGCTTGTTTCCTCTTACCACAGGTTGATTGTCTCTTCAGGTTAGAATATATATATACATAGTCTGACACTTTCACACAAAAAAGGAGATAATACAGTCAGGCAGGTAAGACAGCGACACAAACACACAAAATACCTTAAAAACATGTTTTATGTTTCATCAAAGATGTGTTTTATCACTGTGAAAAGCGCAGAAGCCCCACGTTCGGCAAACACAGAGGGAAAAAAAATGACAATAGGTGGGAGACGTCTTGGGCGAGAGGCTGCCATTTAAAAAAGGAAAAGTCCATTTCCAGTTGAAAAGAAGCGCGACTGTGTGGAGGCGTCTGACTTGACAATTACATGAGCGCTGCAAACAGCACTGCGCCTTCGCTGATAACCCGTCGGATTCTATTAAAACTCTGGCACTCCAAAATAATGTTCAAACTCAGGAAATTATCACACAGGCACACACACTTTCAAAAGCCTGTGACAAAGATTCTTTTGCTGCTTCAAGGAAGTTAAGGCGAGCTGAAATGGGGAGTGGAAATATCAACAAGATTTTCATAAAAAACTAAATGACAGACAAAGGCGGAAACAAAGACCAAATGATACTGTGCACAGCCACTGCAATGCAGTTATCTGTACTTCTAAAGCTGCTAATGGCCTTAGGCTAGCCTTGAGGCCACAAGAAACAGCTTTAAAGCAAAAAGACGAGGAGATTCTTCAAGCATGGGGAGATGGTACTTAAGAAGCACGCAGGTGATGACTTTCAAAAGGGGTCTCCACAGTGACAGTTCCCAGAACCCACAATCCTGCTCTTACTGTGTATCACAGAAACAGGTGTTACTTTCCCATTTGCTCTGTCCCCTTACCTATAAAAAACGCATTTAAATCACAGAAAACCGAAGACTGAAACAGCTTTTGTCACACATGCAGGAAAGAAGCTCACATCCCATCATCATGAGTCACCCCTCCCACACCATCCCTCTGTTTTTTTTTTTTTTTTTTGTTGTTTGATTGAATCGCCGTTCCAAATGAGGGATCCCTCACGCACTCGTCCTGCAGCACAGAATCCCGTCAACACTCCTCTTCTTCTCCCTCCCCTCTCTCAATGAAAATGATTCATTTTTCTGTGATGGCGATGAGTGTGTGAAATGAGCAATATAATCAATAGCATAGGTTTGTAAACATCAGCCGCACTCCGGGGAAAATGTGTTTTCTTTTTGAAACAATACACTGCCTGTGTGTGTGTGCGCGCGTGTGGTAAGAAAAGCTCATCTGACGACGTTTACAAGACCAATTTGGAGGAAATAAAGACACGGATTTTAAAACACAGGAGGAGGATAAAAATATCGAGCTGCATGTTGTGAATACAGTAAGGAGGCTTGATTTATTCACTTTTGATTTCGTTAAATTTTTGTGTGCTTCTGAGAGGTAAATAGTGGGACGTAAGAGACAGATCTATAAATAACTGTGAGACTCAGAGATGCAACGTGAAGACATACAGTAGAAGGGGATGTATTTTCATATACAAACTGCTATCAGTGTCCTGTGCTAGCAAAGACCTTCGGTTCAACTTATCAGCTCAAATCTGTTAGATACTGTGGTGCAGTTTAACCCTAATGAACACCACCAGTATGACCCTTAAAATAAACCCCAAAAATACACAAATTTTGTCTAATTTATTCAGAATAGCAGACTAGCTGTTGGAGTCAGGACGAAGGGACCTAAGAGACTCATTTTGTAGATTTTAGCATGCAGCATCTGCCACTGATTTTCATAAATCAAAATAGAGTGATAGAAAAGGACGTACACTTTGAAAACTGCAAGGAAGCCCTCTTAAGTCAAATTTTCATACCCAATCCATGACAAATACAAGTCCAATTTTTTCACTGGGCCTGGTACAGGTGCTACATTTCATGACCTCTGAGGAATGGTGTGGCATTGGAAAGTCAAACAAGCTTGATAAAATAAGGTGGTCGGGTCCATAGTGTTAGATGCAGTTCTCAGGATGCAAAAGACTTACCAATAGTTGAGCGCGGAGGTTCTCGTCCTCAGTGGCGATCCTCTCTCGCAGCACGGCCTGCTGCAAGCTCTCATGGGCCAGGGCTCGCTCCGCAGACAGGATCCTGCTCACTTCATCTTGGACCTGGGACTGTGCTTCAGACTGAGCCTGGGCTGCTGACCGGGCCTTCTCTGACTCCAGCCTGTGAAGAACCAACATTTTCACAGGATTATTATATTTCACTTAGTATTTTCTGTTTATGAAAAGCAAAAACAGTCTGAAAAGTTTGTGTCAGGGTGTCAGCTAAGCTTCCAGCAGCACAACACTGAGGTCATGTTTTTTGATTGTCTGTCAAGATTTGTTGTTCAAAACAAATGTACAAAAGGGCCAAAAAATAAATGAGAATTTTTGATGTAGAACCCAAAGATGACATTAAAAAATTGCAACAACAATTCACATCAAAAAAAAAAAAAAAGTCCAACAAACAGGTTTAATGCACCCAATATATCTAATTGCTTCAGGAAGGACAAAAAAGAAGAGTGTTATTCAACAACTTAAAAATCCAGTCCTTATCTGGTCAGTTGTTGTCAGTCACAGAAGCCAATCGTAGACTTCAAAGAAAAGCCAAACAGCTCCAGAAGATGGGACAGAAGATGCCCCCAATCATGAGTGCTCAGATGAACAAAGTGGTGATTATGGTTGGTGTGTCATGTTAGAGCGTTACAACCCGTTCTGATGTTCTTTCCCCCTCAAGCTACCTGAAATCCATGACTGAAATCTCAACTTTTTGAAGTACAAAGTAATGCCATCACTTTGAGTTGCCTTAGCATGAACTTTGCATGAATTCAGTTAACTGTTAGCTCTCATTTGGCTTGAATAGTAGTGCATTCATTTTTTTTTTTTTTTTTTAAGTAACCCCTTCCATCAACACGTTAGCAAGCCAAAGGCTCATCCTCTGAAAACAATGATGTCAAAGCCCCATCTGCACGGACGTACTGCGTTCCCAGTTAAACAGCCACAGCTACCAGGCTATGTTCATTCTGCTGAATTGACATTTCACCAGACTAAGTTAAACCTTTTCAAAACATTTGCCACCATTTTCTTGTTTCTTGTATCAAAGACTGTTTAACGGCTGAAATACATCAGATGCGATACACCAGCCTCTAGTGGACGCTCAGTGAACTGCAGTTTTTGGCACTTTTGGATCAGCATGGTGTCTTGAGGCCAGAAGCCGCCCCTCGAAGCAATCATGTGGTATTCTTCTGAGATGTTGTATTTCAGGTACATGGCCAGCTATTGGTTAAGCATGCATATCAGCATTTTTTGTCATTTTCACTTTTTCTGATCAACTCAAACTTTGTTAAAATGAAATTCCTTTTTTCAGTGGTCAGAAGTTTTTGAGCACGGACGGAGAATCTGAAGGTTTACCATTATTTTGACGGATTAGAAACCCTGACAGTGAACCACGTACCTCACCTGCAGCAGACCCTCTGTCCAGTTAGTGGTAAGCGTGCATAATTAATGAGGTATTGTGTTGTCCTGTTTATGATCTCACGTTCTCTGATGCGCTGGCTTGCTTAATCTCTTTTAACGTTGGCACTGCTACAACTCACACGAGACTGAGGCCGCCTCTCTCGTACATCGGGACCACATGCTCTAGGATTTCCTCACAGTGAAGGAGGAGTCTGGCAGGATCAGGAAACCCGTCTTTCAAGGAGTCACACCGACTGCTCATTACTTCACTGGGTGAAATGTTTCCAGATCTTAAAACGCTTGCTGAAATAGCGCTGCTCATTCCAGTATCTAGTGCAGCAGAACATGGCTTCAGAACTAAATCAAATCCAGAAGTAGCCCGAAGACGGCTGTCTAAGGCAAAGATGCTGATGCTGATTTCCTTGGCTGCTCTCTCGCTTGATGACCCGAAAAAAAAAAAAAAAAAAAAAAAAAATTAACTTGAAAACAGTTCTGTGTTTTCACTTCAGTTAAAAAAAAAATAATAATAAAAAAGCGCGTTCTGCTTGCGGAGAGAAATGTTTTTTTTCTTTTCTAAGCTACTGACAGCAGGGTCAGTATTATTATTTTTATTTTCTATTGTTTGTCTATTATTCATCCGTTATTTTCTCTTTCTGCCCAATAAGAAACACAATTTTCCTGCATAATTAATGTTACAAGTTGTATTTGAGTCATTTTTGCAATGACATGCTAAGATATATAATTAGTAATTAATAGGTCTAAAGCACAAGGTCTGGTGAAGAGTGTACCCTGCCTTTTCCCAGTGAGAGCTGGGACAGGATCCAGGCCCAACGTTTTATTAGTGAACTCTCTAAATACCTTTGCTGCTCAAACCACTTCCCTTTTGTATGCTGTTGTGCTGCATTTAGTGCGGCAATGCTATGAGTGTCTCCCAGAAGAATTAAAAGGTCACAAATGTGATTACAGTGCTAATGAAGCGTAGATAGGCCAATTCACCTGTTTATTGATTTTCAACCTTAATGTCAGAGTCATCCATATACATGCCCTTGCTGTTCCACAGCTAACACAAAGAGGGCAACAATGAGGAGAAATACTGAGAACCAGCTGTGGGAGAAAAGTTGAACTAAAAACCTGAGGCATCACAGTGAGTTAACGACTGTCAGACGGTTCAATCAATTCTTATCATTTCCAAATGACTAACACTGAAGAGTTGTTCAACTGTTAATATGTAACAGTCATCAGTTCATCAAAGCAGTGATACGGACAGAGGCAGAACGCTCTCTGCAGACACGAGACCACTGTTTGAACCCTGTCACTGGGTTCTCGTTGTTGCCTGGCAACGCACCCCCTACTCCCTGCGACAGTGCGCCTGATTGGAGGAGAGCAGGAACGTCCCTTAAAGTCTTCCTCTGCTTGGAATCAAACAGTAGCAGCGAGGTAAAATAAACAGAGCAGGGGGAGAGCGAGTGACTGAGTGAAATATGACAGACTGAATGAAGACGGAGAGGATCTTAATAAAGTTCTGCCAGAGAAAAATCCACAGACAGCTCTGACTGACAGCTGGGATGAGAGGGAGGCTGGATCAGCTGAGAGTGATGGTGGATGCTGACTGTTTTGTGACCTACTGCACAGTTAAGACAGGAGTTCAGTTCAGAGTTCCTTTACATTCAGACTCACTGTTCGCTCTCATCGTTTGTTTACCCATATCTGAAGGAAACAAAGAAATCTGATTTCCCTTCGGAAGCAGCAGAGTCTCAAAGGAGCAGCACATATTTGAGCATTTTCTCTCACTGCAAAAAAAACAGAGATCCAAGCAAGTGTTTACATCTTATAAGATGTCTTATTTAGTAAAAAAAAAAAAAAAAAAAAAAGTCTTTTTAGACTTAATAAGAGCCCCATTCACCAGACCAGACCAGAAAAATGTCTTATTTCAAGTTCTTTAAAGACAAAAATGATATCTGAATTGCTTGTAATGGGTAAAAAATATCTACAAGTGGGCCAAGAAAAATAACTTCTTTGGTTTCTTGTTTTAAGACATTATTCTAATTTCAAGAAACTCAATGAGCAATTTTTCTTACCCCTTTGGCAGATTTCATTTATTCAGCACAAGCAGTTGAGACCTCATTTTTGTCTTTAACATCTTGAAATAAGACATATTTCTGAGCTTGTTAGTTGCATCTGGCTCATATCATTTAGAATGAGAGAATTTTTACTAAAAACAAAACAAATACTTGCTTAGATTTCAGTTTTTGCAGTGCATCAAGCTCTCTCTTACATATTTCTTTTCTACTGAATTCTGTATTACCCTCTTAATAAACTAACCCCTCTACAAATGGTCCATCCCAGTTTCAGTTAGATCATGAAATGCTCCAGAAGAGCAGAGCAGTTAACTCAATGTTTCTGAATGATGAATTGTTTGGATAATCTCATCCAGTATTTGTGCCTCTGAAAGTAGAATTGTTCTTCACCATAATGTCTAAACCAGAATCAGCCAATGTTTAAAACAGACAAGTGAAAACCTATATCAACTAAAAAGGGGATATTATGCGTTCCTATAATCTAAACATGGTTAGAAAATACAATGCTGAATGTTTCACTCAAAGTTTTCGGGTATTCCCTGAATCTGTTTGTGAACTGTTCAAAGCAGTCCATTTTAAAAATCTCACATAAGGATCCTCTGAGTGGTTTATGACTCTGGTCCATCGACAAACAGTTCTCCAGAGGGCGGCCAATCAGAGGGATTGGGGTTTGTGGAGTGGGGAGTCTTAAGAGACAGCAGCTAAAAGCGCTGAAATAAGGGTTTTCAGAAACACCAGTGTGAGATTTTTTTTAAATCTGTAAATCGTATAAAGCTACAACAGTGGTACCAGAGCATCAGAAGTTATGACACTTGAACCTTTTGCAGGTAAAAGACAGAGGAACTCTCCAGCTAATGGTGCATTTGGAGCTACTCTGCAGCTGCATCCCTGCCTGCCCTGAATGATGAGACCACAATGAAAGCGTTAACCCGAGTGTGTGGACTTCTGATGTTTGAGTATTTTTAGTTTGATGGATCAGTGACTGCATGAGGACTTTGACATCTACTTGATTTATTCGCCGCTTCATTTACCTGTGAGTGTTCCCAAACTTTTAGGATTGAAGAACCATAATGGATGCACTCCTTCAACAGATAACAATCCCATGCCTTTGGCTGTTGCAAGCAGGTAAGCTTTAATAAAAACAAGCCTGACATCTTCAAGCTGCTATTTGCCCTGAAACACCACTAAATGTTGGAGAGCGGCAAAGATGGAAAGACCAGGAGGGAAAAAAGAGAAAGACAGAAAGAGGAAGAAGCAAGAGTGAGCGGCGGCGACATGACATGTTTGGCCCTGAGGAAGTGAAGCAGAGAAGGAGCGAGGCAGAGAGTAGGAGCGAGAGATGGAGGGAGACGGAGAGAGACCAGCCATGTCCAGTCTCACAGTCCACTGCGCTGCACACGTCAGCACACTCCATCCATCATCTGGCTCCGACTCACCCACAGACACACAGAGGGAGTCTGCTAATGGCCTTTTACATTCACCATTTCCCTACAATACACACCTGCATGTGTGCTAATGCACGTAGCTGCCTTTGCTCCAAAAAACTAAAAAACTGTTGTCTTTCATTAATATGGCAATGAACAATTCTGACAAACCGGAGTTAGACATAGTGAATCTTTTTAACTTTGTTAAGAAGACTTAAAGTGACCCAAAATTGTCTAACGTGCAAGCACTGGAAAGCAGTGAGGGAACCTAAATATGGGTTTTTGATAGCTCCAAGCTTTAACTGTTAACCTTTTTAAGGCAACAATGGTGTTTCTGAGGCTGCTCAGGCTGGCTATTTCCCACAGCCTCATGCATACATGATGATACTCACTGATTTTGAATAGCCGCCATGTCCTCTGCAGAATTTACAACTACAGCTGTTCTTAATTGTTGAAAATAACACCAAAGGCATGATTTTAAGAATTTTAAATTGAATCAAAAATCAAATTTAGGCCTTAAGGCATCCTAAGAATCAAATCAATCTGCTCTGTTCATAGACTTTCTGTTGCTTCTCATACTTTTAGTTTTTTGATGCAACACCAGTATTTGTGGGTTTATTTTATGTCCAATATACCAAATCTCACACCACCAATTAGCTGCTGTTTATTTGGAAGAGCTTAGTTTAATATTCCATATTTGCTTTTTTTATAGTTATTATTCCTTCTTTCTTTCTCCCTGGTGCATCTTTAATCCCAAATTTTGTGCCTTCAATAAGCCTAAAACTCACCAAACTTGGCACACGCATCAGGCCTGGTGAAAAAAAATATATAATTTCTTGGTCCTGTGGAAAATTCCCCAAAATGCTTCAACTGTCCCCCTTGAGTTTGCAACTTTCAAACATTCAGCCCCACAACACAGTCCAATGTACAGTTACAAAATTGGTAGGCATATGTATCATGCCTAGATCTACAATAAAATTACAACCGCAACAACTTCCAAAACCCAACAGGAAGTCAGCCATTTTTACTTGAATTTATGATGGCCCTATTCATAGGGTAAGTATTTGAACAAACTCACTCTGTTTTAGTTTTCCTTGTATGGACCGACTTGGAAGAATTGTCTTCTTTGGTGGGAAAAAAAAGTGTATTTCTACAATCCTTGTACATTTCAGTATTGGGCAGATACAGGATCTTGCTTCCAACACATACTAACCCAGTATGTTTAGGCAAAATTGGGGGGATTTTCATTTAGTATTAAATTGTATTGGAACGACAGTTTAAAGCATGCAGATGTGTAAATGATAACCACAAAAGAAACATTAATTACCAGTAGTTTAGTAACAGGACAACAACAAATCAGACAGGAGTGGGGAATTGAGCTGAGGACAGTTGAACCAGCTAATGAAAAGCTGTATTTATCAAGTTGTGGTCTCCCAAGTGGGGAGTATTTTTCAAAATTTTCCCTGACAAAACAAAATATCAAAATGTGATAATGTTTATTTTTTTAAGAAATAAAGGAGAAATATATAAAGTACCAATTATGTGTAATGGGGACAAAATGCTTCATACTGGACAAAGGAAAACAAAATCAAAAGAGCAGAGCCACAGAAATAGACAGGCTTGCAAAAGAAGTCCTTCTTCTCACTTCCTCACAAGTGCTAACCCAAGCAAAGACCACTATCACTAGTTGGATGCTATCTGTCTGCTTCACCTCTATTGCTTCCCGGTCATTATTGCCCTGTCCCTGGGATATTGGACGCATTTTTCATTCGGCTGTGGAAGATTGGCACCAGCTAAGAAAGGGGGATCTTTCAGGTATAGAAAATGGTTGAGTCAGTCCAGGATAAGAAAAAGACAGCACCTATGTATGTGGAAAGGGGAAAAAAAAGGTTAGGCTTGGAAGGATAAATGGCTGGTGTTTGCCGTGGTGCCAGGGAGAAAGAGAGGATACTCTTGGCCTGGACCTTTGTGTTGATGGCTCAGTGGATTGAGCCTTAAAAACACAGAGATGGGAAGGGAGAAGCAGTGGGGTATCATTAATTTGGAAAAGAGTGCAAGTGGGTCAAACTCTGTGAAGCTTTTAGAAAAAAAGTGTTCTATTTTTAAAAGAGGGCCTTGAACAGGTGAACAGGAAACACTCAAGTTTTGTAAGGGGGTTAAGTGACAACAGTTGCAGCAATCTTGTAGGCTCTGATTTTTAAAGTGGAGCTAATGTACAAATGCAAAACACCTGTATTTCTCAATGGGCAGCAGGAGGAGTATTCACTATTTGCAAATTCAAGCCTGAGGACAGAAACGGATGGCAAAAGGACCCAACTTGGCAGTTGATTTATTACCTCTGTGAACATTTCTGTAATGTTGTGTTGATCCAAATTACTTGTTTAAATTCTTTTTGAGTGATGTTCACAGAAAAAAAACATTAGTTCAATTTAAACAAAACCTGAAATCAAAGCAGAGTGTACTTAAGGGTACTGCTACTTAGACAGTTCCCTACCATGATGGTACATCTACAATGACAATGTAGCTAAACTTTGACTCCAAACTGTTGTCCAAATAGGGTCAAATAAAGTTCCAAAAAGAAGAGATAATGCCAAACTGAAGCCTTAAAGGCTACTAAAAAGCCTCTTCTACTGAAAAAGTGAGATAGAATTCTTAACCCCACAGTGTGTGCAAGTAGAGAAATGGGCTATTTCGACCAATACCATTTCTGTATCATGTAAATGTCTACTGCTGTATAAGATGGACTACAAGATACAGGTTCAGAGTCAGCCCACTAGCCTACCAGCTTTTCACATTTTAAACAAATTATCTATATTCCAACAACATAAGTAACACCATCCAGGCTGAAAGTGTCAATAATATCTGCCTAAATTCCCATCTATAATTATTTCAGTAAAATTGTGAAATTAATCATTCTGCAATAATTTCTCAATGACAATTTTACATTTTAATAAATATAAGAAATGAAGTCACATACTAATGTACACATGGTTTCATTACATGTGGAATTGAACAGCTCCACTTTAAAGTAGGCATTCTCTATCTTTACTGAACAGTTAATACATCAATAAAACAAAGCAAATCAACTCTGGTTGTAAAACAACACATGTGCAACTTTTCACTATTCAAGTGATTTCTTTGCTTAAGTATAAAGCCATCAGAGGAAAATACTTTGGTAATGTATTAATGCTTTTCAGCAGGTGGAGAAGAAGAGCATGTTGTTGTTTTGTCCATTATGAACTACTGTAGGCAACATGGCGGTTCGTGATGTCAGCCTCCAGAACGGCGGTCTGTTCCTCATGTAAAAATAAAAAGCCTATTCTAAGTTCATAAAAAGAAAAAAATTGTATCATAAAATTTATTGCAAACTTATTCTAATGTACTGATGAATATTATATTCAATTTCCATCAATTCTGCTCTACTATATGCTGCTAACTTCTACACAAGGCACCTTTAATTCTCTAACACCGAGGTTGCTGTTTGATCTCTGTTTTGACTCTCCATAATGAGCCAGTGCATGTGAAATTTAAATTTTTCAAGGTGGAGGCAGACATGGTTGAAAAGGAAGCAAATTATTCAAAAACCATTTCAAATCCATTATGCAAACATCACCTACTCCTCTCAATTAAACCATCCAAATCACCTTGCTTGTGCATGAACATCAAAAGAAAACAAAACAAAACACAAATTCATGTCTTCTACCTGCCTCCAACCCCAAACATTTACCTGCACTCTCTGCTTCTCTCTTCAGCTTTTCATCATATAATGTTTCCTGTTGTCTGGCTGTCATCTACACAAGACGTGTCTTCATAACGTGTGCCTGGCAGGTCGGATTCTGACAGACCTGCATTACAGTGCCGACTCAAACAAAGGCATTTAAAGGCCTGATGCAATATTGATGTTGGGAATAATGCAGCTCAATGCAGCCCATGAATATTTTATGGAGCCATGCACTTTCCCTGAAACAGACACTCACACATAATTACACACACATATACACACGTCTTGCACCTGACTGTGGCTGCTGTGAAATGCCAGGACAGAGATAAAATTAAGTGTGTGGGGAAAACAAAGGACAGTGCAGTGAGCAAATTTAGAAAAGCCCCTCACTCTGATGCAGATCATAAAAGCTTTACACCAGCCCTTGCACTTGGTTTGATTTACTACAGACAGGAACACTTTTACAACAGTGTGATTAGGTGTACAAAAACACCCTGATTGGGAGAACTGTCAACATCTTTTATGCATCAGGGAAACAATTAAATCCCTGTATGCACATGCACTGCAGACCTGAAATTACCAGACACAGTCATTTGTGATCACAAGCAGCTGAACCTCTTCACCCTGAACCTGTGGAGATTCTCTCCTGCCAGTAAAATGTAAGTCACAAGATCCTAAACATTCAATGCACGGAACAGGGCGAGGTAATGATAAAGTTAATATTGAGCCGGTTTGCTTGCTTTGTTGTCTTAATGGCTTGCAACAGTTTAAAGTATGATGTTTTATACTGTTGTTTTTTGTCCCATGAAATGTCCTGATATATTCTTTAGTAATATTAAGACAGGAAATGCCAACAATACTAGATACAGCGATTGAAAACCAGTCCTTTTTGGTTCCACTACATGATTCATCAGTATTATTAAGATTAATGGGTTTTCTGGGCTGACATACCACTGAGACACATAATGCCTCATTATAGACATTATAGACGGTTTATATACTGAAATTCTTGAGTTACATGTTTCACATTGGCTTCTCTGTGAGGATTAGAAGTTTTGGTTAATACGCTGAAAAGTCTCCCCTGAAATTTGTGCTCAGCATGAAACGACTCAGTTTTAAAATGTCTTTACAGGAAATCAGCTCTGAGAGGAGGTCAGTGTTCTCAATTAAAAATCTGAACACAAGCTGCTTAAACACATGCTAATTTAACAAATTAAGTTTGATAGCAACAAGTTAGCTTAATGTGTCTGACCAAGACACTTTGGAGCAAGCAAAAAGGTGGAAAAAGAGGGAAGAAATCTTTTAAAAAACTGGTTGGGAAGAGTGGAAGTAGACAAAGAGAAGGGTACTGGATAATGGTGAAACAAATAGGAAGTAGATGAGGGAGGAAAAAGATAGGTAGGTGGAGAGAAGCCTGAGAGGATAACTTGATCTAACAGAGGCGCAGAAGAGTTAGAGGGAGAACAGACAGGATGGCGTAAGAGTCCTCGCTCCCTTCATCCCCTCCCTCTCGCTCGTCCTTTTCTCTGAGTCGTTCTGCTCTGATGCCTCACAGAGAAGCGGCAGAAGCAAATCTGCTCCCTGCAGCCGCTCCTCGCTACAAATGAGTTTAGGCTGCACCTAAATGAACTCTTCGCAGAGCTTTTACTTCACTTCTACTAGAAAAACATGCAAAGCCAGACCTCTGGAGTTCAAGTAAAGCCAAACAGAAGAAATGCTGCCTAATCTAAACAAGACTTTCCTCAAAGTCCTCCAGATCTGTGTACCATATGCTGCATTACGATGTTCGATAAATACGCAGGAATAACACTTAGTATGGAAATAGTTTATATAAATAAGATGTTGTTGCACAGGGTTGAAGGAGCGATCATTTGGAGTTTGAAAGAATGTAAAAACTGGAGAAGCAGTTGTTCAGGTTGGACATGACCTTGAGATTTTGGCCTCATGTGTCTTGTGTATGTGTAAATGTGTGTTTTCTCTCCTGCTGACCTGGGGGCTTACACATTACTCCACTTCCCTGT
Organism: Labroides dimidiatus; assembly: GCA_030710495.1. NCBI lineage: Eukaryota > Metazoa > Chordata > Actinopteri > Labriformes > Labridae > Labroides > Labroides dimidiatus. The sequence goes on from CM061162.1 coordinate 19,720,416, forward strand.
GTTCAAGCTGTGCAGCGGTTTCACCACAGGGTTCTATAACTGGTGTGCCACTGTGCAGGCTTGTTAGCTGAGCTTTGATAAACACACACACACACATATACGTTCCTTTAACCACATTTTTTAGTTGACTTGAGTCTTTCAACACAGGGAGGTCCACAATCAGAGAACCTTCTTTGCCTTCCACATCCAAACACTCAGTAATTACTGCCTGCACTGTGAGCAGGTGAAATACCATTGTAATTAAATAATGCCATGACAGCAAAGAAGGCTGAAAAATAACTCAGTTCTCCTCCTTCATTTCAATCAAAAGAAAAAAAGTCACCTTTATCTGTAAAAACTGAAAAGAAAAGTTCAACGGTGAAAAAAAGCAGCCAAAGACATTTTCAGGCCTGAAGGTTGGAGTGTAAATGCATGAAAAGAAAGCTTTGCTTTCCTTTCATGGAGTAAAGAAGCTTAAGTCAATTGCAGTAGGGACAGTGACAAATAAGGGTTGGTATCAAAAATGTGCTTTAACCTTATTAAAACAACATGTTGGATGTTTAAATGTGTAGTTTTGTTGAAATATTTCTTATTTGATTTATGACATCATTTTCATGGGTATCACTATCTTGCTATAGAGTTGTTTCAGCTCTGTATTTTAACCAGTCTTATGTTGTGTTCTTGTACAGTCTGAGGGACAATATGTGTTTAGCTGGCTGACAGACACATAGCTCCTGTCTCCAGCTCGTGTCTATAGGCTTCACTGACTCTGAGTGACCTCTCACCTAGTCTCCACCGGCATTTCTGTTGGTGTCATCGTATTTTATATGACATTTCTATCATTTTTAACCAATCAGTCCCATTAACAAAAACATGACAATAATTAAATAAATAATTCTCCTTCCTAGAAGTTATGGCGGTGTATTGATGAAATCAGTTATTTGTTATGAAATTCCATCTCAAAGTATGTTTAAATGTTTCATTTATAAACTTGATAGTTTGGTTTTGTTGTACTGAGTGAGTCAGGATGTCGTAGACATCAATGTTTCCTCTCTATTTTTAGCCCAGTTGGTTTAAAATCATTTTAAATTTCATTTTTTACAGCGCAGTGGACTGATAAAATCAGATTCAGAGGAACTTTTTTAGTTTTACCAACTGTCCACGTCTTTCACCCAATAGACAACAAAGATATTCATCTATGGAACTGTAAAATTATTATTTTTTGCTGTAAATTTTTAACTATAGAACTGATCAGTCTTCTTGGGTTTGCTTTTTGGTGTCATAAAATGGCATCAGTATGGACTTTAGTGTATTTTTATGGCTGCAAAGAGCTGTCACCACTGTGCTACATTACACCAATCACCACAGAAAGGAGTGTTAAAAATCGTGGTCGTGGTCTGTTTTGTAGAAAACGTATAATGTCAGACTCGCACCAGCTGTGTGCCATCTAGCAGCTGGAAAAGTGAGACCAAAGAGTTCGCCTGCTTCCTTCCCCACTGATGAGCCTCTCCTGATTCATGTTGGGCTGTGAAACATCAAACCTGTTGACGCCTAGCCTGGCTCCACTCGTTACATTGTTTTGTTTTGTTCTGTTGTTGGCATGTTGTATCGTATTTTGAAAGTTTAAAGTATGTTCCAATGTGCATTAGTGCACGACTTCCTGTCTCACATCATCTTGCTTCAGCATCCGGCAAAAATAGAGATCTTACACATCTGACCCAGAGGGGTTTAACACACAGACTTGATTCGAAATCTATCAGACTCAATGCCATGACTGACTGGAATGACTTTGTATTCAAGTCCAATACAGCACAACATAATATTTGAACTAAATCTTTTCAACACATCATGAAATTTTGATTTATTTTCTAAGACTAATTGATTCAAGTTTAACAAAAACATCACTTATCTGCATCTTTTCATCCATCCATAAATCCCAGATTGCACCCTGAAAAGCTGTCCCGTTTATTACTGTGCTTAGAAAAAGGACACAGGTGAACAGGTAAACACTCACTTGATGGAAAGTGAAAATGAAATAAGCAAATAAAATTTGGTGAAATGAGCCAAAGGAAAAACAAACAGCACCAAGGATTACAAAAAAATAATATTAGCATGTATCTACACCACTGCTTGCATGCACACACACACACGACACACACCAAAGTGTCTAACTGAAGATTGCTTATTTACTATTTCATGTTCAGTTGAGTCCACTTAAGTGAAAACATGAAATTGACAGCTTGAAAGATGTCATGATTTCAGTTATTTGCAAGAGGGGCATTATTCTGAAGCACTTACTCCTCTGAGCAGACATCAATAAGAGAGCTGCAGGAAGTAGTCACATACAAAAAAAAACAGTAGGAAAAAAATCAATCAACAAATGATTTCTAAAAAACCACTCATTAATTTGTTTTCTTTTTTTTGAATGGGCTTCTAAAGCGGGGCTAATAGCTAGGCTAGCACTAACTCCCTCTAGATAAAGATGGGCTGTGTTTTTCCCCCCATACAGTGTAAAAGTGTGTTTAATCACAGATATTCTTTCACCACAGTCTGCTGTGGAACATTCATGCCTATTAAAAGGGCGGAGCAGCACAATTATCAGACACTGTGGCACGTGCACCTGCTCCTATAGGGTCAAAAAGAAAAGAGGGGAGGAGTAATGTACTCTTTACATGAAGAGCGTGTTTCTTCATCAGGCAGGGCTAATGTATCACCCACTCAACACCCAGGAAATTACTTCAGGATAGTGCCCCCTTCTCTCTCAGGCATGATTAATTGATCTGGGGAGAACAAGAGGAGTAGAGACAGTAGGAGGAAAAAAGTGCTGATGTGCTTCGGAAGTGGGGGAGATTGGAGTCACAGCAGGGATTGGAGCAAGTGGTGCTGACCTTTTGGACTATTAATGAAAGGGGGAAATGGTAACATCTGAAAGTGTCTCTGGTTTTTAATGAAACCCCAGAACTGGATTTGACACTGTTGCTGAGTTCCTCAGTCAATCACAAATCAAGAGGGAAGGAGAGGAGGAAGAGTCTCTTATTTTCAACTCTAAACCAAAGCAATCAGAGTTACTCTGAAACGGATTAACTACTTGGAGGGGAAAAGTTTCTGTGAAAGACCATAAAAATCAAATCTATCAACACCGTGTGTGTGTGTGTGTGTGTGTGTGTGTGTGTGTGTGTGTGTGTGTGTGTGTGTGTGTGTGTGTGTGTGTGTGTGTGTGTGTGTGTGTGTGTTCATGTTTCTAACCAGGCTTGCAGCTCCTGCTCTGCCTTGGCCCTGTCCTGCTCCAAGCCTTTGTACAGCTCTGCAGTGATCTTCTTCCTCAGGGCCTCTTCGTCGACTGCGGACAAAAAAAAAAAAAAAATAGAGGAGAGAGAGGTTTTTAAAAGTCAACAGCTATTGTTTGCTGACAGGCATATTGTGTTTGTTTGGACAGTAAATAGACTCCTATTGTATAAAGAGGTTAGACAGGGAGAGAGGTAGGTGGGTGTTAAAAACTGCATAAATCAGAAAATGTGTTATTCAGAATTTACATATAAAATATAATGATTCAGTGTGAAGTCCAGATTGGTATGTCTGGGTTGTTACCAAAGCTGCAACCATTAGCTGAGAAATAATCTGAATGACAGACAAATCATTAGCATTTTATGTTTTCTTGGGAACTGAGGACTGATTTGCATTTTGGTCTATTGACAATAACTCAGCCATTCATTCGAACAGATCTCTTTTTGTCTTATTTACATATATTATATAAGTAAATGTAAGTTGGTTTATTTGTTGGATTAGATTTTTAACCCTGGAAACAACAAACCTTACTTCTCGTGCACAACAGAATGGAAACAGGACACCTACTGTCTGTTTTTAACCTGTCTTTTAATCTGGATCATATTGTTTTATCTCTGCTGTTTATGTTAACTTAAATGTTTTACAGACTTACGGATCAACTTTGTTTTTTTGCTCTTATTTTGATAGACTTACAAGAAAGAGGAAATATGGGAAGACAGAAGGAAAGACGTGCACTAAATCTCACTTCATGCACTCATGCTCTTTAGTTTTCCGACCACTCAAAGTGCTTCTACATTACAAGTCACATTAATCTATTCACCATACATTTATAAACTGATGGCAGAGCAAAACAAACATGTGGTTTCATATTAAATTCAGCTATCAGGGAAGTACTCTAAGTCTGAAGTATGTTTCAGTGGGAATCAACTGGCTAAAGTCTTTGCGCCCAGCAGAGATGCTAAGCTGGAAACTCTGCACTAGATCTCCACAAGCTCTTTTTTGTGTGGTAGCAACGCACAGCGTCCCCCAAACAACAACATAGACGACATGATGGTTGATAACTTTTCACAACGACGATGTTTCTGGCACTCTAGACTCTACAGACAGTGACATCAGAGCCGTCTGAGTATGTGTGACTGATTGTGACCCAGCTGCGTTCCTGGCAGTCACATGACCACACTGACATGATTATTTGTCTGAATATGTCAATGATACACATTGTGTTGCTTAACTGATAATCAGTAGTTAATATTTCCAAAGATTAATGAAGGAGAATATTTAAAATGTGCATCCTTAGTTTTTACGGCATGCAGACAGCAGGACCTGGGATCACACCCCCAATTTTCTGATAGGTGACTCCACCACGTTGTTCCAAATAACATTGTTTTTGTTGTGATTCCTTTTGGCCTGCATTACTCTTTGTATAAGACATACTAAACGAAAGAGTTGAATTGCAAGTGAAGAGTTCAGACCATAGTCTGTATAATTAATGGATGTAGTCTCTGCATCGTCACCCCTCTGTTTCTTAAACAGATTTTTGAAGCAAATCAGCCGGCACGGCCATATTGGAAATGAGGCAGGCTTTGACTCTCCCTACTTACAGCTATAGGGTATCTGTCAGTCATGTGAGATGAGCTGTGCCTCTGATTGGACAGACTGGGGATCTTAAACTCTTCTAAACTGCCGAGTTAAAAAAAAAAACATTCAACCCCCGTACACTGTGTGCCATTAGCGAAATTAGAAATTCAGACAGGAGACATTTTCGAGACATTTTTGTACCAGGCTGTTAACATATTTATTTTTGCTGTAAAAACACCTTTTTTTTGGCTTGGTGTGTTTGTGACTTCCGGTACTTCTGTAGCCAGCCTCAAGCACTTCCACAAAGGTTGCTGTTTGGTTCAGACTTTTTGGTTCAGACTAGCGGTGGGGAGGGCATATTCCGTCTAGTTTTTGTCACAGCAGTTGCTGGTTCAACACTTAGTGACGACCCTTTTGTCAAATCGATCTACATGCTGCACTCCCCAAATTTCTTACTTTTCAGCTTTTCTGTTTGACGGAAGCAGAAAACATGCTCAATAAGTTACTTTTTTGAAAAGTTGATTTGTGATGAGCCAGTTGTTATATATGTGTTTGGGCTAATTCTACCACTGAGCCACAGTCACCCCACATCCTTGGTACAAGCTAAGGCAGCCGTCTTGTAGTACTGAGGCTCAAGAGACATTCGTTCTGTCAGTATGTAAAACTACAGTTTAAAGCTTGAATGTTGCTGTCAGACATAAAGTGTCAGTTTCAGTTAAGTGAAGAGTGCATGTATGTGTCAGAAGTCTAAAGGTTGGATTATGCTTTTCACACAAACCGAAGCGCAGAACTCAGACGTGTGAGATATGCCCGAGAGAAAGTGCGTGGCTTTCATACTTTTTAACACTTCTACTGGTGACGTCTGTTCCCAGACTGCAGGAGGCGGTGTATTATAAACGCACATCCACAATACTAGAGTAGAAGAAGTTGTTTACGCTGTTAAGAACATTTTTTTCACCAAGCCCCCTTCTCTGCCGAGTTTGGCCACAGTTTCAGGCAGGAATTGTTCATCACATGGTTATCATGGTGATCTCTGTGTGGTGAATCATATTTTTTGTATTCTGGACAGTAGGAGCTCCTGTTCGTTTGGAAGTTAGAAAGTTTTTGGAGATGCACGATGCTTGTAAAGGACCACGTGAGGGGGAAAGGCCTCTAAAATGATTTCATTTGTTTGTGCCAAGCCATGCAGAGCTCTTGAAGGATAAACCAATTTTAAAGATACCAAGGAGCCAACAAGACAAGAAAAACCCTGCAATGACTTATCAATAAACGTTCAGAAGCAAACAGCCTTGATTCTCACATTCCAGCTTCAGGCCATCTGATTTATCTACTCATACTCACATGAGAGGACATCGTACATGTATAACTTTGTGTCTCTGCTGGTCTGTCTTGGCAGGTAATTAAGCATGAAAGTAAAGATGCCAGCCTGTGACCCAGTCAAAACGTGCTCTGAAGGCATAAGAACTGTGCGGTTTGCAGCAACACTCCTGTGACTGAGTGTGTGAGTGTGTGTGTGTATTTGCAAGTGTCAAGATTCCTTTCCCCCTGCATTTGTAAGATGGGATAATCCCTATTGTCAGAGTCTATTATTAACTGGTAACATGTGGTACCAGCAGGCATGTGGACAGACCGCACATAAACCTAATTCTAGTTAAATCAGATGCATGATGGGCCATCCATCTGATTGTGCAGTGGTTACAACATCACAAGTGGAGATGGAGGAAGATAAATAAATCATGATCTGTTTATGAGGTATTCTTATGACTTGAAATCAAATTAGTCCACTTTAGTTTCACTGTAATGCCTTAAACTGAACAGAAGCCCCATGAACAGATAAACATCATAGTGTATATATAAATGTTTCTTGGCCCAAAGCTTTTTCTTTGGTTGTATTTTGAAATTATTTTTCCAGCAGAGTTTCATAGAAAGCTTTTAAAGAGAAAAACTTCTCAAAAACATAAAGATCTTTTTTTTTTCTTGGCTGTACATTTAAAGTTTGTCCAGCAGTGCTGGCAGAATTATAACTGAATTATATGTATTAAGTTTTACTGAAAGGCGCTTTTAGTGGTCTTAACCATGAGTCTGTTCCTTTGCAGACAGCTATAAAGTTTTGCTGATGATTCAATCAATAAAATAAATCAATTTAAAACACAGATAAAAAAGATGGACACACTAAAGTTTATATACACAAGGTACTCAATGTTACATAACATGTTAACATAACTGTCTTGTATATTATTTATATTATAATCACTTCCATTGATAATGTCAATAAAAAGGTTTTAGATGAATTAAAAATATCCAGACAGGAAATACTAAAGCTTATTAACAAATACTTCAGCTTTCAACTTCGGCCTTCCTTATCTTTACTTATTTAAGAACTTTTTTTGTAACTGAAAACATCTTTCTAAGGTTATTCCTGCCTTAACACTCAGAAATGAAGTTAACTGTACCTCATAAGGACTTGACTCTTACCAAAGTGTGCGTTTGTTTTAAAAGCAAATGAATGGAGAGAAGAACTTCTTTTTAACCCTACTTTTCTTAATTCAATACAACTTTTTGCTGTATGCAAAGCAACAAGTGATGTATTTATTTTATGTATTTCATCATCTTTTTTAAATGTGACAACAATCAAACTTTGTAAAGTAAGTTTGTAGTTTAGTCCCCACAAGGTGAGCAGACTATCTGTTCAGTGTCTCTCACAGACGTATCCATAATGTTAGCTCATCTACCAACTCCAACCTCGCCGATCAGAGCTAACATACAGCAGACTCTCAAGTTTGATCAGATCACAGCAGAATAACTGCTGCATGTGGGTTGGAATGAAAATTAACACAAAAAGTTAAGACTGTTTTGGGGGGGGGGGGGGGTTGTTGTTGTTGTTGTTGTTTTCCGTTTTTTTTTTTTTTTTTTTGCATAAAATGACTTAAGGACACCTCTTGGTGTCACTGATAGTAACAATCCTCTACTTTACCTCATTTGGAGTATTTTGTATTCTTTCATTTGTTAATTACATGATGTGATGTATTATAACAGTCTTGCAATCAGTAAGTTAGTGTGAAAACCTGTATTATGATATTTCTTTTATTGTGAGCCATCTTTCACCTTTCATACTTCATCATGAGTTACCCTACCATCTCATCTTATCTTATGTTGTTTTGGTCAACAACAAAATTAGAAATGTTCAAAATGAACACGTATCAAGCAGTCAGGTGTTCTTTAACATTCACAAAATGAAGGCATCAGTGGCAGTTTTTTGAGTGAGCTGGCATGGAAATTAAAATAAAAATGACAACTTATTTGGTCATTACTGCCAACTCTCAAGACAAAAGGTCTTTTCATGCATTTTATCAAGGGGGTACCAAAGCACCTTCACAGGACAGCAAATTCAAGAAGTCACTCCCTATCACCAGGGATTAGATTCAGTTTCTGTCAACTGCCCTTTAAATCTTCTAACTTATTAAAAAATGTACACCCTTTAAGCAACACACTATGGAAAGTAAATTCACAAAAAGCCCTTTAAGTTCAGACATGCCTAAGTAACTCCTCTTTTATCACCAGATCCTCTTTTGCCCTGCAGAGAGAGGCTTCAGATAGCTAGCAGGTCTACAAGGTCAAATGGAGAACAGGTTCTGATATGATAAACACAGTCTGGGGTCCTTGAGGAAGGCTAGGAAGGGTCAGAGACAATTCCAGATCGGCAGCGCCCATGTCAGTTCTGAGTAGGACATGTAAATGTTAAAAAGATTAAAAACTCATCATCTTTTTAGACGTGTCCCCTCCTTCCCATCTCCACCGATCACTAAACCCTGTGGAAAAAAAAAACATCGAAAGGGAGAAGAGGCGGAGGAGCACGGGCTATTGGCAGTGGAGATAATAGACGGAGGCAAATTGCGTTTCTCATCAGAAGTTTCATTAACCCTTGGACCCGCATGGAGGGCATAATCTGTAACATTACCACTTTCTCACGTTCCTAGCTAGTGCTTAGAAGAGTCACCACACACCTTTCACAAGGTTCAAAATAAGAAAAGAGACCCGAGAGCAAGCTCCCAGCTCTGTTAGGCAGCTGCCAATTCTGATTTTCTCTTATTCACACACTTTCCTGTTAATTTCATCCCACGCAATGTAATCGGTCTTAACTTATCATTTCACATTTTCACAAGATAACAAGAAGGGACCATTTCAAAGGAGAATGATATATTCCCCAAGTTTCCCACATAGTCACTCACAATCCCCTGGTTGATCTCCTTTGTCTCTCCTGCTCTGCCATTCTGTCTGCTGCACCTGGGAGACATCTTTTAGCAGGCTATTAGTCCAGCACGGTGTGTGGGCTCTGGCATATGAATATTTATAGCACACTGGAGAAGGTGTAGGAGGTTCAACCTTGACTCCGGCGTAATCAGCACACATACTGGCTCAGGCCGTGATTTAGAGACAGCTGACCTGCTGAGAGCCTTATTCGATACCCAACTCTCACGGATACACATAATCAATGTCCGCCTCATTACAGCCGTACCCTTCAGGATTGGGCTGAACTTTGCAACTTTTTAACAAGAATCACATTAACATTCATTGTGCCTTTTTTTTTTATTATTTTCTTACTTTAAAAAGATCACGCTTGATAAACAGTCCTAGTTGACTGTTTTGTCCTTTCTCCTTTAGAGAACTTGCTGAGTTGGTACATAATAAGCAGATAGGTCTTTACAGGAACAGGATACCTGAGTAAATGTAAACCAAAATCTTTGTGGTATGACATGATCCAGCAAAAAATGTTAAAGTTCCTGTGAGGATTTAGATATCTGCCTGATCCTAATCCACAACTTCAAATGAGATTATCAGCACCAACAAAATGTAATTTCTAAGCGTCCCGATTGGGTTGTGCAGGAGCGGATTGATTTACGGTACGTTGAAGTCTCTATGACAACACCAAACCATCTGGCGGAGATTAGCAGTGAGAAGAAAGAACTGTGTTTTTCTCCGCTGAAAACTATTTCTGTGATAAATTCAGTAGATATGGTGGAGACTGAAGCTGAACTGTTAGACAGAAAAAGAAGAGAGGAGTAGAAAGCTTAACAGGAGAGTGATAGAGAATGGGCTAAAGGCTAAATCAAGGGCTAATCTGTTAGTGATTCATTCCAACCCACATGCAGCAGTTATTCTGCAGTGATCTGATCAAACTTGAGTCTTTTGATAAAATGAAGCGTGAGGGTACATGAGCATGAGGTTACGTGGTAGATGAGCAGGACATAAGGATTTGCCAACGTTACATGTTAGCCAACGGACATGTCAGACACCAGGCTGCTAAATAAAGCCAGCTACTAAACTACAGTACAAACTGACAAAGTTTGCTTGTTGTCAAGTTTTAAACAACTGTTGTAACCAGTAAAAAGTCGTCTTGAACAAAGAAAAGTAGTGTTACAAAGAAGATCAGATCTCCATTCAGTCCCAAAACAAACACACACCTTAAGAGTCATGTCTTCATGATATTGTGCACACTATATAAATAAATAAATATAAATAAATAAATATAAATAAATTTAAAACAATATATATATATATATATATATATATAATCAGTGATACGATATACGTGAACGTGAAATACTGTTCAATTTATCTTTGAATTTGAAAAAAACGAATTAACATTCACAATGGAGAGAGAACTTTATTTCACATGGTGCAAATGAAACTGTGTTGTTAGAGGCTCCGGAGCAAACAGGGAAAAAACAAAAGGACAAACAATTCTTTCTGTGGAAGTGGAATGAATGAATCCTTTTAATTATCCAATTGTGCTCCTAATGTGCTCAAACTGAAAGGCAGTTGGCTTTTAGAAAATGCAATGTCATATCACAGAAGCCCAATGGCAAAATAAAAAGTGAACACACACAGACATACTCCCGCGCGTACTGGCCACCGGGGTCCCTTAATGAGGCCTGGTGGTTTGTTGTGTGAAACTGCGGAGGTGTCGTTTTAATCACTGGAGTCAGTGTGGCGTGGCATAAGTTGGCCCTTTTTTAATTACCTCACTGATTGAGCACAGTCAAGGATGGGGGAGCCTGCCCACACTCTGCATGCCAACCTATGTAACCCCCCCCCACACACACACACACACACACACACACACGCCTCCGACGGCCTGTTCTATACTGTGTGATGAATACGTAACATTCAGATGTCCTCTGCTGGATACTACGAGAGACAAGGGACGTGCACCCACACGCTAAAGACAATAAAGCCAAAAACTTTTTCAGTGAGAGAGAAAGTGAGAAGAAGAAAGGCAGAGAGATCTGAGTTTGAAACCTAACAGACACTTTCATCACAAAACAATGTAACTTAATTAACCCTGCAATTTTGCTGTAGTTTGATATCATATTATCTTCAGTGGCAAGATCCACCTGGCCAGATTTCTTTGACATGATTCAATTCTAAAAACAAACAAAAAAAAACTTTGTTCATAAACTACTTCTAGTTCTGAAAGACGGATTATAACAGATGTTTTTATCATGTATATCAAAGAGGATTGGGGAAAACTGCATTTTTATGCAGCAGTGAAAACAAACTCAAAACAAATTTCTGACACGTAAACGGTCTGACAAACTGTTGGTGTGCACATTGCAGTGTTGTAGGACTCGAGTCCGGATTTATTGGATTTGATTTGGACACGTGCTATGGTTGCATCAGGACTTGGAGGAGGACTTTCTCGAAAAAGCAACTAGTGACAAATCAAGCGACTTCTCTGGAGTTTGGGGACGGAGTGATAGCATGTATCGATCTCCAGCACCCTCTGCTTTTAGACGAGCAGTGGGTGCTGAGCCCCTCCCCTATCCAAACACTCACAGACAGACTCCTGACTCACAGCAGACCCTCCAAGCTGCAGCCAGAGCAGACGACTGCATACAAATGAATTGCGACTAATATTTATCTCTTAAGTGTCACTTTTGCTGGTTCCAAGCCCAGATAAAGGAGGAGGGTTGATATTTTGACATTAAAAAAACAAGAACTGACAGAAGAAAGTTCATTTATAATTGTGAACATATTTACAGTGCTTTTTACACACTTTCTGTCTCTCCTATGATGTTTTCCTCTCTCCTACAGCGTCCGTGACAATTAGATGCAAATGACTTGTTATGCAAATTTAGACAGTGCCGTCATTTAGCCGTCAAAAAAATAACTCACTGCTGTGTTAAACTTGGTCCCCCCCAGTTCTTAAATCCCATCTGCACCCCTGCCTGCATGCACATTCATCTGCCGTCTCCTTCAGTCTGTGGCAAGATGTCAAAGTAAGAGCCAAAGGTTGTGCAGTTTGTTTTTAGAGAGAGTTTCAGAGATGCCCGTGGATCACTTTATAAAGCTTTTGTTTCTGTTTCTTGTGGTGGTTGTGACATTAAACCTACTGGCTGCATGCTAACTACAGGAGGTCACAATCTTCACATGCTGTCATGTGTAAGCACTTCTTCTCTCTGTTTCTTTCAGTGCTGTGAAGCAAACCTCACTTCTTCTTGATTGACAGGACCTTCAAAATAAAAGCACCTTCTTCAAAATAAAACTGCTTTCATTGCATGTGATTTCAAACACAAATATAACCCATATATCAAACTTAAATTTCTTTAAACAACTTTGAAAAGCAAAAAAGTTGGTTTATGATTCAACAAGTACAGAGTGAGTGTTTCCATCTTCACTGAGATGCTCTGGGAGCGCTTGACAAAGATTTTTTCCTGAGAGAGAGAGAGTTTAGGGAGAGATGCGATCCTTTTAATGTTCACGTGGTCATCCTGCACAAGAGATTCAGATTTTCATCAAACGGACTGAACTACATTTGTCAGCTGATGGATCCATAAATAAATAAATTCAGTTGATTTCATCCAAACATCAGAGACAGAGTGAAGAAATAAAGCCTTGTCATTGACTGCTTTGAAGGAGGTTTTTATACTTGTTCCCCAAGTCACAACAAAACGCAACACAACACAACTGGTAGTGTTTGATTAATTCACTGTCACTTAGTGTAAGATGAACATTTCTCTGAAGTCTTTCTGCCATTTTCTCCTGAACTGAAAGTCCTGAACCCTCAGGATTCTGAGGAGTTTCTGGTGGTGTTTTGCTTCTGTCACATTTTTACTCCCTGTGGTCTCATTTTTCTCTGCAAAGTGAAGTCCTGCACCTCTACAGATTCTGGACAACCATGGCTTTTTAGCTATAAACCATTAGAAAACAAAGAATAAATTGCTCTGAATTCATCCTTTGAGAAATTAAAAATAAGTGTTATCAACTCATTTTCAGGCCGCCTCTAAGGAACAGAGTTAAAATCTTGGTGTTGTCTCTACATTCAAAGAATCTACAGATGTTGATGTTTGTAATGTTTTTCCTGACTGTGGTCTGATTTTTCTCTGCAGTATGAAGTCCTGCTCCTCTCTGGGTTCAGGATAACTCAACAATGTCTCCTGAGCAGTTTAACATCATCAGAATGAAACAATTATTACAACATTATTACAAGATATTTACTCTTTATAAACTATTTACAGTCAGTACTGTCACTACTGTTTACACAGTTTACAGTCTACACTGCAGAGGCATCATGACCATCTGCAGAGAAGTTTCTGTCAGTAATGAGACAGAGAGCTGAGCGGCTCTGAGAGCAAATTATATACCTGCAAGACAACGACATGGGAAGAAAAATACAAAGAGTTTTTGAAGCACGAATCCAAGGTGTATGTGGATCATTAAGAATCTTTTTTTTTTTTTTTTGTTTTTTACAGAATTGATCTGCAGTAAACAGTTTATTTTCTGCAAATTTTCAAAGTAGACATGAGAATCAAAGTGATGTTGATGAATTTCTCCTGTCTCCTCTGCTCTGTTTAGACATGATGCTAACATCACTTGTGATACATTCAGGTACTTTCAGAAAATTGAGAATCTGATGATTACCCCAGGTTTTTCAGCTTTTGGACAAACGGTTGGTAAATGCCAGTCATTTAAGTATAAGTGGTATTTTGATCTCACCAGCGGGATTGGAATCCTGAGGTTAAGCCTCTTAAAAGTCCTCCTCACTACTTCCAACCGTTTTTCATCTTAGGAGCTCTCTTAAGGGCTAAGATGTTTTGAGAATAACTTTCATCTTTATTACGATCTGGGCTGAACATCAAGAAGAAATTCTTTAAAAACATGATTTTGAGAACTTTCTCTGAACGCCTTCACCAGGACCACTTCTGTTTCATGAAAACATCCTGCTTCTCAAACCACAAGTTGTTCAGCACCTTCTGAAACTAGGTGCAAATCTTTTCTCATATGTTTGGTGCAGGAAACGTAGTCACGCTTTGAGTCTTTGGAGATGAATTTAACTGCAGTCAGGAAAACACTGATGACTGAAGCAAAGTAAGTCTTTCAGTTCAGAGATTTCTGGTCGGACTATGTGGAGTTCACCAGATTAGAAAAAAAAGGTTAGTTCCACTGTTCTGAATGTCCCCCTGAACCACAGAAAGGAGAAGGGTGATAGTGACAGCTAGAGATCCACTATGACAAGGCAAAATGGAGGGCCAGTAATTACAGCATCAATTTATTAACACTGTAACAAGAAAGAATTAATCATTTCATTAACAGTGTAGGGATGGTGATGAATCATAATATGACTTAGTCTACTGTGGAGCTCGTTTTTAAAATGAAGACTAATTACAAATTGCAGGAAAAGTTAAAGACAAAAGCTTAAGGTGGCTCAAAGTAAACACCCACTCTATAAAAAACATCATTAAAATTCAATAAAGCTGGACTTAAAAATAAATCCTTGGACAGTTCATTCTTTTATAACCTCTGGCTGTTAATTAACCAGGCTGCTGAAAAAGCCATGCATATGTTCAAGGATAAAAATTAAGCCACTGACAAAGAAAAAAAAATCCTTTTTAGGTGTTTAAAAACTAATCTGACCTGTCTCTTGTTCTGTGAAACATGTTTATTCTACAAGCTAATAGTCAGAATTCAGAGATTCACAAATACAGTTTTAAATAAGAAGACTTTTCAAGAGCTGCAGAAGTTTTTTGAGGCCAGAAAGCATGAAGTAAATATGGTAAAACTCACCAGCTGGTGCAGGTGGAGGTGGAGGTGGCGGAGGAGGAGGTTCTGAACTTGACTCAGGTATCACCACTGGCTCGGGAACAGGAGCAGGGGCTACTGGTTCAACTGAGGGCTGAGGAGGAGGTGCAACTGGTTCAAAAGGAGTAGTTAACTCAGGCAGGGGAGAGGAAGCAAATGGCTCAGCAGGCTGCGGGGACAAAGTGTCACCTGAAGGCAGCAGGATGATGGAAGGCTCAAAAACAGGAGGGGAGGACAGAGGTTCTGGTTCAGGGAAAGAGGGAGCACTGATGGGTTCAATAAGCACAGGAGGGGGAGGAGCTGGGATTGGTTCAGCTACAAGAGGAGGAGCTGGGATTGGTTCAGCTACAGGTGGAGGAGCTGGCATTGGTTCAGCTACAGGTGGAGGAGCAATGGCTTCAATAGCAATTTGAGGAGCAATGGGCTCAATAACATGTGAAGGAGCAATGGGTTCAATTTCTGGAGGAGGAGAAGCAATGGACTGAATTATGGAAGGAGGAGTTGGTTCAATCACAAGAGGAGGAGGAGGAGCAAGCGGAGCAATTTCTTCCACCACAGCAGGAGCATGGCAGGGAGAGGGAGCAGGAGGGACAGAAGCAGGCAAAATTACTGGCTCTGCAGCAGCAGAAGCAAGTGGAGGAGGTGCTGCCACAGGCTCCAAAGCAGGAGCAGCAACAGTGCTAGCAACAGCAGCAGCAGGGGGTGCTGAAGCTGGGAGCACCATGTCAATAATGGTGGGTGCTGCTACCTGTTCTGTGGGAGGTTGAGATGGTGGCGGAGGTGGTACTGCAACAGTTGCTGTTGCTGGAGGAGCTGGTGGAGGAGGAGCTGGAGGTGCAACAGGTTCTACAATAGGAGGAGATGGAGGAGGAGGCAAGGAGGTGACTGGGTCAAATGGAGGAGGTACTGGCCGAAGGAGAGAAGAGGGAGGGAAGGTAGGTGCTGTAGCTGGTGGTGGAGTGGGAGCTTGGTGGAGTTTGGGAGGTGCTGCAGGTTCCCTCATTCGGTTGATGACGCTCTCGGAGAGCTGCAAAGGAGAGCAAATGAAAAAAAACAAGCACAGAAAAGTATGCATGATTTAATCTTTTGTTTTCAGGGGTGGGGGTTATAGATTGAATGAAGGAGACTCAACCCACCAAACTTTAGTGACTTTGGACCTAGCCTGTCCTACCTGCATCTACTTGGCTTGGACATGATAGTTTTTTCCCTGGAGATCTGTACAGTGTGTTTGCATGGGCAGTACATACTGCAGCTTTGTTTTCAATCTGTTTATGTAACCACTGTAGCACTGGAACAAACAGGATTACAACCCATGACATTGCCTTGCATGGTGTCTGTGCCAAACGAATAAAAATAGGCAAAGTCGTGCCAACTAAAGCCTTATCTGATCGACTGAAGCCTCACACTCTATATTTATCATCTGTAGCACAGAATGAAAACACTTGTGACAGATCCTTCCGAAAACAGAAGCTTCATTCTGTTGTTTACATCACGAGGATTAATTCAGTTTAAAACAAAAGCTCCAAACTGGTAACTTTCACTTTTAAATGTGCAACAGGCCAGCGAGTTACTTTCATTCATCCTTTGAATGACAGCACAGCACGAGGACAGTGACGTCAACGTCAACATTCCCGCAAGGGCATATTTAAAACTGTATTCAGCTCAAATCTTATATTTCTCCTTCATGTTAGTTTTAATACCTTAAAACTCCGCGATAAAGAATATTTTAACTGATACTTCATACAGGATGAATGAAAGTCAAGCTGGCAGAGAGACTTCTTGCAACAACTTAAACAATATAATGCTAGCACTCTTGCTAGCTCAGCGTTTGGGACAATGCTAAAAACTATATAAGCCACGGATTCGTATTATAGCGCATTATTATTATTACTATGAAACACATGCCTACTAAACTATATATAGGTTTGTCTACTTTAACTTACCCGTATGCCCTTCACCACCGTTATGTTCTCGTTCTCGTCTGACTCAAATGACACGCGGCGGGTACTGTTATTCGCTCCCATTGTCAGACCGCAGGATTTATCTACATATAATATTTATCTTTAATATGTTTTCTTTTATAAAGTTCAGTTGCTTAAGAGCCAGGTTAGGCTAGGGGCCATTCACACTGCTTCAGAACGTCCACACTTCCTTAGCATGACGTTGATCAAGGATGTACAATCTGATTCGATGAAAGGGACTTTCGCTGTAGTATGAACGACTCTGATTGGTTGGGTGTCAAAATGGAAAGTGGTAGTCAAGCAGTGACAGCATGCCGGCACATTCAACAGCTAGATTTCTGTATTGCAGTTCTTCACAGACAGGCAAACAGAGTAACCACATCCGATACGTACTTGCTACACTTTTTCTGTTTACAAATGACACGTAAGATACTCGAAGAAATGACATCTCGCTTGACATCCATGTGTATTTGGTTTTTAATTTATCCAGTTGCAGTCCCAAACAAAAAACATTATGCCTGTCTACACCAGGTCGTTTTAACATTTCATCTAAACATACTCTTATCAGTTGTTATGTTTTAGCTTTCCATAATAAAAGTTAAAACAGTGTTCTTACCATTCAGAATTATAATAACAAAGCAGTAAAAACAGACTTACCACCATTCTTATTTGTTCAAATAAAAAAATAGCAGTTTGTATTTACTGCAGTAGTTTATTATTACTTCTCGATCAAAATGAGCATGTTAGATATCAACAACTACATTTTTACTAACCAGAATTGAGCATTTAAAATCTGGAAATAATTATCGAGTTAATATTTGGTATGATACTTATTACTGTAGTAACTTTTAGTATCAAATTAAAATCAAGTCTAATTAGCCTTGAGTTTCCACATAACAATAATAAATCCAAGAAGGTGTTCGTCAAAAAGCATCAATCAAATGTGATTTTCTGCTGATTCGAAGTGTAAAATTCAAAAAGGCAAAACAAAAGCAACAGAAGATCAGACAAACTGCAGGGCTGAGCATGTAGACCTAAGTTTCAGCAACATTCAAGGGAACATTTATAGTGATCACAAAAACCCTTGGTTTGACATGGATGGATATGAATAATGAATTTAAATGTACAACACGATGCATGACCACAGTTATAAGAAAAGGGCCAATAAATTTAAAAACAGGCATGTGGCTGTGGTTATCGATTTATCCTGTGTGGAAATGTAACTTTTTCATCCTTTTACCTGCAAACTCTTTCACAAATTAAAAATGTGAACAGAAGTTTCAATATGATGCGTTATCCTTGCAGTCTAGTCAGTGATTAAATGTTGCTACCTACCTATAAAAGTGAGTGTATTTCAAGGATTCAGCAACTCCACTACTTTTCAGGGTCAATGATTTTTTTTTTCTTTTCAGTAAATAAAAGATAAACTTAATAAACCTGAGCTGAGGTGAAACGTTCTGAATCATAGCTTTATGACAACAGCATGCATCATGTTGATACCATACAAGGACTGACAGTTTATGAACATCCTTCAGCTGTGATGCATAATATACACATGGAACCTAATTTAGTTTCCCATAATGCCTTTTTCTGCTGAATTTTGTGTCTTTGGAAAGTTTGCAACAGCATACAAAAGTAAATCAATCAAAATCTGTTTGTGAATTCATTGTGGATGTCTATACTATAATACCATCAACAAATTTCATATACACAGGCGGCTCATAGTTAAATCATTTGCACATTATATGGTCAACTTAAATCAAATATATAATATGAAACATATTTGTAAAATGCGTGCATCTGAATGTCTGGGAGTGCTGTACCTGCAGAAACAGAAATTTAAACTTAACACATAAGGAAATGAAACACAAGAATTGTCATGTCTTGTCAGGTTATTTAGTCAGACTCCTCGTCCTGTCTTGTCTTGTGTGTTTCTTTTATTTTGTTGTTTAGCATTTTGTGTTTTTGTTTCTACTTCCTGTCTTGGTGTCGTCAGGCCTCATTGATTGTTCCTCCCGCCCTGATTGTTTCCACCTGTTCCCCTTACCTTATGTGTGCTTTTAGTGTTTGTGCTTCCCGTTATCCTGTGCCAGTTCGTTGTCGTCTCGATCTCTTTCCTGAACTTGTCTGTCCATGTCAAGCTTCTGTTTCTAAGTGCTTTGTTGGCACTATGGTATTTTTGCAATCCAGCTTTTCACTGCATTTTTTGGTTAGAAATTTTTCCTTTCAGCCACAGCTAAGATTTTGTGTTTGTTCTTTTGTACTTTGTTCTCCAGCATTTGCTGAGTATTTCTGTTGGAATTACCTATTATATTTCCAGAATTGCGCTGTGATTTTGTTTTATAAATTTTTGCTTACTGATCATTAAATCTCTTGGAGCTACACCTGTTTTTTGAGTCCTGCTTTTGGGTCCTTACTCTGAGTTTTGTCAAGCATGGGGTAAGTATAAATTTGAGAGAGTCCGATCAAGCACTGGGAAAGTGATGACAAAGCTTTATCTTTAAAATAAAGTTTCACAGATGACACAAAGGAGTTATTATGGCAGAAAGCAAAACTGTTTGACGAAGGAAACATACAAGTGCAGTGTAAACAATCTTATCAGTTTAATTATTTTACAAAATAGAATATGCAATATTCATGCATAAATGCTCTTGAGACTTTGAATACAGTAAATGTCATGCAGCCATGAAGCTCTATTAAACATTCAATTTGTGTGGCACTCACAACCAGTTAAGACTTTAAATGTTTATTAAGTTGTTATAAGTAGATTTTCCTCAAAGGGAATGCCTTACCTCTATAATGAACAGCTTACATAAAGAATGAGAGCATGCAATAATGCCCTGAGGGTCCCTATGGAAAGCCTCAGGCTGTGTTAAATACAGTATTTATATCATGGATGAGAATGTGTGGAAAAAGCCTGAACAGACACTTTCTCCAAAAGTGTATCATAATCATGAAAGACCTCTTGAATCCAACAGTGAGCGAATATATAGAAAATTTATTCTTTTATATATAATTCAATAGCTGACAAACTGAGAAAGGCAGACTAGCTCAGCACCTCTGACTCGTCTACCGCAGTGCAATGCTGTTATAATTTTTGCAAAATGTATCTTGGCATCTTCTTCCTGAAATATGCAAGATCTCCCCTGAAAAAGGATGTTGTCTGGATGGTAACAGGTTGCTCCAAAACCCTTTATAAAGTTTTCATATTTTAACAGTGCCTTCCAAGATATATAAAAGGACTGTTGCACAAGCACCAGTGCATCCTCATACCAATATGAATGTCAAAATCTTAAGTTTGGATGTTGTGTAAAATGCGAATACAATCAGAATCCAATGATTTGTAAATCCTGTTTAACCTATATTTAATTGAAAACACTACAAAGACGAGTTATTTATTGTTAACTAATAAAACTGAAAAACTTTATTTTATTTGTATGTTTGTTTGTTTGTTTTTTTCAAATATTCATTCATTTTGAATTTGATGGCTGCAACACGTTCCTAAAAAGCTGAGACAGGGTCAACTAAAGACTGGGAAAGTTGAGGAATGCTCCAAAAACACCTGTTTGGAACATTCCACAGGTGAACAGGTTCATTGGAAACAGGTGAGTGTCATGGTTGAGTATTAAAGAAGCATCCCCAAGCAAGCAACTGTGAACAACTGTGTGAGCAAATAGTCCAACAGTTTAAGAACAATGTTTCCCAACGTATAGTTGCAAAGAATTGATGGATTTGATCATCTACAGTCCATAATATCATCAAAAGATTCAGAGAATCTGGAGAAATCTCTGCACGTAAACAGCAAGGCTGAAAACCAACATTGAATGCGTTGACCTTTGACCCCTCAGGCAGCACTGCATTAAAAACCAACATCATTGTGTAAAGGATATTACCACGTGGGCTCAGGAAGACTTCAGAAAACCATTGTCAGTTAACACAGTTCATCACTACATCTACAAGTGCAAGTTCAAACTCTGCCATGCAAAGACAAAGACAGATATCAACAACACCCAGAAACACCGCCGGCTTCTCTGGACCCGAGCTCATCTGAGATGGACTGACGCAAAGTGGAAAAGTCTGCTGTGGTCTGACGAGTCCACATTTCAAATTGTTTTTGTAAATCATGGACGTGGTGTCCTCCAGGCCAAAGAGGAAAAGGACAATCTGGATTGTTCTCAGGTCAAAGTCTCAAAGCCAGCATCTGTGATGGTATGGGGGTGTGTTAGTGCCCATGGCATGGCTAACTTGACCATCTGTGAAGGCTCCATTAATGCTGAAAGGTACATACTAGAGGATGACATTTTTCGGGAATTCCCGTGGGTCACGTGATTCCTGCGGGAATCCCGCGGGATGGGAGCAATTTTTTATCAATCCAGTGATTGGGACGGGACGGGAAAAAAAACAGCGGGAGCGACATTTATTGGTGATCATTTTCAGTCGTGTTAAACAACCAGATGAACAGATGCGTCCATCTTCATCAAAGAACTTTCCGCTTACCGAATGTCAGGTATGTGAGACTTAAAGTCAGTGCCTTTTATATGCACTGCAGCACTTTACTTAAAATAAAAAAATGCAATATAATTTCAACATGTTTGGTTTTATTCAAACGGGAACGGGACAGGAGTGGGAGTCATTTTGAGTGGGAGCGGGACGGGAGTGGGCGTAATTTTACGTGAGTGGGACGGGACAGGATTCATTTTTTTACTCCGGCCCGGGATTGGGACGGGACAGGATTTTTTCTCTGGGAGTGGGACGGGACAGGAATGAAAATCCGCTCCAGTGTCATGCTCTAGTACATACAGGTTTTGGAGCAACATATGCTGCCATCCAAGCCACGTCTTTTTCAGGGACGCCCCTGCTTATTTCAGCAAGACAATGACAAGACACATTCTGCACCTGTTACAACAGCGTGGCTTTGTAGTAAAAGAGTGCAGGTACTAGACTGGCCTGCCTGCAGTCCATACAATACCATTTTTGAGCCCATATAATGATTACCATGACAGAATCATACTTTAAATGCTGTACCACCTGAAGGCTCCAAGATCACGTCTGATGAAAAAATAAAAGTTGCTGATTTCACATTGTAATAAACTGAAAATAAAATGGAGAATTAAAAAAAAAATATCGAGGCAGCATTTTTGTTTAGATCCATACATTAAAAATCACATAGACATGTCCGACAAAGACCTTATTGTTCTCCTGTTTAATCTACCCACGTCAGTCAGTCAAAGCAATCACTTAGTGTCCTAACAGACAACAAGCTGAAAGAAATAACCTTGGTTCAGGGTTATTGGAGAAAAGAGGCCCTGTAGATTAGTTGGACTGATGGGGCTTGGGCTGCAGGGAGAGGTGATAAGAACTTCAAAATTAAACTTGGACCTGAGAAGCTTTAGACACCTTCCAAAGAAAAATGGTTGCTGCTGGATGACACAGCGATTGTTTCTTTTTTTCAGGAAGGGACACAAAGATCGCACACAATGTTATCTCGTCAGTCCACCGGCACATCAATCAAAGTTCAGGCTGTTGGGAATCGACCTTTTTTGCTCTGGAATCAATGCCCTCTTCCATTCTCATCGGTACAGCAGAGATTGTCAGAGATACGGCGCAGGAGAGCCCTGCCAAATCCAGCACTTTATGTTCTAAATGGGAGAAGCTATTAACTCACTGACACATACTGTCTCTCTCTCTTTTTTCTTGACTCAACCTTTGCTTTATCAGCCTCAAGAGGATTGGATTGAAAATGCTACAATAAAGCAGTTATTTCTTTTGTGATCCTGACATTGTAAACTACTTAACTTTTCAAAATGGTGTGGCAAGAACAATTTCAATTTTTGCTTACTGCAACCACGAGTTGTTAAGACGAACCAGAACTCACTTTGAGAGATATGTGTAGATCACTGATGATTGGGATCAAGAATATATAAGAAACAAATCAAATGTGTCCATTTAATTTGTTGTTTTGTCTATGATATTATAGTTTTAAGATAAAAAAAAATTGCAATATTTATATATGGAATATATAGTAAGGTATCAGTGATTAATGAGACAAAACGTTTCCATACAATTGACCAACTGTAGTCATTAATATATATTTTCAGATTCTCACGTGCCCCCGGCGTCTTCAACGCATATTAAATCAATTTCACTCCAAGCTCTCATTTTTGGCCGGGACACAAACAAAAAATACGCCTCTTTTTCGAAGCTGACAACTTTACGTTAAAATCCTACAACTCCCAGAGTTCCTTGCTGCAGCCTCACGTTCTTAACTTCCTATTTGGGTACCGCAGCTGGAAAAATGGCAGCTGACACAGGGAGATTCAGGAGTGCTGTTAGCAAAAACAAAGACCCTTCCGGTCTTCTTATCTCTGTCATTCGGTGAGTTTTTCCACACTCTTTATACAAGGTTAATAAAGCTTTTAAGTGATGTAACAACTGTACTTTTATTACGAAAGCCACGTAGTGACAGCTAGCTGTTATGCTAAAGCTCGTTCTAGCATCCACCTTCCTGTGTTATAGAATGTATCAAAGAAAAATGTGCACGTCTGCTATATGTAGAAAAGTGTTCATAGTAAAGGACCTGAAAATAACAACTATTTCATTTGTCCGAATGCGAAAAATGTTTATTCGCCGCAAGATGGTATAGTTTACAAATGTTGATATTCGTCGGCTATACATTTCTCAAACGACAGTGGTCAATTGCTAAAGCTCGTCATTGATTCCTTTAAACATGCAGGGAGGTTAACCGAGTGTTATCTACTGAATGTATTAGAAGAAATGAAATCACTCCAGCTTTTGTCGCTGTAAAAATTACTGCAATGATATTAATGTTGCGCACCCTAATTTTCTCTCTGTACTCTTGTAAAATCAGTCACTGGCCGTCTTTTATCCACTCATACAAGATGCTTATTTCATATTCACAATTTGAATGTAGTTACTGAATAAATCCCTGCCTCTGCTCTTCCTCTTCTCTTGTGTAGGACTCTGTCCAGCAGCGATGATGTCGAAGACAGGGAGACGGAGAAAGGTCGTCTGGAAGAGGCTTTTGAGACATGTGACAGGGACCTGGATCAGCTGATTGTTCAGCATTATGCAGAACTTACCACTGCCATCAGGACCTACCAAAGCATCACTGAGCGCATCACCAGCTCCCGTAACAAAATTAAACAGGTAAGAAGAAAAGATCGGTTGTCGAATGAGTTGTTATGATTTTGAAACTACGATGCATGCTTGAATTATTATGTTTGTATGGTAGAGCAGTGACTTGGAGCTATGAGATTACAACCAAATCATGTTTTTCATTCATAATAATCTGGCTTGTCAATTATTTTATAGTTTCTTTCTGCAGTTTTTAGACTTTTTACTATCCTTCAAGATTGAAACCTGACCTCATTAAAACAAATCCTCTCCACCCAAAAAAAAAAAAAATACCTGCTTGACAATGAGCAGATTAAGTCTGAGTCATCAACACTCAAGTTATAATTTTCTCTAAAGACTGTTAAAAAAGTATTTGAAATGAGAAAGTTGGCCCTTTGGTCCCTTCCATGAGCAAGTGGATATAGATCTGATAAAATAGTATCCTCTACCCCCCTGTCCCTGGTCATTTCTGCCACCTCCTCGGGGGGCGTTCCCAGACCAGTTGAGAGTTAAAATCTCTTCATGGTCTCCTCCCAGATGGGCATGCCTGAAACACCTCCTCAGGGAGGCATCCTGGAGGCATCCTCACCAGATGCCTGAACCACCTCATCTGGCTCCTCTCCATGTGGAGGAGCAGTGGCTCTACTCCGAGCCTCTCTTGGATGTCTGATCTCTGAACCCTATTTCTAAGGCTGAGCCCAGACACCTGCAGAGAGAGAGCTCACTTCAGCTGCTTGTATTCGTGATTTTGTTCTTTCATTAACTACCCACAGCTTGTGACCATAGGTGAGGGTTGGAACGTAGATTGACCAGTAAACTGAGAGCCTTGCCATCAGGCTCAGCTCTTTCTTCATCACAATGGAGCGGTACAGCCTCCACATCACATAACCTGTACATAACCTGTTTCCTGTCATGCAATCGTCCATGGTTTGTTGTTGGGTTTTTTTCTGGAATGAGAAAGAAAATGAATTAAACAGTATGATAATGCATTATAGCAGATTAAACAACATGCCTTTTTGCTAAAATTCATAATTAGTTTTTGAATAATGGTCAGTAACACAAAGATCATCTACAGATAAGACATGTTCATTGAATATAACAGGTAAACTCTGTGCAGTGGTAGAGAATTCCCAACCATGTGTAACTACATCACTGAAATATTATTCCATCGTACCTGAAATGACTCCACATCCTCCATGTCTAAATGCATTGTTTGCCTCAGTACTAACATATATCCATCCATGTCATCACTCAGACCTTCTTTTAGTTAATTAAAAGTTTTAGTTATAGAAAGTTAAATAAAAAGACATTGTTATGACAGATACCAAGTTTTTCCTGATGTCTGTAAATGTGTTCAGCTGCTAAGAGAGTTACCTCAGAGGCTGTCAGCTTGTCAGTCATCCCTGATACCTATGACAGCGGTCTGTTCAAGAGAGCACGTATGTGATTGGCTGATGGGCAGAGGAGGTGGGGGTATGTGCGCGGTGTCTGTGTGTTGGGAGCCTGAGAAAGTGTCTGAAACTCTCTCTACCGCAGCTAACGCTAATGTTACTTTCATGAACTTCTTGTACTTGTCAGTCAGGGTTGATCACTCAACAGCTGGACACGATGAGTTCTCAAAAAACAAACCAAACATTTGCCGACATTACAGTGGAACATATGTGGAGTTTTGTGGTGTGCCTCCGCCTCGCTATGAAGCCCCCCCTTCTCCTCAGGTGTTGTTTCATCTCCGCTGTGCTTTCATGCTGTGCAGTATAGTTGATGCACAACTTGCTTTTAACACAGTTTCACTTTAGCTGACGTAAAATGCCAGCTTACTGAAGAAGTTTTAAATCTTCTTTCTCTGCTGTATTTCACATGTATCTGTATTTACTATAAATAACGGTCTCACGTCACTTCTACACTCATGTTTGCATGCCACGTAAACAGCTCCAGAACTCAGGGAGGGATGCAGTAATCACGAGACGCAGCGTATCAATGATGGGGAAACATTGTCAACACTTTTACTAATTGATTTTTATTGATTTGTTGTTGCAGCCCTTCACTAGATATAACAAAATATCAACACTCATAAGCTGTGCTAAATAATTTCAAGGACATGGTCGGTTATTTTCTTCCCTGATTTTACTTCAAAGTCAAACACTGCCTTCACTGATTATATACAGGGGGAAACATTATATATTAACAAAATGAAATTTCCAGCAAAAACTCTCAATAGAAGTGGTGAGGGGTAATTTTACTGGTTTAAAAACAATGTTTTAGATTAGCTGACGGGTAGTTCAGTCAGTCCGCTCAGAAGTTTTACTCCTGTTATCATTTTTTCTTTGAAGGTACTGCTTCACCTAAAATGTGCAACAATACAGGTGTCGTGCCTTATTTTTATCCGGACTTCAACTCTCTTTTTCCTGCAGGTGAAGGAGAACCTCCTGTCCTGTAAAATGCTGCTGCACTGCAAAAGGGATGAGCTGAGGAAGCTGTGGATTGAGGGCATCGAGCACAAGCACGTCCTCCAGCTGCTGGATGAGATCGAGAGCATCAAGCAGGTGCCTCAGCGGCTGGAGGCCTATATGGCGAGCAAGCACTACCTTCATGCCACTGATATGCTGGTGAGTAAGCCTAATGTTGGGGATATAATTAGACCGGACACTAGGCGTGTGCCATATCATACCGTTTACCATAATACTGGTATAAATTTTTTAATGATAAAAAATTTACATGTCACAATATTTACACTGCAGTGACACGAAGGTGTATGATGCTCACTACTGCATACAAAACATCTCACACACAGACTCTGCTCTGCCTCCCTTGCTCTGTGACATGACACCCCACTCCTCCCTCCCCTCACTTACTTGGAGATGGTTTAGTTTCAAAGTGTCAGATGACCAGCAGCAAAGTGTGTTCTGTAAAGAACATCTGAAACCTGATTCCTGAATGTAGTTGTGTTTGGTGCAGGATGAAACAGTACAAACAGGCGATTCTGTGAAGAGCGCTAATGAGCCAAAAGTGCCAGCAAGGAGAAAATCAAAACAAAACATGACACTCCTTTCCTATTGGTTGGAAGTGTGCTACATCAGCCAATCACAAAATTATATGGTTTCTAGGAGAGAGGGGAAGTTTTGGGAATATGAAACAACCAATGGAAACAACATGCGCTAAAATGAGTTTTTGATCAATCTGTGACATTTAGCGTGTCTGGATTACATGGTTGGTGTGCAGTGTAGTGTGTTTAGGGTGTAGTGTTTCTTTGTTTTGTATGTCAGAGCAATTCTTTTGCAATTTTATGTCCAGTGTGTTCATACATTTAATCATATGGCCTAAAAATATCAAGATAGGAATAAAATGCCATGTCGCCCAGCCCTACCAGACACTGTCAATGTGAGATAGAAAGAGACATCATGGTAGTTTTGCTCCTCCACACGTTTTTCTCATATTTGATTTGATGAACAGAGAAGTAAAGAAATCCACCAAAAGTTTTTGAAGTGTCAGGGACATGCTGATGTATATTAATGCATATGAGGCAATAGTGAGGCAGCATGTCCCTGAAGACCTGTGCTGTGCACAGTCCAAATACATAAACACCAGCCTCCATGAAGCGTTGCCGCCAAGGTTGATTTCCTGGCGCCTGTGGTCCCTTTATAGAATCCTTTTCGAGCCTTGAACAGCCCAGTGGATGCAGCTCTTTTGCTTCAAGGGAACACCATCTGAGTGCAGAGAGGGCGCTGCAGGTGTGTACGTATGGCTGTACTCTTGTTCTTTTGATGTGTGTTTGCAGCACGCTCCACAGGGGAGCTGGAGGATAGAGTTGAGGACTAAACGACCGGGCTCTCTGATGTCTCTGATCCTCTTCCTTCCCATCTTCCCCTCTCTCCCTTCCTCTGTCACTCCCACACATCTTCCTTCAGACTTTGGTAATAATTAGTTTGCAAGAATGGAGTTATCTGAGGAGGAGGGGAAAAAGAGGCATGATGGTACACCCAAAGGACCATGAAAAGTCCATTTTGTGGGCGTAGAGAGGAGCCTCATTCAACGTGTGCAGGATCGGTACAGCATTTTATGAAAGGTTGTGGAGAGTTCAAAGTCAGTTGGACGCTTTGGCTCGGTCTCGGAAACTTCAAATGCACCTTATTTTTAATCAAAACTGTGGAGTTTTATTAGTATGTAAAACAAACTTTAAAGCTCTTTTTCTCAACAGATCAAAATGCTGTTGGATGCATTCGTTCTACCTTCAGCTTTGGTGACATGTTTATTTAGCTCATGAATAAAATATCTGAAAATCCCACGTTAGAGAACCTACGCTACAGCCAGTATGGAGGGAGTTAGTGTGTTTGAAACAAACACTCTCTCTCTCTCTCTCTATATATATATATATATATATATACATACATATATATATATATATATATATATATATATATATATATATATATATATATATATATATATATATATATATATATATATATATATACATACATATATATATATATATATATATATATATATATATATATATATATATATATATATATATATATATATATATAATTATCTCTAGGGTTGCACCCTTGGTCTGTTTTCACCCACTTGTCTATCTCTCTGAATGTCCTGCTGATGTTGGACTGGCTCTGTGTCTTTTCCTGCCTCATTGTCTCATAGTGTCACTTCCCTCCTTAGAGTCCCTGATGTGTTCATTTGGATCCTGCTGTCACTCATTACAGCGCTCATCTGTCAGATTAAAGTTCACCTCATTCCTCCACGCACCCTCTGTTTCTTCCTCTCATTTTCACATTATTTCTGTCATTTAAACAAAATTATTTTGTTTTGTGGAAACGAATGCTTTCTTTTTGTCATTTCACCATATAGCTCAGCATCTAGGTAACTTTCTATCTGTCCTCTGTTGGCTTCCACTGTCTCTCCGTTTGTCCCTGTGTTGATGTGAGTCATATCCCTAAGGATTGACAATTAGAATTCAGACCATGCTCTCAGTCGCTTATTGAATGGCAGTTTTAGAACCCCATGAGGTTGGTTAAGAACGAGAGAGTGTCTGTGGTTAGTGAGAAATATCTCTTCTGTCTGTTGTTCTCTCTTTCTTCTGCTCATGTTTACCTTCTTTTTCTCATTCCCTTGTTTCTGTATATTTATAAAGCCACTCCTCTTTTCATTCCTTTCTCTCCTACTCTCCCAATTCTCTTCCCCTTTCTTTTCTTTTCTTCTCTTCTCATTCCCCTCTCTGCTTCTTTTTTTATCATCCATCCTCTTCTACCTTTCCTTGCACTCTGTTCACTTTTTTCCACTCCACTCCTCATCTTTCATCTTTTTTTACTCTGTATTCCTCTCCTCTATTTCTCCTCTTCTCCCTCCTCTTATTTTCTTTTCCCTTTTGTCGCTCTCCTCTTCTTTTCTTTTTCTTAACTTTTTTTGCTGTACTTCCCTCTTTTCTCATCCTCCTCCTTCTCTTTCTTCCATCCCTCCATCACTCTGGCTCCAAAGCAAACTCACCCGAGGCTTCATATCCCTCATTATCCTGACAGGCCCGGCTCCCCTAATGATATTAACCAACCTTCCTCTGTCATCCCAGCTCAGTGGTAATGAGATATCCCCCACCTCACCCCCCACACAGAAACATAAGCGTTAACTGATTTACAGTTATACAATCACACACACGTGATCTTACACAGTCACATCTGAAAGCTGTATGTACACACACACATGCTCACACACTCATGGGACATGCTAAGCCTCACAGGCATGCTGAGTTATTCTATTAAGCCAATAAGAGCTGATCATGCTGTGCATTAGCCCATTTTGTCACTAATGTAGCTCTCATTTGCATCAACACACACTTGACCCCTGCCCCCCTGTCCAGCACCCCCCCCCCCCATGCTACCCATTCCCTCCTGGCTTGCCCGAGCCATGCAAATATCTTTCACAGTGCTCTCAACAGGCCAGTAGCATCCATAAAAAAAATAAACATACAGGCTAACACATGCGGGCTGGCAGTTTTCATCGTATGACGTGAGAGGTTGTGAATTGAATGATTGATACTGTTGATGAAAACTGCAGGAAGACACGAGAGAGATGAAATGAGTGTTTGACAATGCACTATTTGAAAAAGTTCAAAGTAATCTATCTGTAGGTGAGGGACTAAATGTTCTTCTTTGAAACATCTTGGAGTTCTTTTGTGGAAGACATTGTATTCCCAGTTAGAGTTCTCTGGTGATATGGTCCATTTGGATTGCAAAAGAGGCGGGGACTCGTCAGGTACACCTGTCAAAGCTGCATCTCAAAGTCTTCTCTTCACAGTAAGAACTAAGACTGTGACACTACAACCTTTTTAAGGCCCTGAAGCTTGAAGCTGTTGACTCTCAGAAACTGGTCTTCTGATTCTGGTTTGACTTTGGCTCAGCCAGACCTCTTCCTGTCAGGGTTTCCAGTCCCGGTTTCTGAGTGTCTTTGGATGCTGAAGGAAACTCTCCTCACTGACACCTTGACTTTCTTTCCAGCTTGTCTGTCTTTCAGTATGAATTATTTTGTCCTGCTCATTTTTATAGCATCACTCTAATTTCTGCAGTATAATACTGTTCAATAATGCTCATGAGGGTCTGGTACCAGGATGTGTTCCAGCACTGCTGTTATACACAGAGATGATTATAAGTATTCAAAAAAACTTAGTAAGAATTGGTAGCACCAACTCTCAAAGCTTGATCCATCTCTATTGTTGCAGCTTTAAGTTGTTAAAGAGCCTTTTTGCATAAATCCTAAATGTATATTATTTTATGCAGTCTCTGTTTGAACATGTCCACTCAATGCCATACCTCTGCTGTCATGATAGTTTTATTATCTTAAACTTGTGCCAAGCACTTTCAACCATTCTGTGTTATATCCTTGGCTCTGTTTTTGAGAGAGTTGTGCCTTTCTCTAGCTTGACATGTTTACAAAGGTTTTTTTTTAATTTGTATATTGAAGTAAAAAAGACAGATGGGCTTGTTAATAAAAATCATAAAGGAAAGTCATCATTGATCAGTTTTTTTTTTTCATACCTGCAGGTTTCAGCCGTGGAATCCTTGGAAGGCCCTCTGCTTCAGGTGGAGGGGCTCGGAGATCTGCGCCTGGAGCTCCATAGCAAGAAGCTCAACATCCACCTCGTGCTCATTGATGAACTGCATAGACACCTCTATATCAAGTCCACAAGCCGTCTGGGACACAAAAACAAAGACAGAAATGCTGCTCGCCTTCCAGGGTAAGTGATAGTTCAATATCATCCATCTCACGTTTTAATCTTATAGGTGTCCTCAGCAAAATATGAATGTATGAGCGAGAATTAAATATCACCAGAGAGAGCGCTAGACCATTTGTCTGGTTTCTGTTCATGTTATTTTCTCAGCATGAACAATACGTTAGTGTAGTCATTCTATGATACAATATACTTTTCACAGCATTATTCATGTTAGACATTATAAAAGGTTGAGCGATACAAAGGGAGTGAGGTTGATGAAAGTCTCAGATTGTTGGCCACTGTGTGTTTTATCTAGTTTTTGATCCGAGATGCCAAATGCCATGATTATGCGCCTGTTATGAAATCACAGAAATGCTTTCAAAGGATCTTATTCCATGAAAAGTTTAGCCTGTGTAAATGTTGCTTCATTATAAGTTATTCCATCGCAGAGACAACTTGGCAGTTATTTATTGTAAGAAAAGGGGAAGGCGAGCCAATTACTGACAAAAACAATGGAATCTTGTTGAACTTGTTGCTCAGATTTTTTTTTTTTATCTTTGTACTTTTTTTTTCTGCAGTTAAAAAGAAGCAGAGAAAAGCACCACACATCATTTATTTCAAAAGAGAAATGTCACTCATTTACTCATCGGATATTATACAAGATACACTGAAAGTTGTCACAGGTTTATCAGCTTTTATGGTTCACTTTTAAAAAAAGGAACCCCCTTTCTTTGAACCTTAAAGGTTATGTAGATCATTTTCAGTGAAATAAGAAAATGTCAAAATCGAGATGAGCTGTCAGTGTGACAGCCGTGATGCTTCATATGATGAAGTAGGTTTTGGGGTGATCTCTGTGCTGCCTCTGTGACCTGAGGTCCAGGTTCTTGGTTTCATGATGTTGCTGGACTACTTATTAGTGATAATGCGGCTCAAACACACAGTTGATGCTGTTGTGTATTCTGAGGAAGGTGTTTAGTGTAAGTGTAGTTTCCATGTCTACACATGCCTGTGTATGTGTGTTTGCGTATGTGTTTGTGTGTGTGTGTGGGGTGCAGTAATTATAGTGGCGGAGGGTTGCTGAGGTACCGTGATTTATTACAGACGGTCAGCAAGTGACAGGTCCCGGCCTTACTGTATTGGGTCGCCTCTAACAACAAGCCTGCCTCCATACACCCGACTCACTTAGCAGGCACACTGTGTTTATACCGCCCAAGTTAAAGGACCTGGATTGTGTCCACCTCAGGCTTAAGGCTTGATAAATGGCTCATTGGAAAGCAGCAGCAATCCCACCCAGAGATGCAGTGTGTTTTGTTATAACGGTAGATTGTTTTTTTTTTAGAGAGCGACAGGTTTGTGGCGGTGTTTCTGAAACAGCATACTAAACTTTCATTTGTGAGCAAGAAGCGATTGTTGCAAACTTTTGGAGTTAACGTAAGGTTGGAAACATGAACCCAAAACGAAAGCACATTGTTTGAAAGGATGACTCAATTTACCTCACTAAGAACTGTTTCTTTTTGTTGTCCCTTTCCAGCTCCACAGGCAAAGACACATCTCCAATGCCTGTGCTGGATGTGAGCAGCCTTTCTACTCCACGCAAGCTTTTGGATTCATCACAGTTCAGCACTCCGGGATCCAGCAGTGGTAATGTATTTATACTTAACTTTAGTGGGTGATATCAGAGAATAATGGAAAAAAAAATTACACGTTCATTAGCAACTGATTTCTTTCATTGATAAAAGAAAAACCGTCCAGTTGAAAGATGATAAAACACTCAGATAGCAGCTAGAGTTCATGCTTAATCTGTCCAACATCTGTTTGATTCTAACACCATATTGTGTGTGACCTGTTTTATTGGCATTTAAGCAGGAACTTAAAGAAATTTAACAAATTACATCCAAAATAGGTAAATTCTACCCTCAGATGTGTGGCTTCTTGTCACAGGTGGAACACACACACTCGTTGTGAAGGTACTTGTACTTGAACTAAACCTTTTCAGTAAGACACTTTTAGTCCTGGGGGTAAATGTTTACTAAAACAGTTCAGTGCAGAATAAAAGTCATTAGAACACTGTGTGTAGCTCTTTTTGTAGGCTAATGAAAGACTAAACATTTGAATTTATCAACACTATCGGTGCAAACAAACAGACACACACACACATGCACACACACAGTGTCTCGACGAGCAGTCTTGTAGGCGTTTCATTTATTCATTATTTATTCATTTGCTTGAAGAATTCTGCATTTTAATTTCTTCATTATTTGTGAATTGTTTCATATCAAATATCTCCTCCACAATGTCCAGACAGTTCCTTAGAGTAGGAGGATCCTCTTTGCACCAATTTGTAGTTCAAATTTATCATTTAAATCAGTGCTCCCCAACCTTTTCATAGCCACGGACCGGTCAACGCTTCACAATTTTACTGCGGCCCGGGGGGGGGGGGGGGGGGGTACATTGTTGTAACATAATAAAAACAATAAAGGTGAATCCACTGTTTACTCATATGCAACTTTGTTAGCAGCTTTCTCGTATCATTGCGCCAACAACATAACATAAGTATAACATCAAAGTCTCTGAGTGACAAAGTGACTGAGATGTAACCGAGAGAATCAGGTCATTTTCCAAAATAAAAGATTTTTTTCAAAATAAAAGATCATTCAGACTCAGATAATAAATAAAATGGAAATAATTATTTCTTGTGCGGCCCGGGACCAATTGATCCATGGACTGGTACCTAGCCACGGCCCAGGGGTTGGGTACCACAGATTTAAATCACGTGATCACAAATATCATCAAATTCAACCTGTGGAATTTCCAACATTTAAGACCATTTCTTACCTCTGACAGACAGCTGCAGTCTACATGCATGTCATGGTATTTTTACACATAAATTCTTTCCCAGCTTGGACACATGTAACAGAGAGTACAGTAAAACCCATCAAGTCTCTCTTCAAGAAGACAGTCAAAATTCTGCACAGGAAACCTTTTTATTTTCTTTACTGTAACATTTGTAACATTTCCACTGCTGTTAGCATGAATGATAATGTGATTTAACATGGCTAAATTAGCATTACAGCTATCTACCTGAGAAGCTGTATGACCTGATAGGACCAGTGTGGCCTCAATAAACATTTTAAAGATGTTTAACAACTGTGTGCTGCTGCCATATAACGTTAAAGAGGCAGCTGACAGTGCACACATCAACTGATCAAACCTTTGTCCAGCAGCTAAAAAACAAACAAACAAAACCCTCTCTGTTGGCACAGTTGTTGTAAGCACACAGAGATAATGTGCAAGCAACTGTTGTTGTGTAATGAGTAACCCTGTGAACTGGTGAATTATAGCCAATCTGTCTGTGGTGGTTATAGGTACAACAACTGCTGAAGATGTGAAGCATCCTCACACATTGCTCTTTGAAGACAAAGCCGATGAGTCAGTTTTGAAATTATAATAAAAAAATCTGTTTTCATGAGCAGTTTTTACTACAAAAACATGTGAGGGTCCAGGTTAAAGGGTCACACATTAAACCAAACACCTGCATAGATGTTGCAGATGCTGTCGACTAAATACAGACGCCCCCAGTCAGTGGGTATCCAACAAAGGTAAAAATTGAAGAATCGTGACTTTGAGAGGGCATTTTAAGAAAAAGCAAACATGATTTGTTTGACTCTTCTTTAACATTGCACTGATTAAAGAAAGCGTACACATAAACATACCAGCAAAACAGTCTTGATGTTGTCTTTGGAGAACTTTTTAGGCTGCAGTTTCATTTTTCTTTTGCTGAACTCTTTGTCAAATGATGCCATTAGCATCACTTAGGCTTACATTTATTTGCATGTCATTATGCCCTGCAAACCTTGCACGTGTGCACAAACACATTTCATTCCTGTACGCCTGAAGAACTTGATCTGAACCATCAAAAACAAAAAAAGGCTAAAAACACCACTGATGCCTTTTTGCACACGCCCACATTTCTTTACTTGAGGCTAATGTCACAACATCGTCAACCAAGATCATAATACACATTCCCATTGCTTGCTTTATAATCATCTTGTCTCCCATCACATCATCAGTCACCCTGTGCTTCTGTCATCCCAGCAGGGGAGCAGCATTCATTATATCCAGACTGGTAACTAGCGCTTTAACAGGGTCTGATAATGCACTCTGCTGTATTCAGGAATGTATGAATTCTCCTTTGGATGTCAGGGCGTAGAGTCAGAGCTGCATTCCTTCAAGGCAGAGCGCCGAGGAATGCAAACAAGAAGATAATGAAAAAAGTTAATCCTGCAATAACGTGGTGTTCCCTCTGAGTTTTTTATATTAAGCCTGGCACTGTTCTTTTTTTCACCACCCACTGCTGGCATTCTGAGTAAGCGAATCGCCATTTCTTCTTTTATTTCTGTAGATACCAGGAAACCAAGCATCATGCTGTTCAAACCACTCACTTTCCTCTCTCATACAAATTTATCTCTGCAGCTGTTTCACTGCTTCCCAAGATAATGACTACGGTGGCCCTGAGCGCTCACAGCACTGCAACTTAAGAGAACACATACAAAAAGACAAAACACGCAAATTAGGAAAACATCTTCATCAGTATGACAACACATGAGCAGCATTTAGAAAAACATGCTGCAAAGACCACAACACAATGGAAGAGTTTCCAGAGGACACTTAAAAATGATGCACACGTCCCGACATGATTCAGATATTAGCATATTTGCTGTGTCCAAATTCAGGGGTTGCAGCCTCTGAAGGCCAGTCCTTCAGAGGCTGCTAAGGCCTTGTCAACTGATGTTAAACTGGACGGTCTAGCCTTCAAATTATTTCCTGGTTGCATCAACAGGTGTTCCCTCCCTTAACCTTATGTCATGATTTCTGACATCAAAATGTTTAACTTAACATCATGCTAATTTATGCCAGATGCTAATGCATGACCAGCCTCATGTATTTTAACTGAAAGTTAAAATTCAAAGGTTTTCCAGTTGCCCTGAAGTTTAACGTATCTGGTGTTTGGATGTTCAGATGAGTATAAACTGAGTATAAACCATAGTCTGTATAATTAATGGACACAGTCTCCGCAACGTCACCCGTCTGTTTCTGAAACAGAGTTTTGAAGCTAAACGGCCGGAACGGCCATATTGGAAATGAGGCAGGCTTTGAGTCCCCACACTAACAGCCATAGGATGCCCCACAGTCCCGTGATTGGACGAAGTGGCGATGTTAATATTGTTGAATCTGCTGAGTTAAAAAAAAATTCACCCCTCGTACAGTGCGTGCTGTTAGCAACATTAGTGATTCAGACGGGAGACATTCTTTGTACCAGGCTGTAAATGTGCTTATTTTGGCTGTGAAAACGGCTTTTTTTGGCTTTGTGTGTTCGTGACTTCCGGTACTTCCAGAGCCAGCCTCAAGCAGACACTCGAAGAACAGCAGACTTTGGCACTTCTGCATTGTCTCAGGTTACCGCTTGGTATAAACCCAATACTTACATTTAAAAGTCATATCCACACCTTTTGATGTTACCATGGTGCAATTTTCCCTCTTCTTTTTCTTGGGATTCAGGAGGCTGTGAAGTATAGTAGTAGTGTGTCCTCCAAAAAGAGGACAAAGAAGGCTGCATTTAAAGGGGCCTTCAAATTTGAGCAGCCTTCAGGCAGTGTTGTGACGTAATTGGCCTTCAAATGCGGCCCATGAAGGATGCAGACCCTGAATTTGGACACAGCTATTGGCTAATACCGGGCGTGTGCATCACTTTTACTGTGTTGCGGTCCATTTACAGCACATTTTTCTAATGTGTTGTGTTGTGGTCTTTGCAGCGTATTTTCTAAATGCTGCATGTGCTGACAAACTGATAAAGATGTTTTGTTAATTTGCTTGCATTTTGTCTTTTTGCATGTGTTCTACTAATTTGCAGTGTGTGAGCTCTCAGGGCTAGATGACAGATTTGCAGTACTCTGGTCCCTGAAGAGCAAAGTTTCCCTTAAAAAGAAGAAAAATAGGGATTCAGTGACACCTGTCATTTTTTCATGAAGCTGTACTCTGTGACTTCAAACACGTCAACATAAAAAACAACTTTTAACATCACAACTTTTATGTTGATCCTTGTAGTGGATACAAACAAAAAGCTCAACCCCTCTCTACTCAATGTTATGCAAAAAAAACCCCTGGTAATTAGCTACCTCCAGGCAGTAAGTGCCTATACGCCGTCAGGCTAACAGCCATGGTCACGACACAACAGAAGGCTTCAATCTACGGCCTAGCTTGCCATTTTGTCTAATAGCATTAGTGCACCTCATTTGTAGCTAGTAATTGTCATAATTATTGCACAAACTACAGTTGGGATGGGGGAAAAGAGGAAATTCACCCAAAGTCCATTAACTTGCCATAAACATTAACTCTCTTAACGTGCTTCGATGGGGAATTGGGAGGCCCCATCTAATGGAAATTAGAGCATCATTCGATGCTGCCACTCTCAATTTAACTGCTAATGTGGCTAAGTCAGACAGAGAGGGCACAAAGGGGGGTATATAACAGCATTGGTGCAGGTGTCAGCTTTTATAAGGGAAGGATGCAGTTTATTAATAAAGCAAGCTTTCATTTGATTTCTTTTGTTTTTTAAGGCTTTCAAAAACCTGCAAAAATATTCCAAGAGTCCAAAATAAAACACGAGAAAACACATTTTTGAGAAGCAATGTTGAAGGCATGGCTTGTTTTTGAAGAGACTTTCATGTCAAGTAAAAGATTGCGTGCACTTGCCATAATTGACGTTGCT
The DNA here is from genome assembly GCA_030710495.1 of Labroides dimidiatus. NCBI lineage: Eukaryota > Metazoa > Chordata > Actinopteri > Labriformes > Labridae > Labroides > Labroides dimidiatus. The sequence continues at coordinate 19,758,421 of CM061162.1, forward strand.
GAAAGAATCAGATTTCTGTTTCTTGTCAGAGGTCTGCTGTTGTGTTTGCTGTCCTTGGATGCACTGATTGCAGCTTGACGTCACAGGTTAGAGAGGATCCTTTTGATACTTCTGTGCTGCTGTTATTTGGCGTTCTCTTGGCCTGCTACGCCAGTCTGGCTATGATGACGAAGTCAAGAGTGAAACTTTTGAAACGGGGAGTTGTGTTGTTTTTGCAACTTTATAAAACATGCTGCATGCTCCATCAAACCTCTGTGTTAATCAGTAAATCTTAACCCTTAAATGATCAAAATCAAGTTTTCATTTGGTCTTTGGAGAAATAAGGTCACCTTTTTTACAGCAGTGTCATGTTTTAAGGAAATAAATCTCAGCCTGGAGTATGCCATTCTGACAATTTCATAGACAACGTAAATCAAATCCAGAAATATCAGAAAAAAAATAGAGCGTAACTTTCCTTTATTTAGCTTATAAGTGCAAAAACTGCCATGTTTGTCAGTGTATTTAAATCAGTGCATTTGTGGTTGGTGGTTTAATGGTGAAAAACTTTCCAAAAGAAGACACAAAAGAGAGCAACAGACAAGATCGTTTTTATAAAGATGGTGCGCACTGCAAAAACTGAAGTCGAAGCTGGTGTTTGTGTCTCTTTTCTAGTAATATTTTTCTTATTAGACTGAATATGAGCCACATTCACCTGAAAATTAAATCTTATTTCAATACATTAGAAGACAAAAACGACTGCAGCTGTGGCTCCATGGCTGTGGCTCAGTTGTGGCTACAGTCACATGCTGAAGTGTCTTGAGCAAGACACTGAACCCCAAATGGTTCCGTACCCAGCCACTGATGGGTCACAGTTGTTCTCACAAGTGCCAATCCCAATCTGGGATAAATGAGGAGGGTTGTGTCACCAAGGGCATCTGACATAAAAAGTGTGCCAAATGAACATCAGCAACAATTGATGTGTTGTGGTGACTTCGAAAAAGGGAAAAGCCAAAAGAAGAAGAAGAAAAGAAAAATGCTGTCTGAATTGCTTGTAAAGAGTAAAATAATCTGCCAATGGAGTTAGAAAAAAAGTGCTTGTCATGCATCTTGAAATACAAATAATATCTTAACCCAAGAAACTAAACAAGTACATTTTTCTTACCTCTCAGGCTGATGTTTTTTACTTTTACAATTCTGGCTTCAGTTTGGAACATTTTTCTGGACTTGGTTGGTGAATTTGGCTCATATTCAATCTTATCAGTCAACCTCTACTGAAAATATATAAATATATTTTTGCTAATGACCCATTATTATATTGTGATTATAATGTGATTATATTGTTATTCATTGGAAACACAGCCTTCATACTGAATAGCTATCTTTCTTGTGCATGATTGTGTGTGTGTGTGTGTGTGTGTGTGTGTTTACATTCAATAGTGCGTGAGCTGCAACAGGATGCAAGAGACTCCAACCAATCAGACCTTCCTGAGGTGGATCCAGAGGAAAACAGTGCTGAGTTCATGGGCATCCTCATCAAGGTACCTACCTGAACATGTCAGCATTTAGTTTCAATTCATTAGGTTCAATGATGTTCCACCTGCTTCTGTTCTGTGTGGTTGCTTCAGTTCTTCAATGTTTGTGTTGTCTTTTGTCCTCAGGCTCTGGCCAAGCTGAAGAAAATCCCAGAGACCATCAAAGCCATAATGGAGCGTCTGGAGCCAGAGCTGAAACAGATCGTCAAGAGGTCCACCACACAGATAGCCGACCATGCTTACCAGAGAGGAGAGAACCTGGCCCAGGAGAGCCAACCAAGGTACAGTAAGAAACAGAGAGAAAAAGAAAAAAGCTTTCATTGGACAAATCAAGTGTCCTGGTGGTAAAAAGGAACTCTGATGAATGAGGAGTGTACTACAGCTCACTAAAATTTAAAAAACCTGGAGGTTCATAACAAATACTAAATGAAAAAAGAACGGGATATTTCCCACCCGTCTTCAGTTCTATAGAAAAGCATGAAAAAGACACTGTAAGCTGCTGTGAAAAGATGAAAGCCGTCTTTTTTATATGATAATGTTTTCCTGTTAGAAAATAATAAGCAGCATTAGTAATGTTTCCAAAAAATGATCAGTGTAGGCAGCCGAAAGCAGCGGCTGTTGTTCCCACTGAAAGAAGACCTTAATAAAGCTGTCACTTGTAATCCTCTCAGTATTTTATCTCTGCCAAAATGTTATTATAGCAGCGCGCTTTCTTATTCCTCTGTACTTACAGTTATCCCAATAGAATCTTTTTTTTTCCCAGGTGAATGCTTGCTGTAGAAGTTTGGAAAGATTTGGAATTTAATTCAACCTTCCAAGAAATCCGTATTCTTGACACCACATCTCTGGATATTCCTGTAGTGTTTTCTCCTGGAAGCCAAAGGAAGCCTGTCAGTTTAAAGAGAGCGCCTTCTTTAACAGTTGATGCTGCTGCCATCTCTAATCTTATCTACGTCTTATTTTACAATGAGTGAAACAAAACCCTTCAGACCGTTGGTCTAATAGCAGAAGTTGGAAGTGATGAGCAACTTGTTTACAGGGAATCAAACGCAATGCACCAAGTCTCATCTTATGATGCACATAGACATGAACATTAGCAGAGTTTTAAGCAGGGTACACCCATAAGGATTCATAAATATGCATTCATTCAATGCAGAAAATACTTTAAAAAATGAGCGAGAATTCAGATGCTGTTCTTACCGCAACCTCTTAAAAAAGATTAGCGAAGATTTCCCTGAAAAGTAAGTGTGTTGATAATTTCTTGAGAGCAGCTACTTTGAAAAGTACCAACATGCAACTTGCAACTGTAGTGGAATGATCATTCTCAGTGGTTGGGATACTGTTTTTAAAAATGTTTAAACATTTTTTTCTTATTAAATATTCATCATGTTGATGAGATAGAGGTCTTTACAATTCATGTATCAAATATGATACCTTCTGCAATTAAGGCTTAAATTTGACTTGTTGAAAACTGCAAAGACCCTGAATGAATATATCAATAGCAGAGAAAAAAAAGGAAAGATTTTTTTTTTTTTGTATGAAACAACTTTGTTTATAACTGGAGCTGTCATCTCACATCTGATGAAGTTTAAAACAGCCTCATGAAGTAGCATCATACTCATTCTCTGGAACCTTTTCCTGTTTGGGTTAGTGGATTTGTCCCACTTTGTGTCCTCAGTAAATTTCCCCGTGTCACAGCACTGATAAATGCTCTTATGAATTAGACAAAAGTCGGTCATTTCTGGTGTAAGCACAGTCTTTTAGCAGACAGCACAGGCAGCAGACATGTTTTGAATGCAGTCCCAGGATGTTCATCGTCAGACAGTCAACCAGGTATGAAATACAAGAAAGGCCAAGACTGGAGTCACACCTGCCTCAGACCATGAAAACAGACACTCTGCTGCTTTAAACCCAGACGTGTCATGGTTAAACACACACACACACACACACAAACACACAAACAGACAACTCCACACCTGCATTTTAAAGCAGTCACATCGAGCTCCAGCAGACATCCCTCCTCCTGCACAGTGAGCTGACTTTAGACGAGGCCCGAAGACGCAGGTCTCACTCCACTGGTCCTGAACCATTTAAGAGGAACGTCTTGTTTTCTGTCAGGGATGTTCTCTCCGGCCGGCTCTGCTTCTCCTTCTCCTGGTGCATGCAGCTGAATCTCATCTGACCTCAGTGTAATAGACCACAGTGTGGCTCATTCCCAGCTCCTCTTCTTGCAAATAGTTTTAAATTTGCTGACATGTGCGAGCCCTTGACTCTGTATTTGTGTTTCACTTTAAAGATTTGTGTGTGCACTTTGTATTTGGATGCATACACACCTGGTTCTGCTTACGTTCACTTCAATTTAAAGTCAGGGCTTGTTGCCATGGAAACTTACTTGCAGGAAACAATAGTGTTGCGTATTGCACAATATGTTTTATATATTGCATCGTCTGCAGACGAGCAGACGATGCTTAAGCACTTAACAGCATATAAGGCAGGTGTGTGGTTACTTAAGGAGCTTTTTGTTTTCATTCCCTTCTCCCATGATCTGAGCTTTTCCTTTTTCCAACTCCGTTTAGTCTCAGGTTCTAGTTATTCACTCGCACCACTGAGCTGCAACTAGCTCAGTGTAATTTACATCAAGAACTTATAATCTCATTACAAAAAAGCAGCTAAATTTCCTTTTGCTTTGTTTAGGCCATATTCAGTATCTAATCTGATTCCCTCTCAAAAAAGAGCTGATTTGAAGCCAAGAAATGCTTGAACGACCGAAGAACATTAAAAAATAAAAGGCTAAGTGTTTTAAATCCAATTTAGAACAAGGGGAGTACATTGATCACAAGCTTGAGTGCTTGTCTTTCCAGCAGAGTGGTCATTAGAAACTTTTGAGGGACAAATTTGTGTGAATTTCTACTCCGTTCCCATTTCTGAAGAAGCAAGACCAGGCACTTATGATATTTGAAAGAGGTTTCTTTAAACACCTAATTTCATTTTTCTAGCAGCTAATCTCACCATAATCTGATTCCGAGGCTAAAATAGATTTCTGAAAACAAAACATGCACACACATTTTCTAACAGTCACTTCATCAGGGACTAGACATCCATGAGAGTACTTCCTCCCGTTTCTCCCGACTCTTCATCAGCCTTGTGCAGGTCAGCTTCGATCCAGAGGGGAAATGAGAAGTGAAGCCTCAAAGAACAGACACTATGGATTAGAATGGCTTCCACTGGGAGATAATGAGGAAGACTGGCCTGTCTGTGTTTTTGTGCATCTGTCTCTGTCTCAGTGAGGGTTTTAGGGGGGGTTCAGTTTGAGTAGCGACAAGGTCAGAGTCGTAGCTTTTGTCTGTCTCTGACTCTGTGTGTGCATACATGATCATGCATTGTTCATCCAATGCGGGAACTCTTCCTCACTCTGTGTCCTTTTTCATGTCAGCCCTTCATGTTTATGCATGAGAGAAGGAGAGAATCCCTTGACTCATTGGCATTTCACAGCTCCTCTTTCCCACTCACGAACACCTCGCATTCACACAGTTATATCTCATAGTGATTTGTACCTGCTTTCGTCTCCATTAATAACATTTACTCACCACTGCTGCCAGAGCAGTGACAGCACGCCAACCAGAATGCCCCCGAGTGAAGCATTCATCTTGCTTCTACATTATCCTTATACCTTCCCAGGAAAGCTTGGCAAATTCCCCAAACTTGCAGCGTGCCTTCTTGTCTGGTCGGATTTAAATCAGTGCTAATTTATTTGGACATGGCACCAGTGAGAAATGGACGTGGCTGCCTGGAGAGTCAACCTATTAGTTTATTTTTGGAAAGTCTCAGCTTTTTAGGTTTGGAACGCGACCTGTAATCTGGTTGGATGTGAGAGTAGAGTTAAACAATTTCTGGAACGAAAGTAATAATAATAATGACAACAACAACAACAACAAAAATAAAATAAAATAAAATAAAATAATAATAATAATAATAAAAAAAAAATAGTGAAAAAAAATCATTATTAATAATAATAATAATAATAATAATAATAATAATAATAATAATAATAATAATAATAATAATAATAATAATAAATTAATTATTTATTAAATAATAATAAATAATAATAATTAATAAAAACAAATTATAATTAATAAAAATAATAATTAATAAAATTAATTATAAATAAAAAATAATAATTAATTAAAAAAATTAATAAAAATAATAATTAATACAAATAATAATTAATACAAATAATAATTAATACAAATAATAATTAATAAAAGTAAATAAATAATTAATTTGTAGAGCAGTTTTCAAAAATCAAAGTACAAGGTGCTTTACCTGGGCAGCAAAATAAAACAGGCAGATCATAAATACACACAAGGAATTAAGAAGTGTAACACATTTTAAAGACATTAAATTCCCCCAGAAGAACTAAAGGAATAAAAATCTTCTACAGTATATTTCTTAAGACGGTTAAAACATGATAAAGTAAAATAAACTTTAGATAAAATCCGGGAAAGCTCTGTGATAAAAGTATGTTTTGAGAGGAGATTTTAAAGAGCTCACTGACTCTGCAGACCTGATCTCCTCAGGCAAACTGTTCCAGAGTGTGGGACCTCTCACTGCACACGCCCTGTCCCCTTTCCTTTTCATTTTTGTTGTTGGAATGCAAAGTGAACCTCTGCCTTAGGATGTCAATGCATGGGTCGGCTCATGAGGCATCTAAAGGTCTGCTATTTAGCTTGGAGTAAGTCTGTGTAGCGCTTTAACAGTGATCAGTAAGATCTTAAAATCAATTCTAAAACCTAAAGGGAGCCAGTGCAAGGAAGACAACGCTGAAGAAATATTGTTGAATTGTTTAGCTCTGGTTAAAACCCTGGCAGCTGAGTTCTGAACAGTTTGGAGACAATTGAGAGATTTTTTTGTGCAGCAGCTAAAAAGACTTTTACATAGTCCAGGCCTGATTAATGAATTCTATGTTAGCCTCACTATGCAGTTTCCAGGAACATTCACAAATGTTTCATTTCAGGGGATTTTTTTGTGGGTTGAATTCAGGTAGAATTAAAAAAAAGGTTAATTTTCCACTTTTGAACAGAAGAGATAATGTATAAAAATACAACAATGTTATAAATGAGTTAAATACAAAATATAAGATAAAATATGTGTACACAATTAAAACTATATCAGCTTTACTTTAATAATGCAAATTGATGCTCTTAAATAAAGAGCAAATTTTTGAAATTTTAAACATGAAGACTTTAAAATACATATGAAAACTTATTGACAATGATGATAGCTAATTTCTCCCCAACTTAAAATGGTCTCTTCTCTGTTTCTTGTATTGTCGTCCCCTAAGACTTCAAAACAAAGTGTTTTATTTCTATATTTAGAGTTCCCTCTTTTTAATAACAGCATTTTCTGCACAAGTGATATCATTTTACTCTCCATGAAGTACGCTGCTCGTTTTCACATCCACTCAGCTTAATTTTTAACCTCTGATGCTTTTCCAACCGTTGGAGTTCTGTTCAAATTTCACTTGTCTTTACAGATTTCTGTGACTCCTGAATGTGACCCCCCAAAAGAAACAAACAAAAAAAGAAAAACAGAGGAAGTTGTGACACTGTTCTTGAGTGAGGCTCAGCCTCAGAGAAACGTAGGATGAGTGTACATCTATCGTATCGTTGTACATCGGATTACAGCTGAAGGACTTACTGTAAGACGCTGCTGCTCAGCTGATACTCGCCGTGATGTCTCCACTAAAACAAAGTTGGCTCTCGCTGACATGCTTTTCTCCAGCTTCTCATTCAGACTCAGCTAATGAAACCTGTGTTCCCTCTTTGCTCTGAAAGCTTTGTCCTTGTCCAGGAAGCAGCTAGAGCAAAGTCTGTATGAAAGCATTAATGATAGCGCTCGGATCAAGTGGAAGGTCTGTTTGGTTTCAGCTCCGCTTTCCGCCTCAGCCAGAGCCATTAAGATCTAACAAGAGTCCATGTGAGTCCTGGTGGGGCGGCTCACGACTCTTTCTATGTTCAGTCCAGGTGCTGTTATCACTGCAGGAAATGTGACTGAAATGAGGACTAAAATACCCCTAAAGCACAAAAATACACTCAGAAATGATTTTTGGAGAATTTCTTTTGTATTGTTTCCTTTGCTTCCTACAGTTTGACTGTAGAGAAGCAGGGTATCCACGGGCTCTTAAAAAGTCTAATATCCAATGATTTGAATTTAAGGCTTTAAAACATCTAAAATTCTCTTATAATCTCATAAAATGTCTTAAACGGGATTTTGAAAGGTCTTAAAAATAAATTAATGTTACTTTTATTTAAAACAAATGTGTAATCTTCAGTCTCACTTTTGAATGTTTGAGCCGTGTGTCGGTGTGTTACAGCCAGCGGTCTTTGGTTAAAGTTGAGCTGTGAATAAATTCAATACTTTTCAAGTAATTCAGTGCTTTAGATTTTTCTTCATGTCTTTTGTACCTTGTTGCCAGTATACATTTGAAATGGGTCTTAAACTGTGTTCGTTATGGCCTTTAAAAAAAGTCTTAAATCCAACTTGTTGAAACCTGCAGAAACCTTGAGAAAGTTTAAAATGTACTTTTTTGTTATTCAGGGCTTAAAGCCTGGATTTGGACGTGATGCAAAAGCATAAAAGTCATCTCTAATTCTGAGGTGTCTCTGTGGCATGTGGAGTATTTGTGCAGTATTTGTGGAGAAACAAATTAATCTTATCTGATGCTCTTGCTGGCACCAGGAGTCAAACCGCTCCCTCTGATTCATTTTCTAACTTTGGAAATATTAAAACAGACACTTGAACACCTTGGTGGTGCCTCCTTCATTCCTCTATAGACAAATCCAAGGCCAAGGACTTCACTGTATGAGTGGTGTGTTTTTAAACTGATAAATCCATTAAATAATTCACTGTCTCTGCCCCTCCTGCATAAGCTTGTGAAGGACAAAACCACGGTGAAGTCATACGAATCCAATTTTCTTTGCTTTTTACTGAATTCACGTCTAATGAGTTGTATTGATCCCTCTCCATCTGTCATGTTCCCCATCCTCTTCCTCCCTTTCTTCTCTCTCTGGCTCCCTCTGCAGGCTTCTGCTGGAGCTGCTGGAGCTTCTGTTTGACAAGTTCAAGGCAGTGGCGCAGGCTCACAGCGTGGTGCTGGCTCACCTGCAGCAGATCGCCGTGCAGTGCCCAGGCGGGGCCCAAGAGGAGGGCATCAAACTCTACGAGCAGGCTGATGTCTCTGCCAAGATCCAGACTGTGCTGCAGGTCAGATATCGGCAACAATTACTCGCTTTATAGTTTGGAGGAGAAGTGGCAGATTTTGTTCAGTCATTAAAACAAATGTGAAGACAGAGATGCTGGAAAGAAGAATTTGAAGTCATCAAGACAAATAAAAAATGAAACCCAAGACAACAAAAGCTATTAGAATTAAATAGGAAATAAATCTTGAGTAAATCAAAGCAATGTTTTCCAAACTCAGCCGGATAACAGATTATTCCTCTGAGCGAAAAATGTGTGCAGAACAATTACTTTGTCACAAGATAATGTATTTCCAGTTGCTACACATGGCTGTATTGTGGAGCTGCACCTTCTGAGCCCATGTTTTCATGGTTACCTCTGTGTTGTTTGTTTTGTCTCCCTTGCCTCCATAACCCCAGGCTTTTATTTTTCATCCGCTGCCATGGAGACCCGTTCATCCTTGATTTATCGTTCATCCACCTCGCACTTTTCTCAAAACGCTGATGTAATTCACCGCCCTTAACGGTAAATGAATCAGAAAAAAAAAAGCTGCGGTGATGCTATTGAAAGCATCAATCTGTCAGTCAGAGGACATGGGAAGCTTAATTACCCAGATTAATGTTGGATTCTTTAATTGGCGTGTGCTTCCTACTCCCTACTCCTGTTTGATTGGCTGGGGGGGTTGAGCAGCTGTTGAGCTGACCTGTGGTGAATCTCGGAGGGAAATCTGTGGCAGTCTCTGCTCTCAAAGCGACTGATGTGTGTGTGTGTGTGTGCCCGTACGCAGCAGTATTTTCCTCTTTGCTGGCTCACCGGCTGTTGGTTAGCGTTTATTAGAATCCTTCATGTGCAACCAACTTTAAACCAGCCTGGATTTGTGTTAGTGGATGAGGTGCTTCTGTCTAAGTTCACACACCACTGGCTGAGATATTCTGTACATGAATACACATTTCTTTTTTAAAGATGGGAAAAGGCATTTGGAAGCAGTCGACTTAAGAAGCCAACATGCGTGCTTTGTTTTATAACAAGATTGAATCACAATGTTTTGATATTTTAGCTGTATAAACACATTTTAAGCAGGGTTTTTTTGACAGCTATTTTAGTTTTAGTCTTTTGGACAAAAATGCTCATTAGTTTCAGTCTCATTTTATTCATTTCTACATGTGATAGTTTTAGTTGACGAAAACTCAAAAAGGTTTTAGCCTAAATTTAGTCTTTAGTCAGTGGACAGACGTTTTTAGTGTATAAATCCAGAGAGGAGTTTAAACACACAGTCACTCCATGCTTATGACTTATCACTAACCAGACTGTGAAATATAAAGACATGAACAAGAGCTCACAGAGAGCTGAGTCTGAGACCTGGGTCAGAATAAAGGATCCAGAAAACCAGGTCCAGACAGAGAACTGCTCCAAATCTATCAGAATATGAATGCTTTGATATTTTCAGATTACTAATCAGACTGCTTCATAGTTTGATAATATACCGTAGTTTAAGGTTGAACTTCAAATCTGTTTCTGTTCATCATCATTTATAGCTTCACTTATTATTTCCTCTCCATAGTGAGTCCATATTTGGTCAGAACCTCGGCTCCAAACCAACTTTTTCATCAAACACTCAAAGTAAAAACTGGATTTAGAATATCAGCAGTTAATATTGATTATTGGAGCTCAAACCTGCTTAACTGAGGTTGGATAAAGAAGACACATTTAATAACACAGCTGCAGACGGCGCTGGTGTTTCAGTGGAAAGTGTGACCCTGTTAACTGGAGACTCTCAGCCGACCATCACTGACATGTTCAGCTGAGAGTCTCCAGTTAGCACGGTCACTCTTTACTCCAAAACACCGGTTGCTCTGTAACGCTCTGAACTCCATAGAAGTTGACTCCATGGTGTAGTATCGTTTCTGACAACCGACCACAGAACAACCGGACATTTTTATGCTGCTGACAGTTTGAATTTAGTGTTTAAAGAACGAGAACTTATCTGGATGAATGGCGCTAATGCGTGCACATCTTTATGATGATGTAGGTTGTGAGGAGGTCTGTATCCTCAATGTGTCAGTGTGTGTCTGTGTGAGACAGATTACAGACACAACAGGCTGAAATGTCATGTATTTTGAACGTCTAACAGACCACACACCAACATTTTCGTCTAGTGATGTCAGCTAAAACTCACAAACGTCTCTCATGTTTTAGTCCTCAAAGAGCGATGTTTAGTTCGTCACTGTCTCATTTTTGTCATGAAAAAAGGGGCGTCAACCAAATTATTTCGCGATCGTCATCATTGACAAAAACAGCACGGATCTGAGGTGTTTATTCAGGTGTTAAAATAATAAAAGGGTTTTTCTCTGCATAAACTGGAGGCTCATTTCATCAAACTCAGCCTCTGAATCTTTTATCTTGAGTAATTTCAAGGCGCTTCATATGAGTGAGTAAATTTGAAAGTGTTAAAATGATTTTACTATTTCTGACGGTGTGCAAAGGCATGTACTGTAATTGCTCGGCTGTAGGAGTGCAGTTAAAGTAGGCATTAAGCGATTCCCCAGTTTACGATCGCTGCCAACACCCAGTTGCCGGTGGCTCTGCTCCTCCGGTCTCCACCATGTGAGATAATGTAATCTCTTGATTAGAGTACTCATTACGTGAAATGAGGTTTTCTTATTCACTCACTCGTGTTATTATTTCCTGACCGATTGTGTTGACGTGAAGGCCCCCTCATCCTCGCACCCTCCCGCTCGCTGCTTCTCTCATTTCTTGCTTCTCCTGTCTCAATCTCCATTTCCCTCTGTTGCTTCTCTCTGCAGCATCACTCCCCCGGCCTCTGTATTACACACTCTCAGTTTCCCAGTACCTTGTGCATGCCCTTCTTACTCCTTGTAATTTCCTTCATAATCTCATTATCTTGCTTTCTTCCTGCCTCACAACTCCCACACTCACTTTCACCCCCTCAGTTTAGCCCACGCTGTCCTAGAGAGTCGCATATCAGCAATGAAAGAAATTAAATTCCTCCTGCTCCCACGTTGGCTCTGTTAAGTTTTATTGGCAACTGAGCCAGTTCATATCTCACGTCTTCAGACCCTCAAAGGGGCAGGTACATACACGGCATTAGTCAAAATCTGGCGACGATTTGTGCTACTTCCTTGTCACTTGGCCTGTTGTTTTGCATTTTTATTAAGTTTGTATTGTGTCCTCATAATCCCAAACACCCAAACCAGTGTCAGAAATTAGCCTTAAATGCTATGAAATACAACTATTTTGTTCTTTCTTATTTGAATGTAGTATCTCAACAGGAAATGATCAAAGAGGAAAACTATCCCCTGACAAAATAAACAACCAGAGTGCTAAGATAACTAAGATTGCAGCAACCCTGTAATTTTAATGGATTGGGCAACAGTTTCCCAAAAGCGAAGCTAAAAACCATTTGAGCTCCTTCAGGAGACGGGCTCGACCACATAACAGATGGAACATGGATCACACTAGAGAATTCAAACGAGAGAAATGAGAAATGATCTCATCTCAGCAGCTTCCGGCAAAGGGCGAGGCAACACACAGTGTTCTACAGAGTCAAAGTTTAACAGCATGACAGGCAAAAATCAAACTCTGCAAATATAAACACTATGAACAAGTTTTACTTTTAGTGTTAGTTATTCCACAAAGGAAATTAGGTTGTTTCACACACACAGCATGAAAACATACATTCATTCACAAAGTAGTTACAATCGGTTTGTGTTGTATCATGCTGTTAGTTCTCATCATGTAGATTCATGTGCAGTTGTTTCATTTTGAGAGTTCTAAGGCGCTGAGAGGACTTTCCAGTTGGCGTTGTCTGCAGTGACACCTTTGGCCTTAATCCGTAGTGTGTTTCCGGGACAAAGACACCATTTCCCATGAGCACCATCACCCACTGCCATCCAAACTGTCGAGTTAGAAAAAAAATCACCCCTCGTACAGTGCGTGCTGTTAGTGAAATTAATGTTTCAGACTGGAGACACGTTTTGAACCAGGCTGTAAACGTGTTTATTTTGGCTGTGAAAACTGCTTTTTTTTGGCTTCAGGAACTTCTGGAGCCAGCCTCAAGCGGACACTCAACGAACTGCAGATTTTACAATAAACAATGTGATCCTTGCCAGGGGATCCTGGTTCTGTTCTACCAGAGCTCATCTACCTACTCCAACCTCACCAAGCAGAGCTAACGTAACCTCACTCTACATTTTATTGATCAGATCACTGCAGTATGACTGCTGCATGTAGGTTGGAATGAACATTATCATGAACAGTATAGCTTGTGTTTTAGCCTTTAGCCTGTGCTCTATTACTCTCCCGTTTAGCTTTCTTCTGCTTTGACCTACTTTGTCTGTCTGACAGTTCAGCTCCAGCGTCCAACATCACTACAAAATAAATCACAGAGATCCTTTTCTTCAAGAGAAGGACAGATCTTGCTGGCCAGCATTGTGTCGTCATACTGACTTTCAGTTTACATATCATGAACGGATCCAGACCCCAACCGCTGATGCTGAGAAATAGCATTTACAAATGACCACTTTTGATGCTGCTAATCTTATCTTAAATTGTTGATTATGAAAAGGCAAATAATAAAAGTGAGACTATTTCAAATCACTTAAAAAGTCCTCACACATCTTTTTAGTTTTATTCAGTTATTTCTACTAATAAAATAGGAAATCTGTGTGACCGTGATTGGCAGCTCTATTGAAAAATGAGGGCACCTGCAGCATTCTTTGTTAGGTTATTAGAGCAGAGGAAGAGCGGTTGGAGAAAGTAAAATAAACCCTTTCACAGGAATCTATAATCATGAGTGTGAGCTCCAGAAAAAGCTGTGGTATTGTGGTCTGGTTTGTAGAAGTGAATTCATGTTGTTATCACCAGCCAGTTTGCTTCTGCACTGACCCAGGCTCCAAAAGGAGTTACTGACACTATATTGGCTTCATGTTTCTCACCATGTGAGAAGATAGAGGCTTGTCAGATAAGGGTAATAACACTCAGCCCAAGCTTATTTTTAGGCTGTAGTTTATCAAACTTTAAAGTTTAAGTTATTAAATCCTGTGAAGACGTAAAACAAATCAGTTCTGTTTTAAAAACCAGTGTTACCAAGGTCAAAAGAGGCTGTGAGCTGCTGCTAATGCTAGGCTAAGTCAATTCAAGAACGTATCCCTCAGCACACAAGGCATGGCAGTAATTAAATGATGTGGACAAAATCATATTCATACACTGTTGGTTTTACACATCCATTGTTACGTTTATTACACAGGTATTTTGGGGTAGTTCTCATTGGGAACTCTAAATTCTAAGTATTGAGTTTTCGTTTCTTTTCTCCCCTTCACACTTGACTCATTTGAATCCCTGCCTGTCTCGCACCTCTTACATATTGCAGTTCACATCTTTGACACACAGAAACCTCTCGGTAGGTGTTATTTTTTTCCCCCCACTTTGAGAGGTGGAGAAACCACGTTGACCTTTCCACATGACATACCCGCAGACAGATGCGAGAGCCGACAGAAACACAGGGTGCACCCAGATACAAGGCCTCTGCAGAGAACCGCAGTTCATCAATACGTGACTGGGGCTCTGCAGGCTGAGAGTGGGGAGCAGGTAAACAAGCATTTGAAAGTCAGGATTCGTGTAATGGTTCTAATCCCCTGTTCAGAAACGCTGGAGATGCAGCTGCTGGGTGCTAATTTCAGTGTGGAAGTATTGATTCAAAGCAAAGAAAACTGCATGCTGGAAGGAGTGCATCTTGTCCTCCACTTCACAGTTTTTCACGTCTTTCTGCAGATTGTGTGCGAGTATATCTATTGATTATGCACACCAATATTGAATTTACATTTCTAAGTCTGTAACTGCATGCCCTTTCTACTCCCTATCTCTTTATGATTGGCTTTTTTTCCACTTCAATCAGGAGCCGCCATGTTCTTCAAAGTAGTCTGAATTATCAAAAGAAACTCTGGTGACTGGGAATCCTGTGTATCCATAAATGTTTAATATGCTTCTCTTGGCTTTTCAAGAATAAACAGCAAAGCAGGAGCATCACTCTGTTAAAGCTGCCAGGTTTACTGGGTGTTCTCTAAGTTAAATATTTGTCAAAACAACATCTGGTGCCAAATTGAAGTTGTTTTTTTAATCCTTAATGAGATTAGATTAAAGATTAGCATTAAAGGTATGTTTTCATGTCATTTAAACCCTATCTTAAAGATGTGATTTGATAAACTAGAAACCCAGGGTGTATTTAAATCTACATTTGGCACAGAGTGTGTCGTCCATCACCCTTTGACCTCGTTGGCCGTCCTGTTAGAGGTGAGCAAGTTTGTTAATTAGCTCACAATTTGCGCATTCTGCAGGGATTTATGGCTGGGTGACTGCATGCCATGTCCGTTGTCTGCTGCTTGCGTGTGACCGGAGTACAAATGATACTTTTAATGAGTGGCCCCTCCTCTCCTGCAGACTTTGTGCCTGCATTCAAAAAATATGAAAAGATGCTGACTGTCTGCCTTCTGAAAGGACTGATTTTTAGATCATAGAAACCCCACCATAGAGCTTTTGCATATTAACATTTTGTACTGTAGCCAGAGATAAGACAGCCTGCTATAAGGACTGAGGTTTTTTTTGAAGTGTGCTCGGAATAAAATGTAAAATATTAAAAGTGATAGAAGTGACTTCCAGGCACCTGTTCCTGTTCGACGATACCTTTTGTGACACTAAACAGTTAAGTCGTCTCTCCATTCTGTGCTGTGATTTCCCTCAGCTTCTGGGAAATCTTTAAACACATTGCCTCCATCTGTTTCCCAGGAAACCTCTCATATTCTTCCTTATTTTTATGCATTTCTGATCACATTCATGTCCTCTCTCTCTCTCTCTTTCTGATACAAAATGAAGCCTTTAGCTTGAGCCCTTACTCCATGAAAGACTGAGTGCATCACCAAGGATTAACCAAGACAAAAGAGAACTATTATAGTAGTGGTATAAAATATATAAATATAGAAGTGGCTTCAGTATGCTACACCTTCTTTCAGCTCATCAGCAGAGTGAAAATGAAGAGAATTGAACTGCCAGAGAGGCGCCAGAAGACAATGATCTCTTTTAATTAGATATGAAGCGCAGACATGGCTACGTTCTTCTCGCCCAACATTTTAATCAACGTGTCAAATTTATTCTGCCCTCCAAAGCCCTGTCATATTTACATAACGCTGTGCATTAAAGTCTGCCATCTTCATGGTGTTACAGTCCCACCAACCCCCCCATCTTCCATCCCTATCTACCACAATGAAATCACCAGAGACCCTGAGACTTAATCAAATGTTGATGGATGTGTAAAATAGCGCAATTGATTTGTTGATGCGTCTCAGGACACTGAAGGAAGGTACACAATATCAACTCATAAAAACCGTTATTGCTTCAGCTTATAGACTGAAAGGATGGACTATGTGTCTCTTCCTCCTCTTCATGTGCAAAAGTGAAGCCAAAGTAACCCTTCAGTAGCTGCTGATGAAGTGCAGGGCTGGTTCCATTTCAAGATCAGCTGGTGGATCCACAGTATTGACATCATGGCTCTCCCATTGCTGAACACACACATTTAGCCTAAAGCAACGATCCCGAACACTGACACAAAGTGGCCTCCTCAAACAGACATGCGCAGTTATTGAAAGTTTAATCAGTCTTGTCTTAGTGTTCATTATATTGTCTCTCACTGCACCGTCTCTGCTCTGTTAATCTTTTGGACACAGCACTGCAAGGAGCTGCGTTTAAAACCAGCTGTACGTCCCATTGTTTCTGTCCTTTTTCAGAGCATCAGACTGTTAATTAAAACTAGGCCTCTCAGAAAAACCTTAAACACAGGAGGTGGGTTTACATCACCATTTCTTCTCAGATTCAAATTAAATTTTTGGATAAAAAATGACTCATATTAACACTTTAAACAGAATAAACGTGCCTTGATATTAAATCTGGAAAAATGGTAGTGAAATCTTTTGTTTTCTGATTGATTGGCTATGTACACACTCATTTCAGTTGTTTTAGCAGACGCTCTTTTTTCCATCTCTTGACCTTACACAAAACACTTCAAGTTAAAAAAGTCTTGCATGTAGCAAGTTTCCTTTTGTTCATTTGTTTACACTAAAAAAAAAAGTACCACAAAAGCTACTCATCTACACAACAGATGCTTAACCTCCATCTCTAGTACAACTCATTTCATTGTGGAGAAAAGAGAAGCAACAACAAATAAAAAAGAACCCAGTTGTTTTTAGGGTAAAAAGCTGCCCAGGCTTCCTCTTCTTCTTTTTCTTTCTTCTATCTTCAATTTAACACTCTGTTTTCCTGGAGATACATTGTCCATGTAGGGTATGATTTTGAAATTTACTTTTTTTTTTAATTTTTTTTTTTTGAAATGCAGATGTATATATATAATGCCCCTTGTCCCAGCAGCCTGCCAGATGCATGCATCTCCCAGGACACAAAAACCATTAAGGGTTTTTTTCTGTCTGAACTGCAAAGAAACAAAATAAAAAAAAGCAAATCAAAAACAACAACAACAAAAACTTTTTGCCACAGTTGCGATTGTAATCACATTTTCTGCTTTCTGGTTTTCATGACACTCAAACAGTTATTTATCCCTTTGCTTTTGATATGCCCCTGGCTTTTTTAACTGTCAAATGGAAGAACAAATTCCAAGTAGATGCATTCATATAGGATTATATCCACAGAAACAACACTCAATCCTACACACTTCCCTGCGCTGTTATCTTTGGTCTTCAGATATCTAGATGCAATTGTTGTCACATCAAAAACACATTTTTAGGGACACAGCAAGGACATAGATGAGACAACACGCAGACACATCTTCCTTTCCCCCTGTCGACGACATAGCCTTCAAAAGATTGACTAGATGCACTACACTCCAGGTGGGAACCCACTGGTTAGCGGTGGTTCAGTGCTGTGAGCGAAGCTGTGGCTGAAGCTCTGTCAGAACTACTGAAGGTTATTGAAGTTTCTGGAGCACAATCAATACAGCGTGTAAAGAACTCTTTCTTTGACTGCCAAGGACACTTTGGACTTCAACTTCAAGCTAGCAGTGAGGGATACCAGTCGATATGTTTTTGTGACGAGACGCCAGCCTAGAGATTTAGCAGGAAAACAGCCAGTTTCAATAAAGCCTTGAGAAAGGAACAAATTGTCAAGATTGTTCTCCCACCTGCTTCTGAAGTGACTTAATAAGAAGGAGAGGATGGAAATTAAGTGATATTTATTTCTTTCATTTCAGCAGGTTGACTGCAGAGTTCACGCAGCTACAAGTGCTCACCTGCGAGGCTTTGAGTGTTCCTCCTTTAATTGTACTGATTTGTCGGGTGTTAGGGTCTTAATGGACAGGATGGAGGATGAAGAGACACTTTCTCCAGGCACAAAGAGTTGCATCAGGACATTAACTTAGGTAGAGATGGATTGGAGTGTCTGTAATGAATTACGAAGGCAGACTGTGATAGAGCTTTTCTCCTTTTTTATTAAAAGAACTTAGCACTCAGCCCAGTGGACTGATTTAAGTTTGGGACAGGGCCAAGCCACTCTGGTGCAGAATGAATTTAGTTGATAGAATTACTTTGTATATTTTTTTGTGGAAATGTTTTTCCTTTGTCAGGGGACTTCCTGACAAGTAGGATTTTTACGTGCTTAAAAAAAGGCACCAAAACATACCACTGTGGATTAAACTCTGAAGCTGAGCCTTGGTGTCTGGTACTGTCAGCCATGTCTGCCATGTAAGAGGTGATACGTACTGAGTGTGTGGTTATACAAATTAGAATCCTGACAGGGTGAGAAAGACGTCAGGATGTTAGACACCAATTAGGAATGCTAAAGAAACTTTCTGCTGTTTCTTTGGAAAAAGTTTTTTGCAACTTCCCAAATTCCCTTTTTTTTATTATGCGTCTCACCGCTGTTCACATGAACATGGATTTTGAGAAGTTTTAAGCAGTGTCAGAAGTTTATGTCTTGTGTTGGCATCACTTCTTAGCTGCATTTCAAAGTATTGCTGTCATACTCTTTGGTACAAATCCTTCTGCCCCTTTTCTTTGTAATCCTTTTGACTCATTCCTGCCTTCACTGATGTCCTAATTTCTGATTCTTCTTGTACTTTTGTACGTGTGTCTCACTGATGAGCAGCCCGGTCAAAGACTGGTGACAGTAATATGATCCGGGCCTCTTTGTTGCAGAAGCTATTTGAATGAGATTTGCATTCCTGACTTGATGTTAAGGGGAAGGAGGAAGGAGTGAATTGGAGGTTGTTTTTTTCAGTTTATCGAGCAGAGTACAATAACTTATGTGTGGCATTATGGGAAGATAACAGGAACTCTTAATTGTTTTATAATGATTAGCAGATTGGTACAATCTTCGGTTGGTAGAAAGGACTTTTTCCTCTATAGATACAGTACATAAACATCAAACTCAGACAACAGCTGCTAACTCTCTCATCATTTGTAAAGGTTTTTTCTTTGTAGTATATCCCAGAATACTTGCTATCTGAGTCTTACGTAGGTGTGTAAGTGCCTTCAGAGTCAGTGGAGAAATACAACTTCCTAGTACCAGGTTGGAACCCTATTTTGCCCTCAGATCCGCCTTGATTCTTCATGGCATGGATTTAGCAACATGATATCATCACACAGTTTCTGCAGATTTATCGGCTGAACATCCATGTTTTTAATCTCCCGTCCCACCACATCTCAAAGCAGCTTTATTGGACTGAGGTCTGGTGACTGTGGAGGATGTTGAAGTCCAGGGAACTAATAATAATAATAATAATAATAATAATAATAATAATAATAATAATACTTAATTAATTTATTTTTATCATGTTCAAGAAAGCATTTTGAGATTATTTGAGCTTTGTGTGTCTCCATCAGAAGATGGGTACACTGTGCTATGATAGCAACTAGACTCAGGTAGGCTGTGGACTTTAAACCAGGCCCAGTTGGTACAAAGAGGCCCAAAGGGAGCCACGAAAATCTCCCCTACACCTTACACTACCAGCATAACTGTACTGTTGATACAAGGTAGGATGGTTACATGCTGTGGCCCGTCTGCTTCAAGGTTTGACCTGTTATGTGTTCAGAGATGCTGTTCTGCAGACCTTGGTTGTAATGAGTGGTTATGTGAGTTCTTCTTTCTTTCTTTCTTTCTTTCTTTCTTTCTTTCTTTCTTTCTTTCTTTCTTTCTTTCTTTCTTTCTTTCTTTCTTTCTTTCTTTCTTTCTCTCTCTACAAAAGATACAAGATTCAAAATCCCAATAGTATAAAAACAAAACATGCTAAGTTACAGTGAGGCCATCTAACAAAAGGTGCAAGAAAACATTCAAATTGCTGGATGGAGGCGATAATAAAGTGCCACTCCTGAAGTTGTACCACACAGAAAGTTGCCTCCAACTGTCTGATACAACATTCAAATAACCTATATCATACAACTAAACATGCACACATACACACACCCACTCAAATATAAATAGACACACACACATACACACACATCTATACAGAACAATGCTTCACCAAAACAGTCTATCCATTCTCCTCTGACCTCTGGCATCAGCAAGACATTTTCTTGTAGACAACTGCTGCTCACTGGTTATTTTCTTTTTTAGGGATCATTCTCTGTCAACTCGAGGGATGGTTGCGTGTGTGAAAAATCCCAGTAGATCAGCAGTTTGTGAAATTCTCGGACCAACGCGTCTGACATCAACCATGTTCAAAGTCAATGATCCTCGGTTTGAGCTTTAGCTGGTTGTCTTGACCATGTCTTCAAGCCTAAATGCACTTAGATGCTGCCATGTGATTGGCTGGTTAGATATTTGTGTGAACAGGTGTATCTAATAAGCTGCTGCTGAGTGTAGATTGATGAAGCAAATTTGAGCTTATGAAGTTGACTCGCATCTTTGCTTTCACACCTGTAGCTCATCACCTGAGGACTTCAGCGGCTTAATCAAACAAGATCATTAGCAACCCTTTTTTAGTCAAATCAGCTACAATTAGTAAACTAACATGCTCCTTTGTGCTCTGTTCTTCTCTCACATTCTCCACTTCGACCTATAATCTTCTGCTCTTTCTTCACTGCACTTTCCCACCTTCTCGCCTTTTCTTTCCCCCTGGTTTACTCTGTCTGTCATCCCTCTTTCCTTCTATCTTCCCCTCTGTCCTTACAGTTCAGTTAATTGCCTCTAAAGTTCACTCTGTCTCTGGGCTAATGCAATTTAAGTAGGGTCGGAGCCCCTTCATCAGCCCAGTGCTGGCATTTCATTAACGCCCGTTAGCTTGCAAGCAAGTGGGGGTTTCGCTCCATCAGCTCATCATTAGTAATTAATACACTGATAGGATTAGCTGCAGCATGGGGCGAGTGGCAAGTGGAGGCCCTGGTGTTACCAGTTGGAGAGAGCATGTGCAATATGGCCTCCAGCACTATCAGTGATGTAGGAGCGTAATTGTTTCACAGTAATTACACATGTGGGGTATGAGAGTGTGGGATGGGAAGTTTAACTTACATGTTTACATGAACTTTGGATTATAATGACACGAGACCTTCGTAAATGATATAAATAATTCTTCTGAGTTTCACTGAATCCTTGAATCCTTTGAAGGCCTCAATATGTTTCATTTTCATGACTTAACTTGTTCAATGGGGAATTAAATCAGTTGTTTGTAAGTACAGTTTTTGCCGCAGACAACAGGGGTAGGTCCAACCTAACCATGTAGTTAGAGGCTCTGCCATTTTTGGATGATAGGGGTGGCTTGGCTCGGCAGCTTGCTTGGCAAGGGGAGGAGGCCCACGCCTCTGTCCTCATCTTGCAAATCTAATCCTTCCGACCCCTCTGATGACATTGCCTCTGGTTGATTCTCTGCTGGATTGGCAGCTGTCGCACCGCCTACTGGGGGTCAAGTGGAAGCATCATGGACACAGCCATCATGGGTGCAATCATTCACGTAGCTGCCCTGGATACTGGCCACCTCACTCTCATTGTCACCGAGGACCTCATCAGGCTCAGCCGTAGCCTGCTCCACCATTCACCACTTCTCATTGCGGTCTTTAAACCTCTTTGGAGCTGGAGGTGACTCTTTGCCTGCTTTGCTGAAGTCAGCCTTCAGCACCCGGGTAATGGTTTGAGGATGGAATCCAGATCAGCAGATGGGCTTGCTACCATCTCTATTGGACCCGACTTCCGTTCTTGTAGTATTCTGGTCCACCAGTCTAGCCACATAAGGGTATCTTTCTTACCCTGGAATGTGTCAGGACTTCTCAGGATGATCAGTTGCTTCCCTTCTGAAGCTTTCTCTCCAACTCAAAGACTGCCCTTTGGATCAACCGTGACCTTATTCTGCTCTCTCTGGAGAGTCGTGCAACCAGTAGCCCAGCATCCGACGTCTGAGGTTCTCACTCCAACTGTTGAACCCTCTGCCCCATAACAGAACGTGGTTTGTCAGAGCTGCTTTGATCGGACCGCCACCTGCTTGACCTTGCACCGCAGCCCCATTGCTGGACTCTGCCCTCTGCTCTGTGGTTCAAGGGAACTCTCCTTTCCATCCCTGTTCTCATTTTGTGACGTCTGGTACTCGAATAGGGTTGATGGCTCTACTGCATGATCCACTACCTTTTCCCTGACACAGGACAGTGCAGAGCCTGAAACCAGGGATTCATTGCCCCCTGATTCATCCTGCAGCCACACTGTCCCAGAGATGTACTGGGAACTGTCGACCTCTGACTCGAGCTGAGGCATTGAAGGTCGTGCTGGTGGAGGCTCACTCTCTTTTGGTGAATCTCGAGCAGCTGGTGACTGTGGAAACTTGTACCCTGCTGCCCCTTGTTGCTCAGTTGTCGTTTTCTGATTCATTGTTGAGACTTCTTCGGCCCTTTCTATTAGGTATTTCACCAAAAGGAACCCTTTAACTTTGCTGTGATGAGTCGTCTGTGGCTCAAAGCCTCCTTGTTGCGTTGTGAGCAGGGAGCTGCAGACGGTGGTTGGCTATTTGGCTCCACCCTCAGGATGCCTGCGTGCTGCCCTTCAGTGGTTGCCCCTTCCCCCTGCTGGTCACCGGTTCCTCTCTCAGCGGGCTGACAAACTCGTGGATCTGGGAATTTGTCTCAAGAAAGAGCTCACTGCCTGTTGCTCTTCAGCGACACTCAGCATGGAATGCTGTCTTTTACAGCCACTTGTTGTTCAGATGACTTTGCCTGGCGTGGCTTGCTGCCTGGCACCTTTTCTGATGTTGCAAGCTGTCCACCTGACGTAGCCCTCCGTCTGGCACCTCTCTGGAGTTGCTTTATCCCCGTCTCTTTTATAGGCTTAATCTATGCAAATTTAAGATGTCTTTTTCATTATCCTATCACCTATTGGCTACAAGTTTCTCACAATAAATTATTCCATATCGATCTGCCTTATTCTCATCATCTTACACACATACTAACCCTGGGCCTTCACCTGCATATTTATCAATATTCTATCGTTGGTTAGCTGTTAAACTGCTTCTCTATTTTACTTCTTTTATCTCACGTCCTTCGCCTAATTCCTCTTTTTGTACTGGCTACTTCTTGGCAGTTAGGCTATTTTTATTCAGACTTCTCCTTTCTTCACCTGTAAGCAGTTTCTGTGAGGGTTTAACAATGCTGTTACTGAACTGTGTTTTTCCAATCAGGTGTTATTCTCACATCTCCTCTCTGTGATAAACTGATTCAATGCTTGATTTAAAACTTACTGAGTTTAAACTTACATAATAAAACTCATTCATTATGATTAATGTTCTGCTTGCTGCTAAAGCTGTTTGGTTATAATAGAGAGTAAATATAAGCTCTTTTAATCAGTGTTACTGAGGATCCCTTCTCCTGATAACTTCACTCTCTGCGCTTGTTTCCGCCTGCATTCTGATCACCTTCTACTTTTTTATACCTTCTATACCATGACCTACTGTCCTGCTGCTAAGATCTATCAGGTCCATTCTCACTCCGAGGTAAAAAGGGTCTCATCTGTCCTGTAGGCCTGACCTCTGATCTGACCCTGTCCTGATCCCTCAACCCCATGGAGCCAGTGGAACTGGGTCCACTTGACAGTGTTCAGTTCAGTTTATATGTGTGAGACCCTCTGGTTTTTAAAGTGCCCATTAGTTTAGCACGCAAAGACTCCCAAACACAAGCTGAAAATACAGGCTTATTAAAGTAAAATACTGCTGGGATAACAAATGCAAATAAAGCTGTCAAATTGAACTTATACAAGTGGATCTTTTGCTTTACTTACAGTGCTGCTTTTTAAATGCTGTTGCCCATTATGTTATTTTTGTAGTGTTAAAACTTTAAAAAGGCAAACTTTGCTTTAGCCAAGAAATCTGTCACTTGTTTGATGGCTCAGTGCTTTCAAAAGATCTAATATTTATCTGTCAGTACCATCCAAGGATTTGTATTACAGGCTAAGTATCAGATGTTAGCAGGCTAGCACTGTAACTTAACATATAAATTGTGCTAATGCTTTAAATATCTTTTGTTGGTTATGTTTACTTCAACTAATAGTCTATCCATTACTTTTCTCAATAACTACACGCATGCTTAGCTGACATGTCTGTTAGCATCATCTGAAAACTTGGGTTTGCTGCTGAATAGCTAATGTTAGAATTCCGAAGCTGTAATCCAGCATGGCAACAGCATCTGTCCATTCTGTTCCTTAATCACTAAATACCTGCAAAGGAACGGGAATTTCAAGTATCATTTGCAAACTTGGGTTAACTGCTAATAGCAGGTGTAGGCATGCTAACACCATGAAAAACATGGTAATCATGGTAGAGAAGTAAGCCTTTTTAATACCGTCCGTCTGCTGGTGAAAGCCTTTAGCTGAAACTATAGCATCACAGAATGCAAACATGGCTGAAAACACAAGGTTTTTGTGTAACTTCAGAAAAGATTTATTTATCAGTAATCAATCAGTAATAGTTTTATGAAAACAAAACATTTTCCTAAAGCTATCTTATTGACCACAGTTTGTTAATAGGTGTAACATCCTTGCTGCTGCACTTGAATTAACATCCATGCTAGCATGTGAAGGCTTTCCCATGCATGACGGGGGGGTTGCTCTCCACAGTGTTAATTACATCATTACAGTTGGGATGGATCTCCATCTGCTCGGCCATTACTCCTGTCCCATTCTGGGCTGACCCGCTCTGTGCCTCAGAATTAGACACACACAGGCTAAATGGCCCTGCTAAATTATGAAGCTGTTAGATATGGGAGGCTATTTTAGAACATATGTATTCACATAGATAGAGAGGAGGGGAAAGGGAACAATGAGGTAGACAGAGCAACAGAGGGAAAAAATAGAAATGTGAAAAATGAGAGACGAAGCACTGAGAGATTTTGAAAAATGAGAACCCATGAAAGCTACAGAGGGAATGTGCAGATAGAATGATAGAGGAGAGGAAGTTAACTTTCTCTGCCTGGCCGGAGTTTTAATGTGCTTGTCCTCAGCTATTGTTAGAAATTGATAAGATTTTTATGGAGCATGATAAGACGTTGATGGATTTAACCATAGATCACGGAGACAGTTCAGGGAAAAGGACGGTGCAAGTTTTCACTGCAGTCATCAAAGAAACCCAGTCATACCAGGAGCTAATTTCCCAACCAAGAGGTAGAATTATTTAGTTTTCAGGATTTACTTTTTTATTGTGAACACTTTTGATATTGATGTGAGGCAACATACATACCCAGAGCTAATCTGCTGTTGAACCAGGAATCTTCAGGTGCAGTTTTACCCTAAATGTGAAGTCAAGACAGAAACAAATGAAGCAGAATTTAATTTCAGTGTTCACAATAAATGTTTGTATCAACAATAAATTGCTGCATGCAAAATCTGCAATTCCTCACTTGTTTTACTTTTTTAATGTAAGTCTCACAGAATAAAAATCTCATGATAACTATATGCAGCTGGGGCCATTTTTCTTTGTATCTTTAATCTCGGGGTACAAAGGATTTCTACATGGAAAAGTACTTCTGAGTAAGTGGATAAAGTGAAGAGGGCAGATGGGCTGAGCTAACAGGATATTATTTTGAGTGGGAGCTTTGAAGTCATTAATAAGCTTTAGCACTTCATTTTATGTTATCGAATTAATATTAACAGGAAAAATTTGAATGTGATGAAATGGAGACGAGCATTAATTTGATGCTTCACTTTATGATGATGTGATGATTGTGCTTTAAAACGCCACATTATGTGTGAGTGAACCTATTAACAGGCTTGGTGTGCTGCTCTAAGAATCTTCATTTCACTTCTTTTTTTTTTTATTCAGATTTTTTAGGTTTCCTCTGATTATTCTGCCCTTGAGCTTTTAGCCCAATTATCCCTTGTATCACTCAGGTTCTGCTCATGGAGTATCTGGATGTGAAGAACAGCCGCAGCGCCACAGAGCCTTCCGCTCAGCTCTCCTATGCCAGCACTGGCAGCGAGTTTGCCGCCTTTTTCGCGAAGAAGAAACCACAGCGTGCCAAGCAGTCACTTTTCAAGTAAGGATTGCACCCTCTGTCGATTGTATTGTACATTCAGTTCCGCTAAAGAGTAAAAAGACTGAAAGTCTCAAATAGAAAAGAGACTGAAAACGTAAAGCTGCCCTGTGGACAAAGCTGCCTGTTTTAATCGGTAGAACATATCATAAAAGGTGACCCAGCAAAATTCAGGATGAATTATTTTGTTTATTACATAATAAATTTACATATAAATAACAAAACTCTGGCTGCACCTCTGCGGACACTTCTCCATTTCTTGTTCAACATCAATCTCTTGATCCTTAGCTTTTAGTCCTGAGGTTTAGTTTTTCCATCCTGAGCTACGGTGGCCCTTAGAGCTCACAGCACTGTAACTTAAGAAAGCACATGCAAAAATACAAAACACAAACAAATGAAGAAAACATCTTCATCAATTTGACAACACACACTCAGCATTTAGAAAACACACTGCAAAGACCACAACACAGCAAAAGGGTTTGCCTGAGGACACTTCAAAGTGATGCACACGTCCCGACACGCTTGTTGATGCAGATTTTGAGTCACAGCCTTATTAAGGTTCTCTTCCTGTCGCTGGTGTTGGAAAATGAGATAAAAGTGTTTTTGATTTATTTTAACATTGTGATCACATGATTCAGATATTAGCATACTGGCTATTACCGGACGTGTGCATCACTTTTAAGTGTCCTCTGGAAACTTTTCCGTTGTTTTGCGGTCTGTTTGCAGCGCATTTTTCTAAATGCCTGTGTAGCTTGTGTTTTGTCTTTTTGAATGTGTTCTCTTAAGTTGCAGTGCTGTGAGCTCTCAGGGCCACCGTACCAAAGTTCCACAGAGTCTTGATATTGATGATGGGTGTGTTTGAAATGGCGTACTGCCTGCTATCTACTTACCTACTCAATCAGTACATACTGCATACTGAATACTGATAATATTGATAATTTCATCAGTTGTAATAAATACATCTTTAATAGACAAATAAAGTCAGTTCATAGAAATAGTTAAAACCATTACCTACAATCCTGATTTTAAATACAAATAAATATGTTAAAAAGATAAAAACATGATATTGGCATTCCTTTTCCCTGTGAGAAGGGGCTCGTTCAGTCCCCACCACCGGATGAGCCGTTCGGTGTCCTCATCTGTCCCTAAAGGAAAAAAAAACATGCTACATCACGGGTCCACATTACAGTTTAGTTGCGGCGAAGGCGTAAGCTAACGTGCTAACGAATTGGTAGGCTAACTGGTCGTCAAGCAAAGTATAAACTCAAACGTAGATACAAAAGTCAAATAACTTACATTTACATTTAACTTTCAGTTACAGTTGCCCAGCCCAGACGGTCTGGAAGTCATCAATAGAGACAGGAATCAGGACACAGCTATGTCTCTGTTAGACTCACGGTACTGCTGCATTCCTCAGACTCAGACTGTGAGAGGGACGTCACAGATTATAACAGGTTATAGCTCCTTTCCAAAAACGGTTCATCGTCCTGCATCAGATCTCCTCCCTCATAGATTTTTAGCTTTGTCTGAAATATTCAGAGTTTTACAGGAGTATGTGGCGGTTTGGCCAATGAGCCGGCTGACTTCAGAGCTTCCAGATCTGCCTAACTGCATCAACAACACCAACAGAGAGCGAGCTACAGCTCACATGCCCAGAGCAAAACATCTAAAAGACGATACCTGAAAAAAAAAAATCTGAAATGATGTTCAGTAAAAAAAACATGAGAAAGAACAAACTGGAGCAACGGTAACAGGCAGCATGATCCACACATGTGCTTTAAAGATGCCGATCCCCCTGTGGGTTCACACGTATAGAAATAATGACTCTTCTTCTCTGTGTTTTGTTTTGGTTTGCTTTACGGTCACAGAGAGAGCAGTCTAAATTTTACTCTTCCATAACTCAAAGAATAAAGAGAAAATATTTGTCCATAAACTTTAATTTCCTCACAGAAACTATGAATTGGTTTGTGTAAAATCTCAAATTAAATGCTCCTTTTTATTGTTCATTGTACCTTTGTGTCCTATTCTTATTTTTTTACCATTTTGTGTGTTTTACAGGTTTGAATCATCTTCACATGCCATCAGCATGAGTGCTTACCTGAGGGAGCAGAGGCGAGAGCTCTACAGTAAGAGCGGAGAGCTGCAAGGTGAGGGGGGGTGAGGGATGGGGGGGGTGTATAACAGATAATCTGAGGGCATAGAAAGCAAATGGAGTGTAAAAGACTTCATGACATCTGGATTGAAGAAGGAAAGCTGAAGAAAAGAGAGTTAAGGGGAAAGAAGGTGTGAAAAGTATTGACATATCTTTGATTAAAATGAAAAGATTGAACGGGGTTTGCCGTGTGTAGGAAGAAAAGAAAAGCCAGCACACAAACTGAGAGAGGGAGGTTAAAATAAAATCCAAGATGGAAAATATAAAACAGACAAACAGTCGTTGGATATAGATTATATACAGGTTGATAGCCAAAAGATAGAGGGACAGTGAAAGGAAGTGGGACTGCTGTGGTCATTTTCTGCTAAGAAAGCTACAGCCACAGAGTGATGAGGAGCTCACTGAAGGTAGAGAGGTAAAACAAGAGCATGAGGGAGCAGAATAATAAAAGGTGCAAGAGAAGTAGGAAGGGCACGTTACAGGTCGAGGAGTTACACTCAGGAAAAGAAAGGATTGTGGGGAGAGAAGCAGCGATGCAGCGAGAGATTGACGAGAGGCAGGGAGCAGGGTGACTTTGCAGAATCCGCCTACAGGGAGAGGCCTTGAAAACCTCTAACTCACACATACACACACACACTCAAATACTTCTTTTCACACACACACACACAAAAGAAAGCACAGTGAGTGAGCTGCACAGCCAGACCCCAGAGAGTCTGAGCTGTGCTGCTGCTCCTACATCTTCTGTCTCTCTCAGTCTCCGTCTTTGTGTTTCTGTGTCCCTGACCTTGAGGTTTCAATCAGCAGTGCCTGACAGCGCTGTGTGTCTGCTGCTATTCCCTCTTTTCACCCCGAGCTCCTCATTGACTCAGAACACAGTAACGGTAGCAGATGGCGCAGGACAACAACAATGAAGTGTTTTTTTTATCTCAAAGGAGGATTTTGTTACATTTGTTTAAATATATATATATATATATATATATATATATATATATATATATATATATATATATATATATATATATATATATATATAACAACATTTGCACAATTCACCTTCACATAGTGAAATATCAGTTTTGCTGAACAAGGATTTTTTTTGTACTTAAAAATTAGTTATTCATTCACAACTTCGCACTTTTTGCTCTGAAAAGGCACCCGTAGAAACTGACTATAGAGCAAAACAGAAGTGCTTTTAATTTGAAGAGACTCTTCAAAACACTTGCAAACCAGCCTTTGAATGTATCTGCAAAATGATACTGTTGAGTGTTTAAATTCTCTTTTTATAGTGACAGAATAACATATGCATATGGAGACACATGTTAATTTGTGCAAGTTTATGTACATGCAAAGAAACATTTGTGGATCCATCAACAAATTTGCTTATGCAAAGGAAAAAGCTGAAACATATCTGGGACATTGTTCTCTTTTTACTGAAATTATGTAAAACTAATTGTAAAAACAAATATGACACAAAAAGAGAAAATTCTGAAAAAAAAAAAATCACATTATTGAGTTCCTGTTTCCACGTTTCCCTCCACTGTTAATCATTTAGATAAGATGTGGTCTTATCAGCAGTAAGGGTTGCAGTTTTGTGGAAAATTCAATT
The DNA here is from genome assembly GCA_030710495.1 of Labroides dimidiatus. Classification (NCBI taxonomy): domain Eukaryota; kingdom Metazoa; phylum Chordata; class Actinopteri; order Labriformes; family Labridae; genus Labroides; species Labroides dimidiatus. Next base: position 19,788,442 of record CM061162.1, read on the forward strand.
TCAGATAAGTTTCCTGAAAATTTCCATTGGATTTTTTTGTTCAGGAATATTGTAAATTTCAGGGCTCTGTTGTCGTCAGCTCAAATAAATTTTTCTAAAAATTCACAGGAAGTCAACTTAATATATTAAGTTGACTTAAGTTGATATTGCTTTAGACATGTTTGCCTGCATGTCTGCTTATTTTTAATATTCATACATATATATGACCAGGTAAATGCAGTAAATATAAATTCCTGAAAATTCCAAAAGGTGACTTTTTTCATTGTCCTTCAGTATAAATGTGACAGAGCTGTGATGGTGGGACCAAGTTGTTCCTCAGTTTTTCTTCACTGGCAGCATTAGAAAAAGTTAGACTGGAGTACAGAGGTGAGATGGGATCACTGTGAGTTGTCAAAGAAGGCAGAGCTGAGTGTATGTGCGTCTAAATGTGTGTAAGGGCTGTTAGTATCTCTTGTGCTCCTGCAACAATACAAAGAATACAAGAGATACTAATATTACACTGTTTTGTTGTTGGTGTAGCTTCATCCCAGCACTGTTGTAGACTTGCAAAATTGTAAGGGCTGTAGATATCAGTCTTTAGCAAGGAGCAGTCTCCAACTGAGAAAAATGAAGCACCTCAGGGATGTGCTAAAAACTGCAGTTCTTTGGTGTTCTGCTTGAGGCTGGCTGTAGAAACACCGAAACCACTTACAAACCTCAAACCAAGCCCAATCTTCATTTTTTCTTTAAGTTATTCAACTTGGGAGTTTTGCCCATGTAAGGGCATGGCTGACTTGACTGACAGGTGAGCACCCAGTACTTTACTTGAAATTTAGACAAACCACAACATGTACATTTCACAAATTCAAATTGTACATTTCTTCAATTCTTTCACAAAGACCCTGAACGCACTGAGAATCTGAGAGACCACACAACCACTGTCATTGCTCTCCGGCTCAGGAAACTTTCACCTGCTCATGGATTTTCTTGCTCGTGAACAGTGGGGGGACCCAGTCATCATCAAACCTGAAATGTAATTTGTTATGGTCTTTGTCTTTTTATGATTGGCTGTTCTTTGTGTGTCGGCTGGCAAAAGTCAACAAGAATGGCTGTGGAAATGCCTCATGCAAGTTATTTGATTTTACTAGTTTCATCATGCAAACTTTGGACAGCCATTTTTCATAACCACTCAATGCGTCTCCTTCATTCGCAACAGCCAATCATAAAAGACGAGGACCATAACCAATTACATTATAGGATACGATGACAGCTGGGTCTGCCCACTTACTGTCAAAAAGAAAATCTGTTCGTGAGCAGGCAGGTAAATATCTCGCATGCAGGAGAGCAATGTGGTTGTGTGGTCTCTCAGATTCTGAGTGGGTTCAGGGTCCACCATATTGCTCGTGTGGACAGAGATATTCTGCACGCAAGCGCTGTGAAAGCTCTGACATTGGTAATCTGCTCACTTGAATGTTTGACATGTGTGCGGCTCTGCAGTGCGGATGGAGCAGGACAACATGATATTTTTATTAGGTACTAATTGAGTTTGCTTGTTTTGTCATTTAGATAATGAGTAGCTGGTCTTAAAACTTTTCAGTTTCTAGTGTGTTCTTTACCACTCAGACAGAAGGAAGTCTGTGAAAGTATGCAGAATGTACTGCCTCAGCTACCCCGGCCACAAAAAGAAAAGCATTGATTAACTGTGGATAAAGGAAAACCCCAAACGGTCTTCAAATAACAGCACACTTTTTTTCTTTTTTTCCCCATCTGTCGGCACCTCAGAAAGAAAGAGGAAAATATATATATATATTTTATTTTTTTGACTGGCTGAATGCCTTGAAGCGTTTATAAGAAGATGAGATTTCTCTGGGCTTTCATTTCACCTGTCACAATGCGTCGCACCGGCCACAAGCCTCGGCCGGGGCCCTGAATGGCTGCAAAGAGATTGAAGGAGTAAGAAATCATTTAGAGAATGAAATAAGTCGGCTGCGATGGAGGAAGGGGAAAAGACGGATGGAGGGGAGGAGGGAGGCAGAGAGGGTTAAAAGTCATTGTTTTCATCAGGGTCCAGCGAAGAAGCCATTAAGAGATTTCTGAGCGAAGAAATTAGAAAAATATGTATCGAGACAGTATGGAGAGAGACTTTTTCTCTCTCTCTCTTCAAATTAAACTGGCTGTTGGGAGTGGAAAGAGTTTGAAACGAGAGATTGAGCTGATGAGTTCTTCTGGCTGTGGGATTACCTAACACTTTAAGCTTAGTCATGTGTGTCCCTTAGTCTCTCAACTTGGAGTTTCCTAAACTCTTTTTTCCCTCAACGGTCTACTTCAAGTCAATAAAGTTATTAACTCAGATACTCACCAACACTGCCACGGAAATAAGACTTTGATTGTTCCTTTTAAATCCAGCCAAGGGAGAGAAAAACTGTCATGCACTAAAAGTCAGACTCGATGTGTTTCTCTCAAAGCCTTTGCTGTATTTGCTGCATTTTTTTTTTCCACATTTGAGAGGTCGTCACAAATCTTCAGGTCCTCTGATCTTTAAATAACAATCAGAGCAGCAGCGTTTGTAAAGAACATGTAATGATTTTCTACTCCATCCAGACCCGTGTGTCTCTAATGGCTTTGAAATTAATCTGTAATATCTGTAATTTATGTCTCCTGAGCGTTCACAGGGCCTGCCATCTATCATTACACACATGCACACAGCTTCACATGCCAGCATCCACATGCTGCGTACACACGCAGACGCTCATGGAGGCTTAATTGCTCGCCTTCTCTGCTGGATCATGTCTTGTTCGCTTCAATTAATCCAACGCTTCATTTAAAGACTTTATCGCAGCCCCATATGTAGCCACAGCTGGAACATGTGAGCCATATGTATGGAGGGAGGCTGGCATGTAGTTGTATGTAGTCTTCACACATACAGTAGATCCTTCACTCTGCTGTGTGCTTGTTTCCTCCAGTTTTCAGGAATAACACAGCCACTTCCAGATTCAATCACACTCCCAATGAATAAATTATGAAAGTAACAATTTTCCAACCATGGACGTCTTACCATATGGCCATATTCCTCTGCATGTTGTCCCAACAACCCCCTCTTGTTTGTTTTTTTATCGCCTCTTTCATATGCTCAGGAGTGTCCCAGTGGTCATCCGGGAGGTGAATATATCTCAATAACTACCACAGTCTTGCACCACACAGAGTCAGTAATGCATTTACCGCTCTTTTTTATTTCATTTCTCTTTGTGGTGTTCATTGTGTTTCGCGAGATATTGCCTTGCCCCAGGGCACGTTTGAAGTTACAACCCCCTTTCCGAACATGTGACAGCTGCACACAAAGCCGTCCTATCTCCTCATGGATATAAACAAACATACACACACTTTCCCCCACCTTTTTTTTTTTTCTCCTGCAGGCATGTGCGCATACGCTTCCATTCCCACCTCTGACTCCCCTCCCCTCTTAAGATGTTTCTGTAATCAACTCGAGTCCAAATCTATTTCACACATTCCCCACTCTCCTTTTGATATTCAAATACTTGTTTACCAGGTACCCAGCAAACAAAAGGAACAGTCTGGCTTAGTCCCTTATTCAAGCAATTCAGGTACAAATTTCCTCTCTGCCCACCCTTTCACATCTCCAGCACAGTCTACGATGTGGAAAAAAAAACTCATCGCTGTATCAGGGGGCTTTTTGTTTATGTATAATAGCATAAAGCTCTCCTGAGATGAGGTGAGTGTAGGGGGAAGAGTGACTGCTTAGGGGATGACCAGAAGTGGTGTTCCTTGTCAAGCTGATTTGAGCCCCCCTAGTGGGAAGGAGAGAAGAAGAGGTGAAAATGGAAAAAGAGTCTCTTGAGAAACAGGAGTGGAGATGATGGTGGGTGGGGCCGGCAGATGTTGATAGCCACGTGTTTCACAGCAGCGTATGTGGGTGTGATCTGATGTAGGATCGACAGCTTTTTCTTGCCAAGTGAGGTGTGATTTTATGCACTTTGATTGGATTTGATAGTTGAGAGGGTTATTTTTATGGGGAAGTCAGTTTTTGATGAAGAGGGAACATTTTCCAAAGGGCCCATTAGAGCTTCTAGGTGGCACATCTTGATTTTAGTATCTAGAATCTAAAAAAAAGCTTATTTATGTTACAAGTGTTCTTTAGTTGTCAGTGATAAGACAAATCCAATAGTCATAATAATATCAATGATAATACTTTATTTATATAGCACTTTTCAATACAAATAACAAAGTGCGTCACAATAAGCAATAAAAACAGATAAGACAAGCAGACAAAAAAGATCAATAACAGCAAAATTAATAAAATCAAGATAAATAATATCAGAAAATAAATGTAAAAATATGTCTTCAGTTGTGAGATACAACAGGGGACTGATTTTGCAAGTCTGATTTCCTCTGGCAGGCTGTTCCAAAGTCTAGGGGCTCTTGCTTAGAAATCTCTATCGCCCTTGGTCTTGAATCTAGACCTTGGAACAGCCAGTAGAGCCCTTCCAGAGGATCTCAGACTGTGTGCAGGTTCATACAGGGTTGAATGGTGGTCCATTTTTCCTTTTGTATGTATATTTTATTCATTTTTCACATAGCAAACAGAACAAGAAAGCACAGATGTCAACATATTACTGAGAAAAATAAAATACATATGGTTATGATAACATCTTATATCACATGAAACCTCATTTACCTGAATTACATGTCAAAGGGGAAAAAACATGTCTGTGACATATTTTTTTTTTTGTGATCAACTTTTTATTTTAATTATAACAATTTACGAAAGAGAAACAACAACAGAAAAAGAAATCCAGACAACAGGAAAAGACTTTAAGCATTGAGGGGCAAGAATATCTTTGTACCAGAATACATATGCAAAAGTCCACAGTGGGGTCTCCTTGGATGATGGTACAAGAGTCAAAAAGCAAGTGTAAAGTGTCTGAAGCACCATGCCCATCAATAGAAATATAAAATTATACAAATATTCAAAGAACAATAAAAGAAAATGAAGAAAGAAAAAAAAAAGAAAAATAACCCACCCAAACAACATCCAGGCCCCTATCTACATGGAAAAAAAAACATAGAAAACCTAGTTATTCAAGCATTTATGAAGGCTGTTTATTACAGTAGACCACATCTCAATGACAGAGTCCTTTGCTCCATGGATACGGGCGATGGATATCTCCAACTGAACAATGTCCAAATATAAAACAAACCAAGCCCGAACAGATAGACAATGAGGGAGTTTCCAGCGGGTAGCCACCAACTTTTTTGCAGCCGCGAGTCCAGCCAGAACCGCCCGTTGTTTACAAACCTTGATACCAGTCAGTGGGAGGTCATTTAACATCAGAGTTACAGGAGAGCAAGGTAGTGCTATGTCAAATATTGTTGAGAGGTTAGAGGCAACTGACCTCCAGAACGATGCCACCGGGGGGCACTCCCAAAACATATGTATATGTGAGCCTACTGCCTTTAGAGAACAGAAAGAGCACAGAGGATCAGTAACAATTTTCATTTTATGCAATTTTCTAGGTGTTAGATATAAGCTGTGAATGAAATTGTAATGAATTTGTCGATGATCTGTGACATATTTTTGAAAGTAAAGTGTGGGCATCATTTCTGCAGTAAGCCAACCAGATCAGTGGGCAGATAATCTATAGATGAGATGCCAAATATTATAGAATAAGTTGTTATTGCCCTTTAATTTTGCACTGAGGTGTTCCATCAGAAAAACTTTGAATGTTTCGCTCTACCACTGAGTGACTGATGGAGGCCTCTCCTGAATCTATTGAAACTGTAAGAGCAAAAGTTTACCCATTAGAGTGGGCTCTCTTTTTGATGGAGAGACTTGTTGTGTGGGTAAGTTCAGGAGAAACAGTGTTGGATCTAGTTTTATTGTTCTGGGAAAAATTAAGCCAAGTTCCTGGGCAATATTTTTCCAGTACCTGAGTATTACAGGACATTGCCATACACAGTGGTAATGAGTTCCTACTTTTTTTTTACACTTTACACAGAGGGCTGAGACCTGAGGGTCCTTTTTTGTTTGTGGAAGAACATAAGAACACATTTTGTGATGTTTCATTCAAAGGTTATGACAAAAGGGATATTTAAACACACGTGTAGACAGTCTGTATTGACAGAGTAATTCTCCCTAAATACTTTAAATGTACTCCTCTAAAGCCTCGACTTCATAGTATAACATTTAAGTAAGCTAAATCATTCAGGCCTCTTTAAATATTGTCACTTCTACATTTTTATCTTTTGTTTCCAGTCATTATGTTAAAGCTTAATTTATCCTTTTCTAACACTCAGTAAAGTCCCATTCTGACTTCTCTATTAAATAAAAAAACTTCAGAGTAAAATCTGCTAGATTATCTTTTTTTATTTTTTTAATTTGAGGCACCTAGTTCTCCTATTTTCCCTTAAAACTGCTGTTATTGAATATTTTATTTTACATTTATATTGTTTAAATCTGTACATTTGTCTGTAAAGTCAGGTATCATAACTAGAGCTGAAACAATTAATCGAATAATCCATTATTGATCAATTCAAAATTAATCGTTAGCTGTTTTGATAATTGATTCATCGGTTTGAGTAATTATTTAAGAAAATGAAGTCCAAATTCTCTGATTTCAGCTTCATAAAATGTTTTTTTATTTATTTATTTATTTATTTTTTTGCTTCTGAATATCTTTGGTTTGTGGATATAACAAGGCATTTGCTGATGTCATCTTGGATTTTGAGAAACATTGGCAGTTTTCACCATTATCTGATATTTTATGGACCAAACAACCACTCAAGAGAATAATCGATAGATTAATCAATCATGAAATTAACCGTTAGTTGCAGCCCTAATCATAACTCAGATTTTCCTTTTTTTTTTTTTTTTTTTTTAAGATTTCTTTGTCAGTAACTCTCAGTTTTAAAATGATCTAACAAAGCCCTTTGCCTATTTTCAGTGAAATTTCAAGGAGTCACTTGATAGAGAGAATATATTAATTTAATCATTGACTTTGTGTAAAAAAGATTCTAAACATTTTAAAGAAATTTTCAGTCATTCCTATTTCTTTTTTCTTTGGTATATATTTCTTAGATTATTTGTAAACTCAGATATTTATGTTGTCCTGGAGGTTTTGAATTATATTATGACTGTTTTCTGGGTGTGGTTCCAAAGCAAATTAAAGGTTTTTTAGCACACCTGAACACATGTCATATTGTCTTGAGTTTTTTACAGTTGCATGTTGTTTTTTTGCAATTAAATTCATGAATACAGAAATACTAGATGAATGTAAATAGTCCTAAATTTCTTTACCCCAACCTAAATTAAGATTCATCCAAACTCAGACTGAGCATCGTTTCAGATCTGAAACTATGGTGATATGGCTATCACCATATTAGAAATTCTGAACCTTACCAACTTTCAGCTGAACCAGAAACCAGCAATGTGGTGCACTTATGGCTTTTGCTTGCCTCTTGGCTTGTAGTCACACCCCCACCCACCTGTCAGTCAAATGAGCTGACTAACAATGCATAGCTCCCAGCCTTGCTTTAATCAAAGCATGTGGTGACAGATTACCACAGCGCTTACACTGAGTGCCTGAGGCTGTAGTCCTCAAAGCAGACAGTCCAAGTCTAATCAGCAGCCCTTCAAAGCATGTTGTTAACAAGACTTCATTAAGCATGAACGTAGTCTAAGTGATGTCACCCAGTGGTTTCTGTTGAAGGGTTTTGATGCAAAGAGATGGCAGTTGCCATATTGGAAATGCTGACTCAGCCTGACTTTGGGTCAGCCAAGAAACTGAAACAAAGGTGGAGCTGAGGTGGTTCTTCTGGCCAACAGTTACATTGCTGTTCCCTCAACTACACCCCTGTCTATGCGAATGTATGCATATTTTAGTCGTAAAGGAGCAGTATATAGAACATAGTGGCATTTTGCAGAGAAGACTTAAGAATGGAGGGAATATGTGAAAAATACCAAAGTATATTTACATCAACACATAATCTCCTGAACCACACACCCTTTTTTAAGCTCAAGATAAGTCTTTTATAATTTCATAGGATCAGGTCATAGAAACCCTTTCCATTAAAGCCACCATCTTGCAAAAAACACCACCTGTGGTGGGCGGAGAACAGGAGAGGTGTTTTTGAGAATAAAAAAATTGAACTGAAAGATTTTTTGGTGGTAAAACTTGACAATTGGAAGATTATGCTTACCATGCATCCAACAGCTTCTTGTCCTCGAAAGACTAACTAGAGGGGTGAGCAAAAAAAATGTTTCAGTCCATAATCTGACTGCTCGATATTGCTAAATAATCCCATTTCTACACATACTACCTTTATTTATTTTTTAAAAATAAGATCAAATGAGACAAAATCCTTGGCTTTTCTTTTCAGTTACTCTGTTTTTCCAATCACTCTTTCTGGAGGGATCAATACTTGACTTCCGCTGACCTTGCAATTATGATTTATCAAATTCATAAACGGAGCCTAAGATGGAGTCGGCCTTGGTCGGTGAATGAGTCAATAATTATTAAAGCATTACAGCCCTGGGATGTCAAAGACATCCACTTTGCAAGGATTGATGTCTCACATATTTATTCCTTTCCTCCGTTCCACACTTTCTTTCCTGAACACTAATGCTTTATGGGGATTTGAGGCTTTTGCTTTTCTTTCTTTACCAGTCTTGAATTTTTCTTCCTGTCCTTTTTAATTGATTTCATAAAGAAATTAACGCCTGTCAGAGTAAGAAACATGTTATTTGTCCATATGGACCCATCATGAGTAAATGTCAATTAAATATGTCGGTAAATCCAGCATTTAAATGTCATGCTGCTCAAAGAATAACAAAAGAAAATCTATGGTTTATTTCCCCGGAGTGCTTGATTCTTTCTCTCCCGTTTTGAGTTGGATTTCCTTTGAAAGGTCTCATAAACTTTAAGTTCTCAGACCGTTTCTAAACTCCAGGTTACATCTTGTGTGCTCTGGAATATGACAAACCTCTGTTTTCATTAATGCCAGTATCTGTCTTCCAAAACTTGTTTACATATTTTGCTTCTCAATTTGAGACACATTGAATTCAATCAGCATAAATTACATAAAAGAGGTAGTAAGTGTCAACTATTATGTGCTTGAAAGTTTGCAGAAAAGCTGCTGTGGTAATTACGGTAATGTCTCTTAAACCAAACTCTTTACTGTTCATATTATACTATTCACAGAAAGGAAAGGAGGTAAAACAGCGACTTCTGCATCAATGGCTGTCAATGTATCATCAGTAACATTTATGTGTTACTCTTTTGAACTTCAAAATAAAAGCATTTCCTGTAGGACAGGAAAATATGAGTCAAATCATCACCATCACAGGTTTTCACATCTTATGCTTCAAATCATGAAACATCGTTTAAAACTCATTTAACTAAGAAACAGATAATCAGTGTTTTCGATTGATGCCTCTTTCAAAACAATTTACAACACGTAATAAACATTGTGTACTTTTAAATGAAATGAGGCTGGAAATACCAGAATCCACATACACACCACTTCAAAAACGCCAGACTCAAATAACAGCATTAAATCTCTGAACTGCAAGTAGAAGACAGTCCTGCCATTTCTCCATTTCTAAATATATAGAAAAACAAAAATAAACTGTCTTGTAGAAGGGTTGCATGGTGGTGCAGTGGTTAACCCTGTCGCCTCACAGTAAGAAGGTCACCAGTCAGCTCTGCAATTGACTTGAGACCAGTTCAAGCTGTACCCCTAAGACAGCTGGGATAGGCTCCAGTCACCCGTGACCCTGAACAGGCTGAGTGGTAGAAGATGGATGGATGTCTTGTAGAAGGTTTTATATGGTAATCAAAATCTACATTCTCTTGCAAAGGCTGTCTTTCAAAACTAACTGGTTATTCCCTGCAGAATTTTCCCACTGAGGCACTACTATGTAGGTGTCATAACAATAACTGATGAGAGATTTCCTGCTGGCCAGATGTCATGGTGTAACCCACATAAAGTGGTCATGTCAAGTTTTGTCATAAATGACATGTACAACATGCAGTGATGGCATGATATGTCATAACCGTGTCCTTATACTCCTGTTCCCAGTGGGAATGTCATGAGAAAATAATGTTTCCCCTCTTGCTCAGGTGTCTCTAGCTTTATGAATGGCCTTGTTCCGGCAAGGACATAACTGTGTTTGTAGATAAAACTGGAGGTGCCTCTGGTACCTGACAGGCCATTACCGAGAGAAGCTTTTATTTGTGTTCAGCATGAGAGCCAATATGGAGAAGCTCTGCATATTCAGGAAAAAAACACACACACACACACAAACACACACACACACTGGCATACAAACACACACATTACTGCTGATGTTCTACTGTAGCTTTCAGTAGTTACTTTCTAAGTGTTAGCTTGCGCTCATCATGTTCAATTTGCTTGTACATAGATTCCAGCAAGGTTGATTAGGTAAAACATTATGAGATGTGATTCCCATCCTCCTCTCTTTCATGATTTACGCACTCACAAATGTAGTGTTAGATTCTCATCTGCAGTGGGAATAGTTATTGAATTACAGTAGCCGTGGAGCTGAATTGGAGTGGAGTTTGGGGACGATGGAATCTGCACTGTGGCTTGTAATGATAATATCAGCTTTCCACTGTTTTGTCCCTCGCCAAGTCCCTGTTTTATCAACTGAAGGAGAGAAGGCTGATGACGGGAAATACACCAGAGGAGGTTATTTAAAGATCAGTTTTAGAGTTGCCAGGGTTTGACTCTTTGTTGTTCCGTCATACATTTATGGAGCTGCTGAAAATGAACATAACACCAAAAAAACTTGATACCATAAATCCTTGTTCATTCCTGATTTTTTTAGTGGATTTATCTACTTTGGCTTTGAGCTTCTTGACAAAATGGTACTGATACATGGCATCGGACATAGAAGCCAATATCACCTGCTTGTTGTTTTTTTTTTTTTCAGGGCCAAGAAATGAGACGGCCACCTAAATACAATCAGCTTAACAAAAAGCAGTCGACATCATTGAGCCAGAGTTCAGCGCATTTATTTATTTATGAATAAAAAAAACTTAAAGCATAGTGTATGTCCGCCTTTGTGTTGTGTAAAAGTTGAGATAACACTTTGCCTTAATGTCTCTCACCAGCTTCCTCTCCCATCTAGAAACACCTTCACATCCTTTAATGTAGGGAGACAACATTTGCAATACATTTATTTTTGGACATTACCTTTACATGATAAATAACCAGCATAGACTGAAAAAAAAATTACAGACAAAAATAAAATATAGCAAAGGAAAATTTGAATATTGTTTTAATAAGGGTTTCATTGATAAAAGTTTCTCCTGTGAAAGATCACTGGTTCCTGGTTGTGTCCAGATGCATCACATAAAACAAAAGCTTGCTGTATTTTCTGCAATAACCCCCAACATTTCAACCCATGAACAAATGGAACCTTTCAAAGAACATAACTTGATTCAAAGTGTAATGACCTTCAGACTTTTTATTACATGTTAACAAAACGGTAACATGTCGAAAGTATAAGGAAAATTAATGTCATGCTCACAGAAATGCTAACCAGGGCCCTTCAAAGTAGAAATTCATACCTCACTCGTTTTTGTATAAAACTATAAAAACATAACGACTCTGTCATAGGTATGAATTATAAGAAGTAAACAAATTGCTGCTCCCACTGTGGTGGCTCCAGGAGGGTGTCAGGATATATTGTCCTTGTGGTACCCCTATAGTACAAGTATGATTGATTATTGCTCACACAAGTGTTTTAGACGACCCTTATTTCAGGCTCCATCTGAAACCCTTGGTCTTTAAGCCTCCCCGCTCCACAAACCCCTTTCCCTCAGGTTGGCCAGCCCACTGGAGGCCTGCTAGTTTGAGGCCCACCCCTTCAATGTGTTATGAACCAGTTAGGAGATCCTTACGTGATGACCTTTAGAAGTTACCAGTTTTCTATTTTATTTAACTTTACTCTTTGTACCACTTTAGGTTGGACCCCATGGGCATTATGGAGAAGATCTTAGTTGCTTTAGTGGTTTGTACTCACCAAATGTGAACGTGTTATGCCGCTTTAACTGCCATGACCATCTGAAACTCTGGAAAAATGACAGAGTTCACAAAAAGCAAGCCTTTAATTCATGAGGAGTCACCGTGTCTGAGACCGTATCTTGATGTAACTTTTTACTTGAAACATGTATCATCTACAGCCTCTAGGAAGTATGTTGTCTTTTATAACCTTACAAATCAGCCTAGATGAAACAAACATGGCTGAAGGTTTTGGATTAAGACTAAGAGACTAAGATAAATTGAGCCTTAAAGGCAGAAGGAAAACGGCTGTGGAAGGACTAGAAATGGATGAGGAATGCAGAGGACAGCAGACAGAGAATAGAACAAGGTTGTTATAGTTTACACAGTGCAGACATTTAATCAGAAGAGAGAGAGCTCGGTGTATCCTCCCAACCTGAGGCTAATTTTAATCAGCATTGGTCTTGTCATTATCGGCGGCTTTGACTGTCACCTCTGTGTTTACTTTTAATCTCTGGCCTGCTGATTGGAGAAGATGGAGGGATGAACAAATGAAAAGGAAGGAAGGAATTATGGAGGAAGGGCATGGGGGACTTGAGGCTGTAGGGACCTTGGCACCTGCACCTTCTTGGTTGCCAAGACAGGGAAACACACACACGCACAAACACACACATCCAGCTTTCCAGGTTCCTCCAGTAAAGGAGCCAGCACTCAATGTGTTTTCTGGTTCCCTGCTGAGTCCAATCAAAGATGTGATGACTCGTGGTTTTCTGGCCGATTAGTTCTCCCTCTCTTCACACATACACACAGTCACAAACACATGGATGTACTCAATCACTCATACATAAATCTTTGTTGTGGCTGACAGATTCAAGAGACCATGGCAGAATGTGTTCAAACCACCGATGACTAAACTGAACTTGTTGGTTTGTTCCAAATAGAGCAAAAAGCATACTTGATAAAGAAAAGTCTCCTTCTATGATTCTCGTCCTCATATTGTTTCATGGTGGGGTTTTTTGGCACAATTCTCTCCTCTCCTTCTGTTAAAGTGTAAAAAATACATTTTCATTTATTATCCTCTCTCTGAAGTCAAAGTGACCAGCCAATAATGAAAATGAAAGTCATTTTTACACACTCTTGATACCTTGTGACACAATTAATATAGCAGCCTCTGATTAATACCTCATTTTGCTGCATTTATGAAAGATCAGCACAGCTGTGATGGTTGAGAGCACAAAGAAGGAGAAATGAATTTTGCATGGCTTCACATCCAGATTATATAAATGACTTTTTGAAGTTGGATTTGTTTCCTTTGGAATGCATTGTTAGTCATACTAGCAGCATTACTCTTAAAGTGGTAACATAAAATCTGGAGTAAAAGTTGCACCACTTTACAAGACCTAGTCTGTTTTTTGAGGTGTCTCTCTTATAGGGGAATGGTTTCATCCGTCTCCCTGCATGATGATTTCTGTTGAGCTCAGCCAAGTCTACAGCAAAAAGTATCTGTGCTGCCATGCGGCTGTGTTGAGTTCTAACACTCCAATATTTGATTAGCCAACAGCATGCAGGGTCTGTATGGCTAACAAGAAACAAACACAATAATGAAAACTATAGGTGCAAAGCATTTTCATTAACTGAAATAAAAAATGAAAACAAGGCTTTACAACAAAAAAAAGATAACCAACTGAAACTTTATTGGTAAAACCAACAGAAAATGCAGAGAAAATGTCTTTAGTTCTGTTTGTGTTAATCTGTTTCATACATAAACACAGTGTTTGGGGTGGATATGAAATGTTTTTGCTTGTTTTCTGCCTGTTTCATGCCAGTTTGTGCAGTTGCGTAACATTAATGGGAGATCCCCATTCTATATTACTTTTAATATGACTGTGGTAGGAACGAGTACCTTGCACTGGAAGTGATAAATTTTGCAAACAAAATGAAATTACTCCACCATTACTATAGCATCAAACTGAGGAGCTTTAAGGCTAAATTTTGTTACCAAGTTGTTGTTGTTTTTTTTGCCTAGTGAAACTTTAATTTTTTATGTGGATGATTGTTCATCTGTCTTGGTGAATACATTTTTGAAAATGGTAAGATGTTTTGAGTTTTCATAACACAATGCTTTTTTCAAACATTTTTGAATCCGGTGCTGATGATTACCCCATATCAGAAAAAAAAACTAACCCTTCGTCAGCAAATCTGCTTTAAACACTAATAAAAATGTAAGCAGTGCATTTACATTTAAACAATTGCTGAGGCAAAAAAAAATTGTCTCCGTAAGCTGCAACACTGGTTGATATTGAATATGTGAATATTTTGACATCTATTGGAACCAATCATTAGATTGATAATGTTCACAACAATCAAAACCAAAAATGTACTGCTTTACAGATGAACATTTCACCTGTCTGGAGATGCTCTTTGTTTGAAATAACTCCTCCTCATGCCTGGATAAAACGGTTCTCTGCAGGGTTGTCACACCAGCACAGACAGATGTGGATTCATTAAACCGAGGACCGTCGAGACACATTCTAAGATGCTTTTAATTATTAATCCAAGTCAATTTACACCTGGTTTTATTTATACTATCATTTATTTATAATGTTTACACTCAGCTGAGGGGTGGGTTTGGTCTCCTGCTTCATGGCAGAGCAGCAGACGCCATTCCATCAAATTAATTTTAATAATAGAAAGCTCTCATTAAGACCCAGTCAGACACGGAGACAGTCTGAGCAGGGTTGACCAGAAAGGTCCACGTTATTGACACAGACATCGTTCTTAGATCAGCAGGTTTTAAAATGTAGCTGACTTCCAATCTAATTCTTTCACACGTGCACATGCACACTGAGCATCAGATTTACACACACAGGATATTGCTTGCATTGAACATTTTTAAAGTAATTTTCAGAGCATAGCAGCAACAGAATAAAGCCATTGAGCCTCATAATGGGATTATTCTATATGGTGTGCTTTTATTGCACAATTTAGCTTGAAATGTGCAGCGCTGGCTAACAGCACAGATTACTGGCCCCACTCAAAAAAATGGCTCTGCCTGATTGTGTTCATGTCAAGGCCAACAATTATAATACACAGTGTTCAGAGAGTTGCACATTTTGAATTCCAGTGTGTTGCTTGCTTGCTTTATGCTTTATTTCAAACATGTGTGAGTATCACAAGAAAGTAAAATAGAAAAAGAAATAAAAATAAATAAATCAAATAAAAATAACAACAACAACAAAAAAAAAACATTTGAAAAAAAAAAGAAACAAAGTTATTAATAGAAACCCAGTTGTAGCTAACCTTGGAAGAAGTATTAAAATTCTTCTGGTACCATCTTTACAAGCACAATTGTTTTCACCTCTATATGGCCAAGTTCTGTGTGGGAGGGTGTTTGAGGGACATGATTGAAAGACAATTACAGCAATCACCTAATCGCCCTCCTGCCAGTTCCAATCAGAATCCAGCCTGAGTGATCACAGGTGTCTTTGATCCTCTTGAGATGACACAAACACAAACCCAGCTTGGCAGCTCATGGACTCAGCTCAAACTCAGCTTAGTCAGTGGACGATAACTGTGAGATTCAAATCTGTGATCACTAAGTTTCCATGCATGTCAGCTCTATATACAATAAAACAAGCATAGCTTGAACACATATTTTTATACACATTTCATTTATCCACAAGTTCAGAAAATGCTTAAGTTATTCTAAACTCATTTGGAAACTATAAGGCCTCTAATCTCTAAAAGGACAGTGTTTTTTCTGCTTTTGGAAAATTGAACAGTTTCCTTATGATTACATCTTTATCCCAACACAAGTGTGTCATCAGTTGTTCTAATATACCCAAAGTTTGTCACCAAAATGCTGTCGGTTTTCATTCATACATCTTATCTGTCCGGGTTGAGTTCTATTCCTGGCTGTGCTACCCCTTTCAATTTATGAACATCTCTTCAGATTACTGTTCTTCTGGTTTTCTTTTCCTCCTCTCTCCTAAGGTATGAAATCTTACAGCCCAGCCTGGCAGGGACGTGCCTAGACAAGCTCCTTTTCCTATCTCTGCCACCCCTGACTTCTTTCTAACATCTTGCTATAGATACTTCTTCTTTTCGTTGTTTAATCTGGTTTGGGGTCTCTTGGGGTTGTAGGACCCAGGTTCAGTTGAATGTGATAATGGATGGGTTTGGTTGTAATTTGAGGTGAATGTGTGGGACACAAGCAACAACTGTTGCAATTTTTTTCCCTTTACAGTGTATCACAAAAGTGGGTACACCCCTCACATTTCTGCAGATATTTAAGTATCTGTGTTTAGCTATTAATGGCTATATTTTGAGTTATTTTGAGGGAAAAATAAATTTATACTGTTATTTAAGCTGCACACAGACTACTTTTCATTGTTTCAAAGTGTCATTTTGTTAGTGTTGTCCAATGAAAAGATATACTTAAATAACTGCAGAAATGTGAGGGGTGTACTCACTTTTGTGATACACTGTATTTTCAAAGATATTAAATGGCAAGTTTTGGACGGTTACACTGCTTCTAAAACTGAAACCTGAAAGATGGTTTCTGTGTAGGAAACAATCAAAACTGCACTTAATTTGAAAACCTAAGACAAACAAATAGGGACGTCCCGATCAGCATTTTTCCCCTGATCCTGATTTTTTAATATCAAGTATCGGCCGATCCTGAGTCCTAATCTGATTCTTTGGTTGGCAGAGATAAACTTTGCTGGAGGGGTGAGAAAGTGAAGCAGCACACTTTTTGTTTTGTGTTTTAAGAATAATGAATAGTAAAATAAATAATAGTTAAAATATGTTTTGAGCTTGTTAAATCTACTTAGCTTGATGCAGCTAGCTTTGATGTTAAAACCCTCTGTATTCCAAACCTGCCAGAGGGATCAAAATACCACATCATTTAAAAAGACTGGCATTTACAGACTTTTTGTCCAATCCAAAACCTGAAAAAGACTGGAGGAATCGTCAGATTCTCAAGTTTTTAAGGGTACCTGAATGTATCAGAAGTAAAGTCAGCAACTTGCTGAAACAGACCGGAGAAAACAGGAGAATTTTATCATTGCTCTGATTCTCATATCTTCTTTAATTTTACAGAAAAACCGTTTGCTCTAGATAAATTCTGTAACAAAACCAATAATTACACGCTTCTTACTGCTTTCAGCACGCCCTGAATGATGGACACACACTCTGTATTCACGCTTCAAAGATTCATTGAATTTAAATCCGAGGCGGCCCTGAACTGAACTTCCCTGAGCTAGTGTAAAACTATGAACGTAAACATTAGACACTAAAGCGACTATTTTGTGTTTTTTCCCCTTTCGTGTAAAACATTTCTAAATGTTTATTTTGCCTCAAACTGGATCACAACTTAAACACAGACAAACATCTGTTGTCAAACTAATTACGTTTAAAGCAGCTCACGTGCTGTCCTGGACTGAGTTGTAGTGTACAGCTCCATTCAGGATGTAAAACGAAGTGTCTGAACGACAGAACATACTGTGGATAACAGAGATGGAATGAACCTGTATCACACCTTTTTGGATGCTCTCTCTCTCCCTCCCCTCTCTCTTTCTGTGGATATTGATCCGTTCTTTTAAAGCCTACAAACAGCGGTGCAGTCTTTCCTCTGTAACCCCTGATTCACACATACTCCGTCAGCACCGTGGTTTTTCGGCGTGTGCCAATTCACACTGGATCCGTCTCTGGAGCGGAGCGCAGCTCAGCGTACTCCATAGCAGCTGGATACACAAGATCACAGGAGAACCACATGTTCCTGCAGGAATCACACCCATGACAACTACTTTCATGATAATTAAATAATATGATAAACTCACCTGCCCTCCCAGAACTTACACAATTCAGTCCTTCCTTTAGTTTCTGTTGGTGTCCTTATATAAAGGATGTGTCATATCGTTTATAATAATAAGGTTTTCTGCCTCCAAGTTAAACTTTTCCTCGTCCATGGTGTTGGATTTCCTCTGGGTCTGACCTGCTAATGACTGGACCTGTGCCAGTGACTTAGTTTAGATATACGAGGATAATTTTATGATCGACAGTCTGAACATGGTGTTTTATTTTGAAAAGACCAAAAACTCTGATCGTTTTTTGTGTCTGATTTCCTGTTTGGTACGATCTGCTCGACGGAGATTGACGTCTCTCTGCAGTGTACTCTGGCAAAAATAGACTCGCAGCAGAACAGCCGCGAGCAGCTGTTGGTAGCACACATCGGAGACGGACTGCAGTGCTCATTCAAACTAGAACAAAGCTGGGTTAAGTTTAGAATTTTCAATATGACCCCTTTCAAAGATGGACTTCAAAACTCTGACTGAGAAATGAATATTTGGTGTGGAAAAAGTTAAAAAAGAAAATATATATCTAGATACAATATAGAGTTATAAACTACAGCATAGTTATTGTGTTATCCTGACTGCAAAGGATAATAGTAGTGTTTAAAACCAGGTAAACTCTCCCTTGAGAAATGACAGAGAGTTGTATCAAGTTTGTTGACTTTAATGTGGCTTATCAATATGTTTCACAAAGGCTGAGCAAAAAAAGGTTGGAAGAGAAACAGAGTTCAGCACTGTATATATAGGGATATATAAAATATTATTACTTTTACATACATGAAATGGATTTCAATGTAAATAGTCATATTTTAACCTTATTGAATAGTCCTTATGAAATTCAGCTCATAAAGGAAAGGGATAATAGGCCTATGGAGAACTCTACTTTGTACCCAGAAACAAACCATCATAAATGTCCTTCAAAATAAGGTACTTTCCAAAATAGAGATTCAAGAGCAGCCCAATACTTCATTTAATATTAGATAGATAGATAGATTATTATTATTATTATTATTATTATTATTATTATTATTATTATTATTATTATTATTATTATTATTATTATTATTATTATTATAATTCCAAAAATTATTGTTTTTGTTATCATATCTATTGTTATTGCTTTGATAATTATATCATAGTTATTACTATCACCATTATGAATATCAACAGTGTTACAAAAATGGGCAGTATTATTTAAAAGCACATTTATTTCTTTTCAAATTTTCTTTCTCTTACTCAATCATTAATTCATTCGTTCATCTGTTTCATTTATTTTCTGCCTTTTATTTATTTTTTTCCTTCTTTCCTTTTTTTCTTTCAGACAAATGTGTCTCTTTTCTTGTTCTTATGCAAGCTTTTTAACAAATGTTATTATCATCACTCTCACAACTTTCTCTGCGATCACCACTTTATTTACAATTTATTTGTCTTTCTGTCACTGTCTTGTCTTGTTGCACATTTAATAAAGACATACATACATACACACACACACACACACACACACACACACACACACACACACACACACACACACACACACACACACACAAACACAGACACCTACACACACACCTACACACACCTACCCTAAAGGCAGCCCAGTTACTGTTGATGCTTTAGCGAACTGTCTTGTTCTTTCTAGATGCTATTAATAGGCATCACATAACAATTAAAAAAATACTTACTAGGGCTTTAGCATAATGTCACATTATGAAAGGTGTGAAATTCTGTTGAAATAAGAATAATAAACAATAGAAATGCAACAATAATTCTACTAACATTTTAGCATATACTTTGGAATTGTTCCCTTCCACTGTTTAGGGGTCCATACATGCACATTCATTTAGATTGTGAACACAAAGCAGATTTGGACCACTTGTAAATTAGGGATTATGACTGTTCTGATTGCCCGTCTGTCTGGATTTCCCTCCACTCAACCCCCCTGACACTCTTTCAGATGCATACAGAATCACTGTGGTCCCCGGGGACGTTAAGAGTGTGTTAAAGAAAGCATCACACATTCGTTCTCTTCCTGCCTAAATCTGGGCAGGGTCGGAATTCATCACAGGATCAAAACCCATTTCTCATCAAACCCAGGAAAGTGTAGCTAATGCAATTTCACTAAGTCACTGCCTGACTTGATTACATGTGGGCTGGGGGGGGGGGGCGCATGCTAAGGCTCCACGAGGAGGTGGATGGGTGTCACTCTGAGTGTGAACACATGGTTTCCATGTTTTGGGGTGGATCCGTTGGTTTTAGGATTTCTGTGCCCATACACCAATAAAAAAGTATGGTTCAAGCCCTTTTACTCATTTATCTGTACCCATTAGCCCGTACCCCATCATTGCATTCATGCTTCTTCTGGATATGACTTGTGCATCACGTCTGTTTAGGACATTGTGTCGTAGACGGAGCAGTGGTCCTCAGGGGGGATTTCAAGCAGATTTGGCCACATTAGAATGTGTCACTTCTCCCTCTCCAGCTTTCTGTTTGCCATCCCACTGAGCACCACACCTCCACACACATCCCTCCCACTAATCCTGGATCAGACCACACACCGAGGGACACCCATCCAAAGAACTCTTAACGAATACTCAACCACACACACTTGCAAAACACACAAACAAAATGGTGTTGTTTGAAGAGAGTTTTGGCTGCAGTTTGGTGGCATCCTGAGCCGACACCGAAACCACCCTGTCACGTCTAGACAACTTGAGAACGCCATGCATATTAATGTAGCCCTATTTAATATTCATCTATGCTCTGCTCTGTCGGCAGCTGGTCCCAGACCCTACGGATCAATGAGGTCTCTTCCTTGCTCCTTTGTCTGACACGGATGCAGATGTTTAGAGCATGAAATTAAATTGGTCACTGTCATTGGGAATACGTACACGGTCGTCAGTTTGGCATATGTGTGAGTGTGTCTGCCGGTTCCTGGAGCAGACAGGTCAGGCTAACTCCCCCTGAGACTGCGGCATGCTAAAGTTATTCATGAGAAGTTGAGTGTTTGCTAGCTGATGATGTGGAAACAGAAGTTTAGCTATGGTGAGTGAGAGAGAGAGAGCAGAGGAAGTGAGAGAGGGAGTGTGTCGGCTTTGTTTAGCGGCCTGTAATTGAGTCTTAATTGAAGTGACACCAAAGGATGGATGAACGGATGAAGAGATTGAGAAAGAGGGCGTTATAATGAATTGGACCTCATCTCTGTCTCTATGTAGCAACGAATGAATGATTGTGCGCGCTTACTGTGCAGGCGTATTTCATGGCAACAGATCAGATTTAGAACCCCTTGATTTGAAAGTTTCAGAAGGAATGAAAGCTTTCCTTGCCACTTTAATGAAAATACGGTGTGTGTTGTCTCCAGTACTTTTCAAGTGAAACATGTTCCATTAAAAAATGTATTATGGAGCAAAGCGTAGGGAACAATAGGTTGATATGCATTTGAATGCAAGGCAAGGCAGGCTGTGCAGGTAACGCGGAACGGGTTTCTGCGCTGTCGAAGCTTCTTTGTGTGATATCACACAGGCTTTGCAAGGCCGTATTGGACATGGAAATTGAACAGAGGAAAACAGCAGAGTGAGGCTTTGTGCCAAACTTGAATCGTACTGTTTCGGAAAAACACACTTTTTTTTCTTTTGGAAACACTATCAGAGTAGCTTGGATCACTGTTGATTTTCTATCCAGCCCACACTTAACCTTTTTAATACACTTGTGACCGCATTACACTTTGTTTTAACCAAAGAAGTCTAAAAGTCTTGGAGGCAAACTTTTCCCCAAAGAATGCCCTCAAACATAGAGATCACTTGCTATTGTATGAAACTCTTAGTCCTGAATATTCAGTTTATTTCTTGCATGTATTGCTGCTGAGCAGCATGGGACTTCATCGTAAATCTGAAACAAGAAATTCTATTCTAATGAATAACATTTTCTACACTGGCGGTAAATTCACCTCCTTCCTACTCATCTCCTGTACTTATTCATCAACCTATTTGCTTGTGAGCACTGTACATACAGATAGATATGCATTCAAGCATGAGATTCCTATAAACCTTCATACACATGCACACACCAGCACAGACAGACATCCCTATTGCTTTGCAGTTTGCTGTATCGACAACAAGCTGCAATTTCTCCTCCATCAATTATATCGATTACTTCAGGATGAGCGGAGGTTATGAGCTTCGGTGTTCACTCTCTCCCTTATAATCCCCCCCTCACCCATGTCTGCAGCCGCCCCCACCCCTGGCCATCCTCTCTGAGCATGTAACATGCCAATGATTTTCTGATTAACCCCGTTAGCTGGTGGGTTCACCCACCCTTTGACGCAGGGGCAGGGAGGTGTGTTGCATCTTGCTGAATGCATTTATACTTGTGATGGAGAGCTGAGCTGATTGAGCGATGTGTTTGTGGGTGTACTTTTGCACTCATTAAATATTGAAGAGTAATTTTTTACAGGGATATTAAAGAAAATAATTGATTCCTGATGAGAATATTGTTGCACATGCCTCCTTCCTGGAAGATTTGACTTCGGGGTCACTTACAGAGCAGCGCTCTCAGCGCTGATTTGAATTTGGTGTCCTGTTAAAGGACACTCCCTGAGTGGTTATTAAGTTTTGAATCTACCTGAGCCTGATGGAAAACACCTGAACTTTCAAAATGTCATCTTACATATGAGTCAGGGTTGAAAGGTCTCCTTTCCTTTTTTTCTAGGCGGTGCTGATGACAACCTGATTGAAGGCGGTGAAATGAAGTTTGTGTGCAAACCAGGAGCGAGGAACATCACCGTCATCTTCCAGCCTCTCTTAAGGTAAAACACCAAAGAAACCTGATACAGTCACTAACTGTAGAGAGGAAGTGGTCACTGTGACCCTGTGAGGGCACACACTGGTTTTGAAGCCTCACCCTATTGAATCAGCTGCAGCCATCTTTGTGTTTTGTAACCAACAGTGAGTAAAGTTTGATGGTGGGCTGAATACAAAATGCTTCTTTTGAGAAGTGAACTCAGTGTGAAGTGTGAAGAATGCAGTTCCTTGAATGACCACAGGTGGCTGGTTGTAAATGTCAAGGAACTGTGTTAAAAAGGACATAAGTTGGTTGATGAGTGGGAGAGCTTCTGACCTCTTTGCCTGTTTAAAGGCTTTCTAAGGATGATCTGTTTGACGTTGATTGCAGTGACACCTGTCGCCAAAATTGGGTTTGTGTGGTTTTTTTTTTTTTTTTTTTTGGGGGGGGGGGGGGGGGGGGGGGTAAAGACACCATTTCCCATGAGCAGTATCACCTACTGTCGTAAAGATGTGATTATTGTAAATGAACTTTTAAACACTACTTCTCTTTGTTCAAGACAACTCTTCTCACATTTGAAACTTGAAAACAAGCAATCTTTGTAACTCATGTTTTTTCGGTAGTTTCTTGAACAAAAAGTGAGCAGACTTTCTGTTTGTTACTCTGACAGGCTGCTTTTATGGTTT
This sequence comes from Labroides dimidiatus, assembly GCA_030710495.1. Taxonomy (NCBI): domain Eukaryota; kingdom Metazoa; phylum Chordata; class Actinopteri; order Labriformes; family Labridae; genus Labroides; species Labroides dimidiatus. The sequence continues at coordinate 19,811,783 of CM061162.1, forward strand.
GGACAGCTAGTGTGGAATCCTTTTCAATCCTAAAGAGATTTGAAACCCAACGATGGCAGTCATCTTCACTGTTGTGTGTGAATGAGTAAAAATGAGCACGTTCATTGAACGCGCTCGCATTTTCATAAACAGTGAACTGAACCGCTCAGTTTTTCTCATGAATGGAAACATGAGCGAAGTTCACTCCTGGGGCAGTGAACAGCCACTCACAATCAGAGAGGTGCCAAGAGGCGCCGAGCACTGTAACAGCAACAGAAGTCAGATATACTATGGAGTGTTCCTAACTTCAGATTTTGTAGCTATATTTAGCGACTTTCCAGACCTGTCTAGCTACTCTTTTTCAAAAAATCTAGCAACTTTTCTGGAGTTTGGAGTCTGATGTGAAAGCATGTATTGATCTCCAGCATCCCCTGCTCCTCAATGAGCAGCAGGTGCTGAGCCCCTCCCCTATCCAAACACTCACAGACAGACTCCTCACTCACAGCAGACCCTGAAACGACTGCATGCAAATGAATCGCACTTATGTTTGTTTCTTTTTGGGTCTGTACTGGGACAGCCAATAGCGACTTTTCTTACTGAGAAGTTGGCAACACTGCTATCACAGCACTCTGTGTGCCTTCAGCATGGCCAGTCCAGGTCATCCAATAGTTTATCAGCAGCAGTTCATGAGAGCCCAGCGCTGGTTTTGAACATTGACTTTGTTTTATGAAGGGATCATAAACACTGAGGTTAACAGGAGGTAACAGCACACAGGGATTCATTTATGTTGGGAACTGGCCTGAGGGATAGAGAGCAAAGCAAAGATGGCTCTACTGAAAAAGAAAACTTATAGTGAAAGAAATGAACCTGGACTAGTTCATTTCAATCAGAGTGAACTGAACTTTGAGCGAGCTCACTTTTAGTGTGAGCTGAAACAACACTGGCCAGCTTGCTGGAAATGCTGACTTAACCTTAAAGGCACTTTAAAAGTGATCTTGAATTAGTTTCACTTTTAGATATTTGCCTGTCATGATAAATGCATTTTGGAGCTATTTCTGTGGAATCATGTTTATTTTTGCAAAAAGAGCCACTGCTCCCTACTGGCCAGAGATTTAGTACAAAGAGGATACTGCTGATTGGATAATACAGACCATGACTAAGACTTGATTTGAATGTCGTTTCAAGATGACTTTGAAATGAACTGGGAATGTGATCAGCGACACTAAACAACCTAAAGTCTATAGCTGCTGATTTGCAATGGGCTGCTGCCTGCTGTGTATGGCCAAATGCTGAAGTAGTGTTTTAGTGTAATGACTGTGGACAGAGTCACAATGAACGAGCTGAGTCACAATGAAAGCTCAATTAAATGATAAGCAAATCATAATTTCAAATAAGCCCTCACTGTAAAAACGGACAGTATTCGACTGTTAATTTAGCAATCTGAACACCCAAGATTTGGTTATCATGGAAGTTTTATGCTGTGTTATATTGTGAGGACAAAACAGCTGTTATGAGCATGTTAAACGGCAGAATATTTTATTGAATGACATTTCTGATGTCATTCCGTGAAATATCAGATAAAGACAGTAGAGTCTGCTGTCTTTACCGGCACAGTCTGTGCAGGGTTCCATTAACTTTACGAGGTTCACGCGTGAAAGGGCCAGTGGTGTCAAATACGATTGTCAGAGAGGGATGGCCAAAGCACTCAAGACATATGAATGCTGGGACATGACTCAATACCAGTAAAATGTAAAGTAATCACATTAACATGACCTCTTAGTGACTTACAATCGATTTCAACCTTCTTAATGTTAAACAGGATATCGTAAATCAAATATGATGTAAAACACTGCTGCTTCAGCTCGTAATACCTCACTGATACATCCCAAGATTGGGAATTGAATGCCACCCATGCTTTTATTTTCTATTTTATCAGAGTATTGTGAAAGGTTGTCTTTCTGTACATCTGGTAGTTTTCTATACAGCTCTGCAGTCCCAGGCGGCCAGTGTAAATCTAATAGTAAAGCTGTTAAATCGAATTAGCCTCCATTCAGTGATACATAACCTTCCAGGATCCATTAAACAGAGATGTTTCTGACTTCTGTGTTCCATGCTGTTGAGGATTTTGACTTTACATAGCATAAATTTAAAGCAATAAGCCTGGTTAGGTGTAAGTTAGAATATTGATTTTCAAAGCAACCCTCAGCTTCAAACAGGCCATCTGTTTAGTAATCACATCATGAAATAAGTTACTTGATTTGTTTTATTTTGCTCTACAAAATGCCAAAACAGGCTGAGCAAAATAGATGTTTCCTTACATTTTCTCAAGTACAAAAGAGATTAAATGAATGCCCTGACTGCTAAACACTGGATCACTACTAAACTAGATTAAATTCTAAAGAGCAGCCAGCTCACTGAGTTAAACTCGACTGTATGTCATCTGTCAGATCCATTCTACTACTCATGGTATCCCCGCTCACCTAAGCTGCATTGGCAGTTGTCATGCCATCTTTTGATTTACTGACGGATCGTTTTTTAAGGCAAATCATTGGTTTCAAAGAAAGTGAGTAATGCCTATGTTTGTGCATGTGTCTTTCTTTTACACACACCCAGCCTCCATTCTGTGCAAGCTCCGGACAAGCTTTTGAGTGAACAAATGACCAAAAATAAAAACGTGACTAGCTCTCAGCCAGCCTCCCCCAAGTTGTTTGTAATGGTTTGTATCAATCACGCCAAACTGCCGAGCACGCAGAGCTCGCTCTCTTTCTCGCTGCCCCTCCTCAGACCTCCAGTGCCAGTGGAGTGGTGTTTACTTGCAGATGGTTTTCTAATGGCAAAGCTCTGGCACTCCGCTGATGGATCACTACACCTCCTGCAGCCAGCCATGCAACTCATGGCAGCTTTAATGACTAAAGCACTGCGGGGTCGCTGTGCTGGATATCAGTGGCGTATGAGACAACAGGGTGTAAATGTTGTTGATTGTGGTATATTTCTTTTTTATCGTTACTTAGTCTGTTTTTCACATCTTTGTTTACGCTTTCTGCAGAGGAAACAAGCTCTTCAAACGACACCCTGTGAAATCTAAATACAATAATGTTTTACATTTACTATTTAGATTATATTTAAAATGTTCAATTATATTCAAAAATGTTCTTAAGTATTTATACTTAATGGTGTACTTTATGAATACAGTGTAGTGTTGATATTTTCAGCTGAATAATCTTAGTCATTAGACAACAAATTAATCAGTTTTGTAACATAAGTGGTCAAGACAACCTGCTGAAGGCCAAACCCAGAATGGAATGGGGAAGAAAGATAATTGAAGTGACTTTGAATTAAGGCTGAACAATTCCTTGAATTTAAACCAACATAGCAGTGTAACAGAATGCAACCTTCAGCATAAGAACCAGGAGAGGACACAGAAGAGGCGACTTTGGTGTCAAAGAGGAATAGCACGTTGGTTGTCTGGACCTATTTTGGATTGAGGAAAGAAGACACAGCACAACGTAAGGTATTTTGCAAAACATGCCTGGTTACTGTAGCTACAACGAGGGGCAACATTACAAACTGTTCCAGCATTTAAGAAAGCAGCACAAGGCCATGTATAACAACTGCATGGCTAAAACCCCGACCACCAAGGAAAGAACTGTTTATATGTTGACAGGATACATTGTCGTGTTGCACATACTATGATTTATTGCTTGTTTTTAGTAAATAATTTATAGGATACCCCCCCCCCCCGCGCGCCAAATAAATAAATAAATAAAATAGCATGCTCAATCGCAATATTGGTCCAAAACAATCGCAATTAGATTATTGTCCAGAATCCTTCAGCACTACTTTGAATGTGTCATGGTTGCTGATGGGCTGGTCTGAGTATTTTAGAAACTATTGATCTACAGTTCAGCAGCAGTTCTCTGGGTCAAAAAGCCTTGGTGGTGCAGACTGTTTTGAGATGATAGAAAGACAATGGTAACTCAAATAACTGCTCATTACAACCAAGGTACGAACCAGACCATCTCTGAACACACAACACGTCCAACCTTGAAGCAGATGGCCTACAGCAGCAGAAGACCACACCAGGTGACCCTCCTGTCAGCTAAGAACAGGAAACTGAGGCTACAATCCACATGGGCTCACCCAAACTGGACCATAGAAGACTCAAAAACATTCAGATGGTAGGCTGGTGTAAACAACATGAAAGCATGGATCAAATTCTCTCAAAAATGGTTTCTTGGACATGACAATGAGTTCACTTAACTCCAGTGGCCTCCACAGTCACCAGAGTAAGCGATGTTGAATCTATGCCACAACAAACTAAGGCAGTTTTGGTGGACAAAGTGGGTCCAACCTAGCAAGGTACCTAATAAAGTGGCCGTTGAGTGTTAGTACTTTGTCATGGGGAAATTAAGTCACTTTAAATTTGCAAAGCCACTCAGGTATCATTGAAGGCCTCCTATGAAGTTTAACAGTGCTTTGTTCTCGTGGAGAAGCCATGTTTTATTCAAGGCTCCCTCCTGAGAGGTTCTGTCAGGAATACTGTGAAAATATGGAGTGCCAGTGCCAGTAGATTTTGGACTCCACCAGGGCTTGTTCCTTCCTCTCTGTTGGACAGGATGTGTTAGCAGAGTTACATAACCTCTCCTCAGATCCAGGATATGCTGACTTGATTACATATCCCCGCAAGTTCTCAGAAGGCCCTGTGGTCCCCCAAGAAGAGCTAGGGGAAGAGGTTTGGGATGAGGACATTTGGACTGCCTCACTTAGCCTGCTGAAACAAACTGAAACAAAGCTGTGGCTAATTGCCGGAAATAGATAGAGAGTGAGAAAAAGAGAGGATGATAATCTGCAAATATGTTTGGATTTTATTTTAACAAAGCTGAAGTCAGCTGAAACACTTGAATCGTGAATGCGATCATGATGTGTTTGGTTACATTGCTCCTAGCTGTGTCAGTGTAACCACTGAACTGTCAAAACATAATCCTGCTTTGAGTTTGTGTCTGTTTTAGGCTTAGCTGTCTCCAGGCTTGTACTAAATTAATGAATTAGATTGGTTCCCCTTTTTACAAGTACAGCAATCAAACCCAAATGTGTTAGAGCGTAGAAAGACACAACACACACTGTGGGGTTGGCAGAGAAGAGTTCGGAGGCATGATTCAGCCAATTTATTTGGACTTGTTGGGCCTCCTGTTGACATTTGGGTGATATTTACACCCTTTGCTCTGACTGAGGTTGGCATTTTGAACAGCTACAACAAACCTCTAATCTCTTCAAGTTCACCATGCAAAGGCTGACCAGGCAAGGTTAAGCCTGTGTATGTGTACCGTATTCATGCCTATAAAACAAAGTGATTTTTTTTGTGTGTGTGTGTTTGTGTGTACAGATAAAGCCTTAAGTCCAGAAGAGTTTCTGCCTTATTGGGGATAATTAGCAATTTAAATGTTATACTAACCGATAAAAATAGGTCAAGCCTATGAAAATAAGGTATTTTGAGAACTAACTAATTTTTAATTAATGGTACAGTTATGAACTTGCTTGCTGAAAGGCTTTATGGAATAGTATCTTACTTACACTCAGCTAATTCCCTAACTTGTTTCGAATGTTTTTTTTTTTTTATCATAACTTTCTAATCACTAGTTCTGACTTCAAATAGATTTCTTTTTAGCTCCAATTTAATTTTCACTTGTGGGGATGTTTTCTTTGAATGTTTTCATCATTTTCAGAATTATTTTCAGTGTCTGACCTGTTTTCGAAGCATTGAATTAGATTTGACTTTCCAAGAGCGCTCATGATGATGTGAAGATGCTTAAGTTATACAAGCCACTGGCTGAGTGGAAAAGTCTGGAGACAAGAAAAGAGTTGTAAGGTTGGAGACTGAACGAGAGAGTGCTGTAGGGAAGCAGAGAGGGAAGGACAATGGGAACAGCGTGCGGATGGGAAGCGAGATGTTAGGAAAGAGGACAGAAGGGCTCTGCCTCCCACCGTCATAGCCTGTGGTGAAAATGAAACGCACCATGATTCTGCACTAATTTCACACTCTCATTAACTCTCCTCCTGAGCAGAACACAGACCAAGACAAATAGAAAGAGCAAGAGTTAAAGGTGAAATAGAAAAGTTTTTGAAAAGTGTGTTTTTTTAGGTCTTAGTTTCAGCCAAGACATATGTCGATGAATTCCGAAACAAAACTTCAAAGGAGAAGGTCCTTTAAAGAGTCCAGTAATTTGAATGTTTATAAGAAAAGTTAAGTACTTTTGAGTTCATGAGGAACTCCAAAATTATTGTATGTGACACATTCTCTGCAAATTGTTTTTGATTAGTTTGAATGCATCAAATAGACATCTTTTCAAACATTTGTTATGTGTGCTTTCAGAGCTGTGGGCTTGTCTCTTAAGAACTGGTTCAATAGACGATTCCTAAAAATAGATGTAAGATGATAGAAAAACACAAATTCCCCCAATTTTCTGTTGAAGTTTCCTTTTCTACTGCCTATGTGGCTTTATGAAATAAGGAACAAATCAGCTCTGATCTGACGGTGCGTGAGACCACTAGTCCTCTGAAGTGTCACTTTGGTATCTGGCACCAAGACTTTAGAAGCTGCTCCTTTAAGCCCTGTAAATTGTGAGGTATGCCTCCATGGATCAGACTTTACTATCAATTTGATTGGTTTAGGTCAGGGGGAATTTGGATGTCAAGACAACACCCCAAACCCACTGTGTTCCTTCAGCCCTACTCCTTTCATTACTCTGTGCACCTGGTCCAATGCCTGTTCTAGACCATGACTGGTCTGTGGCGCTAAAGCCCAAAACCCAGCAAACTGTGATGAATCCTTGAACATTTCTGTCCAAATCAGAATGAAAGTTTTCAGTAATTTGAGCCCAAGTAGCTCTTCTTTTGAATTTAACCCCACTTGCTAGTCTCTGCCACCCATGTGCATCATAAAGCCAGTTCACTGGTTTTCTTTCTTTGGATGACTTTTGGAAGGAATTGACTAACCAACACTGTGGCCTGTCATGCACTTGTCAATGCCAGTGTTGCTCACATTATTACATTTTCCAATTGGTTCTCTTACCAACACATCAACCGCACTTGCTGCTCCGGGACTGCCCCCGAAACTTTGTGCATTTTGACTTTCAGTAATTGGGTCCAAATTTAGTTCTATGGTAAAAATTGACCTCTGAAAATAGTACTTCCAGATGTCCAGGAACCTTGGACGGAAAGGTCTACTACTGGATGTTTCTGATTTGTAGAGCATCCTCAGTGTTTTTTATTCACATTTGTCCATACAAATATCACACACATCTGTGATTGACTTGGTTCAATAAATCCTAAACAATCCTCTCCTTCGAGCCTGATAGTGTGAATGTGTCTCTGTCATCTCAGGGTGTTGTGGTTTAAAGAGTGACCCTGTTAACTGGAGATCTTCAGCTTAACTTGTCATCAGGTTAACAACAGCGGTTAAAAAAAATGGAAGAAGTCCTTAGGAGTGCATCCTAGCTAATATTCTAACCTGGTACAAATTTAAAGATAATCTGATATAGTGTAAGAAGTGATTCATCCCGCTGAAAGTTGTCAATCTAAGGCTTTGTTTTTAAGATGGATCGATTTCCACCATCTTCAACCTGTAGACGACAGGTCGGTTGGTGTTTTCTGGCTTTCTGTAACAGCTTTGACCAGTGATGGCTGTGCCACTTCTCAAGTTTCAACCAATCCATCTGCAGTGCAACAAAACATGACAAATAAAACAATAAAACCTTAGGCTAAATATCCTCCATGCAAACAGGCTAACTGCAATGCTGCACATTGAGATGCCAGCTTGTCTGTCTTCTTTTATGGTGTCATTTTTGCTGAATAGCCTTCCTTGTTGTTTTACTGTCCTCTACTAGTCTGGCAGTGTTGTGCAATTACCTTTATTTTTTTCTCTGCACATCACCATGCAGAAAATCTACCTGGGTTTTTGACCCATAGTGGAAAAGCAGACTAACAATGGACCACAAAAACCATGTACTTCCAGGGAATGTTTTACCAGGAACTAAAAGTTTCTCAGATGATTTGGGTCAGTACTACCGTATCAACCCAAAGTTTTTTTCATAGAAAATAATGTGAAAAAGTAGGGTTATCTTATAACCGGGGTCTAACCCTGACGCATGCTGAGTTGTCCAGAGTCGCTACACGACCACAACAGCAGAGGGCGCCAGCTTTTTGTAAAGCCAGTGACCTCATCGTGGCTGAGGTGATCAGCCAATCACAGCAGAGACGCAGTGACAGGTATTGAAAAATGGAGAGGTGTGATGATCGTACAGAGCAAAGTGGATCAAAAGTTGAACAAGTTAACAGACAACTGAGGTGAAGTTATGATGTTAATTTTAAGATAGTGGTGTTCAATGCAGCAGAGACATTAAACAACCGTCAGGCAGCCAAAATATATGGAGTAACAGAGTGTAATCGCTGAAGATGAAGCATCTGAAAAATAATAACTGTTCAGAAAAAATAAAGGCTTATCATGGTCCTCAAAGTGGTCATTTACAAGAGACTGACAGGAGGGTTGTGTGAGTTGGTTACTGAGAAATGTAACGAAAAGCATCATTAGCAGAGCTCTCATCAGGATTACATTTAGAATACAGATCTTAGTGATTGTATTTACAGCCAAAAACGAAAGCTGTCTTGGTTATTCCAATGATTTTTTCAGAAGTTCAATAAAAAAAAAGTTTCTTTAAAAAATGTAAATCTTGGTGATCAGAGTCTTTTTTCTGAGGATTGGTCCTGAAAAGAAGGGGGGTAATTTTATAATCAGGATCATCCTATACTGGGGTCAATATGGTATATTGCAATTAAAATTCTAAAGGGGACTCGTAAACTCTTGTCTTGGTGATTGGAACTTGTACTGGTGTGGTTATGGTCTTGTTCTGGTCTCGGTACATCACCTGAGTCATGACCTGGTGTCAGTTTTGGTGATTTGGACTTTAAAGGGCAAACTAGGTGACAGTGTTGTTATTGTTGTGTATAATAATTTCCTTTGGTTATTGACTAGACAGTGATGACTGATGATTATGCTCTATTCATGAACAGTTTGCTGTCTTAATTATCACCACAGCTCGAAGATGACATGATTTGCCGAGCCAGACAAGTGGTTATTTTAGCTGCCTGGTCATCCACATGTTCTCCCAAATGTTTTATTGTCATGCAGATGGAAAAACAGTTTTGATTATTGCTTTTACTGTCCAAGTAATGCTGCAGTAGCCACTCTCTATCAGCTTCCTTCTTCAACATGAAAATGGCAGTCATATCTCAGGTATTCATGATGCATATAAACCCTGTAATTACACAGATTTTATGATGTTGATCCAGCAGGCACTTTACTGGGCAGCACAAACGACCCCTTTTCCACTTGAGGAGTGGAAACTTAAAAAATGGAATCAAATGTCTTATCAAAAATATTCCAGCAACAAGACTTATTTCTTTTTTAATCAAAAAACATTTTAAGGAGTCACTGTGATGAGACTTGTGTTTGTAGTTGCAGAGGCATGGTGTGCATGTGACCCTCTTCAAAGATGTGAATTCCCACTGGGACAGAACTGAAAATGGCAAAAATAATTTGAGTTTGAACCCTTACCTCCCTTTAATCAGGCTGCAGCGTTATAATTACTAGGAGAGGATACAGTTTTCAGTGAACAATAAAATCTGTAGTCCAACTCAAAGAGGTGTCGGCACATTAAAATTCAGCACGGACGTCTCGTCTTAAGTCGTCCTCACACATAGAAGCACGTACCGCTTTGCTCTGCCAGCACTTGCTCTCTTTTCTAATCTTTTCTCACTCGTTCAGGAGGATTTTCCTCAGTAAATATCCTTCTCTCTCTCTACTTCTAGCTCATGCCCGTTAAAAACTGGGAACATAGTTGGGAATCAAGTGTAGAGGATTTTACACTGGAAAGGTCAAAGAAGGAAAGAGAGATAAAGAAGGCAGAAGAAAGAAAACAACAGCAGAGAGGAGAGAGCAGATGGGAGGCAATAAAAGGAAAATCAAAAAGGGAAAAGATGATAAAAGAAACAAACAGACAGGTGGGATGAGAAGAAAGCAAGATAAGTCCAGAGAAGCAGAAAGAGAAACAGAGGAATAAATAAGGCTTTCAGATTGCATTGCTGGGTGGTATGTTAGCTTGCTTTGAACTGAAGTCATCTACATGCACACGCACACACTTAACATATCTTTATATGATGTTTACGAGGAGAAATTCAAAGCAGGGCATGCAGAAGAATTGAGGAACAGTAAAAGTGTGCATTTGGAAAAGGATCAGAGTCTGATACTGTTGTTAAAAGTAGAAACTGAATCCTCCAATCAAATGCCACTTAAATTTAGCTGTGTGTGTTTTGTGACATATCTGTGAAATTTCTCCAGGCTGCATCGAGCTCCATGTTTTTGGAAAAAGATAATATTGAAATTTGTTTCCTCTCCATGTTGATAAATATTTATGTTATTTTATTCATTATTTGAATATTTAAATCTGTTTTCTGCTTTCAAATCCTTCGACTACATTTCAGTTGATCTGTCATCTGATCTGAAAGTAGAGACATGGAAGAAGGAGAGGTTAGCCTCCTGGTTGCTTCATAAGCTGAGCTTATTGTAAATATTAAGTTTATAAAAACCCACCCTCTTTTTCTGCTTGTAATTTATACAACCATACACTTCACTGTGTGTGTTGGTAACAACCTTATGTAGTTTTCCATAAGCAGTAACTGATATCTTAGCACATGTCAGTGTTATTGTTTTTTACTCTGGGTGTTATGCTTTATTCCCCTGTGCTTTGTCAACCGCTTGAACATAATAATTTAACAAAAGAACTTAAACAGATGCAGATACTGAACGTAAATATTTGGGGTGCCATTCCCACAACATTAACAGGAGCTGTTGTAGCAGAGCTGTGTGTATGCTTTTGTTCTGGTCAAATGACACAGATACACACTGCATGCACAGTCTCTGTGTTCAGGTGAGATGCTGCACTGAAGTGGAATCAGACCCCCTTGTATAGAAGTCTGGGAAATGAGAAGGTTACAGTGGCCCTGAGAGCTCACAGCACTGCAACTTAAGAAAACACATGCAAAAATAAAAAAAGACAATTTAAGAAAACAACTTCATGAATTTGACAACACATGCGCAACATTTAGAAAACATGCTGCAAAGACCACAACACAACGAAAGTGTTTCCAGAGGACACTAAAAAGTGATGCACACGTCCTGACACACTTGTTGTTGATGTAGATTTTGAGCCATAGCCTTGTTAATGTTCTCTTTCTGTCAGTGGTGTTTGAAAATGAGATAAAAGTGTTTTTGATTTATTTTAACATTGTGATCACATGATTCAGATATTAGCATACTGGTTAATAACAGACATGTGCATCACTTTTAAGTGTCCTCTGGAAACACTTCCGTTGTGTTGTGGTCTTTGCAGCGTGTTTTCTAAATGCTGAGCATGTGTTGTCAAGTTGATGAAGACGTTTTCTTAATTTGTTTGTCTTTTTGCATGTGTTTACTCAGTGCAGTGAGCCCTCAGGGCCACCGTACAAAGTACTGACAGGCAGCATGACACGTTTTAGGTTATAATCGTACATCCTGAGATGTGACTGTTGTGCATTTGTGATGGTTAAAGAATTTATAGTTCACATAGAATCCATAGTATTTATTCATGACATGCGTAGCCTTTGACCAGCTGCTGTATTCAGTAAGCTGTGTCTTGCAGAACCCACCACCAGTTTCCTGTGAATCTGTCTGCTGCCTTTACTTGAAGAAGCACCTTAGAGTCATTATTTTATCTCTCAGATACCCTCAGCTCAGGACAAAACTCTCTCTCTCTCTCTCTCTCTCAAACACACAAACACACACACACACACACACACACACACACAAACACAGTCATAAATAAAACTGCTGGCTTTTATCGCTCTCCAAAAGTGCAACTTCAGCCACTTTCGAGTTAGGTGCACAGTTTTCAATCTTCTCATGTCTTACAAGCACACATATACACAGAGACTGACATACATGCCTTGGGCACAACGCACACACACACTCATACACACACACACACACACACAGCGAGAGCAGATATTGTGCAGGAGATTAGATCCATCATCACGGGGGTCTTTTCTTCGGCTATAGAAGGTGGATAAACTCTTTGATTGTGTTTATCCATCCCATAATGGAATCAGACCCAGTTCCCAGGGCAACCTGTCCACCAGACTCATGTGAAGCAGGCAGTCGTCAGTTAGAGCTTAAGGGGGTCTAGTTTGTCTGAACACTCAGCAGTAGACTTCTTATGAAGTCGGCTTTGAAGGTCCCTGTGGTTTTAGGTCCGTGTGGAGAGAAAAAGAGCGGATACTGGGAATTGTTGCCTGGTCAGATTAGAGACAGAGAAAGTGCTGGAACACAAAGACAAACATTTCTATGTACCTTAGGCACACACACACAGATACACACATGATTAAGTCTTTGAAGCTTGTCTGGATGACCAGGTCATAATCACACAGATGTTCACACAGTCATGCTGTCCCGGGTGATGTCTTTTCCTGCCGTGCCTAATTGTCTCTGATTGGCTGCTTTGAAAGGGACTAGATTGTATTATTGGGAGTTTTGTGTGTGTATGTGTGTTTGTGTGTGTGTGTGTGTTTGTGTGTGTGGGTTTGTTCTTAATTAATTCTGATATGGTTCTTTGGACCTGTTGCTATGAAAGGACAGAGTGGGAAGGCAGAATGCTCTTAACGCTTGTGAAATAAAAATCCAGGGAGCTGCTGCCAAGAAAAGAATTACTGAACCATAATGAAGAGATGTTTTCATGTGTTAGTTTTCTGTCCCGTCCTTTACTCCTCTGTTTATCTTTATTTTATTACTCGCAGCATTTTCAGGGATTAAGTGAGCCGATTAAAGATAGAGAAACAGGACTCTAAACTGTAGTCCTGCAAAAAATATTAGGAAAAATTAAGAGTAGTTTGTTGTTAGGATTCTTATTATGGTTTTTGTCTTTCTAACAGCAGGTTTAAGCTAAAGACAGAGCGCCAGAGATGAGCTGTTGTTCCTCTGTTTTCTCCCATGAATTCAGCCTCTTTTGTCCATCTTTCATCCTCTCCATCCTTCTATCCTTGGCAACATGAGCTGCCACTCCGTGTTACTGTCACATGAACGAACGCCAGCCCCCACATCACAGCAACCTTTGATTGGCTGGGGCCTTTCCAGGTCGGTGAACCGCTGCCTGATAATAACCTTGTTTGATTGCTGGAGCAGAGATGTAATTGATTGATCTGCTCACCCCCGTCTGGGGCTTAGCTTCTGAAGTAGCCCCTACAGATGTGTGTGCGTTCTCGTTGGTGTATGTGTACTGGAGTGGGAAGGAGAGGTCTAGATAAGCATATGTGTACACACAAGTCTCAACTTAGAAATGCTACGATGCAAACACATACACATGCTCCTGTTACTCTAAGGTTTAACAAACAGGAGTTTGTTTTTAGAATTGTTCCCAGAACATCTGCCCTGAGCACCTTTCCAAACAAACCACACCAACCAATCAAGAAGTCTTTAAACCTCATTAAAATTCACCAACTCCTTCTCAAAGGATTGTTTGTGATCTCCTAATTGGTGGTTGCATAAGTTCCATAAGGTCCATCTTTCTGGAAAGTTAATTAATCTCAAAGATAGATGGTCTCGACTCAACGCTGCGTCTAATCCAATCGTGGCTTAACAGACTCCAGGTATTTCCAAGAGATACTGTTGTGCAGTTAATGTAAGTTTGCAGCCCATTTGTTCCTTTTTTGTCCTTAAATCAAGCTCCGTAGGCTGCCTAAGGTTATTATTTGTGATTCCGTTTTGCATTATGTTGTCTCTGACTAATTTGCTTGGTTTCATATCTTATTTAGCTGTCAACATAATTGCCAAATTGGGCTCTTGTTTCAGTTGGAGTGTGAATAAACTCAGCGAGCTGTTGGACAAAGAGTTTATTTGCTGCTCTTGTTTTCGATTTGTATACTCTGGGTAATTTGGACTCTAGCTCTGCTCATCCTCCTGTAGTTTTTTGTGTGCATATTTTATATTTATTTTCCCAAAGAACTGACTCAGTAGAGAGGATTTCTTCGTCATAGAGTTTGTAATAGATGTAATTGAAGCCAAATATGTCTGAACTATTCCAAATTAGAATCATCCAAGACATTAGCAGTGAGATAAAGAAGATGCCAGATGACTCCAAATCATTTTTCAAGAGATATTTCTCCCTTTCGTCCTCCTTTTTATGCTCCTTCAGAGATGGTTTGATCCTTCACCAGTCATGCTGGAGTCACGGTGTGCCCAATGACTGTGCAACCAGTGGAAAAGCCAATCTGGCAGACTCTGATTGAGTCGGCATATTGAGTTTGTCCTCTCCTCAACCTCCTTTTTTCTTTTAACTCTCTTTACTCACTTCTACTGGGTTATAAGATGGTCAGGGTTTAAATTGTGAATGTGTGAATTTGAGACAACTGTTCTTTCACCTCCAAGACTGAAGAAGTTGTTCTTAGACGTTTGGAATAACTGGGACTTTTCCAGAAGAGATGGATAGATGTAGATTTACATGTTCTTTCTCTCTACAAGTCATCCAAAAGAAGAACACACACTATTTGAAGATCGCCCAAACTGCCCTTATGTTTTTCAGCAAAATGAAGCATGCACAGTCAAGGGATTTAAACGCTTTTACAATTAAGTGCAAAAAAAAAAAGAAAAAAAAAAAAGTGAATGTGTAAGCTTTCCTCCAGGGCTGATGATCTGCAGAAGTGTTAGACGTTCCACAACACACTCTGACTGTGAGTGTTCACTGCTCTAAACTGTTTGGCTAGATTCATTACACCAGCCCAAAAATAGAGCTCGCTTCCACCACAATGACGACTGCGAGGGAATTTCAAGCAGAGGACAGATCAGATGGTGTGAGAGGAATGAACAACAGAAGGGGAAAAGATGAAAATCCATTATGTTTGATGTTAGTGTCTCGCCCTGGTGGAAAAATCCTGTGAAATGACATTAGGGGCGTCTTGTAATGTGATTTCTGCTATGTGTGAATATGAGATTTCTAATGGATTTGAACACATTAGAGCAGTCTTTATCTGTAGTATTTATTCCCCCCTGGTTTCAAATGCAATTTACTAAGTACGACGTTTCACTCAGATCAAGCTCACTGGTTTTCTGGCTGGGAGGGATGTGGGGGTGGATTATATTGTTTTTTTTTTATTTTGTGGGGGTGCTACATAAAGATATAGTGATAAATATTCTAGACACAACATTCTGACAAATTGGTATCCGAAAGGAGCAAAAGATAATTTCTATATGTGTGGAGGCATGCAGTGAGGAATACTAAATCAGGAGAATCTGTTTATGAACACTGAGGTACAGTACAAGGTATTTGCCACCAGTCTCGACTTACTAACAAGTATTCATATTATTATTGTTATATCATCATGTTTTTGTGAAAACTCACTGGCCCTTACTTTGTAAATCTCTTGTACCACTTGGGTCAGTCTCTTAACACCAGCTAACCTCCAACCACAATGAAAATTTTCAGTAACAATGGACAACTTTTCAGGATTTTGGTAAGTCAAGAGTGAACAAAGCTCATCCAAAACCAAAGGAAATTTTGGATCTCGAATGGTTGATTAGCTGCATATGGGGGTAAGGTTACTGTCAAAAGATCTGTGTGAACACACTTTACAAAATATATAGTTGTGAATGAATTAAGCATTTGTGAACTCTGTTTGTGGTTCTGAACTTTTGTGTAGAAGATGAATAAGATGAGTGTAGAGTCAGTGTTTCATCAAACTTTAAACCCATCTGATACCACTGGACAACATGATCAGCACTTAAAAGGACAGCCAACCATTTGGGTCTTTCTTCGGCATCAGCAGTTAACAATAAAAGACTTTGTGTCTGTGCCTCGACATAGTTTGCTGTCCAGCTACCAACTTAAGAAGTGAAAAGTTGAGTTTTAAGCAACATAAGAGAAGCAATTATGGTGTGTTTCCACAAAGCCAAGTCCAGTTATGTTTCAGTACAGTTTGGTGTTTTTCAGCAGTGTCGGACATCGGCGACCCCTGCTGTGAGAATACACCGACAAGCCAGTCCAAAGAGAAACAGAAACAAACAAAAAAGGGCACAGGATACTTAATAAAGCTGATTGTTAGAAAATTAGATGACCTGTGTTCACATATGGTTTTGTTACCTCAGTTAATTTGCTGCTACTAAGACTGATGCGATTCCAATCGTGTCACCTTGGCAGCAAAAAAATGTAGAAAACAGATTGAACATTTTCTATTCATGTGGTTTTATATAAAATTAACCCATTTTCTGCTTAAGTTTGTACAATAAAGGTTATGTTTAGGTGAAAATTGCAGTTATAAATAGTTTTTGATTTTGGAGAGCTACTGAAGTGGTAGAAGTGGATTCAAGTACCACAACTGGAAAAAGGACTTCCAAAACTCTGCAGTAAAATACAGAATGTGTAGGTTAGTTTATGTAGGTCTCTTTTGAGTTTAAAAGGTTATTTGATTTCTTATACAGTAGACGTGTATTTTGTAGTTTTGTGCTTGAGTTCCATTTAGTGTCTCTATAGACACAGTGGTGGGGAAGGTTTGCATACATTTTTGAAGCTCTATTCTAGAGCAAACAAACTGTTTAATCCCCAAACTTGCCTATTTCTTGGTTAAAAAAAAAATGCGGTGAAAGAAAAACAAAACAAAACAAAAAAAGAGAACAGGAGCACAAAAACTTTGTGTTGCTGACTGAATCTGAATTTGCCGGCACTCAAATTAATTTGCCAGTACTTCTGAAGAAGGAACAAACAGTCTTGGTGCAAGCCTCAAAAGCAGTGACAGACAAAAGACAAAATACATGTTCGTGTTCGATTTTCCTGACAACCTAATATCTGTCTGTGACTGATTAAGGTCACAGCAGCCCTGATTAGCACGCACATTAGCGTGTTCCTGCCAGCATTTCCGTAAATTGCCCCAAATCAGCCAATGTGGCGCACTTGGAGCTCTCCACAGGCTTAATGAGCTAGATTAAGACGGAAGTCATTTAACCCCGGCCTGTAGTACACACACACACACACACACACACGCACACACACGCACACACACACACACACACACACACACATACATTCTAGATACACACATTTACTTATCACAACTAAACAAGTGCATGCACAGACACACACATTTACAATATAACAACCTCACCTCCACCCTATGTTGCAGGAGATAGGAGATGGAGCGAGGCCATTATGCAAATGTCAGGTGTCAAGTGTAAATGAGATCGGAGGGATGGGAAACAGAAGTATTGAATATCACATCAGCTCCCTTGGCAACCACACCGAGGTAATGAGAGCATTCCAGGACGAGGGCTGGCAGAAGCCTTTGTTACACAGAAAGATAGCAGAGTGAAGGAGACCGGATAGAATTTGTTAAGAGTAAGTCCATCGAGTGAAGGAGATAAAAGAAAGACTGCAGAGCAATACCACCTGTTTTATTCAGACTGGGGGTTCATGAAGTTCCAGTATACTTGAATTTGCGAAGAGAACAGATAAAGAAGTAAAAGGAAAACGCATTCTTGTTCAAACGGAAGCTTTGTATTTTAATCTTTGTTTAAGTAACCAATATAAGATCAGGTAGATGATGTCTAGGATGGCAGAAAATCTTGATTGTCTTTTTTTTTTCCTTTTTTGAATCAAAAATAAAAAAAAGAATCTCTTTTTGTAATTTATGTCTGCATTATCTAAGAGTTTAGTGGAACATGTTTTCTTTTTCAAAACTGCATATGGAATTGGGCAAAATCATCAAGAGTTCTTTTCTTGGCATTATGTATTCTTAAGCTAACAAGTTCTGTTTTTATGTATCACGTATTGTATCACACCGCCTCACATTGCACCATAACTCATAGTATCTTACCACAATGCACTGCAATGCATCGTACCACAACGTACCATATCACAAGGTTCTATACCACAATGCATGTACCGCAGCACACAATGTACTGTACCGCAATGCACCACACCGGAATGTATCATACTGCAATGCACCATACCTGCAGTAACTAAAAGTTTAGTGGTACATGCTAGGGCTGCAACTAATGGTTAGTTTCATAATCGGTTGATCTTTCGATTTTTCTCTCGAATAATCGAGTAGTTGTTTGGTCCATAAAATTTCAGAAAATGGTGAAAAATGTCAATGATTTTTTGGATTCCAAGATGACATCATCGAATGTCTGGTTTGCAAACCAAAGATATTCAGGAGTGCCATAGAGAAGCAAAGAAAGAAGAAAATTTTCACATTTATGAAGCTGAAATTAGAGAATTTGGACTTTTTTTCTAAAATAATTACCTAAATAACTTAATCGATTATCAAAATAGTTGACGATTAATTTAGTAATTGATTAATAATCGATTATTCGATTAATTGTTGCAGCTCTAGTACATGCTTTTTTTGTGAAGCTGTATATGTAAAATTATCATCAGGAGTTCTTTTTTTGGCATTATGTATTCTTGCTCCACAACTCATAACACCTTAACACAATGCACCACACCGGGATGCATTATACCGCAATACACTGTACCACAGTTCACCATACTGCAGTGCACTGTATCACAGTGTACGGTACTGCAGTGCATGTACTGTACTGCAGTGCACAGTACTACAATGCACTGTACCGCATTGCACCATATCGCAATGTACTGTATTGCAATGTACCATACCACAATGTATGTTCCACAATGTATTGTACTGCATTACATGTACCACAATGGACCGTACTGCAATACAACATTCAGCAATGCACCAGTTCACACAGCATCGACACATCGTGTTGTACCTAGTGATGGATCGATGTGGTTTTTTCAGGGCCGGTACCGATTATTAGCACTCAAGGAGGCTGATAACTGATATTTGGAGACGATATTCATTTGCAGTAAAAGTGAAAATGTTGGCACCAAAATTTGAAATAATAGAAATTCTAACACATTACTTAGTTTGAAGCATACCTTTATTAAACAGCTCCCAGGCTCAGCAGCATGTCTTATAAAGTTAAATGAAAAGTTAAACAAATAAATAGTTCCCAATTGTTTTGTACAGTAAATTAAGTTTTCCAGAATTTCAATTTCAATTTTATTTTTTCTTTCACTTACCTTTGTTTTAAGTTCAAACAAAAAAACAAAAAGTGAAGGGAGTTCCCAGGGTCAGCAGCATCTCTTATACAGTTAACTGAAAATTTGAATAAATGGCTTCTTGAAGTTTTATAAAGTAAATAAAACAAAGCCAATCAGCCTTCACCTCAACTTGCTCCCCTGCAATAAAACTGGACTGAATTGACTTTGTGCTGCCTTTTATAGGTATGTGATGTAGGTGCATTATATTTTTGTTTAATTGTCAGATTTAGGTTTGAGTGTTTTGGCCATATAGGGCTTCCATATTATACACAAGGAGAATCTCCGTGCAGAGAAGCAGCAAGAAGCAGCTCTTAAATGTTTGCAGTTTAAATAATTTCTTATCATTTTAAAAGCCAGGAAAATGTATCGTTGGGAGCACTGATAAGATGAGTGTTTTTTTCTTTCACTGTGAAAATTATAATAAGTTCATAGATGGTAAGATAGTCACAGTGCTAACTGTGTTAGCCCGTCAATGGGATTTTCCATTCACGTTAGCATTAAGCTTTCGGACTTTCGTAACCAAAGCTACCTAATTAACATTAACGTTTATCTGTGACTAAAATGTTATGTTTCTATTTTGTAATTTTAGTCGTACATTGCCTTTGTCTGTTGAGTCTAAATAAATGACCAAATCAAGAACAACGGTCTCTCATTTCTCAAAGAACTGTTGAGCTATCTGCCAAGCTGGGCACCTACATTCAGAGAGGGCAGAACAGAGTTCATTAAGTTTTTACTCTCTTTCTCACACACATCCTTCAGCTATCACCTACGGTTACTATGACATCATCAGTAACCTTGTGTCAAGTGATTAACGGACATTACTGGAGCTGCTGCTTATGTTTATATTAACGTTATTGGGCTCACAGTAGCGTTACAGTTGTGAATTGTAGAGGACTGGAATGTTCATAACAATTTAGGGAGAGCCTGCTGCCTTAATTCACCTTAAACATATAGCTGCTCTTTGGAGCTTCTTCAGTCCACTCAAAGCAAAACTTTCTCCTCTCTGCTGTACGTGTGAGAGCAGGCTGCATGTACAGCTTTCACTGCTGATTGGCTGTTACCTGAGCCATGGCTCTGCATGTAACCAATCAGATGGTGCTGTAGGTGGGACAATTCTGCAGACAGAATAGTGACTGCAGAGAGAGGCGCAGCTGCATCAGAGCCAAATTAACAGTTTTAGATTGATGTATTATTGGCTTTCGGCTTCAAAAAAAAAAGGCAGATGACGATATGGGTCAAAATGCTGAATATCAGCCTGTTGTATTTAAGTGTATCCTGGCTTACTGTATTGTGTCATACTGTATAATACATTTCTTATTTGTGACGTGTCGTATGAGATATGTTTGTACTGTGTTGTGTCATAATGTGTTTTATGGTAATTGGCATTGCATAAAAATACAAAAACAGAAATGTGGTTTTTGAAATTTTGTCAGTTAAATTCCAAAGAGCCAACATTGCTGAGTTCATAATGGAAGCTTTCAAACAGTCTTTTTTGGTTGTTCATTTTCTCACCCTACAGCTTTTGTCCAGCTGGTGCCAAGCACTGCTCACTGCTCGCATCTCTTTGTGTCTCAACCGTTTATTTATTTACTTACTTACTAACTCATTTTGTGTAATCTCTCCATGTTTCTTGTCCCTAGCTTGAGGTCATGTCCTGATTGTTGTCTCCTCTTCCATAATCCTCTACTCTTGTTACGCCATCTCTCTGTGTTCAGTAGTCTTCACTTTGTTTCTCTTTTGGGCCTTTTGCTGCTGTTCTTTGCAGCGTTGCCAGATGGGAAATATAAAATTATCGTACCAGAGCCTCAAAATTATCGTATTTTGGGGGAAATTATCGTACACCCGACAAAATAATCAAAATAACTGAAATTGACAAAACAACTGTCTTATTGTTGCGCGAAAATCACAATCGATCACTCTGTTTAGTGTCCTACAGGCACTTTTGTGGGCATTCATCGCCCTGCCCTCAGCAGCATTTGATCAGCAGCTCTAGACTCCGGTGCTCTTTTTTTTTTTTTTTTTTTTTATTTGAGTCATTGACAACTTCAGGAGTCATAACACAAGTACAAATACAGTAACGAACAGGACAGGAAAGTTAATAAAAAGAAAAGGAAATGAAAAATACATAGGAGGGAAAAAATAAATAAATAAATAAAAATAAAATAAAAATAAATAAATAAAGATTAAAAAAAGTAAAAATCTTGTGCGAGAATGTGTTTTATGTAGAGAAGTTAAATTCTTTGCAAATATTTAAAGTTTTTAAAGCCTTAGTGTTTGTGGATTTGGAGATTGTCCTCATATATTGTTCAAGTTCCTTTTTCAATATGAAGAGTTCCGGTTTTCTGTTCAAGAATTTACATTTGTGTATGTGAAACTTGGCTAAACAGGTGCTCATTTTTCTCTCAACTGACTGACTTCCTCCTGACGGAGGTCCTACAACCGTGATTGGCTGTCAATCGTTCTGAGACGAATGACACTTAAACTATGATTGGCTGGAAACGTCACATGATACAAGATGCATTTAGTGTTTACAGATAAATCCGTCAGACTGGGGTAAATCTGTAACAACCACATGAAATTGTCAAATTATTGTACATTTAGCCTTTTTTGGAATTATTGATCGTACATCGTACAGAGGGCTAAATTATCGTACAAATACGATAATTATCGTACAAATACGATAATTATCGTACGTCTGGCGTTACGTACGATAATTATCGTATTTGTACGATAATTATCGTATTTGTACGATAATTATCGTATTTGTACGATAATTATCGTATTTGTACGATAGTTCTTTGTCTCTACTGTTAGAAAAACAGAAAAAATATACATTTCCATTTTTAATGAATAACAGACCAATACTATTAGTATATTAATAACCTTAGAATACCTTAATAATGAAAGTTTAGCACTTCAATTTCATATTAGCAAAGCCACAGAGCCCTTAAGAAGTTAAGTTGAATCTGTGAGGTTCAAAAAAAAAAAAGAAAAATCACTTTTATTACTTAAATAATGACAGAAACTGCTGAAGCAACGACAAAGGGAAAAACTGTCTTTGACTCTGCAGCCTGCGCAAAGCAGAATGTCTTAAACTGACCTCAGATAAACCAGCATTTAGCCAACAGAAGCTCTCGACTTCCAATACGTTTCAAGGGCAGATACGAGGCTGTTGGCATACATGTAAAAAGCTGATTGACACTGACATGCATGTTGAAGAGTCTTTAGGGAAGAGCACGTCTCACAATCTCTCTGGTGTCATGTAACTACCAGTACAGTAGACACAGATTCCCTGTCGAATTTGTTGAACCATCGTATGCAAATCAGTTGTGACAAAAAGATATTTAAATATTTTATTTTAACAAAGTGGCAGTCTGAGACCATGACTGTATTTGGTTAAATTTCAGACAGCTGGCACGTGTGAAGAACACTCTTAGATACTTCAGGGGAAATTAACACGGGGATGTGGTGTCTGGATCGAGCTGCTGTTGCTCTGTATATTTCAGCCTTTATTCAGTTTATTCAGAACCAATTAATGATGCCAAAGTAAGCGCTAATTGCAAAATTTCCTCCAAGAGAGTAAGAAACAGTAATTATGCTGCAGACAGATTTCCATGTTTGAATCTCTTCTAACGACCCAATCACAACACAGTGGCTGAGCTGTTTCATATACAGCCTTTAAGGGACATAAATCTCACTTACACAATTGCACCACAGCATGGGTTGGATTAATTGATTAATTCACACAATATCATTGTGGTAATACAGTTTAGGGCAACATTTATTAAAGAGGGCCACATTTGATTTTGTGAAAAAAATGACCACTGACGTATTTTTAACAGTGAAAGTAATATATGAATATTTGAGAACTATTTCTTTAAGTGATTTTTTAAAAAATCTGTCACTTTAGTGGCATCAAACCTCCTTGTTCCATCATCACAGACTGATGAAATCAAAGCTCACCTGTCCCTCAGGTGTCTCACCTGTCCCTCAGGTGTCTCTTCATCCCAGATGATCAGTGGTCAGTTTTCTGCAGTGTTACGTGCTGCGTAAACATCAGCAAACTCTGCTTCTGACCAAGGAAAATGTTCTCCATTAGGGGGCGATATGGGACAAATATGTCGGCATGTTTTTATGGCAGGATCAGGATCTGGATTTGATCAGGATCTGGATTTGATCAGGATTGTTTTTCTGCTGAGCTTCTCGAAAACAACATCTGATCTGAAAACAACATCTTTAGCCATCTCTGCACCATTTCTTACATTAAACCCAGTCTAAGACCCTCTAATGTGTTTTTGAACTTGGGATGTTCATGAGGATCATTTTATATCATGATTAATCCATTCATTTATACACATCAACTGTAAGAGTTTCTTTAGAATGCACAGAGCTTTAGCTTTAAACAAGAAGCACAGTCCAAATGTAGTTATTTGAGTCATTACCAGATATACTTTGGTTTTGTTTGTGCACTTGACAGAAACTGTAAATGTATGCATAATTTACATAATGATTCATTTCAATTCCATAATGAAGAAATTGTAAGACTAGACGAGGGGCCCGCATTTCCTTTCAGCAAGTGCTGGATGTTGAAATGCTGAGCCCTAACACTAACCCCTTATGACATCATCAGCTGTGCAGGTTTCCTTCTATTGATGACCTTTGGACCAGTCCAGTTTATAACCTCTGTCCCTTATAACATCTTCAGCTGTGTGGTTTCCATGGTGATGGAACTGTAATGTAAACAAGCAGGTTTCCCTCTGTCCCTCATGACATCATCACGTCTATACAATATGACATCATCAGCTGTGTGGTTTCCATAGTAACAGATCATTTCCATTCATTTTAGCGGGACAAAAATTTTGGAAAATTCTGAATATTTTAAAAAGTCCAAGGGTTAGAAATTTGAATAATACACACGCCACTGAACATGTGGAATATTTTACAGTTAGAACTGTGGAAATTGGTTATGGTTTTGTTGGAGGAGTAGGGAACCAAAAAGACACGGAAGAATAAGCTGGGGGCTGTATGCAGAAGGACTTTGGGCCATGGTTGGCCCCTGTGCTTGACTTTGGACATGCCTGCTTTAGGACATACCTCTTATGATACACAGTCACCTGAAATTTTTCCCTTAACAGATTCTTTATTTACCTGTTTTGCCATGCACAAGCAAACACACCATGCACTTATACTCACCTGTCAATTTTTCAAGTGGAACACATCAAGAAGTTAAAGGTCAGTGCCTGCTTAAGGTTACCTCTTCGCTCTGAGAGCTCTTAAAGGTTGACACACACATGCTTAAAATCCAAGACATGACACTACAACAAGCAGGCTTGGACCAGCTATGAAAGGATCAATGAATAATTTAACCCCTAACATAGTATTTCCCCTGGCAGTCGTGTATTTAGAAAAAGCCCACACTTGAAATGTGTGCATCTTCCTTCATTTTGTGTACGCCCTATATGCTGAGAGGTGGCTATTCCAGCTTTCTAATGTGATGTGTGGGAGTATTAGCAGAGCTGTAGGTATGACAGACACACAGCCACACAGCCCAACTTCCTGGAATTGCTTTTTTTTTTTTTGTCAGCCGTCCCCAATATGAGACCTGTCACCTCGCTCCCTCCAGGCCATGCAAACCATGATTGAGGCATTTTCTGCAAGGTGTCACTATCAAAGGTGCACGCTTGTGAAAGGTTTTGTGTTTCTGTCTATCTGCCTGAACATGGTAATGGGCTAGTTTTCATGCCAATAAAGAGTTTCACACATTTTCAATCACCCATCCTTTTTTTCATTTTTTCCCTTCCTTCTTCAATCCTCTTCCTGTCACTTTTTCCTTCTCTAGTTCTCTCATTTCAACCCTGTCCTTCCATTCTTTCTGTTTTTTTTACCTCTCTTCTTCTCATCCTCCCTGTCAGCACTGTCATAGCTTGGGGAGCCCTTCAGAGTATTACAGACCTCTCACCACTGGTTTTTCTTTATGGCACTTTCTCTTTTTAAATTCAATCAGGCTTCAATGGAGCCCCCAGAACCATTTCAATTTACTACCTGGACGCCACAGGATGGAAAGTCCTACGCTAACATAAAGGTCTAAATGGAATGGAAAAAGAGAGGGGAAAAGAGAGAGAGAAGAGGGATGGTGGAAAGGTTTGTCCAGGAGGGGGGATAGGGGTGTTTGGAAATGGTGCCATGGAGAGATAACGGCAATGGAGAGGTAAAAATAGAGAGAAGCAGGGGAATTAGGGGGAAGGGGGAGAGAGAGAAGTGTAACAGGGGATAAGAAAGCAGAAATGACAGCAAGGGGAGAGAAAAGAGAGAGAAACGAATGGTAGGAGATTGAGAGGAGGAGATAAGAGGAGTACAGAAGGGGAAGAGGTGATAAATATAGAGGGCTTTAAGTCAGAGCAACCTATGGAGAACTATGATGCTACACAGCACTAGCACACTCTACAGGGATGAGTTCAAGAAAATACTCCAAAGAGAAGATTAATCTACCTTTTTTTTCCCCTGAGAAAAGTCAATACATATCTGAAGAAATGACATATCATGACCTGTAGTCATCATATTGTTGAGGAATATCAAAAACATTCTCTCCCTGGTTTTGACCTTGGCTTGCCTCCCGTCTTCAGGGCAACTTTCCATTCACTTCACCCTTTGGGAAAGAAATAGACTCCTCACAGCCATCTGCACTGCCGCTGCTTTGTGTGTTTTTGTGTTGCAGGTTAAGTGTTCTTCTCCGGCAGATTGAAAAGCGCCTCAGCACTTAGCTCTCTCATGAATGCTTGCCATTTCAGTTCTGCTGAGTCATTCATGATTGTCCTTTGGTAGAGCAAAAAGAGTCCGTCACCATCGACTTCAATTAGAAGTTCAAAATATGTGTTTGTGTGGAGTTTATGGGGCTGCTGTGGCCCAATGCCAGAGTTGGTTGTCTCCCAGTTAGGTCAATGGTTGATCCCAGTTCCTGTTGTCCACATGTCTATGTGTCCTTGGACAAGACACCTGTTCCCCAAACTGCTATTTAAGCACAGTCCATTTACTGTTAATGGGGTCCAGAATAGATCATTTTAGCTGTAGATACGACTTCTCTTACTCTTTTCCTTAAAAAGTTTTCAATGTACGTTGACTTTTCCAAAGGTTGAATCAAAGAACCAGTGCCCCAGAAAAACCTCCCTGACTTTATGAGCTTAGCCCAAGCATATGTAGTTCCTTTCTCTTTAGCTTTTTTGAAGAGTGCTGAATCTTAGTATGCTATAGATAGCACTTTTAATGAGGTCTAAAGCCTTTTCGCCATCCTTTGAGCAGAAGTCTTTCAATGTTATCTGAAAATTACAAGTGACAGAAAGTAAAAAAAGAGATGTTGGGTTTAAGGTTTTATTCTCTTTCGGAGGGTCACCTTTAAACAAGTTTTGTTACCTTTACGTAACAGAAAATGTATTATGAGGTTTAAAGGTTTTTACCGATCTCCTCTGAACTTGACTAAACTGAGCATCCAGTGATAGGCTGATCACTATTTGGAACAGCGATCACTATTGGCTTGATTGTAATGTATTTATTACATTCCTGTGTTAAATACTTGATCCTGATTGGGCAGAATTCTAGAGCAACAGTCTTTTATATTAACAGCACACAGCTGCTGTGGATGAACTGCAATCCTATTAATACACAGAAAGAAGTCTGGTTAACTTGACGTGATGGAAACGAAAACACTGACAGCTACCATAGTGAAATCCACACAGTTAAACATTTGTAGGGCTGCAACTAATGATTATGTTTATAATCGCTTAGTCTATTGATTATTCTCTTGATTAATCAAGTAGTTGTTTGGTCCATAAATTGAGAGAAAATTATGAAAAATGTAATTTTTTTTCTCAGAGTACAAGATGACATCATCAAATGTCTTGTTTTGTTTACAAACCAAAGATATTCAAGGACTGTTAAAGAGGAGCAAAGAAACCAGAAAATATTCACATTTATGAAGCGATAATCAGAGAATTTGGACTTAAAAAAAAACCAAACTTGAAAGGGTTAATCAGTTATCAAAATAGTTGAGGATTAATTTAGAAATTGATTAATGATTGATTGTTCAATTAACTGTTGCAGCTCTAATAATTTGTGCACCTAATGTTACATAGTATTAGTGAAGGTGATGTTAAAGGATTGATGAATGGTTTGCTCATCGAGGCAGAAAACCTGCTCTGCTGATTCAAGCCACCCTGTTAACCTTGTCTCACTTCATGATGGATGCACATGATTAAGTTATAGGATTGATGTGATCTTCAATTTCTAAACCAAAAGCAGGTATTAATGGAGGTTTAAAACACTGTTATTTATATTATACATCGTTTATCATCCAGTTCATTAGAAACAACCACAAGCTTTTCAGCTAAATGCCTGGATTGCAGGACAGAATCCCAGCATTTTTGCCACAGTGTCAACAGGCAGAGGTGTGAGATGTTCTTTTTTTCTACTGACTGATTTGTTATGATTTGTGTCCCAGATCTGGCCTCTGTTGTTGTGAATCAGTTGTTATGGGGTTCTGAGCATTTAGAATCAGGTAATAAACAGAGCCATGTTACTGGTCAGAAAATTGGGTGATAAACTGCTTTAACAAGCTGCTCTCTGTACATTAGCTTACAGGGGTGTTGGTAGCTACGTTCCACTCTGTCAGCCTTTCTGTTTTACTAGTTTTAATAAAGCAGTCCCCCTCCTCCTGTTTCTGTAAATGCCACCTGTGGGAAGCCATTTAATGCTACGCGTATTAATCAGACGTGTTTTATAAGCAGGAGATGAGCACTTAAACACTTAAGCAATGAGCCAGGCACAATCAGTGAGGATACAGTGTTTGTCTGCACCTGCCTAACTGACTAGAGAATAGTGTGTGGGTGGGGGTGGGGGTGGGGGGGCTCCATTGGTGCCTGTTGCTAAGAAAATGGGCGTTTAAAGGCGCCATACACCCACACAATACATACACACAAACACACAGACAGGACCAGCCATGGGTGCTGCAGTCACCTGCCTCTCAGTTTGCCCTGATTGACGTTGTACAAGGCACACAAAAGCAGTAATTTAGACCAGCTAGTCCCCCATTGTGACACTGAGGCATCTTTGCCCCTCTGTGGTCTTAATGGCTTGATGTGGCATGTTGAGCCCCCCACAGCTCCTCTCTATTCACAGGATCACAAAAGACGTAAACATGAAAAATTGCAACAGTTGGCAGCAATTAAAAAAAAGGAAAGAACCATGCTCTGTGTGTTCCATGGGGAAGGTTTGCCTTAAAGCGTGATTTTAGATGAAAATAACAAGATTTTATTCAAACTTTAATGCTCTAGGTTGTGATTGTTTTTGAGTGGTTGGCAACAGATGGATTTGAAAATCTTATTTAGCAGAGTCTCACAACTTCTTGTGACTTCAACGTTAAAACAGTAACCCCTGTTTGATGCGGCTCTTCTTTTTGTCAGAAGAGCTGTTATCCCTCACCCTACAGACTCATTATGAAGTCTGTGAGTCTATCTGTATTCCACAAAGTTTCACTATTTACCATTCAGTTGACAGCAGAGACAGCCCATTATATAAAATTCATACTCAAGTGACAAAACCCTCAGAAATAAAAAGATTTGGTCCACTGAAAACTGAAAAGCTGCCGTGAATGGGAATGAACCAGCAGTGGACAGGTTTGCACCCCTGCTGCTGTGAGTTCCTTGCCTTAGACATCATACAGGGAAGGTGTGTGTGTCTTTGAAACATAGTATGAGTTTCAGGTTGGGATTTTGCAGCATAAAGCCATCACAAGAACTGTGACTGTAAAAGCTAAATTGCAACTAAAAGGCAATTTTTTAGGAGCTGACACTCACGCTGTTGCTTACTTCTGTTATTTAGCATGCAGACGACTGAATTGAACTTATTTCTGAACTGAAACCACAGATACTTTAGAATCAGTGGGTAGTTTTATGCAGAAAGAAAACAACCCTGCAAACTAGCCAGCAAAAGGCTCAGCGTGACATTTAAGATCAAATAAAAGAGGCAGCTTCTGTAGCCGCACACCTCCTCTTGGTATCTGCATTGTATCAAATGAATATAGCCTGACTGCATTACTCTCCGAGAAAAGACTAATGAGAGAGAGAGTGAGTCTTGGTTAGAATTAGAGAGATAAAGAGATGGAGGGTGGAGAGCAGCTCCGTAGGAAGATGGAAGAGAAGGCCAGTCGTGGCGGCAAGGTGGTGATTTGTCTTTGAGGCGCGGCGGTGTTGGCGTTGGCAGCGTCAGCTAAACAAGGCCATCTCATTTCCTGTTGTCTGCAGGAAGCAGCTGTCTGCTGGCGCCACCGCTGTTGCTGCTACTCAGAGCCCCTGGTCATCAATCTCCTCTGTTTTAATTGGTCTGCACCACACTGCGACGGCGGAGCACACACACACACGCACACACACCCATGCTCACACACGTACAGTAAACACTGACAGAAATAGGTGCAGAGACATAAATGTGCATGTCTGCGGTGCATGTGGATGAATGCTCAACAGAATGAGCATATGTTGCATAGAAATAGATCCACACCTGCTTACCTCTACATCACTTATCACCTATAATCACTAAAGAACGAGCTACGGTTTTTCCTCCTTCATCCTTGGATGTACATTCCTGCACTTCTGCACTCTTACCTTTGTCATTGTTGCCTGTTAAATGCTGCTGAAATCCAGCTAATGTAGATGTATGGACCTTTATAGGTTCCACAGTGGGTACAGCTTCCATGAGAACAATAGTTATGAATAATATTTCTTTAAAAATAACATTTGATCATTCTTATGGGTAACTGGTTGTAAAGTGGTTTTTAAACCTCACTGTGGCTATGGCGTGTCTCAAAGCTGTTACGGTACATTAAATAAAAAGGGAACAAACATGGTGACCAAGTCGTCGTATAGGACGAGTAGATGAACTCTCATTTCTGTTAAGTATGACTTAGATTTAAATTACTT
Source organism: Labroides dimidiatus (assembly GCA_030710495.1). NCBI lineage: Eukaryota > Metazoa > Chordata > Actinopteri > Labriformes > Labridae > Labroides > Labroides dimidiatus. Next base: position 19,841,922 of record CM061162.1, read on the forward strand.
GTTTAGTCCCAGAGGAAAAAATGAACTATATAGTTCAGTTACATTAATAATGGTGATTCAATCCAACGCTGACCATGTAAGAACACATTTTAACTGATATTCAGGCCAAAAGTAAAACTCTGAGTGCTCAGACTTTTCAGAATTACCTTTTCAGTGTCCATACACTGTTTTAAAAAAAGCACTCCTGAGGGCCTTAATCACATTTCACCCTGTGTCAGTCAATACAGTTTTGTTTGTACAGCATCAAATAATAGCAAAGGTTATCTCTGGACACTTAACAAGAAAGCGGCTCATGATCGAAGCTCTGTACCATGGGAGATCAGGCCTTCGGTCAGCCACTCCTCGCCTGTGGACTACCCTCCTGACCACCTGAGGACTCCACAAACAGAAAAAAACAAACAAACAAACAAATAGGTGTTAACTCTGTGACTGTGTTGCCTACTTATAAACCATTTAGAAACTTGCAAGTACACTTTTGTGAAAGTTACCCCACACTTTATTTCCCAAATGGAAGTTTGTAGCAGCCTTTTAAAATCTAACTTCAAAAAGCTATCTGGAAGTCTTCAGCTAATGATGGTTTCTTTAAGTCAAATGTGAAACTGCAGTGTTTCTTTTTCTTTCTGTTTAGTCAGGTTTAAACAAGGTCAAAAGAAATACTGTATATATTTCAAGCAGTAACCTCTGGTCTAAAATTTGAGACAACGCTGAAGTGCTAACATCTGCAGTCCATCGAGTGTCTGCTTAAGGCTGACTTCAGAAGTACTGGAAGTCACAAACACACCAAGCCTAAAAAAAAGCAGTTTTCACGACCAAAATAAACATATTTACAGCCTGGTACAAAGAATGTCTCCCGTCTGAATCACTAATTGCACTATCGGCACGCACTGTACGGGGGTGAAAATTTTTCTAAGACAATATTAAGATCGTCACTTCGTCCAATCAGAGGCACAGTTCCGCTTACGAGATTGCCGGGCGCCCTATGGCTGTTACTGTGGAGACTGAAAGCCTGCCTCATTTCCAATATGGCGGCGTCGGTCGTTTTGCTTCAAAAATGCGTTTCAGAAACAGACGGATGACTAATATTGGAGTAAAAGGGTAACAGAAGGATGTGCCAGTGCTTTATATCCACACATACACACACGCTAAAAGCATCAGGAGCATCACTCTGCAAAGAAAAGGTTTCATATCATGAATCTGATTTATCCCCACTGCTGTACGCATGTGGACACAAACGCTCCATGTCAAGTGGACCCCAGTTCCACTGGCTCCATGGGGTTGAGGGATCAGGACAGGGTCAGATCAGAGGTCAGGCCTACAGGACAGATGAGACCCTTTTTACCTCAGAGTGAGAATAGACCTGATAGATCTTAGCAGCAGGACAGTAGGTCATGGTATAGAAGGTATAAAAAAGTAGAAGGTGATCAGAATTCAGGCAGAAACAAGCGCAGAGAATGAAGTTATCACAAGAAGGGATCCTCAGTAACACTGATTAAAAGAGCTTATATTTACTCTCTATTATAACCAAACAGCTTGAGCAGCAAGCAGAACATTAATCATAATGAATGAGTTTTATTATGTAAGTTTGAACTCAGTAAGTTTTAAATCAAGCATTGAATCAGTTTATCACATGTATGAGAATAAGACCTAAATGGAAAAACAGTTCAGTAACAGTATTGTTAAACCCTCACAGAAACTGCTTACAGGTGAAGAAAGGGGAAGTTTGAATAATAACAATAGCCCAACTGCCAAGAAGTAGCCAGTACAAAAAGAGGAATTAGGCGAAGGACTTGAGATAAAAGAAGTAAAATAGAGAAGCAGTTTAACAGCTAACCAACGATAGAATATTGATAAATATGCAGGTGAAGGCCCAGGGTTAGTATGTGTGTAAGATGATGAGAATACGGCAGATCAATATGGAATAATGTATTGAAACTGATCCTTATTTGAACATTTTTGAACTATTAGAAATTAAACAACTTTGAGTTCTCCTGAGACGGAGATTTTTGAATTGATTAAGAAGATTTTTAAGATTTTATGAATTGATTAAGCTTTGCTTGAGCTAAATTTGCTAAATGAAGTAACCACCTGTAGTTAAAGTAATGTTTATGTCTTTTCGTTGTTTCGTTTACCTCACTTTAATGCATAGTGTTCTCAGGGGGTGAGCACATTTTCATTTCAAGGTTCTCTTAGGTTGCTCTAGCATTGATCGAGTAATTTGAACAAGTCTAAGGGATCATTTTTCCAGATCACTAAACTTTTTCCCAGCAACCAGGAAATGCACAGATCCTGATTGTGTTTAGACAGAGGCATTATTGTGGCTGGGCCCAAATATCCTTGCTCCCAGGTTAAGCAGTTATTGGTTGCTCTGCCCAGCTCTCATCCCAGTAGACATCTGATAATGGGACCCTTTAGACAGAGACCTGGTACATCACCACCTGTACAGGTGCTTGGTTTGGATCGAAGACACACATAATCTAAATAATGCGTCTTTGCAGCTTCGCATTGCGCTGCTTTCTCACTCTTTTGTTCCTTTAAACAAACACACTAAGACCTCCCTCTCCCCTGCCCACCCTGTATCACACACAAACACACACACACACACACACACACACACACACACACACACACACACACACACACACACTAAAAGCATCAGGGGCAAGGCCAGGGTAGAAACAGCAGGGAGTCTAGCAGAGGCGTAGGCGGTGTGTGTGGGAAGACCATATGCATTACAGCAGGCACTGATGAAAACACACGCTTGTACGCTTAATCATCCACAGTATTGTCACATCAAAAAAAAAGAAGAAGAAGGGGCAGGAAAAAAATATATTCAGACACACATTTATTTCCTTGTGTTTCACCCAGACACACTTAAAGCAAATCCTGTGCAGGTTTCAGATGGTGAACACCAACTGGAATCTTAATTCTTCCTCAAAACCAGTCAAGATTAAAAAGAGAGAGACTTAAAGTCAACTGGTTGTGCTGCCTGGGTTGTGGAAAAAGCTGACACAGTGCCATCTTGTGGTGTTGGAGTTGAAAGCATGAAGTCATGGAACATTTATATTTTTAAACATTTCCCTTTTTTTTATTCCTTTAAAGGTGTTCCGGTTTGAGCCAAAACCCACTCAGAACCTGATTCCCCCTCATCACTTTGTTCAGTTCTCTTACTTTTCAATTCATTGCTACATTCTTTGAAACCCTGTGAGTACGTCTTTATATTCTCAGCTGTGACTTCATTAATTTTACACCGCTGAAGAAGTAAGTAAGTAGTGTGCATCGGAGTGTGTAATATTCCCACTGAATCAATATTGAATGCGGGGGTAACAATTAAAAGCTGCCATTCTTGCATTTATTGTCTGATCCATTGAAATGAAAACTAATGTTGGTGGTGCCATTAAACCCATAAAGTGTCACCAAGCATTAAAACACTTTTACGACTTTGAAATCTTCCTGAAGAGACTGGCTGGTACTGCGAGTAAGAGTAATTGCATATAGATAAGTGCTTTCAAGTGTCGCCGGATGTGGTGTATTGATGTATTGACATGTGGCTTTACATTTTTATGGCAGCCCATGAGTGTGTTGTACACACACACACACACACACACACACACATACACACATACTGGCCTGCTCTCCCTCCTGTCCTGTCAGTTTGCAGGAGTTCACTGTGTCCTGTCCTTGCCTGGTGACAGGTCTTTTACAGAGCGAGCCCACCTCTCCGGGGTGTCCAAATCAGAATTCACCAAAGCTGATGGGTTTGTGCCTGAGGGGAATTCTGGGAGATTTAAAAAATGCTGACTTTCTAATCGATCTTTGCACACTCTTATTCTGCCGTCCTTCTTTAAATCTTTGCCTTCATCCTGTTTCTCTTTCAGCTCCATTACACTGCTGCTTCAGATGGAGATGGATGGTAGGATCCCAGCCCATCCCATTTAAAGAAGCATTTGTTACCTTAGGTTAAATTTTCAGCGGGGAATTAATTCAGCATTTCTTGGATAAAACACCTTTGTCCTTGTCTGTTCTCGTTTGATTTAGCTGTCTTTATAAGTTTAAAATTTAGCTTTCTCTGAATAACTCACTGCTGCTGCTTCTCCATTGAACGTTATTTCTTGACATGCGTACGTCTCCAGGTCATTGGCTTGGACATGTCTTCCATAATGACCAACAATTACATGCTGTAGGGAGCAACCATCACAGATTGCAGTTAAGCAACCAGCTTGGATGAGCATGGGCCCGTTTTGTTAATTTAATACTGACGCACAAAGAACTGTCCCAAAAATTGGCTCTGGCTCATCTGAGAAGCATCTAGTTATTTGGTTACCTCAGTGATCAGTCCCATTGATTGGCTGGCTGGAGCAGCATCACCAGCACCTTGTCGAACAGTACGTGCTAGCAGCCATAGTGACCAATGACACATTACAATGTTCTGGGTGTCGCTAAGAAAGATGCTAAATATGCTGCGTGAGCCGAACCAACCCACACCCAATCCAGAGAAGACGTCTCACCCTGAGGGCAGCTCAGGGATGTGATGGCAAAGTGTCTCAGAATTTGAATAAAAGCCGGAGTCTGCGTCTTTTTCAAAGTGTGCCTGTGCATGTTTGACAGTGTTTTGATGAATTCAAAGAGCCTGGGAGGAAATACGTGGGTGTATGCAAATGTGAAGGCGAGGGTCCAGCCTGTTGTTGTCTAGATGGACGGATCGGGTGTTTGTTTTGCTTTCCCTGGTCAATGCTGCTGTTTTACTAATGGACAGGTTTTTTTTTTTTTTTTTTTTTTTTTTTTTTTTTTTTTAAGATGAAATCATAAAACCTAGCCCAGACTAAAGACAATTCAGCAATGACCTGATATTAAAATGATTAAAAAATGATTCCTAAGAAGTGTTTATAAATTTGACAAGAATGAAGTAAGTAAACTGATACTGTGTATTTCAGGCGATACTTGCAGCCTAAACTAATTTGCAATGTGCGTCTCCAGAAAAGCATTTAAAACACAAAGTGATCAAAAACAAGTCGATGAAGAAGTCCATTTTCTTTTTTTAGTTTTGGTTTGGTCAGTTTAGTCAACCATTACAGGAGATCTTAACAGTGAAAATGTAAACCCACAAACATCTCATGCTTTTAAAGGATGAATACCACAGACTGTATGTAGTCGCCATAATAAAACTATTAGTTTCTGATGCCTCATTTGCGAAGGGCAAATTGGAAATATTGACTCAACCTAACTTGGGTCAAGTTGGATTAGGAAGATAGATGGGGATGATGTGGGCCTTTAGCCTCTTCCCTAACAGCAACATTGCAAAAGCTTAAATCTAAACAAGTGTTTCTGTTTGACTTTCAGTACAGATTGAATGAACAGACTTAATGTGAGCAGCGTTCACCTGACAAGTCAAGAAAACATCTTTTTCAAGATATTAAAAGACTGAAAAAATACACCTGAGTTGCTTGGAAAGAGTACAAAATCTCAGCCAATGGGAAAAGAAATAATCCACCTGTCAAGTTCCCCAGTCTTAGTGTGACATTTTTCTTAACCCACTGGCTGATTCTTTTACTTTTGACAAGCAGTGCAGGTGTCACTTTTTTGTCTTGAAAGAAGACATTTTTTCTGGGCTTGTCAAGGAAATGTGGCTCATGTTAAGACTAATAAGACAACTGATTATTAAAATATAAGTCGCAGCTAACTCTTATATCAGATCAGGGTTCTGTATCGGCAGATATTTGATACCAAAGAATCGGATGAGGATTGGGAGCCAGTTGTAGTAGGTAATGACCTCTGGGGGTCTTTATTTGACAAACCCAGGAGTGTGAATATGGGCTGAGCTTAATACTGATGAGCACTTTTATCTTCTGCTATCAATGCATGAATCTGCTATGAGTGGGTGAATGTAACATGTTATATAAAACCACTTTGAGCCAACAAAAGACCTTTTGAATATAATCCATTTAAACTATTTACCTTTGTTTTTTAGACACATCAAGTCCTTTGCAAGTAGATTCAGGGGGATTGTTTGCGTTATCTTCATTTAGAAAATAAAATGATCCACAGAGGTCTCCTCAATAAGTGACCATAAACTGATCCTTAGACTACTAGACTTTACAACTTCCTTCTTGTAATGGACTCCTACTATTACACCGTCTGAAGCATGCCAGTCTGTGTGTGAGTGTCTGCCACAGTGCTGTTAGGCCATGTGGAAATAGAGTGTGTGTGAGGGCTGATAAGCAGATTATTTAAGGTTGTTAAGATTTCACACACACACACAGGGCGAGGCTTGTTGCTGTGTCCCTGCGGCTCTTCCACCGTGTCTTCACCACCACTTGGCTGACACTTCTTACAGCTGCTGTGTGGTTGACTGGGGTGTTTTTGTCGCCATCTGGTTATAAAAACTAGGACCTGACCGATATATCGGCTGGCTGATTTAATTGGTTGATTATAGCCCTTTTTAAAACAATCATAATCAGCAGGAGTTCTAACGATTCAGCTCTGATGTACATCCTTGCACTTATGAATTGGCTCTTTTTTAAGGATATATAATTTCCCCGAGGTGTATTGCTTTTCTGCATGTTTTTATACTTGACAATTTCTCTCTGTTGTAAAGTTAAACAAATACTAAAGGACAAAGTATTTTAAAACAGTAAAGTGTTCTGCCTGTAATTGGTATCTTTGTTTTAGTCAGCATTAAGGGACAAAAAAAGAAGTTATTTCATTTATTATGTATTTTTAAAATGAATCTGCCAAATCTCAGAATCGACATTGGCCTCAAAAATTCCATATCAGTGAGGCTCTAATAAAAATAGAGTTGCAAACATCAGACTGAGAGTGCCTTATGAGCAGTGGGGGACATCACTTCTGGATTCTTGTGTTTTTGTTTGAACTAAGACAACTTTGAAAGAGAAATATTTATTTTATTTGTGTCTCTTTTCTTCCATAAAACCGGCTTTTATGGCGAGTTAGACCTTTACCTGTACAGCAGCACAGACACATTTATTCCAGTAACAAAAGCAGAGCTTGAAGGATGTTACCTGCTTTCATGAAGCAGAGTTACATTGCCCTTTAAATGTGACTGAAAGTGCTCAGACTGTTAAATGCAAAGAGGCTTTTGGCTTGTAATAAGAAAAAGTAAACGTTTCCTGCGCTATTACACAGGAAGCACCAGCCAGAGACATCTTTTTGTGGTGTTTTGAGCAGTATGTCATACTAACCAGTGAAATGATGTCAGTTCAGCCAAATGTAAAGTCAAGCTCAGTTGTAGCCTTGAGACACAATTGAAGCTAGCTGTCAGTCTTCTATGTGGGGGTTCAGGCCAACTGTACGTGTTTCTGTGTAGGAGGTTTGGCTCAGAGCACAAGTTCCTGCAGAAATGGCCTTTTATATATAGCCTGAAAAGATAGGGCTCCTCTAAGTTTGAGATTCATTTGCAGTCGAGTCAAGTTGATGGCTTTTGAATGGCTGTGTGCTGTGTGATGGCTTGTTTGGTGTCATTTTTTATCTTCTCCAAAAGCTGTTATTTTCTGAGCGGTATGTCACGCCACGAGCAACATTTGGAGGATGTGCTTGTAATGATAACGAGCAGGGGGAAGATTTTCTTTCAAGATTCATTTAGAAATCTTTAAAGCTCTTCTGTGTTTTTCCCCCACATGATTAATTCATTTGCAGTTAAATCCAGCTTTTATGACTTTATATTCCAAATGACTTCTCTGAATCCTCTTGCTAATGTGTTTTGTCCCTCTAACGACACCTACCACCCTAAATTGTAAATTTGCTGACACGATGGCGTTCACATTGTGGCCCTCAAAGGTGCTTTTAGCCCAGTTACCTTGGCTAAACTTCCCTGCAACACCCATGGGCTCCGTTTCCTCGTCGAGGGGCCTACGGCTCGCCTCCAGATGGCCCTCTGGATAGACAAAGCCGTTTACTGCCTCAGTCCTGCTACATTACTCAAACGTTATCACCCCTGCCTGAAAAATCCATCTGTGCTCTCACACCAACTTGAAGATCCATCATCCTGACACACATATTGAAACAATGACAATAATGACAGCGTTAGATGGATCCCTGAACAACACGATGTGCGTTTCAACTGGCAACTTTTGTCAAAGGATTGATTTTTGGAAATGGACTTGTCAGCAGAAATTGTGTTTATTTGAAAGACAGAGCGTTGAAGTTGTGCTCTCTACATATTTAAACAGAGGAGCCGTATGTCTGGCCTCCTTTGTTTTGCCAGCTTGACAATTTTAATGAGGCCACAGAAGAGTCTCTCCTGCTTAACTTTCTGTTGGGGTAGAGTTTTAGTGGGAATCAATGAGGGATTTAGGATGGGGTGAGGTTCCTTGCTCACTCTCTTATTCTTCTTCGCTCTGAGTCACACAAACACTTGCACTGTTGCATCAGCTTTTGCTGGCTAATTAGGGCGGATGCTGAGTTTAATCTTAAAGCTCCTGTGCATAACTTTAAGTTATGAAACAAAATTAATAGTGATGCCTCTATGTCATCTAAAAAAGCAGACAAGAGCATTAGAAGCAAGCTGGTTAAATCTGTGTAGTCATTTTTAGTGTCTGTAACTGGTGCTGTGAGCTGCTGACTCACAGGAGAATGATGGTCAAAGTGTCATCTCTTACCCCTTTTCCACCAGTGCTCATTCAGTGCTAGTTCCAGGCCAGTGCCTGAATAAGCAACAGTTTCTTTTTGTGTATCCACTAACAAAGCTCTGGCTCCAGGTGCTAAAAACTAGTGCTTTGCCAGCACCAACTCTTTGCTGGACCAGAGTGAAGCACCAACCACGTCAGGAGCCGGGGCCGGGGTTACTGTGAATAACAATCAGCACAGAAAAACTACCTCATGTGCAGTTAAAACATCAAGTTTGTATTGTTTCACAGGTATTGTTCAATGTTTTTTTTTTTTCAATAAGTGAGTCAGTCATCATCGATCTCAATATTAAATTGCCCTCTTATGTCATCTAGTTTCCAGACACTCCTTCTTGAATTTTGACAAATAGCTCATTAGCTCTAGATTAAAAAATTTAGTTGTGGATGTGGGGGCAGAAAGAGAAAATAATCTAAAATGTTAAAATCTCAAATCACTCACTCTCTGGCTAGAGAGTGAAAGAGGAGCAGGACAAACTTACGCCTTTGCAGCAACCCTGCGCTCTAAAGTGGGGTACATACATAACGATTATCGGGCTGTTTTTGTCCCGACTTTCCTCCCTCTCGACTAAGGACGGCAAAAACTTGATTATCCTCTGTTTTATCAGATTATCCTCTCAGATTATCCTGTGGTCTGAAGTGTGTTCAGAGTGAATTTGTTCCAATAATCGGAGTCGTCAGCTTGAGACCCGTTTCACAGCCGGAGTCGTGACTCTGTGAGTTGTGATGTAGAATGGAATGAAGCCAATCAGGAGGCGAGCTGACAGAGGAACAAGGAAGCAGAAACAAGCATGGCTGACCTGACATGGAAAGTTTGTGAGGAAAGTTTGTGTTCCTGCTGTCTCCAGGATTTTTTCCAAACTATTCTTTTCTTTTTTTTTTTTTCTTTTTTTGGTTCTGGAATTTTCTGTTAAAAATCGTCCCAAGACCACCATCATTCCCTCTTCTATGTCCTCTTCCATGTTGCGTTTTGTGTTTACTGGTTGTTGCTATCTGTTGCTATGTTTTTTCTTTTACATTTTTGTTAGATCAGGTTTGGTCAGGTGAGATTTCTGTCTTGGAGGACTAGATTCTAGATCAGTGGTGGGACAGAATGGTTCTGTGTGTGGTGAGCTGTGTTGAGATTATCAGAGCACACCACACACAGGATGATCAAAACTGTACAGTGTCTGATTTTTGATATTCTCGTGTGGGCTCTCTGACAAATAAAACATCTCTTCAGATTTAGCTTTACCAGCACTGTTTCAGTCTATGAACGCATCCTTTTAAAAACATGTGTACATGTAAATCACTGAGGTCATTTCTGCTTCTTCACTTTTGTCTCTTTTGTCTCTTTTGTCTCTTTATTTCCTTTCCGTCCTCTTTTTACCTCTCTTTCACTCTATTCTCTAAGTTTGGGTCATACATATATCATAGGCAGCACAGTTTTTTTTTTTTTTTTTTTTTTTGCTGGGGTTTGATTTATTTCTGCATTCATATGTGCTGAGCGCTTGAGGGGGTGCTCACTCTTGCATGGTTTCGCCCTGTGGTGTGAGTGAGACAGGGCCAGTGACCAGTGATTCTCTGACAAACGAGGTGTGTGTGTGCGTCTGCCAACCCATTCATAACTGTCGAACCTACAGTGACCAACCAGACACCAGCTTTGGGGGGATTTCTGCAGCATGAATGCTGTAGCACTATTCATTTTAAGGTGTGTGTTTCCCCTTCTCTTACAGAAAGGCTTTACATGCTTCTAATTCACTTCTACTTCTTTTGCCTTGTAAAGTCTTAAACTAATGGAACCAACAGCCCCACTGCAGCACTTACAGGTTAACTATCTTACTCAAAGGAACCTTCAGAGTCATACAGAGCTTCCTGAAATCAGCTCCCGCTGCAGATTTTAACCTCCCATGCAGTCTTTATGGACCCACTCATGCAAGCTTACTGTTTTTCTGTTCACAAGCCTGTGTCTCGTTGCTCCAGCAATCATGTTTCAAACGTTCTGGTTGAGAATTGGCCTCTGATAACAGGTGGTGTTATAATATTGGTGTATTCTAGCATTTTAAATGTTTGTTTCTGCTCTGTTCAGGTTCATCCAGGAGATAGAGATGAACATGGGGCCTGGCCAGGCCAAGCAGTGCCAGCTCAGGACCTTCCTAACATACTACATCAATGATCTCTTCCTCAATCAGGTCAGTGGGATGACTAAGTATTTGCCTTTCCACTGTTGACGAATGGAAACCATGCCTGAGGTAATTCGTAGTGGAACATTGGAGCTCTGCAGGAAAATGATTTTCTTATTGAGAAACAGAATCACTTTCTAATTTATGTAGCCTGTAAATAAAAGTCACAGTCTGTTCTTTTATTCAATAGCTGGGAGCTTTTCTATTATGTTAAATAAAAACATCCACTGATGTAGTTCTGGGACTCTTGATTCTCAATTGGCCCAAATGTCTTTCAGCGTTTTTCAATCTGATCAATTAAACAGCATAATAACAAAGTGTACCACTCAATCTTTTCAGTGTAACTTCAACATAAAAATACCTGCATCACCAAAACACTTCCTGATTTTATTACCAAGCAGATAGTGGAGATTGCTTCCTCTTGGTACGTTAATGCATGAAAATATTATTAAAACAAAGAGGGGCAATTTTTTTAGGTTAAAAAGTAAACTATTTATTTTGACTTTCAAATTCGAATGTATGTGTCAATCAATCAATCAATCAATCTTTATATATGTAGTGCCAAGTTCTAACAAATATCTCAAGTCTACGGTGGCCCTGAGAGCTCACAGCACTGCAACTTAAGAAAGCACATGCAAAAAGACAAAACACAAGCAAATGTCATTTCCAATACATTTGGCCAGTTGTCGAACAATGCTTGACTTGGCGGGATGTTATTTTTCCAAGTCTACAGTCAACAAGCTTAAGACAGTCTTAAGTCAACAAACGGGTTCATACATAAAACCATGTGATCTGTGATTTCACAAGACAAAACAGTTTCACCTCATTTTACACATGAAATGTCCTGAAACCAGTTGTGTGTGTGTGTATATACACACACACACACACACACACACACACACACACACACACACACACACAGTGTAAGTAATATGTACATTGACATTATCTCATGGTGGGTGAACCCTTGTTTAAACTAGCTTCATGTGCTTGAACACAGAGCTGATACAACCCCAGGTCAGGCTTTAAGAAATAATGTCCCTCTCAAGGTTTTAAGTATTTCAGAATCCAGTCTTCTGGTTGAAAACTGCTGTTAATAACTACGACTTTGGACAGTGCAGCAAAAAAAAAAGCATAAAAATATGAAATCTAACCAAATTCAAATGATAATAACAGTAATGCTGATGTGATGGATCCAAGGTCATGTGTTAACTTTTGTCTCTGAACTTTTAGGTGAGAACAGAGATCAACAAGGAAATCGAGGCAGTGAGCAAGGCAGCAGATCCATTGAAGATCCTTGCCAGTGCTGATACCATGAAGGTCCTTGGTGTCCAGAGACCTTTGCTGCAGGTGAGAAACCTCAAATCCTTACAAAACACCAAAGGCCTGTGCCCACTAAGGTGTATTTTTTTGTGTTCCAGCAGCGCCTGTGACCTCTAAGTCAGAGTGCCTCTCACCTACTTTTACTGTTGTTATGAGAAAGGTTCTTTGGTGCTGAAGCATTCAGTGACATTTCAAAGTGAATCTGTGAAAACTGTTGAAAGAAGTCATGTCACAGTATCAGCAGCAGCTAAGGCTAACATGGTGAATTTCTACATACCAACTCAGATCAGTGCTTCTGACAAAGTTGGTATCAGAAGTCCTGCCCTTTCTTGATTCTCATTAGTCAAAGTTAAACAAATGAGTGTAGCGTTGTGTCCCAAACGTTGAACTGTTTCAACTGAGCACAGCAAAATTCTGGTAACAAGTCACACATTTGATTTGAGTAAAAAACAGCTGAGTGGACTCAGCACTTAAAACGAATATTTTCATCATGAGAACTAGTTATTTCACCAGTTCACACATGCGTGCAAACGGTGTGAGTGTAGTCTATCAAAAGCCTGAGCTGGAAGAAGCTTTTAAAAAACAAACTACCTGTTTGTTTCACTCCGTTTCTGCTTTGTAGCCCTGTTCAATGGAGGAGGGCTCTCTGGAGTACACTCACTCTAACAGTTCTCTGTGATAACAGTTAGTTTAGGGCACACACACACACACACACACACACACACACACACACACACACACACACACACACACTTATCCATGCTGCCACACATGCACACTTTAATCCCTCCGTTTCCTTCCCAGATCATTATACCCACCCTGCTGCCTATCTTACAGCATCATAATTGTGGTTGAAAAAGTTCTTGATCTTTGATCTATAATCTCGTATCTTCCATCCTCTTTCTCTGCTTCTGCAGGAAGCAGGTCTTTGACTATGATATCTGATGTTCACAAAGAGGGATTTTTTTTTTTTTGACTCAGATTCTTTCTGCAACAACATATGAAACACAAATTAGGACTCTGACACTGCTTGACCAGACTGGCTATGTATGCTTTGTGCTGTGTCAGAAGTGACTCTATACATGTGTCTGTAAGTACTTAACTTGAAGGGGTTTAGCTCTTAACTTGTTTTGATGTCTAATCTCTTCTTGGCTCTCTTGGCAGTCAATCATCATGAAACATGTTATGAAACCTCATTTTTAACATCTAATAACTAAAGAAAAGTGTTCTAATTATCTTAACAGCATATGGATGTGACAAACATTTCTATGAGGTGTATTCATTTTTTATAGTTTGACCACAGCCCATCTGAATTGAATGGAGAGACTGAGTTTTTGACCTATACTGCAGCCAGTCACCAGGGGGAGCAGTTTTAATGATAACCTCAACTCAAGCCGAGTGAGATGTCATCCTTTTTTTTAATGTTCACAACCAAGCTAAAAATCTTTGCAACATGTTGCCCAGCGCTCTGTACTCCCTACATTTCCCTACAATGAGGCAAAAATATCCAAAAGCATTACAAAGGAAAAAATAATGTAAATAATATTAATTGATATTATAAACAAAATTCAGAGCGTACAAATAAGCTTCGACTAACAGTCTGTTCTACTAGACTGTTTTCTGCTCTTTCTTTTTTACTGAATTACTGTGAATTTATTTATTTCGCCTGGATCCCAAATAAATTCTTAAGCATTTTCATCTCCAGCAAATTGGCACCAATTAGTCTTAGAGAAAGACAGCTAGCAGGGCTTCTTATGACAAACAAACATGTGTAAAACCATGGTTGTTACTTAACAACATCGGGTAATATTCCTTATTTATTTTCATTAATCTATACATTTGCATTGTGTCAATTGCCAGTATTGATATCTCCATATCATCCCCATCATTTCATAGACCTACTAACTACAAGCTGTAAGATGGAAGGGAGAGCAGTTTGTAAACCAACATTTTGTGACAGATTGAAATAAATATTATCAGATGTCGAGGCTCCTGCTTCTGTTCTCTGATTCTGACTCAGACGTGAGGCTGCACCATGCTGACTGACACACGCACGATCGCCGTGCTGCTTGGCAGATGTCAATCAAAATGGCGATGGCCACATCTCCGCAACAATAAGAGATACTTTAAATGTTAAAATGAGCTGTTTTTAATCTTTGGTTTCCAGCAGCATTTATTCTCACTGGTTCTTGGGAAAGCTTAATGACACTTTCAACTTTGATATCATTCGACTATTACTTGCCAGATTCCCAGAGGGCTTGAACAAAAGAAATTAAGTGATATTGACTGCCTCATTGACTGCAGCACATTTAACCACAGGCTCGTTTTCCTAATTCTGGCAGCTTTTCTTATTCAAAACGTGCTCCTGGCAGGTTGAAGATTACAGCAGTGCCAAAGTCAAGATCCAGACAGTTGGCACGGGTTCCTTATGTCTCAGCTGTCAGATATTGTGGATGTTTGGAGAAGTCGGGCTTTCTGTCTCTTCAATATTGTAAAAATGTTTCTCGTGCACACATATATTTTTTGACAGGTCTGTGTGTGATGTCTGCGTGTGTGAGTTTTGTCCATGCTGTTGTCAAGGAAGACTGTCCCAGAAAGGTAGTTTTTTTTATTCTGGGTGTGTTTCACACATCTTGGATATGTATTTGTCATTTTGTGTGTGTGTGTGTGTGTGTGTGTGTCTGTCTGTGTGTGTTTCTTTGTGTGTGTGTGTTTCTGTCAGAGCCTTCCTGTCTGTTCGCCTGTTTCTCTCACAGGGAGGGAACAGCGGTGGCAGATCATTACAGAGAGAGAGACCGTGGGCGTTTGGAGTTCAGGGGGGTTTGTTTACGGCGTGGGCCCCTCCTTAATGAGGAGTGCAGCATCTTGCTAATTATGCTGCTGTGGCTAATGAGCCTTTCTGCTGATAGTGGGGAGTGCAATAAAACACTTCTTTTGTTTGGGCTTTTTGCCTTTTTTAATTGGGCGAAATAAAAGAGGCTTCTGCTCTTCTTCTCCTGCCATTCACATTCTGTGGTCAGAATGGCGTTTGTGTGTGCTTTTGCTACCTTTCAGTGCATAATTTTATTCATGTAGTTGGTTCTTCTACCTGTGCCAGGTTACGTCTTCGGCCTCTAATTTAAAGGCCTTCCCACTGTTTGAAAGCCTATCGCTGTTGTCAGAGACTTCCCTTTGCCTCAGTTTGTGGTTTTTATTCTTTAAGCTGTCATGAGAGTGTTTAAAAAAAGTTTTGACACCTTTTTTAGGCAACAGAATATAACCTGATCTGGAAGCATGATGAAAAGATTTTCAGGGGTTTTAAAGGTGGAGTTATGTTGAGGACAAGGCAAGTAGATGCACTTTAAACAGGGAAATTTACGGTGTTACAGCAGTTAAGTCTTATGTTATCCAGACCCAGTTTTGCTGCTGAGTGCTTGAGATTTTCTTATAAGTCTTCACAGATTTGATGAGATTCCTATTTCAAGACGCCCTGAAACCTCCCCACAGCATGACACTCCCACCCCCACGTTAAACTGCAGGGATGGTGTTCTTTGGGTTACGCCTCTTCCTTCTTTCTCCAAACATAAGCACCATCTTTGCGGCCAAAGAGCTCTCACTTGGTCTCATCTGACCAAAGAACACTTTGGCTACTTCCAGTCTGCAGAATCCAGCTCAGATTGCCATTAGCAGTAAATTCTTGCTTGTGTTGTACGTCACTTTGGACAAAAGCGTCTGCTAAATAAAATTGTAGAATTGTAGAAACGATGCTGTGATAACTCTGTATATCCTTCTCCTGCTTCGTAAGCTTCAACAGTTCTTTGGGCATAATGCTTCCTTCAGTGACAGCTCAAAGCCTTAATGAGGTTTTTACCCCGTGTGTAAAATGTGGGACAACTCTCAGTTTGAACTGGATTAATTGATTGATTACAAGCTGTGAGCATTACAGAGTTAAAGCACATCATTAAAGCACAACAGTGTTTTGTGCTTTGACTCAATAAAAAGGTCACTTCTTAAAGGCATGGTTGCTTGTCACAGAAAACTAGCATGAATTTGAATGTAGCATCTCCTCAGGACTCCGTTTAGCCTCACCCTCCCACACTTTGAGCTCCTCCAAAACGACGCCCCCGCTCAAATGCACGGGTGCCACTGATTCGTGATCATATGATGGTGACTGATTCAAAACCACAGACTCAAACTGGTCCTCAGATCATCGTTTTTGTTTGCTCTATGTTAGCAGTAATCAGGGTATAGGTAGTTCTTCTGACATTCTCCAGCATACTTGGATCCCTCTTGGTTATGTGTGTTGAATCAGGGCTAGTGCACACCAGTAAGATGTACGCGCAGTAGGCGGGCAGAACATCAGGACAGGATTTGATTGGTTTAATAAATTAGATCCTAAACACTTGGATTGGTTGGTGTTTCCCGGGTTTACTCCTGCTGTAGACAGCAGATATTTTTCACTCTGTTTTAAGAACACATCATGCATAGATTGACATCAGGACATAAAGATCATTTTAACCAGGATAACAAAAAGTCTATATAAATCTGATAACCAACACTGACTTTAAAGAGGCTGATTATTTTGATGCTGGGTTTTTTTTTGTTTTTTGTGAAATATTTTCTTTGTACAAAGTAAATGTATATGTTTGTAAAAATTCATTGATGTTTTGTTAAAATTCCTTGATCTGTTTTCCAGCACTTGGTAAATTTTTGATTAAAAAAAAAAATCCATTGGGGGGCTCATAACTTTGTCCCCAACTGTATAAGATAACATAAGAAACATGCACAGACCAATAACACAGGTTAAAAAACAAACATATGCACAGATCTAATAAGATGAGTAAGTGGTATTGCACATGTTGAGAAGTGAGATGGAGTAATTGCACTAATGGACCAAATGGTAAATGGACCAGTACTTATATAGCGCTTTTCTAGTCATTCTGACCACTCAAAGCAGGTTTACACTGCTAGTTTCATTCACCCATCCACACCACATTCACACACTGATGGCAGAAAGATCTATCTATTGTAGACCATCAGTTTTTAACTAACACATTCATACTCATTCATACACCACTGACCAACAGTGGGAGCAATTGGGGGTTCAGTGTCTTGCTCAAGGACACTTCGGCATGTGACTGCAGGAGCTGGGAATCGAACCCTCGACCTTACGATTGAGAGACGACAACTCTACCACTGACTGTGGAGTTGCCCCCAGTTACTAATAGATAAGTAATTATTACACAAGTAGATAAGAAAGTGGTGAAGTAGTAGTATTCTGGATATTTGGTTTCTGTTTATGAGAATTTGTCATTTTCATTGGTAGGTTCACCAGTAGGTGAGAAGTTGTGCATTAATGGTTGTCTGCCTGTGCTGACAACAGTTGGGTGGTTAACTTGTTAGCCCCCATCAAAAAGGTACCTGGTTCGAATCCCCAGCTGGGAAGTTGTCTCTGTGCCCCCCATGCATGCCTGGATTCTCTCTGGATACTACGTCCTCTTTCCACAGTCCAAAAACAGGCTCATTAGGTTGATTGCTCACTCTAAATTGACTAATAGGTGTGAGTGTGAGTCAATTTCTTGTACTGGTTTTGTGGAACTCTGTCTTGAAGTTGCCCTACTGCACAGACCCTATCTAGATCTAGATTCAGGTGCCAATCCGGCGTCTGATTGACAGCACCTGGGGGTGCCAGAAGCTCAAAACAAGAGTCAATAGCGACTGCAAAATGAACTATTTGGCATCGACAGAGAAGATTTGGCAAATTTTTAATGGGCGCAACCCACATACTCAGCCCTGCTGTTAATCCCACGGATGCATGGTCCTAACAAATGCGGCTCCATTTAAAAGGGAAATAAACAGACTTTTCAACAGTACAGATTTTTTTTTTGCCAAAAATACTTTGTTACAAAGAAATCTTTTTTTTTTTTTTTTGAACAACCTAAATGCTCTAACTTGATGTCAGATTGTTTCAGAAAACCTCAGACTTTCCCTTTAGTTCAGGGGCTCCTGGCTGGACAACTCTGCCACTGCAATGGATAATTAAAGAGGATAGAGACAGCCCTATTTAATGCTTGAGATTTTCCAATAAAAGAGCAGCTGTGGAGGTGTGTGTGTGTCTCTGTGCACTTGTGTGCCTGTCTACATATCTGTGGAGGAGCATGGTCATGTTCATGTGCACACATGTGCTCCCTCCAAGTGCCATGACACTTTCTGTGCCAGGTGTGTTATCAGTGAGAGACACACACCACTGGCATCACTTGACGAGAAGGGGAGAGCTCAATATTGCTACAGCACATTAAACACGCCATCTCACACACCTTGGCTGCGGCAGCCTCACGCGGGACACCGTAGGGAAGCACATTTTATAGACGCATCTGCTCTCCGCAGCCACTGAAGCACACGTTAATGTGAGGAGGAGTTCCAAGTGGAGGAAGACATTAGCGTTAAGCATGTGTGGTTTTTGTATGTTCTGGAGAAGGGCTGAGGAGGAAGGCGCCAAGCAGAAAATGTTATAGCACTGGTGCATATGGTCATGCGGGTGCACATAGATTATTTTTAAGACAATAAGCTGTAGTTTCATGGCTTTTAGATAAACAGTATCTTCATGAATTTCATTATTTCCTCACCCTTTGAGATATCATATGAGATATTTCTACTTTGGCTCTCCTCTTTGCAGCAGAAAGTGAATATTTATGGAAGAATTTCCATAGCATTAACATCTGGAGTTGAACCTCTGTTATTAAATACATCTATGTATTATGAATTATTTGACCCTTTGTCACTGATATCTCACCCCTAGAAATGGACAAAGTGACTTTGCTGAAAATCTGCTGCAGAGCCAAGGTGAATATGACACTTTAGACATCCCATAATAAGAAACCTGCATGCAGCCTGGGCTTTGGTTAATAAGGAACATTGATATGGGCTGTGATTTGCCTATCACAGTGCAGCAGCACTGCACTTTTATATAAATATATCATGTACATATATTACATAATAATGATTTGATTATGAGCCTGACACAAGCTATATATATTGTCCACTATGGAGCGTGAGATAAGAGTAGTATATAGTTCAGGGCAAAAGGTTAGCATCCATTCATGCATCTGTGTGAAGGAAAGGCGAGTCGAGTTAAAGAAGGCAGGATGACCTACACAGCTACAAATCACAGTCTTCATGTGTCTTTTTAGTCTTTTTTTTTTCATTGTGATATCAGGCTCTCTTTGTCTTTTATTATTCCTACTCTCTTCCTGGTTTCCCCCATTTCCCTTATAATAGACTCCTGTGTACCTCCACATGACCATACATGCTCTTAGCCCTTGCGGTGTGATGCTATCTGTCCAGCTTTGGGGCTGCCACTGATTGATTCATTTAATTAGAGTTAGATCGAGGGAAAACAGGAGAGAGCGGGTGGGGAGGGGGTAAAATAGGAGACGAAAGCAGGATGGGGGGTGTATGGTCACTCTGCTGGATAGCTCAGGAGATTGGCTCCATTAATCTTAGCACAACCCCCCCAATGTCCCTTTTACGTGCGTACTTTGTGACACACAAGGTACACACGGTCTCCTGCATTTGTTTGTGTTCTTCTCGCAAAATGCAATAATATCATTGGCTGCATCGCGGCACCGTGTGTGAATCTGCAAGCATCTCCATAACATGGCCACTAACAGGTCCTTTTATTTTAGCATATATATGTATATGTGTGTGTGTGTGTTTGTGTCGAAAGTTTCCCTGCGCATGTGCACACAGGTTGCTCTGGAGCCAAATAAAGACTGATTTCATTCACTCGCTGTCAGCTGCCAGAGTGCTCAGTGTTCTGCAGATATATTCAGCTGCCACTGGCCTGCTAATGATGTTGACCTTTTAAATTTTCATATTCACATGTAGCTTTTATGAGAGAGGAGAGCCGAAACGGGCAAACACAAGTCAATTGCACACGCACGCACACACATGCTCATCCACCTCCAGTAACTGTAATGAAACTGACCTTTTTATTTGGGATGATGTGTGCAGGCGATGTTTATTTGTAAGGGAGGGTGATGGCCTTCTGTTGATTAGCCCACCACACACACACACACACACACACACACACACACACACACACACACACACACACACACACACACACACACACACACACAATAGATTAGAGCTTTTCTTTATTAAGGAGCCTCTCAGCAACCTGCTCCCATAAAGAGCCTCAGCAATCACAACACAATACACCTGTTAGCTGCATCAGCTTAAGTGGAAGTGGAAGGCAGGGGGAGAAAACAAGTATTAGGGTGGGTTTGTACACGTTTACTCATGACCCCCACAGGGAGACATAGACCACAAACATAATCAGAACCAAAGCCAAAAGCTGTTTCAAGGTTTATTAAAGAAAAGAAAATCTCACCAAAACGGCATAACAGGTAATTCAGCAAGAACAGCCTAAAAGATAATACAGTGACTTTAATCATGCTCATATCCTCGGCCCAAGTTGTTACTGTTGTTGTTTGGCATCAGTGTTGCTTTTGTCAGCTATCTTAGTTTTAGTCTTTTGGACGAATACGCTTATTAGTTTTACTGTCATTTTAGTCATTTCTACATGTGATAAATTTAGTCCAGTTTTAGTCAACGAAAACTCAAGTCCAATTTTAGGCAGTTTTGGTAACAGAAAAAAAGGAATGTATTTGTATTTTAATAAATTAATTGGACATATGTTTTTGTTTTTTTGTTTTTTTTTAGTGGGGGAATCCAGCGTGTACCCAGAGAGGAGTTTAAACACACAGTCACTCCATGCTTATGACTAGACTGTGAAATAAAAAGACATGGACAAGAGCTCACAGAGAGCTGAGTCTGAGACCTGGGTCAGAATAAAGGATCCAGAAAACCAGGTCCAGACAGAGAACTGCTCCAAATCTATCAGAATATCAATGCTTTGATATTTTCAGATGACTAATCAGACTGATTCATAGTTTGATAATATACCGTAGCTTAACGTTGAACTTCAAATCTGTTTCTGTTCATCATCATTTATAGCTTCACTTATTATTTCCTCTCCATAGTGAGTCCATATTTGGTCAGAACCTCGGCTCCAAACCAACTTTTTCATCAAACACTCAAAGTAAAAACTGGATTTAGAATATCAGCAGTTAATATTGATTATTGCTGCTCAAACCTGCTTAACTGAGGTTGGAGAAAGAAGACACA
This sequence comes from Labroides dimidiatus, assembly GCA_030710495.1. Taxonomy (NCBI): domain Eukaryota; kingdom Metazoa; phylum Chordata; class Actinopteri; order Labriformes; family Labridae; genus Labroides; species Labroides dimidiatus. The sequence continues at coordinate 19,863,214 of CM061162.1, forward strand.
TTTAATAACACAGCTGCAGACGGCGCTGGTGTTTCAGTGTAAAGTGTGACCCTGTTAACTGGAGACTCTCAGTGACCATCACTGACATGTTCAGCTGAGAGTCTCCAGTTAGCACGGTCACTCTTTACTCCAAAACACCGGTTGCTCTGTAACGCTCTGAACTCCATAGAAGTTGACTCCATGGCGTAGTATCGTTTCTGACAACCGACCACAGAACAACCGGACATTTTTATGATGCTGACAGTTTGAATTTAGAGTTTAAAAAACGAGAACTCGTCTGAATGAATGGAGCTAAAGGCTGCTTCAATTGCCAAAACGCGTGTGCAGCTTTATGATGATGTAGGCTGTGAAGGGGTCTGTAAACTCAATGTGTCAATGCGTGTCTGTGAGACAGATTACACACACAACAGGCTAAAATGTCATGTATTTTGGACATCTGACAGACCACACACCAACATTTTCCTACAGTTTTGTCTCGTCTACTAAAACTCACAAACGTCTCGTCTTGTTTTCGTCGTCAAAGAGCGATGTTATTCTGTTATTCTGGTCCAGACAGGGAAGAATGACGATGTTCAATCCTTTGATCAACTTGACAAACACTCCCAAAGTGGAAGAAGTTGCATTTCTTACTAAAACTGCTCCATCTTTTTAGCTTTGAGGTCTTTTTTTTGCCTAACTCAAAGCCTTATTTATGCGCTACTTCTTTTCTCACTGCTCAAGGTGTAACAATCTCCACCACCCACCTTCTCCTGGTTATCTCACACAGAGCACATACACTCCTGAGGCTCGCGTCCAGCAGCCCAAGGCCTCAAACCGCCTTGAAAATGTTCCTTTCTCACTAAGGAGACACAGCTTGGCTTTGTTCATGTTGTTTATAAGTTTATATCAATATATCAGATGTATAGATTACATAACCTCTGTGTTTATGTCTGTGTCGTGCCAGAGAAAACATTTAAATTACTGTTGCATACTGACAGCCTAAGGTAGTGCAGGTTCACACCATCCAGTGCTACCGCTGACAGTCTTTCTGTATAACAAGACATAATCTTCGCCGTTGGAGTGAGTTAAGGAGAGAGAGAGAAGTCGAAATATCAGCGCCACCACAAACATGCCCTTTGGTTGGAGGGAGTAATGGTTTTTGGCTGTGGGCACCTGATAAAAGTTACAGCAGGATTTTTCAGAAGTAACTTAATGCGCTGAGTTTAGAAAATGGTAATCTTTGTGTAGCTCTGAGCACACTTATTGTCATGTTTGTGTGTGTTGGCATATAGGTCCACGCAAAAGAAGCAACACAATAGCTCCTTATGGGCCTAATGGGGCACAAAGTGGAACATACGCCCCACACAGAACACATTAAGATACATTCAAGTTTGTTTTCACTCCTCTAAACAGAATTTAATTCTGAAACTGAAACAAACTATAACCTCACCAGAAATCCTATGTTTATCAGTTTATAAAATTGGATAATACTAAATGATAAAAGGGATATAAACACGTTCCTCTCAGGTCTACCAATGAAACAAAGCTGGTTGTACAGATAGCACAGGATGTAAGAGTGATAAATAAGATGGACTCTTTGGATGTTATGTTCAACAATTATCACAACTGAACTCTTGGGCGACTTATTAGCATAATGTAGAAGCACCACATCTTACTCTGTTTTGTTTTGTTTTCCTCTCTGTGTGGGTGTGAACAGGGTGGGTATAACGTGGAAGCCCATCTGTAATCAGCCAAGTGTGATATTGCTCCTCATCTCTCAATTAAAACACTTACTATCCATGCATTAGGCTTTGCATTAGAAGCCATGATGGTGGAGGTGAAAGAGAAGATGCTTTCTCTTAATGACTCAATCCCATCCACCCAGAAGCTATTTTTACATCCATTTACCTCAGTGTAACATTTCCTGCTACATACATTAAAGCTTCTCCCATTATTTGGTTTCCATTATCTTGCTTCTATCAGTGTGAAATGTTTTTTTTTTTTTTTTTTTTTTTTTTTTTTAGTAATAGCTAGATACATTAACATCTTGGATTTAATTAGCTTAATGCAAATTTGACCAGAAAACAGGTTAAAATGTCAGGCTTGTTATGCAAACATATACATTATGCATATCATAATATGGATGTAGTCCATCAAAGGGAGGATTTCTTGTACTTGGATAGAGGTGCCAGTTCTTTGCAGATCTCACACATAACACATAACTATACAAAAATGATGCGTTTATATTTTTAGAAATGATTGAATTATAAAAATCCATCCATGCCCTGTTTGTATGAATGAAGAAATGGATCAAAATATTTATTGCAGGGCTATCAAGATGGTTACCTCTGCTTTAAAATTAGCATTTGGACTATAGACTGCACAAAATGTGGAAGTAGTCCTTGTCATGTCACTTATCTCCACTTAAAGTAGCTTTGTTTGATTTTGGATGAGGCTGTCTGTAAAAATGTTGATGTTGAAAAATATTTTCCTTGTTTTTGAATCTGCATGGGCTTGGTTTTCAGGACTGGAGGTTGCAGCTTGAATCTGACATGGAGCCAGCCTCTGGTGGACAATCAAGAAATTGCAATTTCCAGAACTCTAGTACTACAACACCGGCTCAAAGTTCTGACACTTTTGACAACTTTGGAAAATGATTTAATGACACCAAATGTAAATCATCTTTAGCATCATATCATATGCTTTGTAGAAACCATTTTCATGGTGGCATATGTGCCACAAGCTCTTTTTCACCCCAAGATATCTGCCATATGTTGGTTGGCCAATTTAAAAAAACGTTTTTGTGACGTATTTGTGACATTACACACACACGTAAAGAAACCTGAATACAACATTTCACACACACAAAGTGACGTGTTAGGGTTGAGCAGTCAAAGGCATGAAGGCCATCCAGTGTGTGTCGGGGGAGTGTTGGGAGTGTGGCTTTACTCTGACGTTGATGAATGATCTGTCAAGACAATGTCCCGCTCACCCCCAGCTTCCCCTTTTTACCCAGAAGAGGGACAGCTTGTGTGTATGTGTGTATGTGTGTGAGTGTAGAGGAAAAGAGTAGACAGAGGTTATCTTTGCATGTGTTCAGGTTTGTGTAGGCTGAGGCGTGGGTGTGTAAGCGCACTGCTGACTCTGTTTTGTTTTGGCTACCCTCAGTCACACATGTGAGTGGCATGTCGTTGCAAGCATTACACGAGTCAGCAGTTTGGGGTTACAATGTGAGTGAAATGGCAAAGATCATGGGGTTAAACACTCTGACCCCTGCACTACCTCCAGGGGGGACCCTGTTGTTTTTTGTTTTTTTTTAATGGGGAGAACCATAATCCGTTTCTGATTCAAAACTGAGTTCACTTCAACAGCTTAGCAAGCACAACACAAAACCAAAAAGCTACTTCTATTGTGAGAGTTGCCTGAGCTTAAGCAAATAAAAGGCATTTTACAGATTTGTCTTCTTTTTTTATTCCCCAGAAAGATTTAACATTTGGACAACACAGAGGAGTTAAGTAATTACATCCCACCACTTTGACGGTTTTAATGCCTCTCTCTGTGTTTTGCTTTTTACTCACTCAACCAAAGAAAATGACCACTTTTAGCACCAGCTCTGGGTGTTTTCTGCAGTGATGACCATGCATTAACAGCTTTTTTTTTGTCTGCTGAGGCACATCTCTTGAGTGCTAGCTCTGCCTTGTCGCTTTCATTAAACTGCTACGACTGCACCCTTCATTTTGCTCATCACTCCAGCAGTTTACCCTGGCGAATCCTGACATCCATTTGTGCAATCAGGCTCAGTTTCAGGAGTATTAAAACAGTGAGAAATAAAACCAGAGGAGAATTTTTTTTTCACATGATGGCGCGTTAAGTTGACCTTTTAAGCATGAAGCATTAGGAAGAGAAATGGAGAAGCAAAGGGTGACGTAGACAGAGAGCCTCCAAAGTGGAAGTTGTCTCCTATGTAATGGTCAAGTAAGATAGAGGAGATGTAGCACCACTCTCACTCACTCTCTCTCTCTCTCTCTCTCAGCCTCCCTTTTCTCAATCTGTCCCTTGATTACTTTTTAATGATTTCTGCTGCTGGAGACAAATGGCTGTGTTAAATGAGCAGAATTAGACAAGGGAGCTGAGTGCAAGAGCATTTGTTAGAGCAGGAGTAATGGATCGGGCATCCATTGTTTACTCTTCTCTGTTCACTGGCCCGGCCTACTATTGAGCTGCACACGCTCAGCACCGAGGCAGCGAGACTGTGAGGCCACTGCTGTACATCTGTCTATAAACCAGAAGTGTAGTTGTACTTCTATCTACATGTTCTCACATTTTGCTAGTTTTGTGGGTCTGTTTTATACCTTTTAACTTGTAAAGAACTGTCAGATGTTCAGGGACAGAGCACATGTATGCATACACCTTCACTGGTGAAATGAATATGAATTTCAGCCTCCGTCTGTAGATGACTCATAAAAAATGAATAATGCAGTTCATCCACTTTGTTGGAAAAGACTACAAGACCAACAAAATATTCTTCCAAGTTATGATAAAGAGAAAATATGATATTTCAACATTTTCTGTTTATGAGTATTTGCCCACTTGCTTTCTTTTTAGTGTAATAACAAGTCATTAGACATGTTTAGCAGGTATGACATTTATGAAACCTTTGGAACACTGGAATCTAACCTCCTGTAGGTTTTTTTTTTTTTCAAATAGATTATTCCTTTATTAAAACACAGTAAAAGTTAAGTCAATATTTTGCAGTTTAACCCTTTGAATTGCAGCTGTGTCGCTATATCTCATTGAAATTATGTTGAACGGAGTAAAACCTGACTGGGTCATCTCGACAGATGGAGATATATTTTCAGGGAATTTTGTGCTGTCTGGTTTTAGTACCCTAACAACATAAAAAATACAAAAAATATTTACTACCATTTTTTTTGGGTGGAATGTTAAAGGGTTGATGAATTCACTATAAGAAACCCTGTTTGCAATATTACCTCAAATCTCATAACATTTCACCTTCATATCCCATCATACCTCTGTGGCAAGGTTTGTACTGTAAATACTATTGGGGCTGGGATATTTTTTCTAGTGTGTATCTCATCTTTATGGTTTTAAAATAACTGAAAGAAGCACCGATGAGCTTGTATTGGGCATCATTTAAAAAGCAGAATCCAGGCAGTAGCAGTAAGCGTACACTTTAAGCTAATCTTAAATGATCATCTCTCCTTTGAACCACTTTCCATCTTAAAACCTCTGTTTCAGCAATACTTGAAGTCTTTAGAATTTCTGTAATTGCAGGCTACAAGCAAGCTGTCAATGTACAGTGAAGTTAATATGAAGTTGCATAAAACAGCTTTTTTATGCATTAATAGATTGTTCTGTGGCACAAAATGTCAAGCAGCAGAATCTGTGCGTAGAGGAGGACATCTGTTTCCATTTTCTTTGAACTGAATCTTGGTTTGATGAACTTGAGGGTCATAAGAAAGTCTAAGAAAGAGAGAGACATGGAACATGCCTGTGACCATGGCAGCCTGTCCTCACCTCTGCATGTGTGAGAGAAAAACATTATACTGCTTCTGAATGTTGCTTTTGATTAGATTTTGATTAATTGCCCAGCCTTATTCACTACTGAATGTTTTTTCTTGCTGTATCCAAAAAGTCAGCTGTTCCAGTCGTTCATTTTCCCCAATCGAGTTTTCTGGTGTTCATGTGTTTAATCAATGCAGCATGACTCATCAAAGCAGTTTGATTTCAGCATAGTTAAATGACTCTTTAAAGCAATCCATTCAGCTTCAGAATACTCTGTTTACACTGATGGAAGCTGTCAGTCATGGTGAAGATTCCCTGAGCCTCCTGCTCATCACTAATGTGGAATAAGTATTTGTTATCACAATATTTTTACTGTAGTCGAGGTTGAATCTGAAAAGTTAGCAGCTCATAAATAGATAAAATAATCTTAGATAAAAAAATGAAGTCTCTGTAGCTAGAAACAGCAAAGAGACACAACAGCAAGTGTTGGCACAATTTCTTTACATTAGCAAGCTAATATTTTTAAGGCTAGTTATATTTTTGCATGCTAGTATAGATTTTGTATGCTAATAAAAATGTAATGGTTTAAGTTATTGTAGGCTAGCTACACTTTTGAAGACTCTTTTATAAGGTAAGCTAACATTTTTTGTTAGCTAGTTTGTATTCTGGATGACTTGTTGACAATTTTGTATGCTAGCTATGATTTTTTTAGGCTAGCTAACATTTCTTTAGAGTTTCTAACATAACTGATACCCACTTTAGTAAGCACTGGTTCTAAAACTTTTCTTTCAGATTGAAATGGTAAGAAGGCTGTGGTTGATAGTTAATTTAACCTACTGTCTAAAATTGCTAAATAAGAATTAAAGATTGATCGTAATCTTGATTTATGGCGTTATTTCCAACAAGTGTTTTGCTGCTGAAGTTTGAATCAGTATTTATATTTCTCTACCTGAGCATGACATTGAGAAATAACATCCACTGTGTGAGTATGATGAGTTGCTTTTTGCTGTTGTTGAAGTGGTGAACATTATCACCAGCCTACTAAGATGTGTTAATGCCAGAGCGACTCCCCCTCTTGCAGGGTCCGTGTATTTCTTCCCACACTGGCAGGCTGACAGCGAGTCAGCCATGGACAGTAAAGGGTGCTCCCTTGGCAGAGAGGAGGCCTTGGTTAGCACTCCACGGGCATGGGCACTGCTATGGATCATTACTTCCCTCAGTGGAGTGTCTGCTGTGTGTGTGGGGAGGGGTGTGTGTGTGTGTGTGGGTGTGTGTGCATGCGCACAGTTCCCTGTATGTGACAGAATGAACGAGGGGGGGAAGTGAAACACAGGAAGAGCTATTAATATTAATGTCATTCTATCACATCGGGGGTCTCTCCATATTTTCTGATGATCAATTGCAGTCACTACTGCCCCCTGCAGTCTTTTAAGCCACTTTGACTACTTGCTACTGGCCTTGAATATTGTAGAGGTTTTAAAAAATGTTTTATTAACACTGAAATAACAGAGATTGTCCTTACTATAATATCTCACAGATTTCTGACTCAGGTGTGTAGAAATCCCTGGGTGCATAATTAGGGCCCGAACCTGAGAATTGGGCCAAAGGCCCTCTTGAAACCCTTAGGATTGCTATTATTCTTTCTTTCCCCTCTTTAAACCTATACTGCGTGCATTCTGCTTGAGATAAACATGAACGCACCTAGCAACAAATTCAGTCATGGTGAAAACAGTATTAATCTGGTGTTTCTACAGCGCCCTCTAGTGAGTTAAAACTGCTACTTGCAGCTATGGGCCTGATTTTTTGTGTGTGTTACGATCATGCCAAGACCTACAAAAAAAGTCTGTCACGACCATAGTGAATTCCGAACAGGAAGTTCAGAGGTTGGAGTTAAATGTCTTATTTTGATTATTTATAGGGGACGTAATTGATCTAACTATTTTTCTTTTTTCGTATCAGCTTCAAATAATTTTTTGGTGTTTACTAGACACACTGAATATTAAAAGTTATCAACGGACTTTTTGTAACTTAGTGGGCACGACCACAAACAACGGCCCAAATTGACGATTTTTTTCGGCAAAATGCTAATCTTTATAGCGCTCATATACAATATTGGATCTGGACCAAAATGCACACGTTCAGTGTCACAGCCTAAGAACATCTATATCATTTTTTCCACCTTAAACTACAGCGCCCTCTACTGTCAACAGGAAGTCATATGTTTTACTCTGTGATTAAAAACTCCTCTCGTTTGTTTTTGATTCTGCTCAGTGAGGTCTTTCAGCCCGACATTAAGCATCACCGACGGGCACACGGGTGCAAGGGCCCACTTATCGTCCCTTGCGCTTTTAATTTATATTATTCTTGACGTTATACAAAATATTCCTGTTCAAAACAGTGTGTTGTATTGAAGAAGAGGCTGACTTGGAAATGGATCTTCTAGTTGTCTTGATCCACAAGTATTAGTCTGTGGTTTCCACTTTCTCCTTCCCCCACAGTTGTTTGCACCTCACAGAGATCATTTCCATAATATTCATTGTTGACAAAGCCATTAATTTTTCCATTTCACACCTAAACAGTGGAACCCTGTGTAAAGTTTACTTAAGAAGAACAGCAGGATGAATATTAAGAATCTATGAATGATGAATAGAAATCCCATCTTTAGGATTCTCTGTGTCTCTCTCTGCTGGCTTACTTTGTTTCACTTGCAGTGCTGGTGAGATTCAGAGTAAGTACAACAGGGCTATCTCCAGACTAATAGTGAGTTATCACTATTACCAGAGATGCAGCATAGATTGGCAAAGTGCAGAGAGCTGGCGAACGTGACCGCACAGACTTGTAATCACATTTAACAGCTCTTGAATTGCTCAAAGGTGTGCGTTTTTGAAAAGTTTGCTCTCTGTGTGCGAGTGTGTCTGAGGATATGAAGCTGCTCTGCAGTTCCCGGGCCAGCTATTAGTCACGCAGGAGTGGCTAATCTGTAATGGCTGCTGTCACAGCCCTGCCGCCGCTTCTGGTGATGGGTGCACTGTGACAAATGCACACACACTCTTAACTTGCAGCCGCACGGCATAGAAGTTCAAAACGCACACATTTGTACGCACACACACACACACACACACAGACACAGAAATATGTGCGCTCACTCTGATTCGCTTACACACATAGAATCATCCATTCCAGAAATACAGTGTTACAGCTTCTGACAGGCTCTGCAGCACCAGTCATCAGTCCAGCCGCAGGTGACAGATAAGTGAAGTGGAGTTGGAGCCTTCCTGTTACATCTGTGCGACAGTGGACTGAATCAGACCAGGCACTTGCATAAAATCTTGTCCACCTTAGTACATCTATGTGTCTCTTATGTTTCCCCTTTTTGTTCTTTTCTTTTCTTCTTTTCTTTTAAGTTTAATTTTCTATTTTATTACGTTAATATCTTTCCCAACCTTTCTTTTTTCGGCCTTAAGAGCACAGTGGTTGTGGAAAAGTCTATCCAGGATCTGATGAGCCTGATGCAGGACCTGAGTGCCTACTCCAACCAGTTCCTTGAGATGGTTTGTGATAAACTGAAGGAGTATAAGGAAATCTGCAACACCGCTTACAGGTGAGAGAGAAATAAAACTGCCCATTGAGATGTAAATGAAGGTCCCACTACATTGAATATTTACATTTTGCAACACTGAATTAGGCAGCACTTCACATCATGCCACACACATCGATGCTGTGAAAAGTTATCCATCTGTCCTCCCCTGGGACTGAGTAACACCTGGCCAGGTGAAGTAGAGGATAGGCAGTATGGAGGGGAAAGGAGGGGGTGATGAACAGGTCCAGGAGACACAGGAAAGGCCTGACGGACTGCTGGGAGTCCATCTGGACTCTGTCACAGGTCAGCCTCAGTCTCACTGGGGCTTCTGAGTGATAAAGACAGGACCAACAGAGGCTGCCAGAGCGTGTGTGTTTGAATTAGTGTGTGTGCTGTGGATGTTTGTTTTTCCATGTGCTTCTACACATGAACGATATGTTAATGTGGGTGTGTGTGTGTGTGTGTGTGATATTGATGTGCAACCCTGGAGTGCTCATGTCTCCTCTACAAGGTATTAGTTTGATATTAATTGTAGCGCCAAGTAGTTTATCCATCCCGGCACATGCACACAGACAAACACATGCTGGCAGCCAGCCCTGAAATCTCTCCTCACCTCTCTATAAGCTGCTATGATTCTGTTTTATGTGTCATTACAGACGCTTGTGAAATATGTGTCAATGACCTCAACATCAGCTCAACGTCATTAACACTACACAGATGAAACAAACGTGCCGTCCAACTGCTTCACATCCAGATAACTGAAGCAAAATGAGAAACATACGGATGAAATGGATTCACAGCGCCTCACTTTTTCCACATTTTGTTATATTACAGCCTCATTCTAAAATGGAATAAATTCATTTTTTCCTCAAAATCCTACACACATCACCGCATAATGATAAAGTGAAAAAGTTTTTGGAAAATTACAAATTTATTAAAAATTAAAAATGAGCCTGAAGCCTCTCCTTAGCTGTGTGCTGCTGAAAGATGAAGCGTGGCCTCAGTCTGAGGTCTAAAGCGCTCTGGAGCAGGTTTTCATCCAGGATGTCTCTGTTCATTGCTTCATTCATCTTTCCCTCAATCCTGACTGGTCTCCCAGTTCCTGCTGCTGAAAAACATCCCCACAGCTTGATGCTGCCACCACCATGCTTCACTGTGGGGATGGGATTGTCCAGGTGATGAGTGGTGCCTGGTTTCCTCCGAACATGACTCCTGGCATTCACATCAAAGAGTTCAATCTTTGTCTCATCAGAGCAGAGAGTTTTCTTTCTCCTGGTCTCAGAGTCCCTCAGGGGCCTTTAGTCAAACTCCAGGCGGGCTGCCATGAGCCTTTTACTAAGGAGTGGCTTCAGTCTGGACCCTCATCATACAGGCCTGATTGGTGGATTGCTGCAGAGATGGTTGTCCTTCTGGAAGGTTCTCCTCTCTCCACAGAGGACCTCTGGAGCTCTGACAGAGTGACCATCAGGTTCTTGGTCACCTCCCTGACTAAAGCCCTTCTCTCCTGATGGCTCAGACAGTTCGTCTGACTTAATGCTTGGATCAGAGGAACCAGGGTGAACCTGAGCTACATTTAGAACTTCATGGCAAAGGCTGTGAATACTTATGTACATGTGATGTCTTAATTTTTTAGTTTTAATAAATTTGCAAAAAAATCAAAATAGTTTTTTTTACATTGTCATTATGGGGTGTGTGAGTAGAATTCTGAGAGAGAAAAAAAAAGAATTTATTCCATTTTGGAATGAGGCTGTAACAGAACAAAATGTGGAAAAATTGAAGCAATACTATCCTCACCAATGGTCAGATGAAGTCTGCATCCAAAGCCCTGAATCATCAAACACATGGCACATTGTTTCATTTAGGTTATCTTTTTCTAACAAATACCACCACCTACTCTGTTTGTTTTGCTTTCAAAATAAAAGTGTTTTTCTAATCCACATTCTCATGCTGGTGTGTAAAAATTACAGTATATTATCTTTATAATGTGTCGTTATGAAGTACTCCCATCATGAAACAATTTATCAGGCTGGTATGATGCATTTGGCACACAACATAACTGTGTTTCAGTAATATGGTACCAGTCTTAATGCATGCTAATGGCTAAACATAAAACTTTGGTAAGTGTTCAGATCAGCTGAAGAGAAAATACTAGAATATCAGTCATGCCTTTTTTCGTTATGCGAGCCGTTAAAAAGGTTGATCCTTGTTGTTACTTTGCTGCATTTCTTGTTCTGTTTAGACAAACCAGAGACAACTTTAATCTGCATTATGTTTTCATAACTTGCATGATTTGCATGACATTTTTTGTGTTTTCTCAGGGGAATAGTCCAGTGTGAGGAGAAGCTCACCATCAGTGCTTCCTGGTCCAAAGACGAGGACATCAGCCGACTGCTCCAGTCCCTTCCCAACTGGGCAAACATGGCCCAACCCAGGCAGACCCGACAGAAGAGAGAGGATGAAGAGGACTTTACTCGGTGCGTTCATGAATCCACTCCGATCATATATGAAGTACTTTATGTTTATTTACATGTGTCAGCAGAAGAAGAAGCAGACGAGGACATTCATAATCACAGTTAGCGCAGACAAACAAGCAGGAAGTAGACAGACACAAGCACACTTGAGCAATCAGACGAGTAATCCCTCCCTCCCGTTGGCGCTCCTTTATTCACATATTATTGAACCGTCTCTTGTTGACTAAGATGCACCCATAAAATAAGCCATGATTGCTCTTTTAAACACCCTCTATCTGAAGGAAGTGCAGAAACGAGGGATGAGCAAAATGGAAAAATATAAAGAGAGCAGACGGAGTCGAGAGAGGGTGGGGTGGGGGGTCAGTCTTATCGAAATTGCCTTTGAATGTGCGCACTCTTCAGGGAACAGTAGAGCTCATCGAAGCGGAATGGTAAAGTAAATAAATAAATTGGTTATGTGGCCAAAGAAAGTCAATCTGGTGTGTGTACACCCCTCTCTCTCTCATACACACACGCGCACACACACACATACACACACACATATACACACACCGACACTGCAAGAGCTCAGAGATAGCAAGAGGGAGAGCATAAGGCTGTTTGATTTCAGAGCCATAGATGTTTTCATCGCTGTGAAAGGGGGATTAGCTTCTGCACGACTGGCAACTTGGTGCGTCAGTAAAGCTTCATTAATAAGCTACAACGTGTCCATGTGAAAGTCAGAGAAAATGTGTCTGCTGTTTGTCTGAAGGATCTTGATCTTGCGGGTATCCTGGTGGCTCTGGAGGCCGGTCCACATGTCATGTATTTGCAGAACTGTGGAGACGAGATTTAGTTATCTGACTTTTCTGCTCTATTTCTCTGTATATCTTGGCAGGCACCAAAGTCAATTATCTCTCCAAAAACTCCAAGTACTCATAAATAAAGTTGAAAAAGAAGTTTTGATCTTCAGGTCTTTATATTTCCACCCTGTAAATCTCTGCCTTCTGTTTGTCTTTCAGTTTTAAATGCTCTCCATCACCTGCTGTTTTTTTCTCTCCCACAGATTGTTAAGGAAGTAGTTACTCCCTCTTTTGAATTGACTTTCACTTTCTTTTGGCCCCTCCTGTAGCTGTACTTTCAGATTTATATACCCGTACTTTCCCTCCTTGACCGCGTCTTGTTAATTACCCAGTTGGGACTGTTGTGAGTCACTTCAAACCTCAATTGCTCTTCATTTTATCCCTCTGTAACTTATCCCAACATCAAGCTTGTGAGGTGTTGTTGGCTGGTCAAAAAACAAGCTGAGATTTATACTGATGACACTTTATGAACCACAAAGCAAACAGGAACATCAGCACAAAGATGAGCTATTTCTATGAAGTCATTTTTCATGTCTGAAACTGCTGGCAGGGGGTAGGTGCCATTTCTACTGATTAACTACATGCATGCTGCTGAAAAAAGCTCTTTTTTACATTCTTTCATTTACTTAACTGTTAACACTAAGCAAACAGGGAAGCGTCATTATTTATGAACCATCAAATATTCATTATTTTCTAAAATAATAGAAGCAGTATAACAAAAATAAAAAAAATTATAGTCCTCGCCAGTACCTGGTTGGAATACGGTATTGTCGCCAAACAGGAGTTGTAGCACATCTTGAAGCTGTTTTCCTAACATGTTACATAACAGGATCAAAGGAATGGTGACTGCATCAAGTAGAACAAGAAGAATAGATGGTAGTGCCTATCCAATAGTAATGTCCCCATAGGGGCCAAACATTTGCTGTATAGAACCCTTTACAACCTACAGCATCATAAAGATGCACACGCATTTTGACTGCAGAGGCAGCGTTTAGCTCCAGTCATTCAGACGAGTTCTCGTTCTTTAAACACTAAATTCAAACTGTCAGCAGCATAAAAATGTCCGGTTGCTCTGTGGTCGGTTGTCAGAAACGATACTACACCATGGAGTCAACTTCTATGGCGTTCAGAGCGTTACAGAGCAACCGGTGTTTTGGAGTAAAGAGTGACCGTGCTAACTGGAGACTCTCAGCTGAACGTGTCAGTGATGGTCACTGAGAGTCTCCAGTTAACAGGGTCACACTTTCCACTGAAACACCAGCGCCGTCTGCAGCTGTGTTATTAAATGTGTCTTCTTTATCCAACCTCAGTTAAGCAGGTTTGAGCAGCAATAATCAATATTAACTGCTGATATTCTAAATCCAGTTTTTACTTTGAGTGTTTGATGAAAAAGTTGGTTTGGAGCCGAGGTTCTGACCAAATATGGACTCACTATGGAGAGGAAATAATAAGTGAAGCTATAAAGGATGATGAACAGAAACAGATTTGAAGTTCAACCTTAAACTACGGTATATTATCAAACTATGAAGCAGTCTGATTAGTAATCTGAAAATATCAAAGCATTAATATTCTGATAGATTTGGAGCAGTTCTCTGTCTGGACCTGGTTTTCTGGATCCTTTATTCTGACCCAGGTCTCAGACTCAGCTCTCTGTGAGCTCTTTTTCATCTTTGTCAACGGGCAATGCAATCATAAGCATCAAGTGGCAGTTGTGAGTGTAATATCCTCTCTGGGGTACACGCTGGATTTGTCCACTAAAAATTGTCCATCCACTGAATGTCTGTCCTCGTGCTAATTGCTTCCACTAATTTTTTACAAACCAGGAGTTGTTTAACATCTGTTAAAAGTGTTGATATTAAGTTAAAAGTTGTGTTTTTTGGTGGTTATCGCTTGACAAACCATTATACTCTGCAGTGTTTCTGCAGTCCAAATGCACACACAGCTGTAACTGTTTACAAGCAGTTAAGGGCTCTGTAAAACAGCTCTATGATGATTTAAATGAAAAATATCATTTAGCAGTCCATTCCATTTGAGATTTTAAACATAGCTGTTGAAACACTTTAAAAGACTCACAGCTCTTGCAGACCAGACACTGAAAGTTCAATCAGCACATAAATAACTTGTATCCTTCAAAAAACTCAATAATGTAGTCTGATAACAGGCTTCTTGAACAGTCTTGCCTCTTAGTCATCAGACATGTTTTTCTTGCACTTGAACAGCAGCCATTATTTTCATGTTGACGGTTAAATTAGAAGAAAAATATTCATCTCTCACTTTCTGTCACCCCTTTCTTTTTGTGTGATTCAGAGCTGCTTTTGCTAAGGAGTCTGAGGTGCTGACTGGGAACCTAGGAGACAAACTGATCCCCCAAAATGAAATCCTGCGTGACGTCAGTGACCTGAAGGCTCTGGCTAACCTTCAGGAGAGCATGGAGTGGCTCGCAGGGCGCCTCAAGACATTCTTTGCCAACCTGCCTCAAGCCTCCAGTAAGTAAAAGGAAGCGAGAGGTATTGAACAATCTTTAAGGGGTCTTTGGAGGTCATAAGGAAGTAAACACTGAAAAAACAAAATCATACGTTAAGTCATACTACCGATTTCAGACAATCCATCAGTGAAATTTCAGAGGTTGGACAGTTATGAAGCCCTCCTTTCAGACCAGAGTCAGGTTGTGTAAGGTTATCTGTTGTGTTTAGCTTGGTGCCACCAAGTCCAACAGACCAACTACTACAATGAAAGACTACAAATATCCCTAATGTGAACTTATATGAAACTAAGTTAAGACATAAGGAGTCAGATCAGTCTCAAAAATCACAAATGCGCACACAAATTCACAAATGCATTTCTGACTCACAGAAATATACATCCTTCAATATAAATGTAAAAAAGAAAATCTGCAAATAAAACCCAAGATTCACAAACACATTTCTGATTCGTTGTTTGCCAAAATGAAAAGCTTGGTACAAGTTACAGCTTTGTCTGTCAGTTACAGAACATATTTACACAACCACAGCGAGCACCGAGTCTCCAACAGTCAGCTCATAAGGACTGCTTGGGAATGCTAATAACTGCTGTGACTGTGTTATTCTAGAAATTCTTAAAAGCTCAGACTCTGCCTGGTCAGATAACGTCTGGTTGTTTGCATGAGTTGATATCAGGACGTACCGTCTACACATACTGCTTGAAACTACACTGGCAGCCACCTAGCTATTACTTAGTTATGTTGTAATGTCAAAGCTAGTTAGCTTAGCGTATTAGCACAAGCTAATAGCCGGGGTATTTGACACACAAACACTGTGAATGCTTTATGAAGAGTCACAGCTGGAGGTGTGATAACTTTACTCACCCTTAGCTGCACTCCTCTTATAACAGTACTTTCCTACCTGTGCCTCATTAAGCCCTTGTTTGGGTGTATTTTTCACACTTGTTACCTCCTCTGCTGAAGTTTTCAAATAGCACTTTACACATACAACACACTCATTATCCTCTGCAAGTATGTGCACAAATCCTTATAACTCCTAAGAGCATTTCCAACAGTCTCTGTCTCCTTTTGTGTCATTAATTACTGATGAAAATGAGGTGGGTATGTGTCTCCAGATGGGCTTGTTAATCACCTATCATCATGTTTTAATCCTTCTTATCACTTCTGGATTGTGTTTAATCTCATTAAAGATCCTGGCATTGCCCTCTTCCACTTCCTATCTTTTGAATAGCATCACATGATTGTAATAAATGAAACATTAAACTCCACTGAACGGCTTTAACAGTATCTTCAGGTTCATGGAAGCATACAGACATGGTGAAGAGTTTTTAGTTGGGAATGCACTGACAGTATCTTTTCACATGGACGATACCTTGGCGGCTACATTTGTCAACTGTTTTAGCTGTTTCTTTTTTTATCCCGATGAGATTGCCGTCTGCAATTGACTCAGGCTTCACTCCGTCACGGCACCAGATCAGATAAGTTTCCATTCAAATCAATGTGTTGACTTATACTGGATCCGTTCCGTTGTGGGAGGTCTCAGCGAATACGCAGCCATCCTACTTTTGCCAAATGCTGGAGCGGTGATCTGTCAATTCACCATAGAGAAGACAGAGCGGGTCAGGAAGTGGTGCACAGAAACTACATAAAAAGAGCCTGAGACTTTCAAAATAAAACAAAACCAGATCTTCATTGGCTTGATTCCAGCTAAAAAACAGCATAATAAGCAGAGCTAGACGAGGAGTCAACAGGTTTGAGGTTTTACACCCCAACATGAATGAAGAGAGGCTCATTAAAAGCAAGGGAACTCCTCGGTCTCGCAACTCCAGCTGTCTATCAGTCATGTGGCTTGTCTGTGTGAGCTGAAGTCCACAGTAAACATGCAAAGGAGAGGAGCCAGACTGGAAACGCATCTGGTGTATTTGAGCTGTAACAGCAAGATCTGTTTCTGGTCTGTCACAGCATTGGATCAGGTACATTTCATCTCAGATCAGTGTGTTAAGTCACTCTGGCTCTGTTCTGTTACATTAAGCATGAGTCTCAAATCTGGCAGGTCAAAGATCTCTAGATCAGATATGTAAGACTTAGATTTGTGCTGGTTACCAGAGCAATGATGCAACAATTTGCAGGAAGTTGGATGCTGAAACCACATTAAAACATCTGGTTGACTTTCAAACTAGAATAAACTGTGTCAACACCAGAGGCCTGGAGATTTGCTCTTACCAAGGTAACTTCAGGGTTAACCCTGGATTGTCTGTCCTACAAAGCTGGTTTACTTCTAACCAGGATTAAATGGTAACTTATTCTGAACAGCTAACCTGCTCTGAAGCTGGTTAAATTCTGGGTAAGAGATCAATGAGTATAAAAGCAACAGCTCCTGACCAATCAGCTCTCTTAGAAAATAGCCTGTCCATTCTTAAAGGATCCCATCGACATTGGTGTACGGATGACATCCTGTACAAGAGATTCAGATTTTCATCAAATGAACTGAACTACATTTGTCAGCTGATGGAGTCATATGTTATAAATGTAATACATGACAGTTGGCTGCATCTGAAATAATGAGGTTAATTATAACAGTCACATAACTGCAGAAACATGAATTTATGGAACCACAACTACTCATGCCGTCACAGTGAGGAATTAATATTCCAACACAGAACGCACTCACACGAGGGGGCGGAGCCTGAAGAGAAGTGAATGTAAAATCTAAAGCAAAGTTTGTAGACTGAGGAAGAGCTCTGCTCCAAATGTCTTTGCTGTAATAAAGTCAAATCGAGTGATCAGAAGCTGTCCGTTTATATTGTCCCATGAATTAATCCTGTTTAATCTCATGAATTTACACATTAACAGAGTCTCAGTTTTCCGCCAGCATTCCTTCCTGGATGTTGCTGCAGTAACAGTGTTTCTTTTGTCCTGTGTTTTAATTCTTGGAATGTTTGAAGAATAATTGTCTGCTCCTCCACGGTAAAGTAGGCTGCTCTGCAGGGTTTCTCCTGTTTCTCCATGTTTGTGATTGGTCAGATGCTGCAGACTCCACCCCATTAATTTGAGCGCGCTCTGATCAAGGCTGGAAAACTGGACTCACTGAGCGAATTGATATCCAGCTTCGTAATACCGCGTATCAGGATTGGGAATGTCTCGTTGACCCAGGTAACAGAGAGAGATCCTGGATGTGTTAATCCAGCTTTGTAGTACAGGCCTCTGATCTTATTTCCCTTTACTACAACAACTAAACAACATAATATGTGGGCCAGGAGTCAACAGGTTTGAGGTTTAAAATACAACTTAATGACGAAGAGGATCATCATTGGGGTTGGGAAGGATGGAAACTCCTTGGTTTGTGACTCCAGCTCTCTGGGTTTGTGCCGAGCTGAGCACAAAGCCGATGTGAATTGTCAAATGAGAGAGCAGTCAAAACCCAACAGAGCTGAGACAGAGGTGTGAAGCAGAGTTTTGAAGCCCAATGGTAGCGTATTCCATGTTTGAAGTGCTGACACAAGCTTTTGGAGCCAGCATCGTGTAGACGCTGAGGGAACGGCAGTTTTTGCACTCCCACATTAACTTCCTGTTTGGAGTTTACTGCTTACTGTTGAGTGCATCAATACTTTCCAAGGCAGCAGACTGAAATTGTAGAGTTGGATAAATCAATCTGAATCAATCCAAGCCATCAAGTTTAGAAAATTATGTTTTTGTTTGGTTTATACATTATTTTTCTGCGTTAATCCTGTGTGGTTACTCTTTCACAGTGTAACAGAGTTCATTCACTGCAGTGTTTTGGTCCTCTAGCAGAGTGAAGTGATGGTGAATTATGCACCTTTTGCCTGCAGGGATAGACACAGTACTTCAAACCTTATCGGTTATTGTCTTAACTTTCCAGCTCCAGCCCTCTGATTGCTCGTTGAACTTGCTCTATTTTTGCTGTTCCATATCGCCGCGTTCCTTTTTCGACATGAAATAATTAATTGACACTTTTTAGATATTCCTATTTGGACTTGACTTTGTCACTATCTCTTTTTAAAACTTCCCTTCTTCCCTTCCTCTCACTCTGACGCCAGCTTCCTTCGTTTATTTGCAGATAAGAATTCAATAAAAGCACGGGAAGCGACGTGACATAATTATCATTAATTCTGTCGGGTGGCACTAATGGGAAGGATAGGGCAGTCACTTATCATGCCAGGACAGCCTCCGTATTGTTCATTATTTAGTGTTTGCAGAGCTGATGACGGACTACGTGTGTGTAAGGATGAGTGCATGTGACTGTGCCCGTGCATATGTGTGTGTGTGTGTGTGTGTGTGTGTGAATAAGCGCGCACTGTGAGATGGGACAAGGGTACGGCAGGGGAAAAGGACCCCACTTTATCTCATCCTCCTCCCTCCCTCCTCACATCCATGCCTCTCCAAATTGGATTTTATATTACAGAAGCAGTCAGGTATGAACAACTCATTTTCCCCTCACTCTTTTTTTTTCTTTTTCTTTCTTTCATTCTTCATTCTTACTTTTTTGATTCACTCTGATTTCTTTTTTTTCCCTACATTATTTTCTTCCCTACGCATCTCATCCTCATCCTGTTCTGTCCTCCTCTCACATCAAGTATTTCTGGGAAATTCTCCCTGCATCGAGCGTTTGTTTTAGTCACCTTCCTCTGGTGTGTAGATACACACATTGCTCTGTATGAACATGAACATGTATATTTGGCCCCTCAAGGTGCTAAATCTTAATTCAATTTAGTGTTTTGTGTGTGTGTGTGTTTGTTGTGTTTGTGTCTGATATGCATGTTAGCCCGCAGACAGGCCACTGATGGTGATTGGCCGTGAAGGTGGTTGCAGAAAGGGTCTTATCGCCCATCTGGTAGCAGCACTGGACTTGCATTCCACTCTGAAAATATTTACCTAACAGCACACACACACAGCCACACACACTCACTCACACATGCCTGGGGGCAATGACAGCATAACAGATGCTTTTTTTTTTTTTTTTTTTTTTTCCAAACTGCTGTGCATGCATGAGATTTTGGTCACTTTTAATAATAATGTCCAGCATATCCTGCAGCTTTCTTGCAACTTTGCACACTAAACACTGACTGAGAAGCAAAGGAGCTTGTGCACCGGCTCTTCTGTTGCAGACTTTTACTGATTTCTTGACTTTGTGGGATCATGTTGAAGGCCCAGCCATCATTTCATGCACCAGAATAGGCCTCCTGTCAGTGCTGCAGGGTGTCTTGAGTATCACATTCCCCTCTGACTCCATTTAGCAAGAAAAGTTTAGAAGAAGCGAATTCAGCGAATTCTTGTAAATGAACCAGTACTTATATAGTGCTTTTCTAGTCTTACCAACCACTCAAAGTGCTTTACACTGCTAGCCTCATTCAACCAATCACACCACATTCACACACTGATGGCTGTCGGAAACTAATGTAGAAGCCATCAGCTATATCTGACACATTCACACCACATTCATACACCACTGAACAACAGTGGGAGCAACTTGGGGATCAGTGTCTTGCTCAAGGACACTTCGGCATGTGAGTGCAGGAGCTGGAATCGAACCCACAACCTTCTGATTGTGGGGCGACAACTCTACCACTGAGCACCAGCCTTCGGGAATTGTTGCAGTCGGAGATGACACTGTTTGTTTACGTGCAGCTTCAGAAATCTTACTATGAGCCTAGTTAACGCGAGATGAGGCTGTTAAAATGCATGTGAACAGCTTAGTCGGACTGAATACAGACTAAGCATAGCTCAAGGGACACACCTAGATAATGCAGTTGCTATCAGACTCGGCAGGTCTCAGTAATCCTCTGCGTTTAGCTGGAAGTGGAAGTAAATGACCATGATAAATAAGGTCTCTGCACTCAGACGGTCTGAGGCTCCAACTCAACAAACACACACCATGACACATAAATAAATAAATAAAAACATGAAGAGCTACTCTTTGTTTTCTCTTCAGGTGAACAGAAACTAGTTTGATACACACTCAGCTTCACTCATCAATAAAGGACACAGCGCCACCTATCGAAGCAAAGTGAGACGATCTCAGCCAGAAGTCTGATTCTCTTTACTGCATGTAAACACAGACGAGACCAGACTCCCACTGTGAATTTGCAATCTAGCCAAGACCTTAGCTAGTCTGCTGCATGCATGTTAATACACTGTTGTTTAAGCAGCAATGGATACTTCTTTTCTCCTCTTAACATTTCAGCATGTTGTATCTCTCACTAATCTGACACCACTGAGTCATTTGGTGTCCTTGGATATCAAGACCTTTTAATTTAATGTTCAGTTTTTCACTCCCCCTACTCACTTTCCCTTTCCCTCTTCCTCTCTGGACAGGAGTTCAGATCCCCATGTGCAGATGTTCATCCTAGACCAGAGGCAGCAAAATAATTAATAACTCCTCTCCACTCCTGCTCAGTCAGTCATCTATGAATCATTCATCACTCCACTGCTTCAGGATACTGTCCTTTGCTTATCTTTCTCCATTTTTTCTCCATTTACTCCAGCATGGAAGGACATGTTGTACTTTTTGAACAAAAAACACAGTTTGCTTCATTTTTGCAGCATCTGTACGCGCAGGAAATGTCGAAACGTCTTATTTTTTTCTTGCTTTACTGAGTGTTGTTTGTTACCATAATGGCCGACAGGTCAAAGGAGAAAGTTTGTTTGTGCTTTGGAGAATTTCTGTCTGCATGTGCGGATTTTATGAGTGTAAAAAAAAAATGGTGCACCCTGTCACTGATCTTCTTCCTTCATGTCTGCCACCCTCAT
Organism: Labroides dimidiatus; assembly: GCA_030710495.1. Taxonomy (NCBI): domain Eukaryota; kingdom Metazoa; phylum Chordata; class Actinopteri; order Labriformes; family Labridae; genus Labroides; species Labroides dimidiatus. The sequence goes on from CM061162.1 coordinate 19,884,859, forward strand.
CTTCCACAGATGGCAAGCAACAGACGTTTCTCTTAGATGGGATTGGAAAATAATTGGATAAGCTTGGCACACATAACACACACACACACACACACACACACGCATGCATATATGCATGCCTACACATGAGGGTGAAAAAGAAACACGAGAAGCACATACATATCTTCTCGTCTAATCAGAAGAAAAAGAGAGAGCAAGAAAGTTGTCAGTCAGGACCAATGAGTTGTCTCCTTTCACCCGTCTGTCCCTGACTCCTAATGGCGGTCCCCTCATGCTGTGATGCTTCCCCCGCATCATCAAAGCATGAATCCGTGTGCGTCAGTCTTTTTTTTTTTTTTTTTCGTGGCTTGTGTGTTTCATGGACACCCCCTGGAGAGACCTCCAGTAGTGCATGCCACAGCGAGCCCCTCTTTTTTTTCCTCCTTCCTGCTTCCAAAGTGAGTGAGTGTAATGCACACAAGAGGAAATAGAAGCCTTCAAGACATTTTCACACACTCACCTGTGTGATCACACGCAAACAAACACGCTTTGAGGGAAAACACTCCTACAGGCAGAGCGAGCGAAACAACTTTTTGTCGTGAAGATAACACAACTCCAACATGAGAGAAGGAAAACCTGACCATATCAAAGAAAAATACACACACCTTCTTCTGCTGCTTAGCGTAAGACTTGATGATAAACACTTTTTGCCTGTTTTACATCAGTGTGAGCAGAAAACACACTGCACCAAACACTAAACACTCATTAATGTTGGTTCCTTTGCTACAACAAAACAACGTTTAGTTTGTCAATCATTGAGTGTAGCTTCAGGGTTTCTTAGCTCTGCTTATTGCTGCTTTGAATGGCAGTATTGTGTATCAGGGCTGTTTTTTCATCATCAGCATTACAATCAGTGACCAGGGAGAATACACAGCATCCTTTAAACACAATCAAATAAAGTCGATTAATACCATTATGCCATGCTCCCTTGAGAAATCATCCTGGATTTTTTCTGTTAAGGCCGATCTTGTTTGTTGTGCCAGTGGCTCGTTTAGCTGTGATTAATATCGATGGCACCAATATAAAGATCTAATCTACAACAACAGTGCTAGAAAGAGTCTGTTGATCTGCACCATTTTAAGTTTATTTGCCAAAAGTTATTCCCCATTTCCAACAGTTATCTGGACACAACACGTACACGTAGAAAAGCGTCAAACAGTGTGGTGTGTTGAGACTTTAAGTCTCATACCAACACAGATACCTGGGCTTTGGTTTTCGCTGATACCAATACTGATCTGATCTGATACGAGGATGATATGAGGATGAAACTGAGAATTATGTTTTGGCAACTTAAGTCTTGTCTCTGCAAAGCTAAAATAGCACAAACCCATTGATGAGGTTATCATTGACCGTTTAATTAATGGACGTAGTCTCTGCAGTGTCACCCATCTGTTTCGGTTGAGGGTGGCTGTTTCTGAGTTTTGAAGCAAATTGGCTTGTATGGCCATATTGAGAAAGGGGGTGGACTTTGAGTCTCCACGCTAACAACGGTAGGGCGCCTGTTGGTCATGTGAGCGGAGCTGTGCCTCTGATTGGGCGAACTTGCAACAATTTAAAGTATCTTCTTAACTGCTGAGTTAGGAGAAAAAAAAATCATTCCCCTGTACGGTGTGTGCCGTTAGTGAAATTAGTGATTCAGACAGGAGATTTTTTTTTTTGTATCAGGCTGTAAACATGTTTATTTTCTTCTGTGAAAATGGCTTTTTTTTGGCGTGATGTGTTTGTGACTTTAGGTACTTCTGGAGCCAGCCTCAAGCAAACATTCAACAAACTGCATATTTTAACACTTCAGCATTGTCTCATAATTTCAGACCAGAGGTTGCTGCTTTGAAATTTATTAGGGCTGGATATCAATCAGAAAGTTTTGATTGCTGTACCGATACCTTAACTTCGATGCCGGTTCCTGAACGATACGTTTTTGTTTTTTTTTCCTATTTAATAATATCACTTATAACAAAAAGAAAATTACACATTATGGTACAAATCTTGAGTTTTTAATTTTCAGCTTTAGTATTTACTACTCTGAGCAGTTTTCTTACATAAAAAAATAAACAAATAATTTCCATTGCAAAAGATCAGTTGCAACAGGTTTTTTTTTAATTAATGTCAAAGCGTCAACCCTTCTTCTTTATTCAGGCTTTAACTGGCAAATGTGACCCAAAAGAGACAAACGCAAACTCGTTATCTTAAATTCTCACCGTGCTAACAATTGAACTGATTAAAACATTGGGGAGGAGGATTGGTTTTTTTTCACTGAAATTCCAACTTTTCTCAGTGTAAGAGAAGGACAGAGTGTTCACATTGAGGATTTGAAACCTTAAATATATTCTTTTGATTGGTAAATGTAAAAGTAGCCTGTACTACAAATATTCTTGCGCAGGTATTTTTTTAAGTGAGAATAAGTATTGCAAACCTTGGATGCTAATCAGAAATTTTTATACTGTATTTGTTTGGCTAAAGTCAGAGTTTAAGTCTCAAGATCAGTGTTTCTCAAATTGTGGTCCACAGACAACTAGTGGTCCACCAGCGCCTCCTAGTGGTCCGCCATGACAGTGAGCATTTATTATAAATCTTATCTTTTTATGGACCATTAAAAATAAAAAGGAAAAATTAAAAAAAGACAGGTTTGTCGGGACTCATAGAAGTTTTCTTGAACTCCCCCAAGAGAAAACGGTCAAGCTAATGTTACTCCATTACCAGGCCTACAAGAAAAATCCTCATGTATCGGTGGCTGAAGGCGGGGACAGAAAGGGGAAACGATGATTCAGCCACAGAGAGCATTGTGGACACTGTGGAAGCTAACGTTTGCGCCAGTACGAGTATGACGTCTGGGCTGTTGTTCCGGGGCTATTTAGGTTGGTTTGGGAATAAGTGGTCCTTGGTCTGAAACAATTTGAGAAACACTGCTCTAAACCACATGACTTTGAGTTGAAGCACCCTGTAAGACCAGAAGATGTCTGCACCTGCTGCCAATGACTGCACTGCAGTGTCCTCACACACATTATCAAAAGGTTTGCTCAAGAGGACAGTTAATTAGCAAGTCAGCTCGTACGTACAGCACAGGGCACTTCTCCATACACAGAGCCACATATCACATGTACAACCTTTTATTAAGGAAAACAGCTCCAACCTTTATCTAGAAGTCACACGCCTGGTCTATAAGAGCTGCTGTCACACTCGTGTCACACCACACACTCGCTGTGTTTGCTCTCGTGATTGGATGGTCCTGACACACATCTCGCTGCTGTTTGCTGAAGCAAATGGTCCCTCGGCTTATCAGGGGTTAATTTAGAGTAACTAGGAAGGAAAGTTACCAAAGTGCACATTTAACAGTGCATACTTAATGTGCAAACATGAGCACTCGACAGCTTTAACAGCTCAAAGAAGAAAAGGAAGCCCCACAAAGATAGAGAGAACATTCTAAAACTGAAGGAAAGGCATGACAGAAAAGGCAAAGACTTCAACACTGTATAGCTTTTTAGGGTTATATTAAAAAAGTCCTTCACTGTAGACAACCGTACACAGTTAATCAAACAATCAGGTGATTATTCATCAAAATGTCAGACACAAGGGATGAAAGCATCCACTTTTTTAGAAACATGATTTTAATTTTGGTGAATGCCGGCCCAAAATATCTGTCACCGGAAGAGAAGACACATGGACAGATTATATCGGCCTTCATTCACACTTGATGACACTCAGTCCTTAGCTGTGAGTGTGTGTGTGTGTGTGTGTGCATGTGCATGTGCATGCATGTGTGACCTTCGGGAGGGCAGGAAGAGTAACTGGGGAGTTGGCTTTGACTGCGGCACATCGATCGTGGACCCCTGCATTCTCCTGCTCAACAGTCACTCATCGTACACACTCGTACACACACACACACACACACACACGCACACTATCGCCTCATTGACCAAATAGACTTACATATGAGTGACGGGGCCAATTTCTCTCCCTTTCCCCCCCTTGTTAATTTATGGTCATTGATCTGCACGCGGCTGAATTTATATACACTCATCATGCTCTCTTGCTCCCAAGCTCTCCCTCTTTCCTTTTCTTTTCACACATGCACACACACTCACTGGTCTTTTGTGTGGTTTACAATGCAGTGCGCTGACACACGCTCCTGCTGTCTCAGCACAAGTGGCGAGAAGAAAGTACAAGTACGCGCTGAAGGACTCAAGAAGTATGCGAGTGTGACCTTGTGCTTTATTTTCGTGGTAACTTAAAGAGAGCTTGCATCATTCTTCCGCTCAGATGTTAAACACAGATGAAACTTTGGGAGTTCAATGCATTCAGGCCTGAACATGTCGCAGTTATTGTGATTGACACAGTTGCAGAGGTCAAAGGTCAGTGTCAAGTACAGATCAGTCCTTCTTTTGTAGATGGGTGTTTAACAGTACCTGCCCTTGTTAAAGGGTCCTTTAAATCAATACTCCTGCTTCTCTTTACCTTTTTGCAAACCTGTGTTTGTTAATGACATCTTTGTGTCTTTTCATCCATCCAGATGTGTCTGCGTGCTCAGCAGACAGCCAGGTGGTTGGCGAGAGCGAACGCAGCAGAGAGCAGATTCTCCAGACCCTGAACGACCTGTCCAGGGGTTTCCAGGACATCGCCGACCGCTGCCTCCTTGTTTTACACCTGGAAGTCAGGTATGCAAATCAATCCTATAATGCAGAACATACCATATTTGATACATGTGTTTCAGAGACCTCTGTTTCATCAACATGATGAATAGTATCCTTTAAAAAAAAAAAAAAAAAAGCATTCTAACCCTCCCCCAAAACCGCCCAATGTGTCAAATAATAAACAAATGATAAAGCAGTATTTTTTTTTTGTCAAATGGGTTATAAACATCTTATTTCCAAAAAAATATATATATATTTTTTTTGGATATGTTTTGAAGGATTAGGCTTTAAAGGGTTAAAGGAAAACACCCTGTGTTAAAACTTAAAGAGCTGTTTTATGTGATACTGTGGGGAGCACAGTGTACTGGAGATATTAAAGGTCTACACATTCCTGTTAAAATGCATAACGTTTTCATGATGTACAAAAATGAGACCAAGATAAATGATGTCTGAAGTTTTTCCACCTTGAGTATGAATTTTAACCTTTACAGCATCTTTGAGGGGGGAAATAAAAACTAAAATAAAGCTAGTTGCACAGGTGTGCACACCCTTTTGTAACTGGGGATGTTGTCAAATTCAACCAATCACATTCAAACTCATGCTGAAAAGGAGTCAGTCCACACCTGCCAGCATTCAAAAAGCCTCTGATTAACCCCAAATAAAATACAGCTCCTCTTGTTGGATTTTCTGACATTTTCTTAGTTACTCCTAAAAGTAAACACCAAAACAATCCAAAGCATACCTCCAAAACAACAAAAGCATGGCTTCACCAGAAGGTAGTAAAAGTTTTGGTATAGGCCAGACCACAAATCCTATTAAACATCTGTGGGGTTTGCCATGCTGAAAGATTACTACCCAAAATACCTAAGTGCTGTAATAAAACCGTAAATGCAGCACAGCCTTTAGTCACCAGAGAGAAACCCCCAAAACTTTAATTTTCTCCATTCTAATGGATGCTAGCTCATATATTGGTAGTTAATATTGTTGAAATAATGTTGCATTTTTGTACAGTGATGAGTGAAAAGAAAAAAAAGAGGCACAAAATTAAAAAATAAAATGAGAAAAGCGTGACTCATGAACATGTCGAGGAAAGATGAAATATGTACTTAATACGTTAACATAGACAAATCAAGAGGGGCGACAACACTGTGAGCTTCTTGTGGTGCCTTCATTTGTGCCTTATCTTTGGATTACTTATTATTCAAAGATACTTTAGCATTTTCTTACACAGCTACTCAAATATATATGCCAAGAGTTCAAAATTGTTGTTAAAAATGTTTCAATATGTTGTTTAAGGTCGCCACACACAGCTCGTGTTTCCTCCTAGCTGAATGAAACGCACAGATTTTAAAGTATGATTTTAAATCATTTGAAACCTAGTTACCACAGTTGCACCACACAGGCCTCAAGGAGATGTCATTAAATCATACAGAGAAGAACTACCACTGGCACCACATTTTACCCTGAATGCACAAGTTTAAGATTTCTTACTATGTCTGGAGTGTTTTGAACATCAATAGCCGAGTTAATTTACCACACCATATACTTTCTCCCCCTCACAACCACTAATAGCCCTCCATCACCCTCCCCCCACCCCCATCCCTCCATGTACCACCATTTCCCCATGGAGTGTTGTGTAGCTTATGCAATATTGTTTATGATTTTGGAAGAAAACCCTCCCTGAGGCTGATGTCTAGCTATATGTCACACTCCATTGACTCTCCCCATCTAGCGAATTTCCCCTGATAGTGGTACCAGCTAAATGAAGCCATGAGGAAGAGAGCAGGAGTGGAAGCTGGGAGGAAGAGATGGAAGAGTGAGAAAGAGATGAGGGTGGGAGGTTAAAGGAGGGAGATACAGTTTTTAAGAAAGAACTGAATAGAGAGCGTAAGAGTGGGGAAGAGATATTCACACATATCATTTTATGTTTTTTATAATTCGATTAGATTCTTTTTCCTTTCTGCTGATTGCTCAGTCTGTAATTATTGAACCACAAACATATTGATTTGTTGAGTCCAGGTAAAAGCAAGCCTTCAGCAGGCCTTAAATACATTAGATGAAGATGTAAGTGCTGGAATTTGCAAAGAGAAGATCGATACCATGTTCGCTTTGATGGCATCAGGTACTGGCAAACAGATATATGAAAGAACTTGTGCACTCAGTTGTACATGACATGTTGCCTCCTTTCCGTTAAGGGTTTTTTGACACATCAAACTGGGAGGAGACCCAGGGATTTTAGATCTCACCTGGCAATCCTCCCAACCCTCCTGAAGAGCTGCAATACAATATTGGGATGAGGAACACTTGAGTCAACAGCCTCACCTGCTCACCGAGACCACCCTCACCCCGATCAGCAAACAATATGGGGGATGTTCATAAGGGTTTTGAGAGGCAAAAATGCTAAAAACAAAAAGACAGAAAGACAAACTAAAAATAGAAAACCACAGATCAACACAAAACAAGCCCCCTTCCTTTGAATTGGTCACCTCTCTGTAAACTGGGGTACGTCGGGTGTACTTGTCTTGGACTCGTCAGACCACAGCACACTTTTCCACTTTGCGTCAGTCCATCTCAGATGAGCTCGGGTCCAGAGAAGCCGGCGGTGTTTCTGGGTGTTGTTGATATATGTCTTTGTCTTTGCATGGTAGAGTTTGAACTGTCACTTGTAGATGTAGTGATGAACCGTGTTAACTGACAATGGTTTTCTGAAGTCTTCCTGAGCCCACGTGGTAATATCCTTTACACAATGATGTTGGTTTTTAATGCAGTGCTGCCTGAGGGGTCAAAGGTCACGGGCATTCAATGTTGGTTTTCAGCCTTGCTGCTTACGTGCAGAGATTTCTCCAGATTCTCTGAATCTTTTGATGATATTATGGACTGTAGATGATCAAATCCACCAATTCTTTGACATTGAGAAACATTGTTCTTAAACTGTTGGACTGTTTGCTCACACAGTTGTTCACAAATTGGTGAACCTCACTTGTGAACGACTGAACCATTTGGGGATGCTCCTTTTATACCCAATCATGACACTCACCTGTTTCCAATGAACCTGTTCACCTGTGGAATGTTCCAAACAGGTGTTTTTGGAGCATTCCTCAACTTTCCCAGTCTTTTGTTGACCCTGTTCCAGCTTTTTAGGAACATGTTTTAGCCATTAAATTCAAAATGAGTTAATATTTAAAAATAGATAAATAAAGTTTATCTTTTAGTGGTGTATTCAGTTGAATATAGTAGGTTAAACAGGGTTTGCAAATCATTGTATTCTGATTTTATTTACGTTTTACACAATGTCCCAACTTCATTGAAACTGGGGTTGTACATTATTGCAAACAAACTTGGGCAAATAGAGGTATCTTAAAGTTAAATAAGCTTGTACCAAATACATCTGATTCTTCGAACCCTGTTGAGAAAAGCTAAAGCCTTTCAGCAGCCTCAAACCCCAATTAGTCCACTGTAGCAGTTGCCTTGCCGAGAGCACAGGGGTGTGTTTGAACAACATCTTCATTCAATTTTTCCCTTGGATAAAAAATTCAGAGAAACTGAATTATGGAACATCTTAAAACACAGTATTTTAAGCAGACAGAGAACGTCATAAAGACTCCCCTCACAGGCACCCATGAATGTTATCATTGTGTTATTGGACGTGAAGGAGACTTACAGGAATCCTTTGCCTGTACAAATAGGCTTTGAATGCATAAAAATATGAAAGGAATTGGAAGGTTTTTCCTGTATAATGTAGGCTGTCCATTTAATAGACTTTCAAGTCTTTTCAGGAGAGTTGAACAGATGACTGTTTTTTGCTCTGTGTTCCACTGGTCGCCCTTAGATTATAAGTTTTCCTGTCTGAATAGTATTCAGCACAAGCAGGTCAGTAAGTGGAAGTGATGAGAGTACTCAGAACATAATGACTGATGTTTAGACTATGGGTGTTTGAGCTGATGAAGGTGTACAAGAGAATACTCAGGGACACCTGATGGCCAACAGAAAATAATGCAGCATGCAGCCCCTGTTTTCACCAAGAGGTTCAGTTTAGTTCGTCTGGGTAAGCCACGCATTTTGTGACATTTCCTTTGACTAAAACCAGCACAGGTCCCCAAATTACAGACCGGTGCCATCCCACTTTTTGGTACCCTTCTGCTGGGGTGCAAGACATACCAATCAGACCCCAGAAGGTGGAGCTAGAAATACTGCAGTCTGTTGATTGGTAGAAAGAGTCGTCACTTCCTGTGTGACAACAGTAATGAAGAACAACACATAACCCTGCCATGTTTAAATCTCCAGTTGACTTTGTCACAATAACTTTCTTTTTGTTTGGGAAATGGAATCTTGAAACAGTTTATTGTGCCGCATTTTTCTTCTTCATTGGATTTATTAGCAGAGTACACTGTGTCGCGCTGTTATGGTGTCACAGTGTTATGTAGCTGTACCAAACTGTACTGACCCATACCTGACCACTTGGTGGAAAAGAGGCTATGGATATTTATCTCTTCACTTTAATACTGAGAAATTCTACCCAGGTGTCAGTTCATTTCAATTATCCAAGAGTAAATCCAAGAACGTCTGGGTAATGAATTTAAAGTTGTAGCAAAATTAGCATATTCAAGTTAAGTCACAGGTGGTGAGCTTTCAAGAAAAACAAATCTTTATATGTACGCATTTCCAAATTTTAATTCCTCCTCATATCTTTTCACAGGGTGCACTGTTTCCATTACCTGATCCCGCTGACAAAGCAGGGCAACTACGCCATCGTTGCCAATGTGGAGAGCATGGACTACGACCCTCTGGTGGTCAAACTGAACAAGGATATCTCGACAATCGAGGAAGCAATGGGGGCGGCCTTGCAGCAGCACAAGTTTCAGTACATCTTTGAAGGCAAGACTTGAAGCTCAAACAGCCGACTGACATACAGAGCCTTTCCCCTGTTTTACATCTCTTCTTTGTGCTTTTTTCCCTTTTCTCTATCGCCTCTTTAGGTCTGGGTCATCTCATCTCCTGTATCCTGATCAATGGCGCCCAGTACTTCAAGAGGATCAGCGAGTCTGGCATCAAAAAGATGTGCAGGAACATCTTTGTCCTCCAGCAGAACCTCACCAACATCACCATGTCGAGGGAGGCTGACCTCGACTTTGCCAGGTGGAGTGTGTTTTACTTTTTCACAGGGTCAGCTGCAGTTTTGTTCACCTGGAGCACTCTTTTTGAGGATGCACATGAACCAGAGCTTAATTTCCACTTTTCCTGGCTTGTAAAAGCAGCTCACAGTCTTGGGCTGAAATTGCTGGAAAAATAACACATTGGAGAAAATGTATTTCTTCCTTCCTTGTTTTTTTTGTCTTCCTGTGATTTTAGGATCACAATCTGTCCTTTGTACCTGATTTCAGTCCAACTCAACTACACACCTGCACAGACAAACCACACAATGTCCACGAGTTCAGACGACAATGATGTCGACGCTCAGGCCAGACAGATGGTTGAACAGATTGTCAGCCACATTGTGCGTCGACGTGTCCACTTATTTTTGTTTATTTCTTATTCATACATTGACATTTTGCAAGTCTTTCTGCTGTCGCCTGGTGCTTCAGTCCTGACAGGCATGAGGGAAATCAGCACTCAGATATCTGTGGAAAAGGAAGGAGAGGGGTCGAGGAAGGGAGGAAGTAAGGCAGGGGAACACAGAAAGAGATGGGTGATATTTTTTTAGAAGTGGTGATGGAAAAGATGAGCAAGAACGGGGAAGGCTTAGAATCTAAACCAAATAGAAGGAAAATTACAAACAAAAAGTCTTTCACTGGCCTGGAGAAGACCGTGAGGGTAATAAGAAGTTGAACTTCTTCTGATCAAAACAAAAAAAATCTTTTTCCTCCATTACTCAATGAAAACCAACCTCAGTTTTTAGACATTTGTTTTCATCCCCATGGCAACATCAACACACCTCTTCTAATCTTCTCTATCTTAATATTAGTTGTTGTAAAAAATGTTTACCCATGCCTTCCATGTTGTCATGTTGTGCCGTCAGGTTAATTAGCTCCTTTCACGGCTCCTGCCTTCATTATGAGTGTGTCGTGTGTTTAAATGAATGGGTGTCCATGTGCTGCAGCCTGTGTTTGGACATTTGTATTACGCTGGTATTGTGTGAGCCAAGTTTCTGTCTGGAGAAAAAAAAAACAACAAAGTAAACTGAAAAGACCTGAGCTACACTGGATGCAGAGGACCATTGATTAGCATGTTATTTCTACCCTCTGTCTGCTTTGATTATGGAGAAACGCCAGTGATGGCTCCTCTGTCTTTTCCTCCTGCTCTCCAACTTGCTCTGATTACGAGGCGTGGGTTGGTGTGGAGGTGTTGATTGGGAATTGCCGAGCGCATTGTTTACAAATTCATGGCTTTCTGGACTTGGCCAGCCTCTGGCTCCATGACACACCAACTCCTGCGAACACACATACACAAAACCTCCACATCGACACAAACCAATCACGCTTTTGAAATCAACTTTTTTATGCTAAAGGCGTATTTATTTGAAAATTAGCAACATGCATTCATGCGGTTTGCATTTGCTGGTAGAAATCTTTTGTTTTGATGTTGATAAACAACCTTTGGCCATCAGCATCAGCAGTAAAGCGTCAGTCTCACTAAGAGCAGCTGAAAACTGAATATTCATTAGTGTTTTATCACCACCTGTAGAGAAAACAGCAAGGAATGAAGAAAGGAAATGATCCCAGCAGGAGGCCTGCTTTAGAGAAAAGCTGCAGATGCTTGCCTGTTTACCCATGTGTTTTTCGAGTGTGTGTGTGTGGGATAGTTTGAGCATGTTTTTCTCTGTGTCCTTATATGGAATTGATAAAATTTAGAGAGACCTGGACAAGGGCACAGTTAGAACCATTGATCTGAGTTAAAACTACGGAGAGTTACCAGCACTGCAAAACTCATGAAGGCACACACTCACACACCCATTCTGTCTTTCTCCCCTCCCACTGCTCTTGCTCTCATAAACTGGGATAAATAATGTGCAAACAGTGCCATCTTGTGGCTGAAGTCATGTTTATGTATAGCATAATCCATCACAAACCTTCGATGTGTCAATTTTAAAGATTGCACAGGGTGTAAAAATGCAAATCTGGATGTAAGAGAGCATGTGTGTGTGTTTGACAAGGTCCTATGGCGGTCTCATGTCTCTCAGTCAGAAGTCTGGCAGCAATATCAGCTTGTGGGTCAAGGTCAAAAACACACACTTAAACTGAAACACACAAGTGGACACACACAGGCCATCTGCTCAGAAACAGCTCAGTGGCTCTGCTTTTTTCTGCAGAGCTGTGCGTCACTGTAATGCCACATCTGTGTGTGTGCCTCCCATGTTTGCACGTGTGTATGTGTGTATTGACAGCACCCTCAACCTTATCACCCTATTGATAGCCCCTCACTTTCCTGTTCCCATCTCACTCTCTTTGCCTCTCTGTTGGTGTTGATTTCTTGTATCTTGACAGAAGCAGAGGTGATATAAAGGTGACGTTTCTTTATTTGAAGCTTTTGTCTTGAAAAGACCAGGAGGCACAACAGCTCCTGTGAAAAACAGAACAATAAAACTTTTAAAAAACTTAGTGTTGCCTGGCAACGGTCCACTCTTGGATAACTGGCTTATTTTGCTTAGCAACAGATTAAGAAACCTTATATATAGACTCAGATTTAATGAGCCGTAACTGAGATTTACATGTGCCGCAAAAATGACATTAAGTAGCCTTAAGCCTTTCCCCCCATTTATTGTTATTATGTATTTCATATGTACATTATTGTACATATGATGGCAGTTAAAGGTATTTTCCCCATACTCTACAGAGCTGGTTCTAGTTCCAGGGGTAGTTCCAGGGTTAACATCGGTTCTTTGGGTTTCCACCGACAAAGCACCAGCTCCAGGTGCTAAAAACTGGTGCTTTGCAAATACCAACTCTTTGCTGGACAAGAGCAAAGCACAGACTACGTCAGGGGCCGGGGGCGGGGTTACCATGACCATCAGTCAGCCAAAACAGCCATTCTTAAAAAGAAAATTAGCTGAGCGTGTCGTCTGTTATTTGGTTGAAGTTTCTCATTCAAAACTTCCAGATTTGATGTTAATGGTTCATTCGAACTCTCAACACTGGTTACTGTTGGACATAACCCCAACAAAACAACTCTACTCTGTGTACAAACACATCCCACAACTCCAAGTAGAAACAAACACAGGCATTGGCTGCTGAACTGCCCATCACTGGTGATGCATTCACTGAGCCTTGTAATTCTCAAGCACACAATAACTCATCTTAACAGTAACACATCCCCATTATCTAACACTGACAACCCACCAAGTTTGTTACAGTGTTCAGTGACGTACTGACGTTTCCCAGTGATGCAGTGACGTGGCTCCAACTTGGCTCCTTACTGATGAAAACCAAACTGGTTCTTAGGACGAACTAGCAAGAACTGAGGACTTAATGATCTTGAAATAGTCTCACTTCTATATGTTTGCCTGATCCTAATCCACAATTTAAAGTGAGATTATCAGCACCAGCATTGTTTTTTTTCTAAATGTTATTTCATAGTATTCATTAGTATCGGTTCGGTCAGGTCTCCTTGACGTCACTCTATTGGCCAGATTTTAGCAGGGAGAAATTAGTTGAACTAGTTACATGTTGTGGACTCATCTTCAGGCTCCGGGCTGTGAGGAGCACTTAACAGATTGTCTGCTCACCTCCTGTGATTAAACTACCCTACGAACTGAGTTTACTGAGTCTGATCGTTGTCAGGTTTCAAAGTAAAGCACTTCAAATACATGACCTCATCACTTTGCATCCTGCAAAAAGTCTGTTGAACAAAGAAAAGTAGAGTTAAAAAGATCTGCTCTCCATTCATTTGCTACGAAAGAGTCACATCCTTACAACAGTGGGTGTTGGTGTTCATGGGAAATGGAGTCTGTAATCCAGGAAAACACTACAGATTCTGGTGTCACTACAATTAACACCAATCGGACAGCCTTCACAAGAGCCCCCAGCCCCTGATGCAGTCTGTGCTTCGCTCTTGTCCTCAAACCTTTGAGGTTTTTGGGGGTTTTTTAAGTCAAAATGACTTAAGGTATCTCTGTCTCCTTTGGGACGTTTAAAAAACGTGTATCACTGCATTCAAATGAAAGACTGAATTCTTTATGGTGGATATTTTACCACAGAAAGCAATACAAAGTAGCTTTTGAAAGCACGGGCGACCCAGCTGACAGACATGTTGCACATCAGTGTGTGGACAGAAATATTCCTAATCAAAGGTAAACATGAGGAAATGTGTATCTGTTGATCTGTGTCCAAATCTCAGATGTCTGACGCTGCAGTGTTTATGTTGTGTTTTACCAGACATCCACACACCGACACAACAAACTCATAACACGCATCCACTAACACAAACACACATACGTTTGAGCTCACCGCTGCCCATTGACCCGTGTAGGCAGGTTGCGGGCTGTCATAACAACTAGCTAACTCACAAGCCCCCTTAGCTCATAGCTAGGCTAAACAGCAGTCTGACAGGCTTGCTGTAGAGATGCCCCAGAGTTCAGCCCACTGCACCCACCTGTCTGCTGCAGGAAATTACTACAGTGCGCGTGTGTGAATTGTACAAGAACCTTGTGTGCTGTATGGTGTCCTGAAGTAAACTGCCTCAGCCTCTGTGTTTCTCTACAATCTGGTGTGTGTCTGAAAATACACCGCCTTTGTGTGTGTGTGTGTGAAGAGACAGGCTTGTGTGACTGCAGAGAATGTGGTAATAAGTACAGTTGACGGCCGTGTCAGGAGGTAGTGGGAGTCAACAGATAAAACTGTTTGTATTTAGGCCTGGCTTCAGTACGCTGTCACTTCATTCGGCTTCTGTCTCCCTCCCTGTCACCTTGTGTCTCTCTCTTTATCTCTCTCTTCCTCCCTTCTCAGTCCTTTTTTTCTTCAATTTTCTCTCCCTCGTCTTATTTTCTGCGCTAACATCCATCCACCTGCACCGCCTCTGCTGAATTGTTTTTCTCTTCCCTTCCTTTTTTTCAGCCCCTCCCTTTCTCTGCTCCTTTATATATTTTTTTTGAGTGTGCATGCGCAAGATGCAGTGCAATGAGTCTGGTCTTTGCTGATGAAGCCTCTACACACACTGTCCATATCCAGTACGTGCTAATATACGTGCACATCACAGCATGATGAGGCTGGTCTTTGCTGATGAAGCGTGTGTGTGTGTGTGTGTGTGTGTGTGTGTGTGTGTGTGTGTGTGTGTGTGTGTGGGTGTGTGTGTGTGTGTGTGTGTGTGTGTGTGTGTGTGTGTGTGTGTGTGTGTGTGTGTGTGTGTGTGTGTGTTTGTTGGGCTTGGTGCAGCATGATAGGGCTGGTCTTTGCTGATGAGGCTTTAGTCTCAGTGTCTCTAAAGACCTTTCCTCATTACCAGAGGAGAGACAATTGCACTGCTGTGGAAGGAGAGAAAGAGAGAGGGAGGGAAGGTAGAGATGGTTGGACAAAAATACAAAAAATTAAGCCTGGGCTAAAACTAAATCCACATTTAGCTAGTTTTGTAGAAATAAAACAGCTTTTACATTTAACATTTAAATCTTGTCTTATTTTTCCTTCATGTTTAAAAATGTATTAGTTACACGTTAAAAAGAACATTAGAAATAATTTTAAATGAGAAAAAATGTTGATATTTCTCTGAATAATGTACACCAAAGAATTCAAATGACATGAAAAACTAAACTTAGCATATAACTTGGGGGATTTGTTTTTGGTTTATTATTTCTTTTTTTTTTTTTTTGACAATGCAGGACCCATGATCACAGGTGATGCCAACCAGGTGCCAAACTGGCTTCTGATTGTTATCACCTTGGGGTACCAGAAGCTCAAACAAGAGTCAATAAAGCAGAATGAGCTGTTTTGCATCGGCAGAGAAGAATTGTCAAACTTTTCTTTGGGGAAACCCACGTACTCAGCTCCGCTGCTCACCCCACAAGTGCATGTTCCTTATGAATGTGGCTTCATTTAAAAAAGAAATAATCAGGCTTTCCAGTGGTCGAAGATTTTTTTTTTTTTTTTTTGCCTAGAAGCATTGTTACGTAAAAGGTAATCTATCAGACACGCACTTCCTAAC
This sequence comes from Labroides dimidiatus, assembly GCA_030710495.1. Classification (NCBI taxonomy): domain Eukaryota; kingdom Metazoa; phylum Chordata; class Actinopteri; order Labriformes; family Labridae; genus Labroides; species Labroides dimidiatus. Next base: position 19,900,653 of record CM061162.1, read on the forward strand.
TTTTTTTGTTTAGTTTACCTAGTACCCAGCATTTATTTGACAGAACTACGGAAAAAAGAGAGCATGCTCAGACTCTAAAACAAAACAAAACAAAAAATATACCAAAACATGTTGGTGCTGATGCAAATCCTATGACCAGTGTTGGGAATAACAGCGTTACTAACCGTTATTGTTTTCCGGGAATGGTTAATTAATTACTATTTAAAACATTACAACGCCATTACCAACAGTAAAATGTGGCGCGTTATTATGCACTAATTTCAAACAGCTGTTATCCAACCTGGCTCGCTTAGCCAGACACAAGACAGGAGCTGCAAATAAAATGTGTTGTTTTTCTTATTGCCCCTTTTTGATCAGGGGGAAGGGGTGACAGACACAAAAGTATTGATGATTGGCTAAAGGTAGATTACAATTTCCTGATGAGCCAATCAGAGCAAGAGTTCAGGTTAGTGAGTGTTGTTGCTACAAACCTCAACGTGCTGGGAACAGCCACACAAGAGAACCAGATGCAACAATGGTGAGCCCAGCGGTCTGTGGAGGTAAAACTGGAAGCATAGGATGGAAGTACAGATGGAATACTTCAACGACTTTGATATAAAAGGCAAGAACATACATGTGGAGTGGACATTATGTCCTGATTATTCAAAGGTTTTTCAAAAAAGCGATGCAGTAGTTACTTTCCCAGGTAATTTATGAAGGAGTAGTTCAGTCACTGATTCAGTAACTTTTTTGGGAAAGTAACAAGTAACTATAACTAATTACTGTTTTAAAGTGATTTACCCAACACTGACTTTAAAACTTGTGTTGTTCACAATAAACAGCCATAAACAGCTGCTCGTAGAGATGGACATGTTTGTGTCCTGGGCTTTTATCAGCATTTTAATGTGGTAGAACTAAACTGATACACAAAAATTTGGATCAATGTTTGGACCTCTAAGAAACTTCCACCCAGGACTTCCTGTTCTTTTTATTTTTATAAGGTATTGTTTTGTGGTTTGGGCCTTTATTCAGAGAGGACAGGACAGTGGGCATAAAACAGGGGGAGACTGGCTAGTGACATGGTAGAAAGGTGCCACATGTTGGATTCAAAAACATGCCAAGCTCTCGAGAGCTAATCTTGTGGGGTGTATGACCTAACCGCTTGGCCATGCTGGCACTTCACTGCTCACATTTCAACTGGAAAATGAAGATATGTCAATGTGTTCAGATCAAAGAGAAGTGAACCTTGCCCTTCTAGATGTGTCAGCAAAGTAAACACAAACAAATAATTTCTGTTTTTATTTCATCCTCTTGAGTTGCATTCATCTTTTCCGGTGAGTCTCAGCTTCACTGTAAATGGCAAGTTGCTCCTTTTTGTTCTACGTCCACAGAATACAGCAGAAAACAGATCCTGCCTGTTTTTCAGTAAATACCAAAGCCTGCTGATACATGAGTCTGCAAAACTACACACTATAATCCAAAAAAAAAAAACATTTTTACCAAAGTGTGGTCCTGCATTTCCAGATTTTGCATTTTTCATGTGGGATCTGTAGAGTCCACGTTTTTAAACCTGTCCCATCCCCTACAGCTGATCATCGACATGTTTTCTGTGCTCGATTAGTCGTTCTGTTTCCCAAATTTAAGCTTCTCTCCGTTTAAGCAGTTAAACTAACCTTCATAGGAATCAAATGAGGAGTCATAAATGCTTCTTGTTTACCAGACAATTCTTTTTATGACCACAAAGCTGGCTGTTAAAAGTAACATCCAGCTTAACAGCACCACCTGTATCATTTCATAGTTTCTGCTGACATTTAAAATGAGTGATCACATCGAGGGGAAGAGGCAACAGAAGGATTTTAAAGTCTGAACTTTACAGCCACACACAGCCTCAAGCCTGCCTCCAGGAATTGTTTTCCAGATGAGTGGTTTACTTACGCCACGTTAAATTGAAAGGTTAGGGCTATGAAATGTGTCCACTTTTTGGGAAGATTTTCAAACAGCGTGTTATTGGATGCTCAAAAGTGTTGGTTGAATGTGGACAGAAAAGTTTAACGCTGAGTAGAAGAGACTTTTATTCCTGAATAAAATGTTCATATTATGTTTTAGGGATTAAAAAGACAGGATGTGATTTTGAAGCTGTGTTTGTTGTTGGTTCCTGCTGCCTGGGTATCTGTTACCGCAGCAACAAGTCTCAGTTCCTGCTGATGAAGAGGCCCCTGGTAGCCTGTCTCCGTCCTCACCTCAACCCCCCGAACAACTCATGTGTCGTTGCAAACACGCTGACAGAGGCAGCCTGTAATGGCCCTAATATTGTACACGCTGGAAATTAGAGGGGAATAAATTGTGCTGATTCCTTTCTTTCCCCTTGCTCGTCTTTGTCTTCTTCCTCCCTCTCTCTCTCCTCCTCTTATAGAGCATTGACGTACACATCAGTCTGTCCTACGCAGCACCCACGCATCATAAATTTACTTAATATTCTTTGTATGCGGGGAAAGGGAGGGGGGCAACTAATTAAAATTTAATAGAAAGCACACCACGGAGGCATAGCGATGCACAGAAATGTGAGCTGATTACTAAAGCTCCGCTCTCAAAGATGGAACTTCTGCTGGAAGCAGGTGGAAATTTGTGAAACTGGAGAGAGATAGAGGCAGTGTGGGGACCATAAAGAGGGAGAGACTTAAAGAAAGGCTGCAATCAAAACAACAATTCACTTTATGTTGTGTGAGACGGAGGAATGCTGGATTCATTAACTAGCTGCATCTTTAATGGATAAAAGAGTGTGTGTTTTGTGTTTGGATGTGTGTATCGCTGGGGGTTCTTTCTTGAAGGCGGGGTGCCGAGAGATTTTAATCTTATTAACAGCCCTTACCCTGTTTGGCAAATGGCTTTCCAACTGCTCGGGTAATGAACTGTTTGAAAGTGTTTTCAGCACACGCTAACATACATCACTCAGACACGTAGCCAGAAAGACACACACACACACACACACGCACTGTTTCCACACCAACACAGCTTCCACTTTCTCTTTCTAAGTCAGCCCCCTCCCTGTTGTATTGAACACAGGCCAGATTGCCAGCTGTCTTAGACACACACATAATCAACACACACACTACAAACCAGATGACAGTCTAGCACACTTTCTTTCTGTTTTGACTACAGAGAGAAACTGCTCAGTGGATTTAGCGCCCCATCTCCAGTTCTAACAAGCATCAGTAGACGTGCTTTTAACAAACCCTGAGCTGTATTTTCCCTAAATGCATCACTACCAAGTGACTTATGGTTGCTATTATACTGTGGTTAAGAGCTGTTTCACAGCTCTGATGAGATATTTTTTATTTCTACTACCCTGCTGCTGCATCAACAGATGGAGGCAGAAGCATTTTAGCTATTCTTCTTTTTCCAGCCGGCTTTAGGACTGGAGACTGGAGTTTTTGGTGCCTGTCAAAATGGTTCAGGTTACAGTTTCAGTTTGCAGCTGGTTTGTTGTTGTTTCCCACCGTGTGCATATCTTACAGTCGACCAGAAGGCTTTCCTTAATTGAAAGAGGGAGCTGCGCCCACACAAGTTCAGCACCAAGAACTTCAAGATAGTTTCTCCTCTCAATGGTTAACTTCTTTTGGTTTTAAATATCCATCCATCATCATTTACGCACAATACCCACAGCTTGTGTCAGCTCCCACTGGGTGACAGATGAATTAATGCACCTTGAACAGAACACCAATCTATCACAGGGATGACGCATAAAGACAGACTCAGTCACATTCAGAAGAGGTCAGCCTCTTAGATATAAAACTATAGAATCCACACAAGATTATAGACTTAGTTTTTAGAGCGGTCCTGGATCCCCCCTGATAAATTGTGATTGTGGTGACTTCCCAGATTTCATTTATGGTAATCTGGTGATGACTTAAGCAGGGTACACCCATAACAATCATCAAGCTGTTTTTGTCCCAATTTTCCTCCTTCCTCACCAAGGACAGCAAACGCCTGATTATCTTCTGTCTTATCAGATGATGCTATCCTATCCTATTTTTTTTATTTGACCACTCATGTAACAACAGATTTTAAGCCTGTATGGTGGGCAAAATTAGGTTCTTCCTCTGGCTTCATTCTCTGTATCACTTACCATTAACTGAGGGCGTGGCCACACTGGCCAAACGTTCCATGCCCAAGCACAGTTCAGCCCTAAAGTCCAGTTCTTTTGGCCAGTGTGACTGCAAGCTTTCCGTGCTTGGGCGCGGTACACTTCTCTTCTTTGGAACGCTTCGGAGAGGTGTGCTTCAGCACAGTACACTTCATGCATGAGCACACAGGCACGATCACCGTAATCGCTCCTCTCAACAGTTATTTTAAACAGAAACAGGGGTGTTAAAGAGCTGCGGACCAAAACAACTAAACATGAGCCAAAAAGTCTCAAGAGTTGTAACCCTGTTCTCTGTGTCTCACTCTGCTGACCCTGATGAGACCACGCTGCATGTACACAGACGCTTCATGGTGACGTAGGCGAGCTGTGTGTGTGCCTGAAGTCTGGTTCATGTAGGAGTTGTGTGACCTTGTGCCGTACTGGCCAGCTGGGGAGTGGTGCTGTGGGGGAGGCAATCGTGCCTGAGTTCAGCACGGAACGTTTGGCCAGTGCGACCGTGCTCTGAGACTCACAGGAAACAGATGAAAAGGCACTACTCTGGAGGATGTAATGAACTGAGAAGTTATGGTGTTTATCTTGCATCTTTTATCTTTTCTTTTAAATCTTTTGTTTAAATCTGAACCATAGCTTGGCTCGATTTGAGGTGCTCCCCCTAGTGACTGGCTGCAGTATAGGTCAAAATCTCTGCCTCTCTATTAATTCCAGATGGGCTGTGGGCAAACTCTAAAAAATTATTACACCTCATAGAAACGTTTCTCACATCCATATGCTGTGGTGCTATTTAAATATTATTATTGGGCTGCATTGTGTTAGACCCCCCCCCCCCAAACAGAGAAAGCTCTGACAGCTTTGAATAAGAAGGTAAGGTAAAACATATAACTGTCATATAACAATCGTGCTTGAATTCAGCACAGTTTGGATGTGAAGCAGCGGGTTGTTGTCTGCAGACAGAGGAGTTTCCTTCACGTAGGCTCACATCTCCAGGATGCAGCAGACATTCGAATGGATAATTAGAGTTTGAACATTGACTTTTCACCTCATACTTAAACAAAAACGTGAGGCTCGAATAAAAAGTGACAACCCCAGTACAATGGTAAAAGCCAGAGCAGAGCTGTGTTTTCAATATACAGTCTATGATCTAAACACACAGCAGTAGGGCTGAACGATTTTGAAAAATAATCGAACTGTGTTTTTTCTGGACCACTATTGTGATTGAGCATGAGATTTTTTGGGAGGGATGTTTATCCTCTGTGTTATACACTAAAAACAAGTAATAAATCATTCTATAGCATGACCAACATGACAAAGTCTCCTGTCAACATATAAACAATTCTTTCCTTGGTGGTTGGGGTTCTATCCATGCAGCTGTCATACATGGCCTTGTGTTGCTCTCTTAAATGCTGGAACAGGTTTGTAGTGTTGCCCCTTGCATGTTTTACACAACACCTTACGCTGTGCCAAATCTTCTTTACTAAATCCAAAATAGGTCCAGACAACCAACGTGCTATTCCTCTTTGACACTACAGTCGCCTCTTCGGTGTCCTCTCTCTGTTCTTCTGCTGAGGCCATTTTTAAAGATGTCAACAACAACACAACAAATCAAAACTAGCCTGGCTGAAGTTGTTTTCTTCATCCCCGTTCGCATGTGTCTCGTTCTTCTTCTGAGATTTTTGGCCGTTCGCAAACCAGCTGACAGGTGCATTACCGCCACCTACTGCATGCATGTCACTCAAGGTTGTGTCTGTGTACCTGAAACTTTTTTTTTTAATGGGTTTGAAAATTGCATTTTGTTACATTGCGATGTTTGTTTAAATCTGATTAATTGTTTAGCCCTAGACGGCAGTTTAAGAAGTTGCTGACTGGCCTGTGAACAATGTCGTACACCAAACTCAAATCTTAACTCAAAGCTGTCGACCACAATCTGGCTGTTTCCAACTGGAGCCAATTTCTGGTGCCAGATTCCATCATTGGATGATGGCTGATGGGTTCCAAGATTAAGATCAACCTAACATGCATTTTTATGGACCACCATAACAAATCAGTTATTTTGGAATAAAAAACATACAACAAACTGAAGTTTACGTACAGTTACTGCTGAGAACTTCCAAGATACTGTGTCCTTTTGGATGTAGTTCTTTCTTTATTTGTTGTGCACAGTGGACAGCTTGTAAGATTCTTGCACTGGATGGATGCCTAGAAGTCAGGAGACGCTTTTTCTGAATCCTTTCCTAATGTAATAGGAACGCATGTTTTTTTTTTAAATATATAACAGAGGTTTTTCCTCGTATTTCATACCATAGGGTTATTTGCCTGAAGCGTGAAGGTAATCAGCCAGGATTGTAGGAATAAATATGTGTTCAAACATTTAGAGAGCCTGCAGATACATAGATACAAACCAGAGACACATTTCAAGACGCTAATATTTAAATTTAGAACAAGTCAAACTGAAAAATACAACCCGCATTTTTATCTAGGATTAAACCACAAGTGGGACTCATCTTCTCCCTGCTTTCTCTGCTGTCTTTCACTCTTGCCCCCTGGTTAAAGTGTGAACTAATGTGACCCTCATCAATATTGACAAGCTTTTTCATGAAATGAGCTCAGGGATGGAAAAATGAACAAGACCTTGGAGAGAAATTGAGAGCAGGCTTGAGAGTGAGACAGAATGCAAATGCTTCGTTGCTTGGATGGCCAAGGGCATTTACTTGTAAGAGGAAGGCCAAAAAACAGACATTATGCACATCTATTCCTCACTCATGTCTTGACTCATCACTCTTTTCCCTCCTTTTTTTACCTCTGCATTTCCATCATGTTCACTGTACCCCTCCATTACTCTTTCCAGGTCTTTTTTCAGCTGTTGAATCTCCACAATGACAGCACATAAAGCACCTTGGAACAGAAGCTCCCCGAGTGCTCATTAACGCCTCGTTAGCATTGAAAATGATCATTTCAAGAAGAGAATGGGTCGTGGATGAGTAGCGGAGTTAAACATGCCAGATAAAAATATCTTTTCTCACCAAAGTATCTTTTTTACTGCGCCCTATCAAACATTACTAAAGATTTGAATCCATTTACTTTCATTTTCCTCTGGCACAATATAAGCCTAAATCTCTTTCTGCAGATGCTTTGAAAGAGAAAATAACAAATCACTGTTTTTATCTCTGCTGTCAAACAATGAGGGATTTAAAAAAAAAAAAAAAGGTAGACATTACTTTTTTTCACAGCCACAAACCCTCTGAGGCTTTTCTGCTGTCCAACAAAGCAAGAGCTACAATTATTTCTCTTCACTGAAGGTCTGCACTCACAAAGCAGCCAGAGCTGCTACTGTAGAGTTAACAGCATTTGTTCTTGAATGAGGTGACAAGTTCATGTAGCTGTATGGAAGTTCCGGTGCACATTGCATACTAAACAGATATTTACATGTGAAGCTAGTCTTTATAAAATGACATTGAAGCAAAGTTACAGTCCAAGCTCCTGTGAGGAGTTTTAGACCCTGAATAAAAACAGGATCCTCTAAGGGACTGACATTTTCTATTTTTTAATTTAAATATCTGTTACTTCTGTGCGGGCTGTGGATGTCAGACAAAGTTCTTTCTGCACCATATTGACCCCTCAAATTTTGGCAACAGAAGTGCTGTAGAGTACAATGGCTGGTCAAGCGACTTGAAGGTGTTAACCATCAAAAAATGTATTTTTTACCTAAATAACACCAATTCGACAGATGGTAAACAATCCCAGGTTCATGAGAAATTAATGAGTGGATGGAAGACATCAACAAGTGGACAGACATTTTTAGTGTATAGATTCAGCGTGTACCCCAGAGAGGAGTGTTTTTTTTTTTTTTTCTCCCCTTGTCTGCATTATCTTTTTAGCTGAGCACTGTCTGGTGACAGTGTTTAAAAGACATATGCATTGATTTTTTTTATTCTAGCAGTGACAGCTATGAAGACGTACATATATATACATACACATACATAAACATATACATACATACATACATACACATACATACGTATATACATACATACGTACATACACATACATGCACATACATGCATATGATTCACTGCTACTAGTGACCATCACCAGCCCTCCCTGTAGGCTACTCTATCAAATCAAACTTTATTTAAACCCCGATGTGAGCTGAAGGGGAGGGCTGTGTTACACCATAGTGTGAGTTAAGGGGGATATAGTGATAGAAAGGACAAGACAAACAGGGAGCAGGAGAAACAGGCAGGAACATTCACTTAAGGTTGCAGTCCAGGTCCCCCAGAGAGGAGTTTAAGCACACACAGAGCCGAGTCTGAGACCTGGGTCATAATAAAGGAAACTACGTACACTCTAACAGGTCGGCATTCAGTGACCCTCTTGTGAGCGTTTCCCGATTCCACTTTGGTAACCACTGCTTTAGACTACAAATAATCTGATTTTCTACATATGTAAGTCAATCAATCAATCAATCAATCAATCTTTATTTGTATAGCGCCAATTCATAACAAGTGTTATCTCAAGACACTTTACAATAGAGCATAAAGCTCTTCATTTTGAGGATACACATATATGCATAGATACATATATACATATAAAGATACACATATACATATATATACAAATATATACATCCAACACCCAACATGAATCCATTTAGCCAATCATGAATCCCTCCATCATGGCGGCAAGAAAAAACCTTCCGTTAAGCAGCAGGAAATCTCGAATGTGGACCCCAGTCTCATGATGAACAGAAAATCCACATGAAGTGAAGTTATACATCATTATAGTCTGTTAAAAAGTTTCCAGAGCAGTCATCAAACGGATCTTGTGGAGAATTTGTTGTGACTTTTTTGAACATGAATTACTTAAAGTAAACACTCAAATTTTCCTGGAATGTGAAAGTTATTTAGTGCCAAATCACAACAAACGTTATTTCAAGATATTTACCAAAAAAATAAACAGGTTTAGATTTTTTAATGTTCTATTGTTAACAAAGACCCAGCATCAAGACACATTAGTTTTTTATTGTTTCTTGTTTCTTGTACAAAAGTTCCTTTATATTTTTACTTACTTAATCTCTTTTATTATTATATTTAGTGTTTATTCATACATGCTGTACAGAGAGAGCACACTTCAAACCATCAAAAGTCAAATTCCTTGTATTAAGATGCTTGACGGAACAAGGGAGCTCTGGGACTCCAGAGAGATCTACGGTGAAAGAGCTGGTTCAGGCTCAAGCCAGCTCTACCTATAAGCTTTATCAAATAGAAAAGTCCCAATAAGTCTAAATATTAAACACCGTTCAGTGTTGAAGAAGCTCGACTTTCAGTCCAGTTCATAAAAGCCTCACCAGCACTTATCCAGTTGTTTCCATTTGGTTTTATTTAATATAAATTTTAACAAACTAAACTAGAAACTAGGGGTGTAACGATTCATCTATTACATGGATGTAGCGATTTATAGTCCTATAAATTCCAGTATTCCTCCAAGTTGGTTTTCCAGACAACATAAATGATCTAAATTTTTTAAAGTTTAAAAAGATTATAAATGGATTGTGTCAATACAAGGAGGTAACACATTGGACTTAAGCCTGCCTGTCTGTGACGTCATCAGCACACGCTCAGCCTGCAGTCCATGGCTCAGATTTCTCCAAGAAAACTCTGATTCAGGATTTTCAGCTTCAAGTTTAACTGAGGAAGCTCTGACAAACTGAACACACTGATAAATCTATATTCAACACATTCAGCAAGTTAAACATCTTCAAATGTACCAACAACAATATAAAACAAAATAACACTAGCTTGTTGCTAACATATATGGGAAATTGCATTAAGGTGCTAGCAGTTAGCATACATGGATATAACTTCAGTTTTCAAACAGCATTCAAACTTTCATCACAGAAACATTTCACAGTTACTCTTTGTAAACAGTAAGTTTCCACACAGGAAGATTAAGATTTATTTTACATTCTCACTTGTTGATTTTTTGGCTATAAAGTAACTGAATTGATTCGGATTGTATCATTTTAAATGAACCAATATTGTCCTTGAATCCAATCAGCAAACACAAATCGAGATATGAATCTAATGGTTGTTAAAATGAATCATTACACCCCTGCTAGAGACTGTGCAGCAACATAAATATGACAGATGTGATCTGCTAATTGTACTACTTAAGCAGATTCCAAATCCAAACTTGATTTTTATTTCACAGGTTGTTGGAAATCAATAGCTACCTTGGACAGAGAAGAAAACATGCTTTAGAAAATGCATAATGGTTGTCTCTAGTTTGCATTCAAAGCAGCCATAAGTATGAAAAGTCCTTGGAGGGGAAAAGCTGCAGAGGAGCTGTTAAATAGACCTTCAAGGGAACTTTTTGTAAACTAAATGAATCATATCAACATATCAAGAGGGGCATCAACAGTGTCCCCAAACACTGTACTGCTGTTAAGGTTGAACCCAGACAGTTAGACTCTTTGCTTATCTTTCACAGCCACAATGGAAGAGTCAGATTGTGCATCTTTGGGCAGTGTCATTTCTCCTGTAGCCAGGGGCAGGAAGTGGTTTAACTACTGTAACAAATGGGTATCTGCATTTAGCTGTTGACAGCACCCCTCAAACACACATACACAAACTAATTCTCTGAGGTATTTGACCTGTTTTGCCCTTGAACAAAGAAAAATAGTTTCTCCTGCATCCCGGCACCTCTAGCAATGTAAAACAGTAACCCTTCCTCCAGAATCCATACTCATAGCAGAAGATTGTCTTCTTCTGTGGAATTCTTCTTGTCAGTGTTACATCCTGTGCTCAAGTTCACACAAGGTCTACCATTAGACAAACAAATGAGACACACCGTATTAAAAACAAACACACATCCACACACACACAGTCTGTTTTAACTTCTGTCGAGCATATTTGACCTTTCACGTCAAGAAATGCACGTACTTCATTAATCCTCACTCCCCTTTGAGCTCCTTCTGTATCAGTATGAGCGTCATGGTATTTTACTAATGCTCCATTTTGGCATGAGGTCCCAGTTAAAGAGCTATTAATTCTACACACACCTCCTTCCTGTTTGGGCTCTGTCAACACAGTTTCATTAAAACAGTCTCAGTAGTTTGCAGCAGCTGAATGTTTTCCCTCCACCAGCGGCCCCGGTGGCAGCGGGGTGAGGTCCTTGAAGTCCTCTTTAAGGGAAATTGGGCTTGACAGCAACATCAGTTGGTTTTGCGTCTTGTGTTTCTCTCCTTTGTTGTTGTTGTTTCTTTTGATTCTGCTCTGGAATTATGCAAAGCAGCAGGTTTAAGAAGTGTTATTAACCTTCTTTTTATTTCTCCCCCCCCTGCTTCCTGTTACTGTTTTCCTCTCCAGGCAGTACTACGAGATGCTGTACAACACTGCAGATGAGTTGCTGAATCTGGTGGTGGACCAGGGCGTTCGCTACACCGAGCTGGAGTACATCAACGCCTTGTCCTTACTCCATCGCAGCCAGACAGGCGTGGGCGACCTGAGCACTCAAAACATCCGGCTGCAGAGGCTGAAAGAGATCATCTGTGAGCAGGCCGCCATCAAACAGGCCACCAAGGACAAGAAGATCACTACAGTGTAAACAACAACGACCAAAAAAAGCAGATAAAAGTGTCTGGTGAAAGAGAGTTAAGGTGTTTCTTATTACTAATCCTCTATCCTACAAACCCTTACACCACATCTCTCATGAAAGAACAAGTCAAGACAAAGAAATGGGTCATGTATGCAGAAGTTAAGAGAAAAAGCAGAAGATACTTAAGGATTTGGTTTGAAGACACTGAAAAGTTGTTGCTCTCGACCTAGATCATAATGTGTGATGGAAAAAATACCACGTTCATTTCATTTCAAGTTGACACAGAAATACTCGACTCCAGCTGCAGACTTGTACATCATATAAAAAATAGAGATGTTTTCAAGCCCAAGCAGCTCTGACTCACTCTAATTGGGAAGTGTGGAGACAAGTCTTCTTCCCTGTAAATCTTTGTCAAAGTGTAACCCATAGCGTCAATTTTCATTTTTCAAAAGAGACATAAAATACAGAAACTTCCAGAGCCCCATGCTCACCATGATTCCATCTCCCACATAACAACACTATTGTTTTGGACACTCATTCTTAGGCCCCATCTTGTCTCATTTTCCTATTAGATCTAAACTGCTGCTCTCAATTACACCTCTATCTCTCCTCTCCTGGCAGCCCCATGGGCCTACTGATTCTGTCTGCAATAACAGATGCTAGATTAGACTGTCTGAATGAGGCCACATCTCCTGCCTGCTGCCAATTTGGGTCGGTCCCTAAAGATTCTGCTCACTGAGAATCGTATCATAACTATGCCTGTTAAAATTTTGTTTTTCTGCCTTTTTTGTGTCGTAGCTTTTGCATTAAACTTCAGCGAAGAGACTGTTGGAAAGTTCAGAGTTGTGTTTTTTTGTAAATTGGACCTTGTTTGGCTTTCTCGCACTGCAATTTGACCAGTGCAATTCTCAGTCTTTGTATTTTGGTCCCCACTGCAAGCTTTCAGGTCTTTCAAAGTGAATTGAACTTAAGAGTCACAAATCATTTCCATTCCTGGTTTAAGTTCATTAACTTGGAAGAAGTGCTTAATGAGAGGAGGAGTGAGAAGGAATGGGAGCCTTGTCAATACAGCAGGCTCACTGCCGGTCTTACACAAGCCCACGGAGCAATCCATCATAATGACACATTGGTTGGGATCGATGGGAAAACAACTGAGGCGCTGCTGAGGGGTTTGCCTAACGCTCTGAAATGTACACTGGGTTTAAAATCTCTAATCTGCTCGTTCAGCTCTTCAGTGTGGAGCCACTTTTGCAATAAATAATGCCAGAACTTTAACATCAACCATATGTTTAATGTCATGCAGACAACCTATTATTCTCAGATGATACTGCTTCACAGACAGCAGTGATGTAAAGAGGGCTCAGACTCAAGCATTTAACCCCACATGATAACAAAAACCACTCCTGCTGTCTCCTCTTTTTTAGACGTATACAGTATGAATCATTCTTTATTCAGAAAGATCCAAAACTAAGTTTGTGTACTTTTCTTTTTTTTCTTACAGTTTATGTTGATTTTGCACACTTCTTAAACTCCAGCAGAATGTGTAAACAAGTGGGGTTATGTTAGTCATTTGTTTTAACCCCATCCATGGCCCCATGACTGATGATTGCCAACTTTTAAATGTTCCTAAATGTTTGTCAAATGTTGATTTAGCACACATGATTTATCACTCACACACTGAATAAATCAGTTCTTCACATTCCCATCTTGTTTTGTGTATTCTTTGGTATTTCTCTTCAAGTGGTTGCATGAATCCAATTTAGCACAGGGGAGAATGCATGATGTAGTGACAGCACAGCCTGCCATAGTTTTGATGCACCTTGGGCCTTCATCCAAAATCAACAGGAGAGGATTTACTTCACCTGACAGGTATGATGTGGTTTGAAGCATGAAGTGCTGCACTGTGACATCTTGTAATGTGGAAAGTAAACAAAGGTAACATACTGCATTAAGGGTCTGCTGTTGTACGCATTCCATATCTTTTGTGAAGAGTGCATTGTGTCTACTGTCAGAAAGCCATGAATTCAAATCAAATCAAACTAAACTTTATTTATAAAGCGCTTTTCATACAAAGAGATGTAACGCAAAGTGCTTTACAGACCATTAAAAACAACAATCCACCCAAACGCCCAACCACCCTCACCCCACACAACCATACAGCCCCCACCCACGGCCCTCACACACACACACACACATATACATTTATATATTGCTTGAGTACAGATGAACCAGCTGAGAAAACATCATCAGAGGAGCCTTCTGCAACAGGGGTAAGGAGTCAGCTACACCCACAGGACCCCAACACAGGGCCCAAAAATAAGATGTAAAACAGAAAAATTAACTCTTCCTTCTCTTGTTGTGTTATTTTGATTATAACATTAATTGTGCCCCTCTTTAAGAAGATGTTGTGTATCACACTTAAAGTGATGCCCGAATTTGTGAGTTTCCTTCAAAGATTTTTTTTTTTAGTTTTTTTAATCAGGGTCACTGGAAAAAAAATACTGTCCAAAAATCTTTATTATTATTATTATTATTATTATTATTATTATTATTATTATTATTATTATTATTATTATTATTATTATTATTATTATTATTATGAGAAAAAGTCAGAACCCTATTTTTCAACTTCTCAACTTTTGATCAACTTTTTGTTTTTTTGTCAGAATAATTATGGACTTAATATTTATTTATTTATTTATTTATTTATTTATTTATTTATTTATTTATTTATTGCGACCGTAATCTTTTTTTTCCGTGGGAAACCCTACAATCCACGGGAGTGGTATTTAGTCCGAGAGCACTACATTTCCCACAATCCAATTGACCTCGCACTTGTCTCATCGTTGCTTAGCGACGGCGTTGCTCGCCCCTCCTAGCAAGATAACTTTACTTGAAGGCAAGAACTCGGGCATCTTTTTGTACCTAAGATAAAGCTCATATTTTGAATGCCGTGTAGTTGGTTTAAATCCCGTATGACGCGGTTTGAACTGAAACTATGAGGAAGACGACAGGTCAACAGTCATCCTCTGCGTCGCCTAGCTGCTACCCCCCTGGGTCCCTCAGTGAGGACGTCTCAGCTGATGCTCCAGGTTGTGAAGCACAAGAGCAAAACAAAGAGATGGAGGTAAGAAGAGTTCAGTACATTATCCTTTTAAGCTACATTTACATTCTATAACTTAACATCTGTGTTCCAGATTCTTTGTAGTTACGTTTTTATGGTCTGAAGTTGAAGTTTTCCTTGTGCTAAAAGGATAGCTTACGTGTTCATTCATTCACAAAGTGTGAAGTGGCTAATACATAAACCTCCATATTTGCTCCGTTGTGCAACAGGTAAAGCAGGTAACCTTGTGCCAGAGGTCTGGGAATGTGAAACAACACAGCAAGGTCAAACTGTTGATTATTTTATATTTAAAGAAATTATTATTTCTATAATTATTTCTTGTTGTACAATCTAAGCACAAGGGAAGATTGATAAGGAAGATAAGCAACTGTGTGACCGTGTGTGTGTGTGTGCGTGTGTGCTTGCAGAGACAGGAAGCTGTTAGCTCTAGTTAAATGCTTTTTTATTGCTTTGTTATTGCAGGGATGCTTGAAGTATCCTTGTTAATTCCACAATGCCAGGTGTATTGAACTCAAATACTCTATTTGGTTCATTGTTTTTTGTACTTGTCTGTATTTTTTTTTTCAATATTAACAGAAGGAAGGTGTTTTAACAGCAGATGTGGTCGATAACTGTATCTCTAACTTAGGCCGCACCTGCACAGGGCTGCAGTACGCATACCTTCACCTCTCTCTGCCTGTAAGATACTTCTGTTCATTTATCTAAGACATAATATGGATATATGGATGGATGGATGGATGGATGGATAGATGGATAGATGGATATATGGATGGATGGATATATGGATGGATGGATGGATGTATGTATGTATGTATGTATGTATGTATGTATGTATGTATGGATGGATGGATGGATGGATGGATATATGGATGTATGTATGTATGTATGTATGGATGGATGGATGGATGGATGGATGGATGGATGGCATGACTTAAGTGTGTTAACCTTCTAATTTATCAAGACAAAAGAACTCCTGAAATCAGTCACGTTCATACAGTGTCATGCTGTTTTTACAGCATCAGCTGTCTTTGAGTGGAAATTTTGAGTCAAATTTAATCCAACCAGGGTTGTATGTCTTTCAACTTTAGAAACGCAGCCTGAGTGACGTCTCAGTTTTATGTAACTATGTCTTTCTGGAAAAGCTGGAACTGCAGCACAACAAAATAAAAGGTGACTCTTTACTTATTATTTAAGCATTACAGCTGTCACATGAAAACTGCTGTTTGTATAAACCTGACGCAACTTTGAAAGAGGAAATTCAGAGATTGTAGTCAATTTATTATCAGTATTTTACCCTTTTGTTGCTTGTTTTTCTTTATCTGTATCTTCTTTCTCAATGACTAGACTTATCCTGTGTGAACCATATGCCAAACCTCCTCATCCTGGATGCATCTCATAATGAAATCTACAACTTTTTTGGATTTCAGCCTCCCAGTACTCTTAAGGTAAAACAGGACCTTGAGCTGACAGAATAGGACCATGTTTGATTGTTGGCTTGGGCTCCAATTTCTCATGCTATCCCCTCAAGATCAGCCCTGGATTTCCATAGCCCATCTGTAGTCCTTTGAATATGCTTACAAGGCATTAGCTGCCCTTGAACGACAGTGAACTCTAGCAAAGTGGGAATTCTTTCCCAGACTCTATGGATTTATTTGAAGAGTTTCCTCAAGCTGTAATAACTTTGGGTTTTTCTGTGCTTTGTGTTTCAAGGTAGTCAATTTCTCCCACAACCATATGACGAAAATGAAGGAGTTGTCAGCCTGTCCAGTGCTTAGTAAACTGAATCTGGATTGTATCCTTAAAGCAAAAATCTGTCCTCATCCAAGCACACATTTTATTTGTCTTTGGTTTTCAGGCACATACTATCAGATCTGTTTTTTTTTTCTCATGTATTTATATGAAAATTCAATGTATTATTTTGAATCATTCTCTTGTGTCGCATTCTTAACGTACCCCTTCTCAGACAACCATTTGACTGAGATCATTGGTCTTAGGAAATGTGAAAGCCTCACTCATCTCAGCATGGCAAACAACAGGCTCTGTAGGATCAGTGGCCTGGACACTCTGCCTCTCAAACACCTCTGCCTGGTGAGTCAGGAGAATGAGAATTCATAAAGTTTACTGAAGGACACACACAGATAAGTCTTATGCATTCTCTCATGCTCTCATGGCGCTGTGGGTCGTTTCTCTTCATGTTGCCATGTATCTAAATGCAAAGTGTTTCTTTCTCCTTGCACGTTTTTTACCTATTTAAAAATAAATGTCTCCTTTTTTATTTCGCCTCACTATTCACTCCCTTCTGTCCCTCTTTATGTCTCTGTTTTTGGCTGCATTTTTACAATCAGTAAAACCTTGGACCCAGTTCGAGAATCGCCATATGGTCCAACAGCAGGCTTCTTTCTCCCTCTCGCTCTTTTTTCTGTGTGCGTGCAGCCGTGCACATGCGTATTCCAGCCTTTACCAGTGTTTCTTCATTGTCAGCAGCCATCGGCCTGGCCACGGCTGCTCCCGTCTCTAAGCTTTGCTTTGGGACCAGCTGCTGCTGTTTGAGTGAGCCTGGACCAATTACAGCACATGCACACACTCACACATACCTTGTCCGTCCAACATCCATCTCATCCGTCGCTGACCCCTCTTCCACACATGCTGCCTCCCTAAACAGCTCAGCCCTGTCAGCTAACCTGTTTCACAGCCCATCACAGCATCGACCTGGAGCTCCAGGGGACCGGCATGGTTACCCGCCCCCTCTGACAGCAGCCCTCTGCCAGGTAACATGCTTGGCAAGAGGAGGCTGAGGATTGGCCAGACAGATAGATAACAACTTTAGTTGGAGGGATGGAGTGAGAAGCGGGCTGGGGACCCTGACAAGAGAGGAATACCCCGCACTGGTTCTGTAGCTGTTAAGTGTGCTGTGCTAGCACCTTGCCAGCTGGTTGGCTGTCAGTCCTCACCTGTCAGGATCGAGCAAAAAGAGGCAGGGCTGCCACTCAACCCAGCACTGAGGGGGAAGCAGGATCAGATCCCCTGCAGAGTGACCGTAGCACGTCCTCAATATTTATTAGCAAAAATCACCTACTGTATGTTAAGCAGAAGTGTGGGTTAGAAGCCCCCCGATGTATGCATGCATATTCATGAGCATCACGTACTTGTCTTTTCAAAAGTGTCCTTTACCCTCTCTGTGTCCAGAGGGGAAACCAGCTGGAGACGATTGAAGGGTTGGAGAGTTTGAAGAGTCTGCAGGTTCTTGACCTGTCTGTGAACCGCATCACTAGCCTGTCTGGCCTCCAGAATCTCCACCTGCTGGGCTCCATCAATCTGGAGAAAAACCTGGTATTGATCCCCGACAACCTTCAGAAAGAATTAGTTAACCCCAGGAACCTGTCAGGCTAAATTTTGCATGTGATCATGCTTATTTATCTGACAAAAATTTGTTTCAGAT
Source organism: Labroides dimidiatus (assembly GCA_030710495.1). Lineage (NCBI taxonomy): Eukaryota > Metazoa > Chordata > Actinopteri > Labriformes > Labridae > Labroides > Labroides dimidiatus. The sequence continues at coordinate 19,918,929 of CM061162.1, forward strand.
CAGTGAGATTCAGGAGTTTAAACACATTCTTGACCTTTTACTCCTGAGGGATCTCAACCTGCTGGGGAATCCTGTTCAGGTAAACACTCTTTTTGTTTCCAGTCTCAGCCTTCTGAAATGATAACATTCATCAAAGGTGCAGAGACACTGATGAAAACACAATAAAAGTTTGGGAGTGTTCATCAGTACATGATTTCAAAGGAGAGGCCGGATTACAGACTGCAAGTCGTCTTCCTCCTTCAACACCTGACTTTGTTGGACCAAGAGAAAGTCTCTGCTGAAGAAAAGGTAAAAACAAACAAAGACATGACTGCATTGACCCTTTTTACTGTCGAGCTCGAAAGTAAACACTTCTTTGAAATTTCAGGTGTCATCAATAAACAAGTTTGACCCTCCCTTGGAAGTTGTAGCAGCCAGGGACCAGATGACACAACTGGTGTATCAGATGATGCAGCCACAGATGCTTCATCATAGGTTGGTGCCAAACTACTACATTATATATAATATTATCTGCCTTCTTTCCTGGATTCTAAGCCGAGATAAAACTAGTTATCTCATTTCACTCTCAGGAACCCAATCCTGCCGCCAGGATCAAAATACCACTTAAAATGTGTTGGATACACTAATTCCTTATTCTGTCGCATTTTTAAAAGGATAAAATCAGAGAAATTTTTTCATTCTTTCTGATGATGATTTATAGCTTTTTAATTTTTGTCACACTGCATGAAGATATAATTGAGTTACATCAGTCTATAGTCATGGCTGTCCTGAATCTATAGAGGTGCAGGACTTCACTTTGCTGAGAAAGATGAGACCACAGGGAGTAAAAATGTGACAGAAGTAAAAACATGATCAGAAACTGCTCAGAATCCTGAGGGTTAAGTTTGTGCAATATGTTGATAAACACTTTAGCAAGTCATAAAATCTCCCAAAATCAATTCAAGACAAGTTATTATTTTTATTATTTTTATTTTTTATTATTTTATTATTATTATTATTATTATTATTATTATTATTATTATTATTATTATTATTATTATTATTATTATTATTATTATTATTATTATAGGGCTTGAGCGTTTTATCTGCAGGGTTTCTGTATTATGACTTTACTCCAAACAAGATGAAAAATGGTTCATGAATCATCATTTTTTTAAAAACATCTGATGTCAGCAAATGAAATATTAAAGCTCCATACGGTCATTTCTAACATTATCCGCTGTTCAAAGTGAACTGTCATTGTAGCTCCACAGGGACGTGTTTGTATTATTAGCTGGAAAACTGTCTGTGGCTGTTCCCCCTGCCACTGGTAACACACCACACCATCACTTATTTCACATGCCACATGTTAGCCAGTTAGCATGCTACTGATGGTTTGGTGGGTGCACACACTGAACTACAACAACAACATCTTAGTGTGTTTCCTGTGCTAAGTTTGACAGAAACACGTGCAAACACATCATGGTTTTGAATTGACTTATTGAAAGATTGTGTATCTTGAGTTTGTTTGAATCTTATTTTGTTTCTCTTATCTTACCACTGTGCTTCCTGGGGCCTGTAGCACGAAGCGCGGTCAGCCTATCCTGGATAACTCGCATCAATCCAGGGTTGACTAAGTGCAACAGTGACAATCAGGATAATCGATAGCACGACGCAGGTTATCAACACAATAACTCAACCCAGGTTTGTCTCATCAAGAGCCATGAACGCGCACGTATAAGGGGAGGGCTCAGAGGCAGCTGACCAATCACAGTCATAAACGCTGAACACACAGAACAGAGTGACAGAGTGACAGAGCTCCGTGCGTCACTTGTGAAGAACAACGTTTAATATTAAGGAAATATGAGGAGGAAAAAGCCCAAATCACAGAGAGGGGAAACACTGTGACAGCTGCCAATCACAGACTGAATGCATGGCAGCATATAACAGACTGTGTAAATGAGTCAGTTATTCTTCAATGGCTCAATATGACACTGATCACACTCGTGTATCTCACGAAACAACATACTGGGAAAATGAGTTGTGTGTACTGCAGTTATTATCTCATTCCGATGTCATCCCTCTGGAGTGAAAAAGACGTGGGGGCAAATGAAAAATAAGTACAAAAACATCACTGCGTCTGGTAAAGTGGTTTGTTTCATGTCGTATCATCATGTTTAAATTAAGATTAAAGTTGTTGCCACAATACAGAGTTAAAGTCTGACCCAAATTAACAGTTTACAAATCAGCTGCTGGACTCGTATACACTCTCCCTCTTTAATAAAGAAAGCCTTCAAACACAATGAATGAAGTGTCGGAATGACGTGATAGAATAACGTGCCGTTTCACATCAAGCATTACATCCTTTTCTTTGTCGAGCACTTTGTGTTGTATTTGAATGTATGAAAGGAGCTTTATAAATAAAGTTTGATTGCCTTGAGTATCCCTCCCTGGTATATTAACTCTAACTGTATGGTTCAATTTGATTTAGGGGAGTCTGTTTCTCGCCTGTTTCTGAGAAGTTGATTGGCCAGTAGGTGGGGCATTTTATAGAATCAGATTCAAACTCAAACTTATCTTGCTCTGGAGCAGGTTAGCTGTTCAGAATAGGTTACCATGGTGATCTATCTGGATAAGAATTGAACTGGCTTTGTGCTATCAGTAAACCAGGGTTAACCCTGAAGTTACCTTGCTAAGACATTAATCCTGCTTCGTGCTACAGGCCTCTGGTGCTGGGCAGTGTCAAAGGACCCACAAATAGTTTCAGGCTGTCTTTTATGGTGCCTGACTAATTAGCAGAGAGCATGCTCAGTTCATCTTACTGCACCATACCAACTGATGGGAGAGCTGAATGGAGTTGTGCAGTCATTGCTAGCTTCCTAGTGTTGAGGGAATGCCTAGTGAATCCCTTGATGTGTGGTTGGTGAATGTCAGGTTTTGTTGTGTTTCGGCCTGTTTTCCGCCAACCTGAAACGCAACTTTTTTAAAACCCCCTCCAGAGTAGAATTTTTCTGATATGCTGCAGGCTCCATGCCGTATAAACGGCAAGCCAGAGTTTTCAGTGGAAACACTGACATCACGCTCTGCTTTGCGCATACGCATTTCACTTTCGTTGTGGGAACTTTAAACTGCCATGCACACAGCGGACAACAACAATGGTTCAGTGTCGCACTTACCATGTTGTCCTTGTGCTGCTGAATCTGCTGACTGCCTTTCAACTAAATGTTCATCTGTTGCTCCACTTCTGCACTCAGATAAGACACATTCAATATACACACCAGATTATCAGCCCACCTCTTCTTCCGCAGAGGGCTACCAAAAGACTTTAGAGCTATATCGTCAACCACAGGACTGGTATGCATGCTACAGTGTTTTCACTCCCTCAGTGTTTCAATGTAAACAGATTTTTTTTTCTCTGCTTTTTTTGCATTTTCGAGTGAAATGCTGTGAAGCATTGTCGTAGAAATGGGGCCTAAGTTGACTTTGTTGTTTTTGATGTAAATAATGGCCTGTGTGGTTGAATTTTTTTGCTTGATTGGTTCCAATTAAAGTGGTATGGAGGAAGTCTGCACTGCGGTGCTGTGGAGAAGGAGCTGTAGTTTTTATAACTATTTTTTCAGCCACATCTTTACTTCATTGACTCGATTCCTGGACCATCTTTACAGGAAAATAAAACACTTCTTTTTCTTTTGCACCAAACAGACTCTATCTACCTTTTTCCTCACTGTGAAGTTAAAAACCACACCCCTTTCAGTCACTTTTTCAACATACTACCCTCACTCTAGGTCAGAGTGTGACACTGTCCGCAGAGATTTGTGCATTGTTTTCTTGATCTACATTTAAGCTTATCGGAGTGCGGATGGCTTAGCGGTTAGGGTGGCGCTCAATGTGGCAATGGCCCTTGGGCAGGCAGCCCGGCTTCAGATCTGGCCTGTAGAGACTTTTCCACATGTCACTCCCCACTCTCATCCTGTGTCCTGCTCTATCCACTGTCCTGTCTTCTGTCATTAATGCCCAAAAATTAACTTAAAAAAAGACTTGCTTGTCTTTGGTTAGAAAGAAAACACCTGTAAATTTGAATTGTGTTAAACCTTTTATGTATGTGTGTGTTTTGAAGCAGCACTTTGCCCAGTGCAGACTCCCTGTACCCCATGCTGGTTCTTACTGGACCCCAAGGCTGTGGGAAGAGGGAGCTGGCTCACAGGCTGTGTCAGGAGTTGAGCGACTTTGCCTACGGGTCAGTCTCAGACTTTTTTATACACAGTGTGCATGTTATGATTATCTGCTGAGATAGTATTGCTCAATTAAACCAACAACAGAGGAAGTTAAGTTACTAAATACAGTCAATTGGACCAGGGGTTCCAAAACTTTTCAGCCCATGAGTCCCAACACAGTGAGGAAGGTGACTGGTGACCCCTTACTGTGGGACCAAGTGTAAGGTGTATGCCACCACTGCCCTTAATTAACAGTATAAAGCTGACGACCAAAACACGTATGTTTCTGTCATGGTTAATGGATGTGCAAGCTCCTTAATTAACTAATTACAGTCCTTAACTTGTGTTCCTGGACAGAAAATGTGTTTGAGTGGTTTGTTATTCTTGATCAATTTCTAACCTCTCAGAGAATTCCAGTTTTCTGGCTCAAATCTGAGAATAAAAACATGAAATGAGATGAAGTTGAACATATAAGGGGAAAAAAAAGAAATATGAAAGTCAAAATTTTATAAAAAAGGAATTATAGTATGGGATGTGATATCAGATTATGAGATTTAAAGGCAAAAATATGAACTAGTAAGTCTTCATTATAAGATGCTTAGTTGAAATGAATGGATATTTAGTAGATGCATTCTAAGAGATAAGTAGTGGTAGTGTGAAATTAAAAGTTTAAATTTAAAGTACCTTTACGTGTGTGAGTAGCAGTGACGTCTGCTTCCTGTTGCTGAGCTCACCATGAAAACGTGTATTCTGAATCAGGTTCATACTTCCTGTGACTGAAGTATTTTTAGATGTTAGATTCAGATCAACTGAATTCAAATTACTACATTTCCCCTGGGATTAAAAGTGTTTCTGATTCTGATCAGTGAATGTTTGTTCCGTCACTGAAGCTCCACAAATTGCAACAACCTTTGCTTAAGGCTCTTTTACAATATCAGTAACTGTTTTATTATTTGGACTGTGGACCATAACTGACTGTAAGTACTTCTGTGGTTACTTTTACACCACTAGATGGCGCCCCTGAAATAAATCATGATGAATATTCTCAAAAAATGGCAAGTTTTCTTTTTTTCTTTTTAAACCTAGCAGTGTTACAGACAAATTCAGTTATTGTTTGATTTCGATTATTGTAAGTGTTGTGTTATGTCCAGAAATCTTAAACAAAATTGAATGTCAGTTTAACTTTAAATGTGTTTGGTGAGGTGCTCCTCCTTCCAGGAGGTGTTATGGAGGAGCGAGGGACAGTTGCAGGGTGTAGCTAATGAAACAGGGGAGAGCCATATTGTTTTTAGAGCGCTCTCATTCATTTTCGTTACTTAAAACCCACTTGACCCCTCTGTTGTTTGTAAACAGTTAAGACTGCACACACATTTTGGCAGTGGAAGTGCTGCAGAGTACAATGGCTAGTCAAGTGATGTAAAGGTGTTAATTATAAAAAACAGTTTTTACCTAAATAACACCAACTTGGTAAACTTGGTAAACAACAACAAAGTTGATGGTAAACAACTACCAGGTTAGTACCCCAGAGAGAAGTTTAAACACAGAGTCACTTCATGTTTATGACTTATCACTGAGCAGACTGTGAAATATAAAGACATGAACAAGAGCTCACAGAGAGCTGAGTCTGAGACCTGGGTCATAATCAAGGATCCAGAAAACCAGGTCCAGACAGAGAACTGCTCCAAATCTATCAGAATATTAATGCTTTGATATTTTCAGATTACTAATCAGACTGCTTCATAGTTTGATAATATACCGTAGTTTAACCTTGAACTTCAAATCTGTTTCTGTTCATCATCATTTATAGCTTCACTTATTATTTCCTCTCCATAGTGAGTCCATATTTGGTCAGAACCTCGGCTCCAAACCAACTTTTTCATCAAACACTCAAAGTAAAAACTGGATTTAGAATATCAGCAGTTAATATTGATTATTGCTGCTCAAACCTGCTTAACTGAGGTTGGATAAAGAAGACACATTTAATAACACAGCTGCAGACGGCGCTGGTGTTTCAGTGTAAAGTGTGACCCTGTTAACTGGAGACTCTCAGTCTACCATCACTGACACGTTCAGCTGAGAGTCTCCAGTTAGCACGGTCACTCTTTACTCCAAAACACTGGTTGCTCTGTAACGCTCTGAACTCCATAGAAGTTGACTCCATGGTGTAGTATCGTTTCTGACAACCTAACCCTCTGATTGAATGGAGCTAAACGCTGCTTCCATTGCCAAAATGTGTGCACATCTTTATGATGACATTGACTCAGAACAGGTCTGTTGATTAAATTTTTAGTTAATGTAGAATTATATCAATAAAGCTGAGACAAGTGAGAGATCAGTGACTCCTTAAATAGAGCACGTCAGGACCGCAAGTCTCCCGTCATGACCGTCCAACAGGGAAAACACAAAGAGGTGGACCCAGATGCAGATTGAACAAAAATGTTAATTAAAAAAAACTTTTTTAAACTAAACTCAAAAGTCTAAAACAGAAGTCAAAAACCCCAAAACACTTACCCTCACTGAAGAACAACACACTGGCGGGGACATCTCATACACACAACCCAACCTCAACAAACACACAATGAACTGACAGAGGAACTCTGGAAGCACAGAGACTAAATAGGCCAAAAACTAAATAGACACAGGTGAAGCACATGAGGAGCAATCACAAAGGAGGGAAACTGAGGCAGAAATGAACACATGCAAAGAAACACTGAGACACACAGGACTCAAGAATGAAACAGCCACTAGAACAGAAAAACAAGGCCAGGAGGTGAAACTTAACATACTGAGAGCAAATACAAAGTGAACGGGGAAGACGATTGAAAACGCACAACAAGAACAACTAAGATTAACACAGGAATACTAAAGATACAGAAAGCTGATAACCCCAAAACACTGAAACACTAGGAATAAACATAAAAAATGGTCTACACATGACAGGATCACAAAGAACAAGAACTATAAGTTAACACAGGAAACACACAAGACAAGAAACACCAAGAAACCTGGAAAAGTCAAGAATGTGACTTCACCAGAAAAAAACATGGATTAAAAACTACAAATAGAACAGAGGACACTATAGACTGAACTGTGATACAAGAAGACAAAAACACACAAGGGAAACAACATCAGGAACCACAAAAACACAAGAAGACAGGGAACACCAAGAAAACAAAACCAAACCATCATATCCCTGTAAGAAGACGGGCGGCTGCCTCTTGATAGGCCGCAACAGGCAGGCTTCCATAAAGAATCAGACAGAAAGAACAGATAAGATGCTAAATTAGGCTGATCTGTGGAAAATTAGACTACCTATATGCACACATTGACATGTTTCCTGAACGAATCTGCTGCAGCTGGTACTCTTTGTATCCTGGCTTAGTCACCTCAGGGGGTCTTGTAGTAACACTATTCCCCATTGATTTTCAGGGGGACTAAGTAAAAGGAACTTCAAATACTTTGATACACAAGATACCCAAATGAAAATACTGAACTCTCATCTATGTTGTATATCAATACAGTTTTTAGCTGCTGTGATCATTCCTCTTGTCTGTACAGTTTGTAAAGCATTCCCTTGTTATATCAGGGGGACAAAATTCAAACTTCTTCTCCCTCGCCAAAACAATCTTTTAGTGTAGCCAAAGCCCATTTGAGACTTCAGCAGTCTGACTAAGCCAAAGCAAGTTGTTGGAGTCCATGTCTTGGTTGTCACGTGGGGAATTATTGCCGGTGTTTGTCCTGGCGATCCTGCCAACAGGACTTATCTCTCTGCTGCTTGTTAGGAAGGCAACTTTGGAAGATTCCCAGTCAGTTTGTCAAACTCAGACTGCTGAAGCCACTTATTAGTTTTGGCTTAACTTCATGACACATTCATGAGCAGAATGAGGATTGTAGGTTTTGTCTCTTATTTCTTGTTGTACAATCGAAGCACAAGGGAAGATTGATAAGGAAGATAAGCAACTATGTGTGTGCGCATGCATGTGTGTGTGTGTGTTGTCTCACGCATGTCTCTGCCTGTCTGTATAGATTGTGTCACACCACAAGGGGGCCCTACTATGGAGAGGAGCATGGGGTTGATTACCACTTTGTCAGTGAGGAGGAATTTCAGAACATGGTGCTTATGGTGAGTTGTTTTTTTTTTGTTGTTGTTTGTTTGTTTATTTGTTTTTAGCTCATTAGCTTTTATATGCTAGCTTTCTACATCACCCTTGAAGTAACCACATTAGTAACACCTGTGTTTTGCTAAAATAAGTTCAGTCTTTAATCAGTCTTATAATCTGATTTTTAATCTTAACAGGCATAAAAGACCTTTCTGCATAATTCAGCAGTTGTGTGAGAGTACAAGCTCTTGAAGCTTAAATACTACTACCAAAAAAAAAGACAAAATGTAAGCTATATTCTGTGCCACTACTTTGTTTTTATTAGCAGCACTTTATCTTTATGTGAAGGATTTCTGACACATTCTTTTTCATTAAGCTTCAGTTCAGTTCTTTTTTCTTTGGTACTTTCTGGTATTATAACTGAGGCTGTAATATTTTAAAAACGTGGTTTTTTAAAGGATCAAAATTTAGAACTATTAACAGATGTCAATGGAAAAGGACTCTGAGGTCTTGTGAGTTTTGATTTGATTTATCCTTATATGCTTGCTCTTGACATAATTCCATTAAAATAAACACTTTCTTAGACAGTCAGCTACAGCCTTTTAATTATGTGTGTCAGTAATAATGGTGTTTTTTCATTTGACCGTTTGTTCATAACCATCTAACAACAGTTTTCTTTAAGTAAGAAAAAAAAAGGGTGCTGAAGTCAGAGGCCTTGAACACATTTGTTTTCCATCTCGTCCCCCTTGTAAAGCTGCCTGTGATGTAAGAATAGTGGAAGATGATGGATTGAGGTCTGGGTCATGAAGTGATTTACACAGAGCAATGCTTTGATGCTGGAATTTATGCCTTTTGTCTACTCCAACGGAGGAAGTGGATGGGGTTAACTTCACGGTCTAATCCTCTTTCTAGTTTTTCTTCTATTGTTTGCTGCTTTGACTTTTCTTTCCTGACTCCTCATGCTGCAGTGTGTAAGCTGCTACTTCACTCCTCTGTGCCTCGCATGTGATTTTCAGTAACTATGCAATCATAACCCTTAATCCCACTCATGGTTGCTGTTCAAAATTAACCTCAATCAGCACTCCTTGCTACTTGAAAGCCTCCTTGGAGTGTTGTAAACACAAGGAACACCTGCTGTGCCATTTTCACTAAATAGCATCCACCTTCGATAGTTATCCCTCCCAAGTATTGTGTTTGTACTTGAGTGTCTGAATGCTTGTCAGCGACCTATTAAAGAGGGTTCAAAAGCACCAAATAAGGTTGAGGGGAGAGTTTTTGTTTCTTAGTTATTAAACCCTGGGGTCTGTTTGATTGTTTTCTGCTCCAAAAAGCAGAGAGAGCAGAGCTGAGACTATTTACTTCAGGGAGGTGAGATTTTTTGTCTTTGGCTGGCATTCTGTTTACTCCCATTGACTCCAGTTACGGCATTTCACTTTTCAGGCCAGTAAACAAACAAATTGATGTCCATTTGAAGTTTTTCCAGTGATGTCACCTGATGAGGGGTTTTAAATTGTGCTTTACCAATAAAACTGTCCTAAAATCAGCAGACACAAGGTCAGGGGTCATGTGTGAGAAGTAACAGAAGAGATTTTTTTGTCTCTTCCAGCAGGTCAAAAGTTTACTTCACAGGTGGTTGTTAATCTAGTCAGAACATGCTGAGGTTGTGTATAGGTGTCAAGTCTTACGTCCAGCTCTGAAGATAAATGTTGCCCTTAAGTGTAGTAACATGATAAGTAGGACGCAATAAAATAACACCAAAATCTGTTTTATTGTTTCTCCCCATAACTCTCTCACTCTCAGGGTAAGTTTATCCAGACCATGCAGTACGGAGGTCATAGGTACGGCCTGACAAGAGACGCAGTCGAGGATTTAGCCAGAGAAGGACTTGCCTGCTGTGTGCACATGGAGCTTGAGGTGCGTATGGAAAACTTGAAGCCAGAACCATATGTGGTCATTAAAGTCTGCTGAGTGTCGCGAGATGGAGACTGAAGAGCTGCCAGCAATAAAGGACATACTGTAGGGGTGGTTAGTCCAATAGTCTGAACTATATTTTATTATTGTCAGAAGCACTGCATTCTTTAAGCATATCTTATTCATTATATGATAATAATTGTTGAGGAACATATAATATAACTTCTGCAATTCTAAAACAATTAGTTTTCACATGGTGTGTTCTTTACCTGATACCTGGAAATATACCGGGGGGCGACTGTGGCTCAGTGGTAGAGTTGTCGTCTCTTAATCGGAAGGTCGAGGGTTCGATTCCCAGCTCCTGCAGTCACATGTCGAAGTGTCCTTGAGCAACCCCAAATTGCTCCCACTGTTGGTCAGTGGTGTGTGAATGGGTATGAATGTGTTAGAAAAACTGATGGTTTCCAGCCACATCCCATCAGTGTGTGAATGTGGTGTGGATGGGTGAATGACACCAGCAGTGTAAAACACTTTGAGTGGTCAGAACCACTACAAAAGCGCTATATAAGTACTGGTCCATTTACCCATCCATTTACTGGTCCATTTACCCACATATACATATCCTTCAAATATTCATCGATGCTCGGTCAGCGTTAGGCGTAAACTAATTCAGTTCAAAATAATCCTTAGATACACTATTCAAAGCAAAAAGTAATCAAGTTGTATCCTAACGTATCAGCGATGTGTAACAAATATAAAACTCAGGTTGGAACACTCACTCTTTCTCTCAACACTCTCTGCTTTCTTTCAAAGTAATTTCTTGGCAACAGAAAATAGTTGTTTTCAAACTGTTGCATGAAGTCGCTGCAGTCTGTATTTGTTTTGTATTTGCTCGATTAAAGGTAGAGGTTTTTCAAACCATTTCTGTGCAGCCCATGGGGCAGAGACCGAGATTTTTCTGTCCAAAGTGTGTTTTATTGAAATGAAAGATACTGAGAAGTGTTCCTATATGATTACTAAATCACCTACTAGTGTGTGTTTGTTTGGGAGGTGTGCCGAGTTTTTACATGATCATTTTTAATTTGTAAGAGTCCACAGCACAGTGTGAATCACTTCAGAAGGCTTTGAAAGTTATAACAAACAAAACACAGAAGTCTCATGGTCACAAAACGACACTGCCTATCATTACAGGGTGTGCTCAGCCTGAAGAAGAGCTTCTTTGAGCCTCGGTACGTTCTGCTAATCCCCACCAAGGTGGAGAAGTACATGGACCAGCTGAAAGGCCGCAATCTCTATACCAAAGAACAGATTGATACGGCAGCTGCACGTATAGAGCTTTATACGGATATCAACAGGCAGAGGCCAGGATTCTTTGACAATGTTATCCTGAGCGGTAAGACAGAAACACTTTGTTCCTGAAGTGTTTATATTTTTTATCCTTGTTGTACTTGTTCATTTAATTGTGTTACAGAGGATAATAATGGTCTTTTAAAACCCTTTAGCAGCTAATCAAATCAATCCTACTATTAGTCATCTAGAGTGTAATTGCAGTACAAAGTGTTAGTACAAATATCTACAATTAATTCTCTCTAAAAATCTATTTCTTGCCAAGAAGACTTTAGATCATTCCCATTTTTTCTCAGAACTTATTCAACCTTTGGATATGATGATGGGGGGGAAAGGATTGTAAAAGTCTTTGCTCTGTTCAAAGGCAGTTTATCACTGAAGTGCCTCACTGAGCGAGTATTACCCTTCTGTTTCCTGTCTGAGCACAAGTGTCAGGAGTAAAGCCTCAGATAGATGAACACGCTGCTCTAAAATCCATACACTACACTTTCAATCCAATTACCACATGTATTAAGGGCACGTAGCCACGGAATAGCTCTGTTTATCATTCCCTCATGAAAGCACTCAGACATGTTCGCTGTTTCCTTAATGAGATGAACATACAGGGGGTGCAGAGCCTCATCACTTTTATGCACTGCTAGCTAGCACATCATTACGCTAAGGTCATCATCCCCATATCTTTGATTCATTACTGTTTGATGGGAGACGCATTGGCTCTGTTCACAATCACATTTTCTTTGTGTGTGTGTGTGTGTGTGTGTGTGTGTGTGTGTGTGTGTGTGTGTGTGTGTGTGTGTGTAGATGACTTTGAAGAAGCCTTTCAGTCACTGAAGCGGGTTTTGAACGAGTACCTGTTGCTGGACGAGCAGGAGGAAGGAGAAAACAACCTCAGACCCTCTGACACCGCACCTGGTGTGTTTGTTTGTTTGTTTGATTATCATTAGCGTGATCAAGTCTTGTGGAGCACGACCAGGTTCAAAATGCAGTCGAGTGTGTCCCTTTTTTTATTATAAGTTTTCTCCTAATCAGTGGAGCAACTGGCCGAACTTTACAATCAGTCAGTTTACAGAGAGAAAGAGAAAGCTTTGTTACGGATACAAATGTTAAAACCTGTAGGAACCACTGTGTAAAAGGTAGCTGCTCATTCATTGGATTTCCTGACTGAAGGAGCTGTAAATTGTATTTGTTGTTATCTATAGGAGTAAAATAGACACTCACTCTGTTTGACTCAGTACAATAACTTCTTCATCATCTTTTTCTGCTCTTAGGTCATGAGCCCGACCAGAAGCCGAGATCACCCTCATCCAGATCAGGCAGAGTCACCTCACTCTCCGCCCTTAAACCCTCCAACTTGTTTTACAGGAACCATTTCACTAAGATCCAGTCAGAGCTCAGCCCGCAGAAGAGCCCCGCTGTGAGTGTCAGAGGTGTAAAGTGAAAAATTTATAGAACATGAAGCCTGTAAAGGAATTTAAAATAGATATGCAGGCTATAAAATCCTGACTTAGATCATTTTTTTTTCTTCTTTCTCACTGCTGTACATCACCCCCCCCCCCCCCCACACACACACACATCCCCTTTAATCTCTTGATTTTAACCGCTATTCCTGCCTGTCGCTCCCACCTCTCTCCTGTCCCTTGTTCCAATTTGTCCCTCTCTCCATCTCCCTCCTCTGCAGGAGCTGGCTTCCATCAGGCGGCGAGAGCAGTTGGTGAGAGAGACTATAGCAGGGAGGAGGCCAGAGGTCTACAGCCACCTCTTCAAAAGGTTCAGAATGCTCTCAATTGCACTTTCATGCTTATTTTCAAGTATACGCGCTCTGCAGGGCTAAATGGATTTAATTGGTGCTCTTGTCCTGGCTGTGTTCTGATGGTTTGTTTTGGGTGATTGTTGACCTTGGAGGTGAAGTGGCAGGTGTCTAAATGATAAGAATTCAAACAGCTGTTAATAAGATGTGCTTGTGTTGTAATAACACAAATTACACAAATTACAAAAACAGTTCATTTGGGAATAAAAATCTGTTGCACTGGCTTTCTGAAATAAAACAGTAAAACAGTAGTTAGTGTCTTAAGTAAGTTCTGTGGACAGTATAAATATATAGATAGAAGTATGGATATAAGAGCTATACATGAATGGAGACAAAGAGCTTTACACAGACTGGTGTAAGTGATTAATAGCTATTAGTTATCAAAGTGATCTGTGACTACTGACAAAACTATTTACATGAAATGTTGCACAGATGTAGGTAGCAGAAACTGAGTTTGAATATAGATGAATGTCCCCACTCAAGGTATAAATACATCAAATTGAAATGAAAACATCTGAGTGTAAAGTAGCTTTTCAGGAGGATTTGTGCTCAGAAAGAGAAGGACTATTGAATCTAATCTTCTTCTTCTTTTCCAGCTCTGCTCAAACAGCACCGTCATCAGTGCAGAATCAGGATGCTGGTGACCCTCCGAGTGAGGGCAGCAGGTAACAAATATACAGCAGTCAAAACAACACACACGCTCTTACAGGTGCTCAACCAACGCTAGGCCAGTCACTGTTCAATTCATTTGCCTGGTTCTACAAACTCTTTATGATGTGAAAAATAAGATTAAGAGCTAGAAAGCTGATAGAACATGATTGGTTTTGGTCTGTAGGCCTGTTTTCAAAACATATGTTAAAATTATAGAACTCATCCTGTCAGTACACGCCATTTAAATACTTATATTAACACACCTCATAAATGCAATGTGAACAGTTTGGAAAGATACAAAAAACGAGCTTGTGAAAAGGTACGGCCTCAATCAGGAGGGTATAATGATGGTAACAGTCAGTCAAAGATGGAATCATTTCATCAACAAACAGAAAGAAAGATATAACCATGTAGAGCAGAATGAGCTCAGCTCCTCTCAGTCAGCTGTGTTTAAGTCTGACCATCATGACACCTTTCTCTAAACAGTGATTTTATGTAGAAAGTCCTCAGAAAGACTCATTCCCTGTCAGCCAATCACTGTAGGCATAGAAAGTCATGTGGTTCCTGAAACATGACATCATCCATAGTAGCAGGTCAGCTCCACCCCTTTCTTTAAGCTTCCGAGTTCTCTGAATTCCTGAGTAAGAGTTGGTCTGCTTTGTGAAAAGGTTTTAAGAGAAAACTCTGCGTGAGGAACTTTAAGTGTCATTCAGGAGTCCTCCTGGAGGGAAGATAACCACTTCCTGAAACAGGCCCTGGTATATAGATAAGCCTTCAATATAAATGTAGATTGAATCAGTCAGACTTTAATAGCGATGTGTCATGTATGTGTCTTACATACAACGGCACAGACAGGTGTATCTCATGTCAAAATTAGCATCAAATTAACTGACTGACTCTGACAGGAGAAGACATGTAAGATACACACAGAGATACTCAGCATGTTCAGTCAAGTTCACTTCATTGCCTTTGGGTTCATGTTCTGAGAATGCAAGTGGCACCAAGACTACAAGTTGTGTCAGCGCAAAGTGAGCGATAAATGCCTCCAGTATGTAATGTTAGCATTACTCAGCCTTCCAGTATTTCTATAGAGGACTTCCAGGCATCTGTCCACAGTGCACTTAATAAGGACGTGTCTTCACCTGTGAGAGTATCTCATGTGCTGTAACTGTGGATCCTTTCATTTCCCTCTGACAGAAGTGTTGTATGATGTTATGAATGTTTTGGTATAAACTACCGTATCACATCAGGATCAATTTTCTCTCTCCAAAATCTCTGTACATTCCACTTCTTGATATTTTTCTTACCTCAATTTTGTTTCCCTTTCACACAAGCTCATTTTATTCACTTCGCACACATTCTGACTTACCCTCATGTCCCGTTTTCCCTCTTCATCCTCTCTTCCAACCCTTTATTCCCTCTTCTCACAAGCAGCTCGGACAAGTCCCGTACTAGTTCGGCACTGTCTGTGCCCAGTTCTGCTGGAGCCTTGTCTGGTTTAGTGGAGCCACTAGATATCTCTGTCCCAGGAAAAGACTCGGAAACACCCAAAGGTTATTATATTTTTGAGTTGCTTATATTTTTACAGGAAAAATTTAAATGTTGCTATTTAAAGAAAGAAAAGAAGAGAATTTATGTTTTGTAGAGATAGAAAGAACTAACATACATTTATTTTCTTCCTTGCTCATTCATCTTATAGTTTTTAACCCTGTTAACCCACAACATTCTAAAAAAGTAGAGTCGGACCAATATGGATTTTTTGGGGCTGATGCCAATTCTAATATTTGGCAGGAAGAAAATCTGATAAAAAAATAAATCAGAGGAATCATTTTAAAAATATATAGCGAATAATTTAACTTTGGTCCCTTAGTGCTGACAAAAACAAAGATATGACTTACAGGCTGAACATTTTACTGTTTTACAATCTTTTGTCCTTTAGTTTTCGTTTAACTTTACAACAGAGAGAAATTTTCAAGTATAAAAACATGCAGAAAAGCATCAAACCTGAGAATTATATAACCTAAAAAACAAATTACCAAATTTCCCCCTGGAATTAATAAAGTATTTCTGAAAGAGTTGTAAAAAGATAAACGTTTTAATACTTACATTTTAATGAGTTTATAAGTAATTGCATATGAAATTGATCACTGGATCTGAATATATCTGGACGTAAATAAATAAAATTAGTAACAAAAAGACACGTCACATAACGTAGATGTATTGTTTTACTATATGTTATAGAATGAAGTAGGCTATGTATTCTCTTGAAGTGGTTGAAGCATAGCTTTAAGTTGTTTGGAACCTTACATGAACCTGCACATAATTTTTATTTTATCTTCCTGTTAAAATTTTGACATTTAGAGTTTTCAGTGTTGTTAACAAAGAGTTACTGTGGTATGTTTCTGTGATGAAAAACCGAAAAAACAGTTTTAAAACCGAAGTTATATTGATATATGCTAACTGCTGGCATTTAAGTGCAATTTCCCGTACACATTAGCATCAAGCTAGCACCTTGTTCTATCTTCTTTTTTGATACATTAGGAGATGTATAACATGTTGAATGTATTAAATAGGAATCTCTAGTGAGAGAGTTTTATTCATCTATTTGAGTTTTCAGTTTTACAGACAGGGAGGAACTTAGAACTAGATTAGCACAACTTAAGCAATGCAACGTAAATAAACAGCATGACCAATGTAACGATGGATGTGTCACACGTCATGACACTTTGCAAAGAGAGTTAAACTGAAACAGGAGACATGTTGAGTCATTGTTAATTTCAGAACTTTGTTCTAAAGTTTCCTGTTGGCAAGCTTGGCTCAGCCCACTCCTGTAATGTTGACTAGCTGTAGCTTACTCCTGTATGTTACTGAGGAAGCAGCTGTGGGAACTGAGGATTGAATGGAATCAGTGCTCCATTTAGTGGACAAATGGCGCAAGGACATATTTTAGCGCTGAATTGGAAGAACTCCTACTGACTATGAATATTTTAAAAAGGGTTATAATCAGCCAGATGATAAATCGGTCAGGCTCTACTCAAAATATCCACTTTTACTGCACAAAAATCCTAAAATTTCTTACTTATATATTGTTTTTGTCAACTGTACTTGTGCATATTAGATATTTGAAGTATATCATATCCTGTGTCACCAGGCCAAACTCCTGAAAACCCTCCTTCAGGCACAGATCATCCAGCTTCGGCCTTGTCTTCGTCTTCTTGTAGACGTCCTGGATCTGATGCCAAGGCTGTCCTGCCACCCATCCCCACTGGTCACAAGATACATACAGTGTCCAGCCCGGTTCCTTCACCACATAACGAGCCCAAATCAACAGACTGAAGAAAAAGGGAGGAAGAAAGGGAGGGGTAGTTTTAAAAGTGTTAGGCTCTCTGAATTTAAGATGTTATCTAACAAATTAGAATGTATGTGTTAAAAATCTGTGTCTGTAAAACTGACGTGTTCATCAATGCTACTACAAACTGCACAGACTATGATACTGTAGCCAGACTTTTAGATGGTAAAAACTTGCCTTCTCCTGTGATCTGTTGCTCTTGTCTCAACATGTCTGGAGTTTTACTATACACTACCAACCTGACAAGTGACGGCATTAAAGCTCATGTTCAATTGGACTTCAGTCTAATTATAGCAAAGCTTTTCCGCTCTGTAGGATGACTGGTGTGTTGGCTGTCAGGTAGGGACTGTATACTCTGATGAGCATGTCATAAAACAAAGCAGTGCAATAACAAAAGTGCCTTTTTGTCTTTCAGAGGTATCACTTCATCAAAGTGCTGATAAAAATGTGGCACACATAACGTTCTGTAAATGTCGCATTAGTTTTCCTGACACTGAAGTGTTGTTATGTTCTCTACTGTTCAGTAATCTCATCAAAAAGGATTTGCCTACGACATCTAGTTGCTGATCTTTTATGCACAGCATGGAGCGCTTTTCATTGGATGATAAATACATCATTAATCTTTATCTCCTCTGATGGGATTCTTCATTCAACTGCAAATGCCTTCATATGGAAGTTGTTGACAGGTATTAAACTGAGCATCACAAACAAGTGAGAGTGATTTTTTTTTCAGTGTGTGTGTGTGTGTGTGTTGCACCTGTAGATTTGTGAATTTTTAACAGCGATCATCTTTGATTCATTGTAAAATTGAAATTGTCGTCTGCCATATAAACACTCGTGTTGCTTATTCAGCAGCCCGTCTGCTCGTAGATGCATGTGAATGAACACACTGAATACATGTTCTGTTTCCTGGGCTGTGTGTGTATGTGTGTGTGTATGTGTGTGTGTGTGTGTGTGTGTGTGTGTGTGTGGATGCAGGGATTCCACACAGAAACACACCTGGCCATCCATCACTGTCGATCTTCCTCTCAGGCAGCAGATGTTGCAACGCTGTCATAATTCTTTGGCAGTTTGAAACCAGACTGTGTCTTCGGGGCCCCTGGGGTCTAACCTACTTACACAGCAGTCTCGTACTCTGGCCTATCATGGACTAACCTGTGCATTCATTACAGACTAGATACATCTGTGTGCATGAGGAGCTTTGAGCCTGTTTAAGGAGGAAACTATTACTCTTTCCATGCATGTGTCTCATCTCTGCTTATTTCGTGCACATCTGTTACCGTCTTTATGTCTTCACTTCATTGCGCTCAGTCGTTAAAACAACACACAGCTGTATTTCCCTCTCTTTCTCCTGCTTTCTTTGCGTCGTAAACCATTTGTAAAACATAAATACAAATCTTTACACAGCGTACAGTAAGTGTCTACAAAACAACACTCAGCTGAACCACTCGCCTTCCCGCACTTCCCCAGCAGCCAGTAAATAAACATGTCAAACACTTTCACCCAGATATTACTCCACAAGACAGCAGCATTTCTTTAGCAAAGAGAAAAGCAGAGCACATTTTCTAGGAAACATAAAGACTTGTTTGCTGAGATTTATGTGTGCAGGAAAGAATTGTTATGGGACATACAGTATGTAGAGGAACATTAAAGCTGCAAGCGATGATAAAAGAGCCCGTGCGCCCCGTCGGTGATCCTCAGTGGGGCTGAAAGACATCTCTGAGCAGAATAGAAAGTTGATATTAGTTTGATGAAATACATACCCTATAAATGGTCAAAATGGGATGTTTAACTCCAATTCCTGTTCAGAATTCACGATGGTTGTGAGAGACTTTTTCTAGGTCTTGGCACAGCAAAAATCAGGCCCGTAGCTGAAAGTACCCGAAGGGGCTGCAGTTTTAACTTACCAGGTAGCGTGTGGAGCATGTATCGGTACAAAAACACTGGAATCATAAAATTTTCACCGTGACTGAATTTTGAGGCATGTTTCATTACAACTTTGAGCACGCTGAAGGCACGCACTTCAGGGTTAAAGTGGCACAAAAAAGTAACGAAAATAAAAATAATCCTAAGAGTTTCATCACTGCCCAGAGGTTGGTGGGGTCGGGCCGTTATTATAAATTTGCCAGTGTTGGCCAGTGTTCTGAATTAAATTTTCATGGTATTTGTTAGATTAACGTTATGAAAGGAAAGGCACTAATCTTCATATTATTTCCAGAGAGAATGGTTTGTGAAAAATGCAGAAATGATAAGAACAGTACTCAATCAGTTTGACAGACTGAGCTGATGTTACCGAGTCAAGTTGCTGTCTAGATCAACAGAAAGTGAAATTGTAAACTTTAGTTGTTATCAGGTGGCTTGTATGTCTGTCCTTTGTTGTTCAGAGCACTTGTGGGTCAATCCAAAATGGACATTAACACCAACAGAAAACAACACTGAGGCAGCAAAAATCCTTACATTAATTTATGATTTTAAAAAACTTAGAAGCAGATTTAAGCAATGTAAGTGATCTTCATGTTAAAGCTATAAATATGGCAGGACACAATACGTACTGAGCAGTTTGCCTGTATCTCTGAGCTTCATACTGGCTTAAAGCCTGGGATTAAATCTTGTAGGTCTACAGAAAACTGGTCTCTGCATGTGGCTTTGTTTCCTGTGCTGCTGTGAATTTAACATCAGTGTCTTTAAATGATAACTCTGTGCACTCTATGGAACTGTAGGTTAGCTTAAAGCTAGCTACAGCTAGCTTAAAGCTAACCTACAGTTAACTAAACTTGGCTTTGATATTTCCAAATTTATTATACTGACTGTTTGATGGCCACTGCCCCACAAGGTAAGGAGAGGTGGGGTTGAGGTTTACTTAGTTTAGTTTGTATTAGGTTTCAGTGTCTATTTTGTTTTCCTCTTGTGCATGAATTGGTCTGGCCAAATGAGTTGAGTTATAGTAAGTTGACCTTTTTCATGGATCTAATTGTTATAAATTTGATTTGTACATTTGATTATTTTCTCTGGGTCAAATAAAACCTTTTTTTTCTCCCAAACCTCATTCTGTCTTGTGCCTTACTGCTTGCTCCCTGACAATCTAACACTACATACTTGCACTATGGTAATACACTCTACTTCACCAAACCATACAGTATGGTACCAAACATTCATCAGATTTTATGCTGGAGCTTATCCAAACTGCTATGAAGCAAGAGGTGGACACCCTGGACAGGCAGCCTGTCTATCAGATGGCTAACATGTAGAGAATATCAACCATTCATTCACACACGGGGAAGCCAGAGAACCCCTACATCACAGGAAGAACATGGAAATTCCACATAAGAAAGGCACCTTTCCAGCTGGGGGTTCAAACCAGGAACCTTCTTGCTGATAGGCAAGAGCCCTCACCACTAATCCACTGGAAACCACCCTACTTGATACACTGCATTAGTGGTTGGTCATAAAGGGGAGGAAATGCTTCTCATAATCATAAACTATTTTTAAAAATAGAAACAAAAATACATTTATGTAAAATCATGCAAACAGAAAATGTTTGATATGTTTTCCACATTTCTGTTGCCACAAGACCCTCAAGGTGACCGAGCCAGGACACCAACAGTGTCTTTTGTCATAGATTTGTTTAGGAAACGTGGTTATATGTGCACATAGACAGTCTATTTCTCTGCCAATCAGCCGTTTTGACAATATTAAGATCACCAGTTCGCCCAATCAGAGGCACAGCTCAGCCAATGTGATTGCCAGGCCCCCTTTGGCTGTTACTGTGGAGACTCAAAGCCAGCCTCATTTCAAATATGGCCACGCCGGTTGTTTTGCCTCAAAATCCATTTCAGAAACAGACGGGTGATGTTGCGGGGTCTACGTCCATTAATTATACAGTCTATGGTCACAACAAAGAAATAATCATTCACAAATTTCTCTTATTTCCTGTGTTAAATTCATGAAACAATCCTATGTTACCACATTCGTTGTTATTCTCCTTCATACTCACTCATATACTACTACTATAAATTCTGGACCAGCAATGTTGATGGACCAAACGTTTTTTTGCTCTCTCTATGAAGATGGATTCTATTTTTCTTCTCTACTGTATTTTAATATTCAGAGACAGAAGCAATGAGAGAGTTCAAAAACCTTGGCCAAGATCTGACTTCACACACAAGCAGTGCTGACAAGAGGGTCGTTTTTGCATTCCAAACACACTCTCCTGAGGGGTCGGTCTGAAATTCTATCAGTTATTTCATGGAACAGTTCTGTTCATCATTATAAAGCAGTTGTAGAGAAAGGAGAGCCTCAAAAATCCTCTACCCAGGAGCTGATTGGCAAGTCATTGGTGGGGCCTGCAATTTACTGGGAATTTAATTTTTCATTCTGGACCCAATTTAGCGAGCATCTGTCTTGTCTATTCCTGCACACTCTCTTTTCTATAAGCCCTTCTGACCAGGTGGACAGAGCTATCACCAAGCCTCAGGAGCTGCCAGAGTAATTTACACAGCTCTCAGTTACACCCCTGCTTTACAACCACAGTGATTTGTTGCACCATACAGAGCCAGCAGTTATAGGTAGTTTCACTTATTGTGGGTTTTCCTTTTAAACAGCCTTGTGAAAAGTTGGGTGGAGAGAGGGAGGGTTATGAGGCTGAGAATGGACTTAGAAAACAGTCTGTGAAAGAACAATAACACCATGCAAGTGCAGCTGTGGACTTGGTGACATAAGGAGTGCACAGTGTGAGAGAGGAGCAGAGGATGTCTACTTGTGTCACTTCACAGATTTTAAGCAACCGTCTGCATCTTTGATGGTGTCCAGACTTTACTTTATTGAGTCTTTGTTCAAAGCACCTGACATTGAAAACTTCTACTTTTTTGGAAGCTTGTCTCAGAATCAGTGATTCTTTTTGTAAATTTTTTTGTTCGGTTTCTTCAAGCATAGAGGTTGGTAAGGTAGAGCCTGATGAGATCAGACAGGTCCCATGTGTTTTAGATTTGTGCTGAATTTGCTTTTTTGAGTACCAGACATTTGTTCCATGAACTGTATATTTGAGCAGCATGGCTGACAAACTGCAACTCTAACCTTCATGGCTGGACTTTCTAGCTTGCTCTCACTGAAGTTTATACCCCTACTTTATTCTTATTCATTCTTTAACTTTCTCAAAGCACCGAGAGTTATGAAATGAATTTGCTTTATGCTCCTACTCTGCTTGTGTTTTTATTTTGTTGTTTGTCAGCATGGATCTTTATCAGAAACAGATTTTGCCTGTGGATGGTGTTGTGAAGTTAACTGAACAGCTGAGGATGAAGAGCGGTTGTGGAAGGGAACACAAGCTGTTAGCTTGCGTGTCTTCATAACAGACTCAGTTTGTTGCACAATTGAATTTGCCTTCTGACACTTTGACAATGTGGTGCCAGTAAGCTAAAAGTATTGATGTGTTAAATTATATTAAAGTAAAGCTTCACAAAAGCCTCACTGGACTTTGGTTGGCTGTGGACTGCTTCATAAATCTGACCCTTCAAACAGCACACAGACTAATTAACTAACATTTATTACTTTACTCGCCCAACGGCTTTAATCTGTTAACATTACAATTGATTACTAACAACATGAGGACTTACATTTTGAAACATTTCAACTTAATCTTGTATCATTAGGATTTTAATTAATAAAACATTAATTGTGTTACATCTTTCTTGAAACATTAAAAACTTAATCTTGTAACATTACGACCTTATTCCTGTGACACTGACTTTAATCTCATAATGATGTAACTTCAGTCTCTTAACTTTACGCCCTAGGTCTTGAAACTTTACAACTATAATCTTGGAACCAGTATGGTTTTCGTCAATTGATGAAGATAACGAAATTATTTCATTGACACCGCTTTTTTGTGACATTAACGAGAAACATGGCTCTTTGATGACTAAAAATGATGAAACATTTGTGAGTTTTTGTTGACAAGACGAGACTGGACAAAAATGTTAATGGCTGGTCTGTAAGACGTTCAAAATACATGATATTTCTGCCTACTGTGTGTGTAATCTGTCTCAAACAGACACGCATTGACACATTGAGTTTGCAGACCCCTTCACAACCAGTGTCATCATAAAGAAGCTTAGAAATGTTAGCAATGGAAGCAGTGTTTAGCTCCATTCATCCAGAAGAGTTCTGGTTCTTTAAACTCTAAATTCAAACTGTCAGCAGCATAAAAATGTCCGGTTGTTCTGTGGTCAGTTGTCAAAAACGATACTACACCATGGAGTCAACTTCTATGGAGTTCAGAGCGTTACAGAGCAACCGGTGTTTTGGAGTAAAGAGTGACCGTGCTAACTGGAGACTCTCAGCTGAACATGTCAGTGATGGTCACTGAGAGTCTCCAGTTAACAGGGTCACACTTTCCACTGAAACACCAGCTCCGTCTGCAGCTGTGTTATTAAATGTGTCCTTTATCCAACCTCAGTTAAGCAGGTTTGAGCAGCAATAATCAATATTAACTGCTGATATTCTAGTCATTCATTCAAGTCAATCAATGCATTCGCACAACCTGCGTGCTACCAACGGCTGCTCACGGCTGTTCCGCTGCGAAGTCTATTCTTGCCGGAGTACGCTGCAGAGACACGTCAATCTTTGCATAGCAGATCGTACCAAACAGGAAAAGAGACACAAAAAATGATCAGAGTTTCCGGTCTTTTCAAAATAAAGCAACCATGTTCAGACTGTCAATCGTAAAATTATCCTTGTATATCAAAACTACGTCACTGGCACAGGGCCAGCAGTCATCAGCAGGTCAGACCCAGAGGAAATCTGACGCCATGGACGAGGAAAAGTTTATATTGGAGGCAGAAAACCTTATAATTATATACGATACAACACATCCTTTATATAAGGACACCAACAGAGACTAAAAGGGAAGGACTGAATTAATGAAGCTCTGGGAGGGCAGGTGAGTTTAACATACTAAATATCATGAAAGTAGTTGTCATGGGTGTGATTCCTGTGGGAACATGTGGTTCTCCTGTGATCTTGCGTATCCAGCTGCTATGGAGTACGCTGAACTGCGCTCCGCTCCAGAATTGGCTCGCCCTGACCGACCACGGCACTGACGTACCACGGTGCTCATGGAGTATGTGTGAATTAGGGATAAGGCCCAGTTTATACAACAACGCTTCACAGTGTTTCACCTGAAAACGCAAAAACGCGGACTGAAAACGCTGCAGTATGCATACACGGCCAGTAGGTGGCGATATAACTGTAGGGTCTTTTGGTAGTCTGCCGCCGAAGAAGAGGCGGGCTGATCGTCTGGTGGATATATTAAATACGTCTTATCTGAGAGCAGAAGTGGAGCAACAGATGAACGTTTTGTTGAAAGTCAGTCAACAGATTAACAGCACAAGCACAACCCGGTAAGTCCGCCATTTAACCGTTGTTGTTGTCCGGTTCGCAAAAGTTCCCACAATGAAAGTTGAATGCGCACGCGCAAAACGGAGCGTGACGTCAGCGTTTTCACTGTTTATTATGACTAATTAGTAAGACTTATCCTCATAACATCATAACTTTAATCTCTAGATAAGTTAAATCTTTTCTACTGTTTTTTTCTGTGGCCCTCATCATTCCGTGTAGGTACAAAACAAATCTGTACTTTAAACAAGCCAGAATCTGGACAGTGTAATATGTTTTTTTTTTTTTTCTGTTAATAGATTGTAAGTGGTTGAACATTTTTGGTAATGAAATTTATAATGAACTACTTCTTGGGCCTGAACTTCTTCTATAGGACAGGAGCTGCACATGAAAGCTGTTGACAGTGATAAATAAATAAATAAATAAATAAATAAATAAATAAATAAATAAAGTGAGTTATTTGAACAGAAACACTCTGGACTTATCTCTGCAACCTGCCCTCTCTGTGTGTTTCCAGAGAGGATGTTGGAATAGGTCAGGGTGCTGATATAATTAGAGCTTAAATAAGAGAGACACACACGCACACAACACACCTCTGCATTAACTCTGCCGCATGATGTGGCGCCACTCTCCATCACTATGGCAACGGCACTCTGCACTGCACCTCCCTATTTATATGTGTGCGTGTGTGTGTGTGTGTGTGTGTGTAGCTCCTCACTGTGTTCCCTGTGGACAGATTAATTCCCTGCCAGATTCATTTCTTGTCAACTTGCTGAAACAAAAAGTTTCTGTTTTAATTAGTTGGGTGCAGTGTCTCGCTTCGTCTATCTATCCGCATTGCCGCTCTCTCACATTTACTGTCTCTCGCTCACCCCTCCCTCATGCATGCTCTTGCTCTCTGGTGTAATTAAAGACAGTCAGTGCAAATAATAGGACCGTAATTGTGCGTAATTGCAGTAATCAATACACAGTGCATGCTAAGCATCTTACCATTCACCAACACACAGAGAGAAGGCAAGAGGTCTCACACAGCTAACGTAAACTCAACCCTCATTTATTTACTTTGAGGGTGTGAAACACCACATTGTGCTTGTCTTCAAGTGGCAATATTCAAACAAATGTACAGGTTTGGGTTTTATGTACTTGGTAAATATACAGTGCTGATTGAAAGTTTGTGAAGCCCTTGAGCAGTTGAGATGTTTCTGTTGTTTTACCATTATTCACCTATTTTATCATCACCAGTCTTTATGTATAGATATATTTTTTAAGAATTCATGCACTGATTAGTGGGACTTGTTTAAGTGGCCCAAAAACAACATGAAACACTGAATTAGTGTGTGTGCAAGAGTAAGTCAAGCAGGTGACAGACTCAGGTGACACACATTTGGGTTCTTAATTACTCATTTAAGCAGACCAATGAAATGAGACATCCTTTGGAAAGCGTTTGGCCTGCACTAATTAAATGAAAGAGGAAACCAACCAAACCACTGTGGTCCCAAACAAATCAACAATGTCGAAAACAAAGGAGATATCTGAAGACCTGCAGAAGAGGGTAGTGACAGCCCATCAGTCTGGTGAAGGATATAAGACCATCTTATTCCAGCTCCATCCATCCACTGTAAGACAAATCATGTATGGAGAGCCTTCAACATTACAGGTATCATTAACAGGTCTAGACCTGTTAATGACAGTAATTTTTATTAACAGAGAGCCACATCAAGACAAGATAAGAAGTCTGATCTCATCTTAACCCACCATCAGTACAGACCTTCACAGCATTTAGTGAGTTACAATGGAGAGGAAAAACTTCCCTTTAACGGGCAGAAACCTCAGACAGAACCAGACTCATGTTAGACAGACATCTGAGAGAGAGAGAGAGACAGACAGACAGAGAGACAGACAGACAGATAGGCACAGAGAGACACAAACACAGAGTCCATATTTCTGTGTTGTAGTGATGATCATGGAGAAACTCTAAAAAGCCGTAGCAGCTGGAGTCTGTCAGGTCCATGGCAGCAACAATCCGAAGGAACCTTACAGAAAAACTCAGAGACTCCCAGATAGATCCATGGTTAATAACTTTAATGGGACATTAATATTAGAAGTTAGACTGACAGATAGAGGAGAGAGGGAAACAAGAGCTTTGTGTGTCAGGGCTGTTTTTAATGATGCTTTTAAGAATATTTTGACCTGCAATCATCATTTTTACCCCCAATTATTTCTTATCCTGCCAAAAACAGAACATTTATTACACCATTTTGTGTCTTTTCTACATCATTTCAACTTTAATCTCATGAACAAAGCACATTTTTCCTTCACAATTAATTCATTTATTTTTGTGTTCTTGAGTTTCTGCAGAATGCACAGAGCTTTAGCTTTATACACAGCCCATGTACAATCCAAATGTAGTTTAGTGAGACATTACTAGATACTTTTTGAAAATAGACTTTAGGCTGTGATTGGCCCTTTGGACATGCCTGCCTTAAGCCAAGCAGCAAAAATAAAGCTAACACAGAAGTGCAAAAACATTCCACAGGTAAACAGGTTCAATGGAAACAGGCGAGTGTCCTGATTGGGTGTAAAAGGAACACCCTGGCTCAGTTCACTTTGTGAAAAACTGCATGAGCAAATAGTCCAACAGTTTAAGAACAACGTTTCTCAAAGTAAAGTTGCAAATAATTGATGGATTTGATCATCTACAGCCCATAATATCATCAACAGATTCAGAGAATCTGGAGAAATCTCTGCACGTAAGCAGCAAGGCTGAAAACCAACACTGAATGCCCGTGACCTTTGACCCCTCAGGCAGCACTGCATTAAAAACCAACATCACTGTGTAAAGGATATTACCACGTGGGCTCAGGAAGACTTCAGAAAACCATTGTCAGTTAACACAGTTCATCACTACATCTACAAGTGACAGTTCAAACTCTACCATGCAAAGACAAAGACATATATCAACAACACCCAGAAACACCGCCGGCTTCTCTGGACCCGAGCTCATCTGAGATGGACTGACGCAAAGTGGAAAAGTCTGCTGTGGTCTGACGAGTCCACATTTCAAATTGTTTTTGTAAATCATGGACGTGGTGTCCTCCAGGCCAAAGAGGAAAAGAACAATCTGGATTGTTCTCAGGTCAAAGTCTCAAAGCCAGCATCTGTGATGGTATGGGGGTGTGTTAGTGCCCATGGCATGGCTAACTTGACCATCTGTGAAGGCTCCATTAATGCTGAAAGGTACATACAGGTTTTGGAGCAACATATGCTGCCATCCAAGCCACGTCTTTTTCAGGGACGTCCCTGCTTATTTCAGCAAGACAATGACAAGACACATTCTGCACCTGTTACAACAGCGTGGCTTCATAGTAAAAGAGTGCAGGTACTAGACTGGCCTGCCTGCAGTCCAGACCTGTCTCCCATTGAAAATGTATGGAGCATTATGAAGCTCAAAATACAACAACAGAGACCCTGGACTGTTGATCAACTGAAGTTGTTCTTCAGTCAAGAATGGTAAAGAATTCCACCTCCAAAGCTTCAACAATTAGTGTCCTCAGTTCACAAACACTTATTGAGTGTTGTTAAAAGGAAAGGTGATGGAACACAGAGGAAACATGAGCCTGACCCAGCTTTTTAGGAACGTGTTGAAGGCATCAAATTAAAATGCAGGAATACTTGCTAAAAATAACTAACTAACTAACTAACTAACTAACTGGAATCAGGGGTTGTGTTCACTCATTTGTTTAGTCGTCTTCTGCAAATGAATGGCACTGCCGATCTGACTAACTCACTCCTAAACTTCAGAATACCTGTCATGTTTGCTGTGGCAAATGTTCTTCTGCCCAGCTGCCCAGCAATGCTACAATGCTACAAATCAAGCAAAGTTAGTGTTTTTGAAATAAGTAACCATGTATGAACTGTTCGTTTACCATTACCTACTTAGCATATCTTAGCTTAGCAGTGACACTGAAAGGAGGAGGATAAAAGGCTTTTGGAGACCCTCAGAGGATATCAGACAAAAATGACACTAGATTTCATATGTAATTAAACATTTCAACTCTTGTTAGCGAGCTAGATGGAGACAGAGGCAAACAGATGAGCCAGCACATCTGTCCCTCTCCATCTCATTTCCAAACCTAGCTTGGCTTTCCGCCTCAGGCTGTGGGTCAGGTGAAGGCAGATGCCAGCAGGTAGACGTGCTCAGACATATTCCCCTATTGGAACAATACTGCCCCCTCTAGGGTGGGCTGACCTCACTTGGAAGCCTGGAAATGGTTGCCCCAAGGGGGGAGGGGGTGCTGACACAGCTGGGCTGAGAAGAGGAGAGAAATGGAGGTAGTTAAACTATGTGTGCAAGTTTCTAGGAAGGTTGGATTACAAAGTCTGCTCGTGTGTATCTGTGTGTGGAAGAAAGAGAGTGAGTGAGTGCACCAATTTCATCAGTCCTTTGATTTTTATGGCTTTGACCTCTATTCATACTTTCAACCTTTCCTTTGACGTTGGTCTTGGGAAGGGTGATGATGGCATGGCAACCATGACACCCTTTTTTCTTTCCTTCTCCTCCATCTCCACATGTTCCTCTCTTCTTGCAGATGTTTACTGCCCCTCTACATGTTGTGTCCATCATCTTACAACCCCTTCCTCTTCCTGCAAGCTATAACAACCAGAAAGAGCCAACCATGCCCCAGACACACCATGTGTTTGTAATAACTCCCTTTTTTTGGGGGTCATTTTTCTTTCTCTCTGTTTCATGTTCCCATCTTGTCTCTGTTCTGGATCTTTGTATTTCATTTTGTCATTCAGCGAGCATTACTTTTCAGCTATTTTCCTCAATCCCACTCAATTTCTGTCACTCCAGCCTCTGTATGCTATCCTCATTACCCTCTCCTACTCCTCTGTCACTGGATCTCCTGCTTTTACAGTCTCTTTTCTCAGCCTCTCCTTTCCCTGAAGTTGTTGTCCTGCACGCCTACAGCCCATTTCCCATCATATCAAGTGAATATTTCCTTTTCACAGCACCTCAAAAAGGAGGAATTACTTCAGAGTATGCAGCAAATTGCCATCCCATGTGCCCTGCATATTATATTAGACCAAAGAGGGCATTTCATAGGGTGCATTATGGGTAAGAGAGTAAAAAACACCGATTACAGCAGAGGAAAGAGAGGCAGATGTCTTCCACTCTACCATACGCTCAAGCTCCAATGAACACATTTGGCAACAGAAGTGCTGTGGAGTACAGTGGCTAGTCAAACTACGAGAGGATGTTAACTATCAAACAAAACTTTTTTTGTTTTTTACCTAAATAACACCAATTTGATGGCTCGTAAATGACTCCTAGGTTCGTGAGAAATCAGTAAGTGGATATAAAACATCAACGAGTGAACAGACATTCAGTGGACGGACGTTTTTAGTGTATAAATCCAGAGAGGAGTTTAAACACACAGTCACTCCATGTTTATGACTTATCACTGAGCAGACTGTGAAATATAAAGACATGAACAAGAGCTCACAGAGAGCTGAGTCTGAGACCTGGGTCAGAATAAAGGATCCAGAAAACCAGGTCCAGACAGAGAACTGCTCCAAATCTATCAGAATATTAATGCTTTGATATTTTCAGATTACTAATCAGACTGATTCATAGTTTGATAATATACCGTAGTTTAAGGTTGAACTTCAAATCTGTTTCTGTTCATCATCATTTATAGCTTCACTTATTATTTCCTCTCCATAGTGAGTCCATATTTGGTCAGAACCTCGGCTCCAAACCAACTTTTTCATCAAACACCCAAAGTAAAAACTGTATTTAGAATATCAGCAGTTAATATTGATTATTGGAGCTCAAACCTGCTTAACTGAGGTTGGATAAAGAAGACACATTTAATAACACAGCTGCAGACGGCGCTGGTGTTTCAGTGTAAAGTGTGACCCTGTTAACTGGAGACTCTCAGCCGACCATCACTGACACGTTCAGCTGAGAGTCTCCAGTTAGCACGGTCACTCTTTACTCCAAAACACCGGTTGCTCTGTAACACTCTGAACTCCATTGAAGTTGACTCCATGGTGTAGAATCTGACAACCGACCACAGAACAACCGACCACAGAACAACCGGGCATTTTTATGCTGCTGACAGTTTGAATTTAGTGTTTAAAGAATGAGAACTCGTCTGAATGAATGCTATTAAGGTCAATAAATGGCAACTCAACCTGTAGGTCATAGATGATGCTAGAAATTATTCACCCATCATTTAGGTGCATTGTTCAACCACAATAACAAATCCATATCTCTGTGTCCTGTCATGTTCATACCCCCCCCCCCCAAAACAAACAAACAAACAAACAAACAAACAAACAAAAACAAAAAAACATCCCCTGAATTTCTATGCAAACACTTACTTTGTATAATGCACACATGTAGCAACAGCTTTCCTAGCAGTGGTTCGCCCCTCTGAGCCATTTTCCAATCCATTGAATTCTGCCACAGAACTCCGGTGACCTGCTCTCTGCAGACACACAGTCAACTTGTCTCTGCTTGTGGGTGTGAATGTGTCATCTTTCAGCTGTTGCCAACATGTAACACACAAGAAGACACATTCCAGTGCCTGACAGAGAGAGAGGGAGTATTTACTATAAATGTATGCAGTACACACATAGTTCTCAGGTGTGAACTCATACTCTGACTGAATGCATGAATGAATGCATGGTTACAGATAACCTGATGTACAGTCATGGCCAAAAGTTGCATATACTCCAGAATGTTCTGAGGAGTGATCAGCTCAACTGCAGTTAATTGCAAAGTCCCTCTTTGCCTGAAAATGAACTCTATCACCAAAAACACATTTCCACTGCATTTCAGCCCTGCCACAAAAGGACCAGCTAACATCATTTCAATGACACACAGGTGTCACACACATGAACACAGGTGTGGGTGTTGATGAGGACAAGGCTGGAGATCAATCTGTCATGACTGAGTGACTGGACACTTTAAAAGGAAGGTGGTACATGACACCATTGTTCCTCATCTGTTAGCCATCGTTACCTGCAAGGAAACACCTGCAGCCATCATTGCATTGCACAAAAAGGGCCTAACAGGGAAGTTTATAGCAGGGAGTAAGATTGCGCCTCAGTCAACCGTCTATCGAATTATCAAGAACTTCAAGCAGAGAGGTTAAGTTGTTGCCAAACAGGCTCCAGGGGGCCCAAGAAAGTCCAGCAAGCACCAGGACTGTCTCCTGAAGGTGTTTCAGCAGTGGGATCAGGCCACCACCAGTGCAGAGCTTGCTCAGGAATGGCAGCAGGCAGGTGTGAGTGCATCTGCACGCACAGTGAGGAGAAGACTTTTGGAGGAAGGCCTGGTGTCAAGGAGGGCAGCAAAGAAGCCACTTCTCTCCAGTAAAAACATCAGGGACAGACTGATATTCTGCAGAAGGTACAGGGACTGGACTGCTGAGGACTGGGGTAAAGTCATTTTCTCTGATGAATCCTCTTTCCAAATATTTGGGGCTTGTTCAGAGAAGACGAGGTGAGCGCTACCATTAGTCCTGTCTCATGCTAACAGTGAAGCATCCTGAGACCATTCATGTGTGGGGTTGCTTTTCAGTCAAGGAAGTGGGCTCTCTCACAATCTTGCCTAAAAACACAGCCATGAATAAAGACTGGTACTAGAACGTCCTCATAGAGCAACTTCTCCCAACCATCCAAGGGCAGTTTGGTAAAGAATGCCTTCTCCAGTATGATGGAGCACCTTGCCATAAAGCAAAAGTCATAACAAAATGGCTCGGGGAACAAAACATTAAGATTTTGGGCCCTTGGCCAGGAAACTCCCCAGATCTTAATCCCATTGAGAACTTGTGGTCAATCCTCAAGAGGTGGTTGGACAATCAGAAACACACACACACACACACACACACACACACACACACACACACACACACACACACACATATATATATATATATATATATATATATATATATATATATATATATATATATATATATATATATATATATATATATATTGAATGACTGCATATTTATGAAAAGTTTGACTAGAAAGTTGCCAAAACCACTCACTGTGTGTCAAATGTGATACAAGAAATATATCATGAACAAATTGATGTAGCAATATTTTTTGTGGATTTTGTTAACAGAGTCAATTAACAAATCACTTTCAAAAAAGTAGAATTTTCTGAAAGTTTTTTGATGAGTCAGACTTTCAGGGTCAGAGGAAATTCTGCTATTGTAGACTTTGAACTCAAGATAGGAAGATTGTGAAATTCATATATAGTCAGTTTTTCCATCAGATGTCATAAATTCATTTAAAAGTTACATTTTAAAGCACATAAATAAAGTTTTTCCATCCCAGGATTAATTTGACTGCATACATACCTGAATGCTCTCTGCCCTGTGCACAGTCCTGCTCTGTGACTTGGCTCTCTAAAGCTGGATTAGATGTACCTGAGCAGAAAAAGCACAGAAACATCAATTTTGGTGCTAACTCCCTGAACAAGATGACCTTGTATCACTTGAATCAAAAAAAAAAAAAAAAAAAAAAAAACCCTACCAGGGATCAAAGTTTGAATCTACCCTTTGGATTAGTTGGATGTGACACAGATTCTCTGTCTTCTCAACATATGATCAATTCTGCCAACTTTTCCCATCACCTCTGTAAGAGTGGTTGAGTTTAATTGGCAGAGTATGCTCTGAATTCCAATGCTTTTACTAAGCAGAATGATTTCATAGAAACACCTGGGTTTACACCTTAGTAATCTAACCTCTCTGCCGTTTGTGCTTTTCAGCCAAATGTTTCAACTGCCAAGCAAGAGGATGGCAGGATGGATGGCAACATGCAGGCAAGTAACATGATAAAAATGACTGGATAAATGAGGGACCACACACACACACACACACACACACACACACACACACACACACACACACACACACACACATACGCTACAGTGTAAGTAATTTCTAGAACAACTGAAGCTTTTTGTTCCCCCCTTGAGCAATCATCATAAATGCACAGTTAAAATTCTCTCCAGACGCTGCTTCAACAAGTTCAGTCGAATCCTCTGAGGGTATTCAGACAGAGATGGATGCATGAAAGGGTGGAGTGACTTCATGCAACTGGATTCTTAAAGATTCTTCCTCTGCGTTGAGCTGTGAAGGTGATTACAGCATTTCTATTAACAGGAAAGTTATCTGTCTGAGTGACAGACACGGGGTGATGAAGGCAGAAACATTTGTCTGCCCCAGTGGGTAGCTCAGTCACCATGTCTCCTCTTTTGACCTCACTCCCAGTCTTACTCTATCTCTGTCTCTGTGGTCTGTAAAGGGTTCAAAAGGCAAATGTGGACAGCTGCTGACCTTTGACCTGTCAGGGGTTGTGCAGTTCCTAAAAATCCCACATGCATGCAAATTATCTCTGCAGGTCAGACATGGTGTCATCACTCCTGAGTTACAAAGGGTTGTCTTCTGTTATCGTCAAGCACAATCTCTCAGATCTGCCTACACATAATCATGACATATTGACTCAACAGTCTCTGACTCAACAGTCTTGTAACTCTCCCAGTCATAATGCTATGTGGCTATGATTAGCAAAATTGCAGCCTTGTAATATGGATAATCTATATAATCATTTTATTATGTACTTTCACTTCTTATGCTGATGACACAGTAATTTGAACCTCTAGTCTACAATTTGCAAACATGTAG
Organism: Labroides dimidiatus; assembly: GCA_030710495.1. NCBI lineage: Eukaryota > Metazoa > Chordata > Actinopteri > Labriformes > Labridae > Labroides > Labroides dimidiatus. The sequence continues at coordinate 19,953,392 of CM061162.1, forward strand.
AGCTGCTTGTTGTTGTCTTAATACAGAGATCAGAAGACCTGAAGAGGTTTTTTTATTGGGTTATTGACTCACATTTCTACATTTAAATCTCTTGTTGTGTTTTTGTGTAGAACGTCAGCTGTTATGCTGCCCTGTGTCCTCCTAAGTCCAGAGAGGAAAGCCAGCTTTGTTTATTATTTTGATATCTATTGTCAGCTTCCTTGCAGTAATTGGACACACATTCATGACTAATTCTTTCAGCCCCGACTTCTGCAGCATCTCACTTCTCTACTCTGGTGCAGCTTGTCCCAAACAAACCATGTCTCGCTGCTTGCGCTGCCACTGTTTTCCTGTTACCATGACAGCTCGTATCTCAGTACGGCACCATGCGTGTCTACACCTAGCGTGTAGATGTACATGTGTGTTTTTGCTCTCTGCTGCTTTTCCTGTCTATGTGCATCTCTGTGTGTATATGTTTGTGCTGCTAAAAGGCTTGGCACAGAGCAGACCTTGTGCAGTAGACAGCAGCGGGCACTCTGCCCAGCTTGGATGGTTTATGGGTATGAGTCAGAGTCGTATTAGCCTTCTGGTGTGAAACTCTGACAAACTTGCCAACACTGATGACAATGAACAGAAACCAATACAAAGATCTGATCCCTCTGACAGCAGTGTTGTAGCACTCTAGCCCAGAACTCCGGATATGTCGGACTTGTGACTCGAGCTCGGGCTGCATCAGGACTCAGAGGACTCGGAGGAATGCTTTGTTCATTTTAATTTATTATTTCATCTGGTATAAGGTCCTAATAACAGACCAGTTTTCAGGCTGTGCCAACATGAGTTTGTTTACCTGCATGTGCGTCCACATGACATCTCCTTCAGTCTGTGCTAAGATGTCAATGGAGGAACCATGGATGCAACATGTTTGTCATGTTATGTTGAATTCAGGTGAAGAGGACTCGACTCTGACTCAACTCAGACTTGAACACTGAGGACTCTGGACTCCACTCAAACTCAAGCTATGGGGACTGGACCACAACACTGTCTGTCACATATCATACTGTCACACCTGATTCACACATACAGTACTCTGTGATCGCTCTGTGTGTGGTCTGTCAGCGCTGCGGTTTTCAGCGTGCACCAGTTCACACTGGATCCATCTCAGGAGCAGAGCACAGCTCAGTGTACTCCATAGCAGCTGGATACGTGAGATCACAAGATCACTGGAGAACCACATGTTACAGCAGGAATCACACCCATGACAACTACTTTCATGATATTTAGTATGTTGAACTCACCTGCCCTCCCAGAACTTCATTAATTTCAGTCCTTCTTTGAGTTTCTGTTGGTGTCCTTATATAAAGGATGTGTTGTATCGTATATAATTATAAGGTTTTTATTATTATTATTATTATTATTATTATTATTATTATTATTATTATTATTATTATTAATAATAATAATAATAATAATAATAATAATAATAATAATAATAATAATAATAATAATACGTTTAATTTGTATAGCGCTTTTCACGGTACTAAAAGACACTTAACAGATTATAGAACGTATATAAACACATTAAAACAAAACACAATAAAACAGAGATCAAAGCATCAACAATTAAAAGCAGTTCTAAAAAGATGGGTTTTGAGTTGGGATTTGAAAGTGGTTAGGTCAGTGCAGTCATGGATGTGTCTGGGTAGGGAGTTCCAGAGGGAAGGGGCAGCGATGGAAAAAGCTCTATCACCCCAGGTTCGGTGTTTGGTCCTGTGCGGTGGGGAAAGGAGGTTTCCGTCAGAGGAGCGAAGACTACGGGGTGGGATATGAGGGTGAAGCATGTCAGTAAGATACTGAGGGGCAAGGTTATGGAGGGCTTTGAATGTTAGTAGAAGGACTTTAAACTGGATGCGATATGGAACAGGGAGCCAGTGGAGGTTATGTAGGACAGGGGTGATGTGATCATGAAGGTGAGACTGGGTGAGTAGACGAACAGCTGAATTCTGAATGTACTGGAGTTTATTGAGGGCTTTAGATAATGAGCCATACAAGATGCTGTTGCAGTAGTCGAGTCTGGATGAAATGAAGGCATGTATGAGGGTTTCAGCTGCAGAGAAGGAGAGTAATGGGCGGATACGGGCTATGTTTTTGAGATGAAAGAAGGCAGTTTTGGTGATGCGGGTCACATGATGTTCAAAGGTGAGGTTTGTGTCCAGAATAACGCCAAGACTTCGGATGTGTGTTGACGGAGTTAGGGTGGTGTTATCAAAAGTGAGGGAGAAATTTTGAGAGGCTGTAGTGAGAGATTCTGGGCCAACGATTAAGATATCTGATTTATCACAGTTGAGTTGGAGGAAGTTGTTGTGCATCCATGTTTTTATATCAGTGAGGCAGTCAGTTAGTGCAGAGAGGGTTGAAGAAGTGATGGATTTGGTGGAAATATAAATTTTGATATCATCAGCATAACAGTGGAAATGGAAGGCATGAGTGCGTATTATGTTACCAAGGGGGAGCATGTATAGAATGAAAAGGTTAAACTTTTCCTCGTCCATGGCGTCAGATTTCCTCTGGGTCTGACCTGCTGATGACTGCTGGCCCTGTGCCAGTGTCGTAGTTTGGATATATGAGGATAATTTTACGATCTGCAGCAGAACATGGAGCTTTATTTAAAAAAAAGACCGGATACTCTGATTGTTTTTTTTGTCTGTTTTCCTGTTTGGTACGATCTGCTCTGCAGAGATTGACGCATCTCAGCAAAAATAGATTTGCAGCATAAGAGCCGTGAGCAGCAGTTGGTGGCACGCACTGGAGACAGACCGCAGCGCAGGCTGTGTGTGTGCAATGATTGACAAGAGTGGCAGCTAAGTACAGTGTAGTGCCCTGCGCTGACGGGCCATGGCGCTCACGCTGTATGTGTGACTCAGGGGTTAGTCTATCAATAGTTACATCGACGCCACACAAAAAGAGGTTGAAGCAAAAAATAAAGCATCAGCACATGTACACATGTTTCAGTGGATGACTGGTGTAACAGCAGAGTGCTTCATGTGCAAATGGTCAAAGTTCTCAGCCTAATGACATGACAGTAATATAACCCCCCCAATGGAGAATATCGTTTAAGGAAATAATCATATCTGAATCTCAACAGAAGCCTCATCTCCACATAATTAAAAAGCCATGTGAGACATCGCACAATTAACAGAACGCCTCACAACCAGCAGCTAAAGTATGATGTTGTATTCTCATAGCCTCTGTGATGGAAGCAGTGGAGCAAAAAAAAAAAAAAAAAAAAAAAAGGCAAAGTGGGTGAAAAAAAAATGAAGATTTCAGTCTGTATCTCCTGAAACTCGAGGTAGAAGCTCCTTGAAAAGCTGCCACAGGCAGGAATGCTGGATGACCAAGGCTGTTCAGAGCAGAATATAAAGAGTCTGTTCTGTTACAGCACATCACAAGAGACCTCAGCTTTAACACTGTAGTTATAGAAGTGATACAGCTTTTGAGGAAAAGGTGTTAAGACATACAAGATGTCTGACTGTGATTTATTTTAACAAACTGACTTCTGTTTTTACTCACAGAATCCCTGCTGAATATAGAAACCTCTGAGCACACATTTTTAATTCTCTGCCTCTGCGTTTACTCCCAGCTTGCCCTTGAAGCCATAATAAAACTAACTCTCTTCCTCCTGAACTCCCCGTGGCTTTGCTAATTCACTGTACTTTTGCTTGTTTTTCCCTGCTCTGTTCTCTTTTCTTCTTTCTCCTGACTCCCCAATGCACATGATTGTTTTCTGGTTAGCCTGCAGCATGAATTTAATCAAAGCTCACTTTTTTTTTGTAGTGGCACCTCTTTGTGACGAGGGAGGGTTTAGGCCCACTTGGAGAGTGGAGGAGTGCAATTAGCTGAGACAAGACTTGTTAATCTTCCCCATCTGAATACCCCCTACAGGTCTGCAACACCTTTTATTTCTAATCACACCTGCTGCAGACAGACAGTTAACGCTTTAACGCACGATGCAATTGAGCTTGGAAAGCTATCAAGGCTGTAATGATGTGAATGTTTACAGTGTAAGGTAGTGGTGTGAGGAAGATTTGTGAAGATTATGCTTGCTTCAGATGCTCAGATGAATCAGCATTGTTATTAGAGGGTTCTTCTTATATTCAGTTGTTTTTGGGACACACACACAGATATGCACAAACTTACCTAGAGATGGATTGATGCACTCTTCTGAACTTCCTCACCAGCTGCTGGAGGTCAGCAGCAGGGCAGCATGTATCTCAGACAGCCCCGAGTCAAAGCTCTGAAACCCTCCTCTTTCTCACCATCAGTTTACCATCACCCCTATGAATGACTCCATGCAGTCTGAGCTACTAACTCGATTCATTTGACCCATTTTACATGGCACCACTTCATCATCCTGTAGTATGGTTACAGTACATTCATGAAGAGCTCTTGATACCAAGCTGTAGAGTTGTAAACAATGCACACTGGGGAAAACTGAAGTAGCTCTTGATTTTAAAATATGATCCAGTAAGAAAGAAGAGTGGTCATTCAGAAAGCAACACACTGCAGCAGGAATTACAATGGTTCCACTATGTGAGAGATCTGAGAAGTATTCAGACAGGTTCTTCAGCTCTGGAGTTCAAACAGCCCGCCGTGTCTTAAAGAAGAATGAAACTGGGACGTCCAGTGGAGGACATTTTTATGTTTTGCAGATGTGTTTTAGACCAAACTGGATTGTCAATGCTATTTATTAGCTTTTTAGCAATTGGTTTAGTTGTAAATGGTAAATGGACCAGTACTTATAGAGTGCTTTTCTAGTCTGTCTGACCACTCAAAGCGCTTTACACTGCTAATCTCATTCACCCATCTACACCACATTCACACACTGATGGCAGAACAATCTACCTATTGAAGGCCATCAATTTTATCTAAACCAGTCATACTCATTCACACAGTGGGACATACACAGTGTTCAGGAGCAATTTGGGGTTCAGTGTCTTGCTCAAGGACTGCAGGAGCTGGGAATCGAACCCTCAACCTTCCGATTGCGAGGCGACAACTCTACCACTGATCAACAGTCGCCTCAGTCGTCAACCGAGATATTTCTTTAAACTTCTGTGCCTTTTGGAAAAAGTCTATGTTCTATGCCTCCTCAGATGAAGCAAATAAGTCTTGACTCTGCTTCTTTTGTTTGTAATATAGTCTTCACCTAATTTATCATTCTGTGCTCTTAAGGACAGTTCTTCAGTATATATATATATATATATATATATATATATATATATATATATATATATATATATATATATATATATATATATGTATATATATATATATATATATATATATATATATATATATATATATATATATATATATATATATATATATAGTATTTGGGACATTCCACCGAAATGCCATTTGCCAGTCAGATAATACACATATTGAACTTCTCAAAATGTGTATTGGTCAATCTCAGGCAACTTTATTTATTTTTTAAAAGGTTCCTAAAAAACATGTTTAAACGTTTGTCATCTGCTTTTCTGCAGCACTTTGTGGTGGTCTGGTTCCCTGTAAGTATAATATTTACATTGTGAAAATTATCGTAAATATCAACAATAGAAGTCATTTAACTTTAAGTGATCTAAAATTCAGACTGATGAACCAATTGACTAGAGGACTCTACGGGCTCCTGTTACTGGTCCTCCAATGAGGAGTAACAGGACTGAAAGTAACAGGAATGAGTTTTTAGTGTGGAATTAGCAAATACATGACATGTAGCCACACAGCATTTATGCTAACAGCATGTTGACAATTTGTACATTACAGATTCAGCTAAAAGAAAAATAGAATTTTAAAAAACTAGGATCTGAATGGTGCTACTTCCTGTGGACCTAGTGGAATATTCCAAAGTTTTTAGAGAGGGTGATGTGTTAGGGTAACAGGACTGAGTGAAAACCCAGGGACACCACTTAAGTCTGAATTTTAACTATTTTCATTTTCTTTTCTTCTTCTATTATTTTTTGTAAAAGAAAATGATCTTAAAGTGTTTATGGAGTGACACAAACATGTTTTAAAAAATACATTTCTTAAGGATTTACATGATTATATTTCATGGTAAAGTCTTTTTATTAAATATGCATTCATATCAATGTGCAGGACACATTTTAAAATTAATTTTATTATGCATTAATATTTTTTATTACCTGAGGATGCAAATGGCCCATTTACTCTGTTTATACCTCCCAAAGTCTAGGAAACATGCTGCATGCTGAGTTACAGCATGTCAAGACTGACAGCTGGCCAAACCCTGTTAAACTAGTCACCACATTCCTGGGGTCCACCGTTAAAGTTGACCTAACGCCCCTCAACATCCACTAAACACTGACACACACACGCACTAACACACACACACACACCATTTGAGAATGGCTTGTAAAACATGGCAGATTTATCTTCTTCGTTCTTCTCTGTTTTCAGAAGGTGTTTACTGAAGAAGCTGTTCTGCCTGGTTTGTGTGAGCGTATACTCACTGAATGCAGAGGAGTGTGGGAAATACAAGAGTCCTTGCTTCAAAGTGTTGACTTTGCTTCTCTGTTGTGCTCGTGCACATGTGAAATTGACCTTATTGTCACATTAGCTTCATGTCATACAATCTATTCATGGGTGTGTGTGTGTGTATGTCAAAAATCTATTTCCTAATCTGGATTTCTAATGGAATGAAAGCAGAACTTCAGTGAGTTTCTCTTGAGTTCTGCCCTCTCATTACATGTTTCATTGTAACTGTTGTCATTCAGTGAAGTAGGACTTAAACCAGTGAAGTGGGGGGCCAGTGATGTGTAGCAGAGAGGCTCATGGGACACTGTATCAAAGGCAGTGGTGAGGTCTAGAGTATGAGCAGATTGATGTTACCAGAACATTCCTCAATCACGTTGCCCTCAGGAAACGTAGGTACCACAAGAGCTATGACTCTTCTCTTTGTATACACTATTCACAGATCAGCAGAGAAAAAACGGACGTCAATTAGCAAGCTGTTTTAGACCGTTCCTGCACCAAATGCAGTATAAGAGCAATGAACCATGCCAGATTGTGCACTTCAACAGTGAACACACTGCTGGTGTAATGGTTTAACTGGTGCTAGATTAACTGGTGACATTCCATAAAAATTACAACAAAAAGTCAAAAGTAAATCTCGCTGCAATAAACGGTTGTATCTCTCACCTGAAGACAGTTGGAATAGGCTCCAGTCACCTGTGATCCTGGAGGATAAGCAGTAGACAATAAATGAATGAATGACCACTTATCCTGTCCAGGATCGTGTTGTAATTTTTGAGGAGGGGAGAGATTCTCAGCGTATAGGAAAGGTAAAGGGGTTACAGAAAGAGAAAGAAAACAAAGAGAAAGGGCACTAGAAGGAGGTAGAAGCTCTCCAAAAATATCAGGTCTGAACCACTGTGTTTCAGACTGTAAGAAACAAATGGCTCTTTAAGAAGCCTCATAGCAGAATAAAATAGAAGAATCAAAGTTCAGGCATTTTTCCAAGTTTGATGAAATAAAAACAGAAAGTGAGGAGTTTAACAACAGACTGAACAGTTGCAGGGAGAAGATGGTGGATTCTCTAAATGAGGAGATTAATTTAGAAGAACAACTCGCTGAGATGGTAAAACTCTGTCTCTGCTGAGAGACAGAGAATCACTGAATCTGAATTTTGCAAATTGAAATTAAATTTTGTATTTTGAGTTTAAGGAATATAGAGAGTTGAATCCTGAAGTAGGTTATATACAATTTCAAAACAAATAAATTCAATTTAAAAACATTTAAGTCCTTGTAAAGCAGAAATAAAAATGTATTATGGGTTTGTCACACCACAGGAACATGTGTCATTGACCACTGAACCAAATCTGAAAGACAGTTAGAGTTTGTAAGTTAGAGTTGCTGAGCCACGCCTCCATGCACCGCCTCTGTGTACTGTACAAGGACGCTACCTTCAGTAACAATAGAAGCTAGCATTATCAGCGTCTGGGTTGGAGCCAGCCCTACCTGTTTGAGCCATCAGAGCCAGAAACTGACTCTGAGTCAGACACTGATAGAGCTCAGCCTTGTTCCTCACAGCCTTCATCAGAATGATCACCAGACCACACACAATACAATCAAAGCTGTTCAATGCCTGATTTTTTATCTTTATGTGTCTAACAGATAAAAAAGAGAAAATCCTTTTGTGTGTATCCCCCTTAACTTTATATGACCAGCCTAGGCTAACATGCATGCTCAAACACTACTAACACTGAGTAACGTTTCTAATTTTAGTTAGTAGTTCACTGTTAGCTATTTGTTTTTTAGCAATTACAATAGTCCTAATGTTAATTCCCCCCATAAAGCATTCAATTTGACTGCGTAGCTACAACATGATCTTATGCTTTGTATTTCATAATGATGGGGCTAAAGGGCTGAGTATGATTTCTGCATGAATGTGATGCACAGAAATTAAACACGTAAGAGCCGCACAAGAGAATGCTTGTGGCTTTCATGCTTTTCAACATGACAAGTCTGACCCCAAACAACAGGGGGCGATGTATTGCAAACACACATCTACCACAGTGCTAAACTAGAGAAGAAGAGGTTGTTCACACAGTTTACAACAATTTTTCACAAATTCCTCTACTCTCTCAAGTTTGGCAGCAATTTCACACCAGGAATTGTTAATCACACGCTTATCAAGGTGGTCTCTGTGTGGTAAGTCCTATTAATGCCAGTATTTGTTGTACTTCGGACACAGGGAGCCCTGCTGGGGAAACCTTTACATGGAAATTTTCCATGTAAAAAGAACAGTGCAAGGAGGCGAGGCCGTAAAAATGACATCATTCGTCCGCATCGAGCATAAATCAGGCATAACACTACCTTAGCTGTTGTTGGTCTAAACTGGGAGATGCTCTTGTGATATGTTCTTAATGTTACCTGTTACGTATTCCATTCCAGTGCTGGAGACTGATACAGAGGGTAACGTCAGGTCAATAATTTTCTATATCAAATCTGTATGAGATAACAAACATGGCCCCTCTTAGCCTCTTTGGGTGCTGTTAGCTTGGCCAGTTGTTGGCCTGATTGAACCGATGAAATGTGTTAAATAAGAAACCAAATCTTACAAAAGTAAATGTGGGTGGCTTATATTATTCGTTTTTTTCTGTTACTGTAGCATCATTTGATGATTTACCCTATGAGTCTGAGGAGGAACGTCCCCCTCCTGCACCTCAGGAGAGAGTTGGTTGTGGATGGAGGGGATCTAGAAAGCGTAAAGCCACAACATCACCCTATCACTTCATGAGGGAGCATGCAAAACAGGATCAGGCCACCCTATCCATACTTTCTGATGTGCTTAATAGAGCTGTAAACTGTTAGGAGAACGCTACCAGGGCGGCAGAGCGTCATGCTCTGGAGAAGATGATTGAAGCTCAGCTCCCCCAGCAACCACCCCTACCCCTACCAGCCACCTATAGCCTATCACCAGCAACAGGAGAGCTTTCAGAGGAGCTGCAGACCTCAGGAACCTGTAAGACATGTTACACATGCACCCACACAGAATACACATACACACATGGCTGCACACGCATGTATGCACACACACACACACACACACAGAACACACACACACCCATTGAACATACACAACACACACTCACGTTTCCCTGCTGAGGTAACATACTCATGTTGCTTTTGTGTGCAGCACTGTGTTCATGTCCTGCCATCAGCACCAGGAGCCTCCTTCTGCCTTCTTCCATCAACAGCAGGAGAGTCCTCATGCCTCTTATCATCACCAGCAACAACAGCATCCTACAATTTCTTCCACCAACCATATTCCAACATATCAAAATTTGTAGGTCATGTAAGCTGAACCGTGTTCCCATGTTCATCACTTATCTGCAGGTTAGGAGTTACTGCACTGAGTTTAAGTTTCTTCATAACTGCAAAGTATTTTAGAGTTAGCCGTGCTCTGAAACATGTCTGTCATGTTCTCCTAAAGATGCTCTTTGTTGATTTAACAAATGTTTGAAATTGCGCTAAATTTGAGTTAACCACACTGTATACCTGTTTCTTAAAAAAAAAAAAATAATAACTTCTCTTTTAGGTTAAACATGGAGCATGGGAAACCTCTGTTTTATTTTATTTTATATATTTTGATGGATCCATGTTCTCTTTAAAAAGGCACTATGTTGTTATATTGTTGTTATATCTTGGTTGTATGTTGTTACGCTATATTTCTATTAAGCTGACAGCAAAGGACACACTTTTATACAAAAAAGGTAATACATTTTTATTAACAAAAAGTGAAAATGTCACACATGAAACTTGAAATGAACCATCGCTATGTGTGTGTGTGTGGCTCTGTGTTGCTGTAAGAAGAAGAAATACTTCATCAATCCTCTTGAATATATATGCACACAGAAACATGCACTACAGATTTAACTGCTTTTGAACCAAATAATTTATAGCTGATTCTTATGTGGGTAAACTAATGAGGTATGAACAAATGCCGGGCAAGTTCTTCTCTGATCTCAAGAGCTCCTGTGTCTCCTTGGTCCTGGTGATGTCCTTGGGGCTGGTGAGCATGGGGATCAGCAGGTTTGAAGGCCTCAGGTAGAAGCTGCTCCTCACAGATGTTATGGAGCGCACGGCATGTGAATACCACCACCGGTATGAACTCATGCTCTATGGATGGATGAATACATTTATTTATTTGGTCATTGTACATTGTTTTGACATCCAATATGAAAGACCAAAGGGCTAATGCAAGGAGGAGGTCCTGCACACTGTCCTCACAGGTACATGTAATAAACTTTAAAAGAAAATGATTCATAACACAGTTCCTTTTCAGGCTTGAAACACAAGACAAGAAATGAAATTTATACACACCTGTGCAATCACAGGTTTGACACCAGCTCAAGGTCGACATTTGAGCTAATCAACTCATCAAAAGATCAACACTAGCACAGTAGTGGTATGAGTTGTTCCATCTCCTACCACTACAGTGAGCTAGTACTGATTTTTGATGAGCTGATAAGTAATGATGTACAAGTTCAGTAGGCCTAATAATGTTTCAGTTGGACCAAAAGGGACAGGCTGAAGCTCTACATTTATAGAATACTTACCTATATCAGACTGCCTTGACAGGACACGCCATCATGCCTTCAGGTGTCCAAAGGTGTGCTCCACTTACACACGTATGGCTCTTCACTGAATGCCTCCTGTGTTTCTGTGAGATTGGGACCAGAGTAGCCTTTCCTGACCGCGGGTAGTAGGGGCTACACAGGGTCACCAGTGAGGAGAAGTGGTACCTCAAATCCTTCTACATCATTGGTTGCTTGAGGGTGTTTAGTCAGATATCTGAAAACAGCACAAGTATGTTTGTAGTTTTCTGTGCTACACTTGAGATGTCAATCACACATAATATAAGCATAAATCAAAATAGTACGCCTGTCATTTCACATTTCAAGCAAAAAGCTGGTAAATTATAAAAAAGAAAAACAACTCCCCAATGGAAAAAGTAAGTTAATCTTTTTTGAAACACGATCGTAAGAGAAGATAGAAAATTAATAACTGGTAAAACTTAGTTTTAGGAAAAGCTGTGATGTTGCAAACACAGCAGCATCACGAGCCCATCCAGGTGACTGCATGCTGATGTCCCTGATCAGTAGTCGGTCATCCACCACAGCCTGCAGGACTACTGATGTCCAACCTTTTCTATTTACATAATCCTGATAGCCATCCCTCAGGCATGGATGGGAATGTGTGGCCCATTGATAGCACTGTAGCCGTGAGCCTCGTAACTACGCTGCGCAATATTCAGCACCTCATTCACATCTGGCAGACAGCAGCCTGCGGCATATGGCCCGGCAAACCCCAAGCACACACTGGTGTACGGTGGTTTTGCTAACACCAAAGGTTTCACTGACTACCCTGTACTCAGCGCAGGTTGCCAGCTTGCACAGGGCTATGGCCACTCACTTCTTTGTCTGCACTGGCCTCCGAAGAGATAATGGGTCTGGTGCAACAAGATCTTCGATCATATCGCAAATCGTGTGTTGAATGTAGGCTGGGTCATCCTGAAATTTTGGATCCACAACTCCTCGGCCACAATCCTCTCCAAAAAGTCCCTAGTACATGGCTGCTACCACACATTTGGACTCTGCCTTCCTCTGTTGACAAAAAAAATAATGCCCACCAAAATGACAGCTCCAGTTCTTAAAATGTTTGTGATATCCATGGTTACCGCTGGTTACAGTCCTCCTTCTTTACACCACATTTAATTCTCGTGGGATGAGAGTTTACTTGTTATGTGGAGATCTAGTTGTAATGGAAACACCGGCAAGGCGCTATTGTACGTTATTGAAACTTAAAAAAAAATGCTTTCATTTTGCAAAAAAGTGTCATGGAAAAGCAATGACACATGATTGTTAAGCTTGGCACATACAACAGGAATTTAAAAATCCTTGATGATTCTGAAATTGGATTGTATCACATTCATAACGAGTATCTTCTCAGATTATCTTCTCTCAAATCTTAGATTAAGATGAAAACCTCCAGCCGTGATAGAGTCATGACCAGAGCCTCCACAAGAGGAGACTGTAAAATACCTTGTAGACATACTACTTGTAGTCAGTCTGTGCTGTCTGTTCAGGGGTGAAATCTGGAATAAGATACCAGTTGCAATCACAGACTGTATATAGAATGGACAGCGTGGCTCTGCCGTTTACCATTGTACGGTTTTGAAGCCAAAAAACCTCCGTCACGGGAGCCGCCATTGTGCAGCCAGAGTCTGTGCTGTAGAGACTTACAAGGAACTCTGAGTGGAAGCAGGTGACAAAAATATATAAATTTTTTCTTTCAACTGTCTGATCTCTTCTTAACTGTCCTTTCTGATGTATTTTACTATTCCTGAAAAAAAACTACAGAAGAACAACAGCTGCCAATCATCGTTATGAGACATAAAACCCTGTTTCTTACATCTAATAACGAATGAAAAAGAAACTTTTCAGAAAAAAGGGGACTTGAACACAATGCAGCCTAATAATATCTCAGTATCACCACAGCATACAGATGGGAGAAACATTTCTGCGAGGTGTATCAATTTTTTTTACATTTTGACCACAGCACATCTGGGAGAGCAGTTTTTGTTACCGTCTATAGCTGCAATAAGGAAATGTCCCACATACCCCACATTTAAAACATATCTTAAAAAATGGCTCAAAACTCATCAGGGGGCTTGTTTATTAAAGAGTGCATAGAATCCTTACCGAAAATGTATGTGCACCAAAGACCTGGAAATAACGTGGGCACAATCTGATTCTGATTTATACTTCGGACGCACGTAATGTTCTTTTTATAAATCAGGTTCCATTCAGAAAAGTGTGCACATAAAGAAGCACACCTGGAATTAATCGTTGCTTCACTTGGTTAGGACCCACAAATGACCACATTCATCCACACACCAGGCCCTGAATGAAACACCCCCTGCCCCTAACACCCCCACACACCACTTACTGAGGGTTTACTCTGAGAGCTTCAGTTCCCCCTGCATCACAACTTCAATCTTCTTGTTTAATTTCAAATAAAAACTAACTGTATGTCATTGTGCATTGCCTCTAATTCCAAGTCCCTTCATTGTTGCCTGTTGCTAACCATCATATTTCATATACACCTTTACAACTGAGTGTCAAAGCAGTAGATGAAAACTATGGTGGCCCTTAGAGCTCACAGCGCTGCAACTTAAGAAAACGCATGCGGAGCGCAGATGGCCTAGTGGTTAAGGTCATGCTTCATGTAGCGGAGGCCCTAGAGTGGGCAGCCCGGGTTCAAGTCTGGCCTGTGGCAACTTTCATACATCACTCCCCACTCTCACCCTGTTTCCTGCTCTGTCCTCTGTCCTGTCCTCTTACATTAAAGGTATAAAAAGACCAAAACATAACTTAAAACAAAAAACATACACACAAAAAGACCAAACAAACAAATTAAGAAAACATCTTCATCAATTTGTAACACATGCACAGCATTTAGAAAACACGCAGCAAAGACCACAACACAACGGAAGAGTTTCTAGAGGACACTTTAAAGTGATCTGTTATGCGGCAGTGCTGTGAGCTCTCAGGGCCACCGTAAAATCCAACAAATAGTGTTAACTTCAACTAAATGTAACATAAACCAAGTACTACCGACAATTAGCATTCAATAAATTGAACCCTCATTTTCATGAATGGGTTAAACCATATAATGCTAATAATGTCTAAATGCTGGGGTCCACAGGTTATAAATACAACCCCAATTCCAATGAGGTTTGGATGTTGTGTAAAACGTAAATAAAAACAGAAGACAATGTTTTGCAAATACTGTTTAAACTATATTCAACTGAATACACTACAAAGACAAGATACTTAATGTTTAAATTTAATTGTTTTCGTTTTTAGCAAATATTCACTCATTTTGAATTTGATGCCTGCAACATGTTCCTAAAAAAGAAACAGGTGAAGGTCATGATTGGGTATAAAATAAATATCTTGTTTTTGTAGTTTATTAAACTGAATATACGTTAAAGAAGATTTTCAAATCATTGTATTCTGTTTTTATTTATGTTTTACACAACGTCCCAGCTTCACTGGAATTAGGGTTGCATTTTCAACAATGGTTTCTCCCAAAAACTTATTACCAGTACTCTAAATGAAGAGACTTTCAACAGGGCTCTCTTTAAATACATATTTAACGTGTTGCCTTAGCACTTATGAATGTTAATTCTAACGTTGCTGAGTAAAACAGACAGCAAAAACTTAACTAGTACAAACAGACTGGGTCAGCCAGGGGTCAGTGCTTAAAATGATTTGCATTTTTGTTTGCAGGAGTTGTCATCCATCTTCAGGAACATGTTTTACAATCCCTCTCAGGTGGATTCCTCTAACTAGCTGCTCTTATGTGCAGGGAAACTGAAGCACATTGTTTTACATAAGTATTGATTCTATTACCCTGAGGTGTTCACTTTTCCGTCTGTGTCTGCACCTCTACTTTACACATGCACACACATGCATTGTAAAACAGTAGCGGCACATTCCAAGCAGGGTCAAAGCTCATCAGTAGCCCCCCCCCCCCCCCCCCCCCCCTTAAGTTGCGTCCCAACTTCTCTGCCTCTCTCCAGCAGCAGCTACCCCCCACCCCCTAAACTTTTCTGCACTCCAGGAAAGAAAGTCTTTGCCATTCATTCTCTCTTACAGACATTTAGACACACCTACCGCCTCTTTCACCCAGTTACACACTCAGATACGCTCATTGATTCATATGCACCATTCAGTTCATTATCTCTGATAACACCCTCTGCAGGACTACAGTACAATTCAGGACTTTTTTGTCCTTTCTTGGAGGAAAAATATTTTTGGTGTTTTTAGGGATATTTCCCCCCCGGCTGACCATCAAGAGGTCACCTGCTTTGGGAAGATAATTGTGATTCACTTCGAGCAGTGGTAAGTGAGAACGTGTGGGCCCATTTTCGGGGCACAGTCAAAACCTGTTAACTTTAACTGCACTTTAATGTGCTGCTTAATGGAGAAGTTTTGAATTCTTGACTGCCCATGTGCCCTTTGTTACTGGCTGGGTGTACGGACTCAGGCAAAGTGTTTTCAGACAGTGTTTACTGCTGCTCTTGACGTCCCAGCTTTTCATCTAATAACATTACTGAAATAATAAAGTACAGTAATTGCTGGAACTTGCTTGCAACTTGTGCTTGCATGTATCAGTTTGTGTGTGTGTACTTTTAGTATAAATTTGAAAAGAGTTTATAATTAAATTGCCTCATAATAGGGTCGTATCAAGTTGGGTTTTTTGTTATCGTGTAGTGGAAGTGCATACCAAGTTGTTTTTGAGACACTGGCTTTGGGGGGGGGGGGGGGGGGGGGGGGGGGTATGTATAATTAATATGGGACTTCACCCTCCCATGCATAGACTTGTCTGTGTTCCAAGACTGCAAAGTGGTAAAGTAGAAGTATGCAGGTTTGGAGCTATGTCCTAAAGTTTGGTTCAACTGTAGATCTGATTGAACTGTAACAATGACATCTCCTATCATACACTGTACTCCTGAGTGCGTGTGTGTGTGTGTGTGTGTGTGTGTGTGTGTGTGCTCTTTTACTGCCACCAGTTCTCCCCTACAGGGATAATCCATCCTGTGAGGTGGAAAATGCCATTATGTAGAAATAGCTGACATGCAGTTTGACTTTCAGGGCATATGGTGTGTGATCCACTGTGAGTGAGTGAGTGTGTGAGGACAGGAGATAGGGAACAGAGAGTGAGGAGTATATATAGGTCCAGAGACAGTAAAGTTCATTTGGTAACATGATTCAATCCTTGCAGGGCAGTGATAAAGTGAAGGCCTCAAACTCAACACACACAGATTCTCCCAGGAGAGGCTGGACAGAGTGTGTGTGATCCCAGCATGGTGTGAATGACTGATGCAGTTTTGTGCTGTGTCTCTGATGAGGGATCACTGGGACTCTTTTGTCTGTGTCTGGCATAGAAATAGGTTTTCTAAGAATGAACTGCCACTGTCAGAAAGATTCAAAGTAAATGCAAATAATCCTTCATATATTAACTTAAACATGTACATGATGGAATTAAACAACTTAGAGCCACTGGATTCATGTGCTGATCTAACATATACCTTCCTTTCATTTCCTGTTCCAACTAACAGGATATCACTTGACTTTCAACTAACACAAATACCTTTCAAAATAAAAGAATAACAAAACAGTAACTGCTATTACAAAAATAAATGTATGTCACGGTGCTTTTTAGAAGAATTTGCATCCCAACAAGTTAAACAAGGATGTTGAACAGAGTGATAAACCAGGGGTCTCAAACTCAAATTACCAGAGAGCCACTCAGCATCCAATCTTGTCACAAGGGGGCCACTTCAGGTGTTCCACAAAAAAAGCTAAAACAACAACTTTAAACTGTTGAACTGTGCTTCTCAACAGTAATTATTTTACAGTCATGTTTGGCTTTTCTTGCTGAATGCTTGTTAACAGACACCTGAGAGCTCTTCTGCTCAGACAGTTGGGCCTCATTTGCTCTGAGGGAGGTGGTTCAGTGGAAACCTTCAGTAAAGCTTGAAGATGGACCTTACTAAGTCCAGACCTGTTCTCTGATTTGCCTCCTTTCTTGCTCTCTGAATACATTTTGTTGTGCTGACAGCTCTTTCTTTAGCTGTGCAGCTCGTTGTGTGTTACTTTGCAAACTGCTTTAGTTGAACAATGCAGCGGGAGGTTATCCTCCTGAAGAACATCAACGGTCTCTTTGCACATGGGACAGGTGTATTCCCCTTTAACTGGACAGAAATAATCACTCTCCCACTTCTCCTGGAACACTCTCTGGATGACATCAACCTTTCTCATGGCACATATTGCTTTTACAATGTTTGGAGGATGCCAGACTTACGCTGTGATTATGCTAGGTTCAGGGTCAACTCAGAAATGGGATATTTCTTTCCTGGTCCTGACAGTGGAGTGGGCCATGATCACACTTACATACAAATGTTTATTGTTTTATATATATTTTACATATATTTGATAGAAATTCCCAAATAGGCGGCGCATATGAGCTGCTTTTCATTTGTGAACCTCGCTGCATTTGTGAGTGTTTTTTTTACATTTGTGTAGAATGTTATATATTTGTGTGTGAGTCAGAAATACATTCTTGAATCCTTCTGTTTGCATTTGTGTATTTTGAGACTGATTTGACTCTATACATCTGGCCCACAGGCCAAGAGTTTGAGACCCCTGAGATAAACATAAGCATACCAGCATCATCACTGTAAGCATGTAAGGATGCTAATGTTAGAACACACTTCCAAACAATATTTAATTTTAGCATTCATGGCTACAAAGTTTAAAGGCAGGGTTGGTAGTCATGGAAAACTAGCATGAATTTATTTATTTATTTATCTATTTTTTAAAACTTGTCCTGTCCAGCATCACGACAACAGCATTGTGGTCTGGCTGCCGCATTTGTGCAGAACAGATTTACTTTACCAAAAGGAGCCATTTGTGTAAAAGGCTCCTCTTGAGTTTTAAATGATACTTTTTATTTGGCTTTGTAATTTCTTTATTCCGTATATTGTCAAGATTACTTCTTAGGTTGATAACAGAAGACAGATAGTGACAGAAAGGAAGAGTATATAGAGAGAGGAAAAAAGACAGGAGGGAAAGAGAAACAAAACAACAGCAGAGAACAACCACAACAACTGAGCAAATGAATACAGACAGGAGAAGCAAACAACCAGCTGCTGAGCCTGAACAGAAACAGTCACCTGAGGTCTGAGACACAACAATCACAAGAAGCACCTGAGGAGAAATGAACTGGAGAGATCACAAGCAACAATGAGCGCAGCAGCAATAATTATATATATATATATATATATATATATATATATATATATATATATATATATATATATATATATATATATATACACACACACACACACACACACACACACACACACACACACACACACATATACATATGCACTCACACACATATACAGTGAGTGATCATGCCTTGGAGTGATCGTGCAGGTGTAACCCTGCTGCCTCCAGGGACCAGAAGCACACAGAGACGACCCCCAGCGCCGGGCAGCTAGCAGCCACAACAGAGCATAGAACCAAGACGGTCCACCGTGGACACAGCTACAGGCCAATTTAGGAGGAGGCAGGGAGAGGAGGCAAAGGTGAAGTGAAAGGCAGACCCCTAGCAGTGCATGGTATGGGCCCCAGGGGGCCAGGGGTAGAGGCCCACAGGCCCTGCTACACGCCAGGCCCCCGATTAGGTGCAGGGGGCAGGGCTCAGGGCCCCACTGACTCAAATGCATGAATTTGAATGTAGCACCCCCCCCCCCACACACACACACACTCTCGGAGCTCCTCCAAAACGTTGCCCCCGCTTAAAGCACAAACGCCGCTGATTTGACTGATTCAAAACCACAGACTCAAACTGGTCCCCAGCTCATCGTTTTTGTTTGCTCTACGTTAGCAGTAATCAGGGTATAGGTAGTTTTTCAGCAGTTCTCCAGCGTAATTGGATCCCTCGTGGTTATGTGCATTGAATCAGGGCTAGTGCACGTGAGCAAAATGTACGTGCAGGAGGCGGGCAGAACGGCAGGATGGGGTTTCATTGGTTAAATAAATTGGATCCTAAACATTAGGATTGGTTGGTGTTTCCCAGGTTTACTCCTGCTGTAGACAGGGGATATTTTTCACTCTGTTTATAGAACTCATCATGTATTGATTGACATCAGGACATAAAGATAATTTTAACCAGGATAACAAAAGGTCTATCTGAATCTCTTTACAAACACTGACTTTAAGTTCAGTGTACCGTATTGACCCAAATATAAGGCGAGGTGTTTTTCGTTGTAAATAATGTGAAAAAGTAGGGTTGTCTTATAATTGGGGTCTAACCCTGACACATGCTGATAGTTGTCCAGAGTCACTACAGAGGGAGCCAGCTTTTTGTAAAGCCAGTGACCTCACTGCAGCTGCAGTGATCAGCCAGTCACAGTAAAGACGCAGTGACAGTAGATGAAACATGTACACCTATATTCGGGTATATATATGAGCTTTCAATCTTGTTGCTTTTCCTTTTGAGTAACAATTAACTTTTGTTGTGCTAACAGGCTAACCAGGATAGCAAAAAACCATCAACATCAAAAAGATAAACTGGCATGCTCGTATCATGACTGGGAACATGCTAGGATGCAATTGTTAGCATGTACTGCCAAATAACACATTTATACTAGCATGCATTTCTGTTTTTAGTCTTATTTTATTTACATGTTTGTAAGTTTTGAAATGATTTAGTCTAGAAAAATGTGAAGTTAAAGCCAAGGTTCTGTCTGGCTGCTTTATCATTTTTACATTTCTGAACATGAGGCTCCATTTCTTGCTGCAGGAAACTTGAGACATCTTTGGTCAACAATAACATGAACACTTTTAAAGATGTAGAATCAATTTGAAAGTATGGTAAAATTTGGAGGCTCTGTTCTCCTGCTGCTTTCTTGAACGTGCATACAGACCTTTCAGAAAAATCCTGCTGGAGGATTGGTCCTGGAAAGTAACCCTGTACATCCGCACCCACTGCCATTCATCAAAAACACACACGTTTGTCTGCTGCACTCCAGTAATAAGAGGATACAAGCAGAGACAGATCTTCGATCTGCACTGGTATGTGAGGGGGAAATGTAGATTTTTGGCTGTGGTAGAGTTCAAACCCTGCCAGCTCTCACTTCCATCTGCTACACATTGAAAACTTGTCAGCCTTAAGCTATTTGCCAGACCAGGTGGTCAAATCAGACGGAGGAATTTTAATTTATTTTTTGCCTCCTATTGATCTAATTCATTCTTCTTTACTAAATATAATTTGTAGCTCCTATATGATTACATAAGGACATATTGGCATTGATGTTTCAATGGAAGACTGGAACTGAAATTTGTTATGTTACCATCTTATGTAGAAAAGTTAAGCGTAGGCAGATTTCTCTTTGATGTTCAGCTTATGAATTTGTAATAGCACACGCACGCACAGAAACTTGGGCATGCATGCCTGTGTGAAGATGTGTGGGGGGGTTTGGAAGCTAATGTAAAACATAGCTCGAACCATTTCCTAGATCACAGTAAATCCATGGAGTGTGTTGCTCTCTGATGGGGGTTCATTCATTTCAAATGGGATAAACCGTGCATGCTTTCTTTGCCAGTGCATTGCTGATTTAAGTGTTGGATTTACTCAGGCACTGGTTATGAAACTGGATGTTGTGGTAGCTTGTTCTGTTGATAAATCCTGGCCATTCTCTGAACCCACTGAATAGAATAGAATGTATTTTATTAATTCCTGAAGGGAAATTCAGATGTCTGGCAAATGAAATCATAAAAATTACAAAATATACATAAAAAACCCATAGATAAAGTCTCATGTGTTTCCAGTAGCGCACTCCAATCTGTTCATTTAAAGCAGTCCCCCAGAGCCTAACCAGCCTCAGGTGTCCATCTGATGACTGTGAGGGTAGTTGCAGGTTGCAGGAAAACCAGGCCAAGATCTGACCTGCCCAGTGGTGCAAGGCAGTAGAACTGTTGAAGCTTTGGAGGTGGAAGTCTTTACCATTCTTTGGCCTGGAGGACACCACGTCCATGATTTCCAAAAACAATTTGAAATGTGGACTCATCAGACCACAGCAGACTTTTCCACTTTGCGTCAGTCCATCTCAGATGAGCTCGGGTCCAGAGAAGCCGGCGGTGTTTCTGGGTGTTGTTGATATATGTCTTTGTCTTTGCATGGTAGAGTTTGAACTGTCACTTGTAGATGTAGTGATGAACTGTGTTAACTGACAATGGTTTTCTGAAGTCTTCCTGAGCCCACGTGGTAATATCCTTTACACAATGATGTTGGTTTTTAATGCAGTGCTGCCTGAGGGGTCAAAGGTCACGGTCATTCAATGTCGGTTTTCAGCCTTGCTGCTTATGTGCAGAGGATGAAACTGGTTGAAACTGTGTTTCAGATACATTTGTTGCATGTTACAGTGGCTACATTTTTTGACCATATGTGAAGTAGTATGCACACACATCGGAGGTGTTAAGCCATGTTTTCTTAGTCTTACTCCTGTACAGAACCATCTCCACAGTGTGAATTCAGGGCACAGCAGCTCCTCAGGGACTTTGTTTAATCCTCGGCACAGAACAGGTGTAGGTGGTCTGCAGATTTTATCTGTCCTATCATATTCTGCACTTCTCTCTTCACTTTATTTGAATGTATAGGTCAGTAAAATGCATTTCCCAAGCCACTTTAAATGAAAGCTCTGTATTAACTGCTGGTTTGATTTTCATGTCACATCGTAACGTTTGGACGGAATGATTTCGTATGTTGTGACACTGTCAGTGAAGCTTTCTCATCAAGCATATCAAAACTGGTCTGAATAGCCTTAATGAAATGTCATATTCTAATGAGGATGGTTTATATATATATATATATATATATATATATATATGTATATATATATATATATATATATATATATATATATATATATATATATATATATATATATATATATATATATATATATATATATGTGTGTATATAAACAGTGTTTGTTTGCCTTTTACTGTATATAACTAGGGAAAGTGTGCCTTACACTCCTCTCATTGTAGGAAATCACACCAAAATATGGCCTTGACGGGCACTGACATGTTTTGGAGCCAAAGCATGTACAGATGTTATCTTGCTTGTGAAGCTGCAGGACTGACATCATGCTTATTCTGCTTACCTAACACACTTTTAATTTACAAATAAAATGTGACAGATCTCTCACATCAGTGCAGTCCACAGCTGCACATACTCTTGTGCTGGTTTAAAGCAGATTAGCACGGCTGTGTGAAGTTCAAGAGCTCTTTTGTTTGTGTGTCACGTTTTCGCTTGCCTTTCCGCCAATCCAGTCCAGAGCATTTAAAGCAGAGCTGCTCTAAAATGACTGTAAGTTATGGAAGTGATCATGTATGGTTACCAAGGAATTCTGGGATATAGAACGTAAGGGGATATGATAGGACCCCAGTGTTAAGTGTGCTAACCAAAGCTACTGTTGTAGCTGAGTCACCATAGCTCGAGTCCTGAGTCCTCATTGTTCAAGTCTAAGTCACCAAAAAAAAAAAAAAAAAAAGATCTGTGGCACCAAAGAAAAAGTCTGACTTGAGTCCAGGTCCAGTCCTTAGTGCCTTAGCCCAAGTCTTGGAAAAGTCCCCAAATAACTTTTTTGAGCACTCCCAGGGCATTTCAGTGAAGATGTAATTGTTGAATCAGAAATCTACCTTTTTTAAAGTTGTTAAAACAAATTTAAACTTGACATTTGGGTTATATTTGTGTTTTAAATCACATACATTGAAAGCAGTTTTATTTTGAAGAAGGTGCTTTTATTTTGAAGTTGCCTGTCAATCAAGAAGAAGTGAGATGCTTCACAGCACTAAACAAACCAGAGAGAGATGAAGTGTTAACTTATGACAGCATGTGAAGACTGTGACCTCCTGTAGTTAGCATGCAGCCAAGGATTGTAATGTAACAACCAGCACCAGAAACACAGAAAAAAAGACTTTTTAAAGGCATCTCTGTGATGAATGAAACACTCACTCTCCTATGAACAGCACTTCACCAAAATTCCAATCTTTTTTTCTGTTTGAAATGAAACTCTCCACATCTTCTCTTCAATGTTTTTCTTTTTTTTTTTTACATAACCAACATGTTTCTCTGTATTTGCCAGCGTTAGCCGTAACATCTTTAAAAACAAACCACACAACCCGTGGCTCCTCCTTTGATATCTTACCACAGACTGAAGGAGAAGTGAACAAACACACAAACGCATAGACACACGTGTCAGCTGTAACCTGAAAGCTGATCTGTTATTAGGACCTTATACCACAAGAAATAATAAATTAAAATTAACAAAGCATTCATTGATAAATTAGCCCGAGTCTCCAGTCCTCCTCTTTTCTATCTGGTACTTTTTGGAAGGTTATTATCTTTTACAGAAACATATGCAAAGCTGGCACCGTTTTTGGTTCACATGCAGAATATGAGACATGTGAATGACACACATACATAAAACTTGCTGTTCCTGCAGAATAAAACTCTGATCATTTTTTGATTTACATAGTGAAGAAATATACATCAGTTTCCCTCTGAACACAACACCCCAACTCTACCAAAGAAACTCCTTTCTTTTGGGTGACATGGATGGATCTTGAAACGTGAATATTAATTGTGAAGAGGGAGACGGGACACTGATGGGCGATCCACATTTACTTTCCATTAGAAAGAGAGAGAGTGCATACTGCATGGACATTAGTGGTGTTTGATACAGCAAAATTTGGTATCAATCTGATACCAAGTAAATACAGGACCAGTATCGCCGATATCAATACTTTTTATATAGAAAAGCAGCTTGTCAAAAATGAATGAAAAATAACAAACAACCAATAAAACTAATGTTTCTTTTCATGAATGACAGTAAATCACTAATTTGTCAACCAGAAAATAGAAATGTGCTTTAATTTTTTTTTTTTGCCTTGTTGTAAAAATAGTAAATTTAAATATTCATGGAACGATTGTTATATTTAAACATTAAATATGTAGTTTTGAGTATAATGGTTTTAAAGAGCTGCCTATTCTGGTGGATTAACCATCACAGAAACATAAAAATGTACCATATAGTTACATATTTTCTGTTACAGTAAAATAATACATGAAGATTTGTTTTAAGTAGCTGAATATATTATACTGATTGTCTCAACAGTCTACTTTAAATTAGGGTGTAGTTTGAGGATTCTCCTCCTCCCTCTGTTGACTTTGACTCAGAGTTGTCTTTTCGGTGTGTTATTAGATGTTTGTATAAGTCTGTGATGTTGCCACAGAACCTTATTGGTTCTCTGAAAACATTGCAGCTTGCAGTATTTTGGCATTCTGCTGTAAAATAACACCACACGAGGACCCGCTCTGCCTTTATGTAGCCAGCAGTGTGTGTCTGAGTGACGTGACTAAGTAACGATATTATCATGGAATTATTGATCAATACTGATACCAACGTTGGTATCAATATATCAATATTTCAGATTAATCTGCCCAACCCCTGATGGACATTAATACTTCAGAACTTGTTTGAATTTTACCTGGGGAAAGTTAAGTCTGTGTTTACAAATGTCTTTCATCGTAATGTTGTGTTTTTCCATTAACTAAACCCTCCAATCCACATAAATCCGTCCGTTGTTGGGCAAAACAAAATGACCTGATTAGAAACAACCTGCAACAAGGTATGACCTGACAAGCAGGGATGTGTCCAGACTTTTCAGACTGGGGTGCCCTAGCCAGCCCATTGACTTATGTAGGGTGGCATGAATTATGTGAGCCCACAATCTAATAAATAGAATTTATTTTTGCTTATTTGTATGTATTAAAATTGAAAGTAATACTTAACTAAACATTGCTGCAGTGCCCCAAAAATACTTCCATACAAGTTTTCATTAGTTGTACTTTAAATTCAAAACATCTTAAGTCAATACTTATTAACTGAGAAGAACATTTTTTACAACTACCAGTAAACTATTTATGTTCCTGTATCACAAGCATAGAATAATATTGTCCCAAAAAAAGACAATTGCACAATTTCGCCAAACTAAGCATAATTAAAGCTGTATATTTGTCTTTTAAGGAAAATGAGATCTCTTGCCTATTTGAAGAACAGTGAATATCCCAAAACTTGTAAATAGACAGGATTACTGAGAACTAAGTATACCAGTAGTATTTTATGAACATCAATAATCAGCAACATTTACTGTGAAATAAGAAACCAGAATATATCAGCAGGTGACTCTCATATCCCCATCATTTAGATGAGTCCATGTACCACAACTGCTTACTTGTGTTCTTTGATGCAAAAGTACCTTTCCAGTTACGGGTAACGGGTGAGAACATATGTTTAAAAAAAAAAGGTGCTAACATAGTTATTCCTGACAGAAATAGTTCCCCAGGCTGCAGGAGCGTTCTGCATTCAGTGAAGGTGGAGCAACAGTAATGTGCCTGATTTGATCACAGCAGATTAAAACTAACAAAATTTTAATTTTTAGTTTAATTCAATGTACTGTTTTTTTAATTATCTACAAGGTTTTGCAACATGGCCAACTTCAAAATAGATGCTTTTAATCTTTGTACATCGTAATGTTGTACTAAGTTAGTACTTAGTACAACATTACTACAAACAGAAATAAACAAGGCAATATTTCCCTCGTGTGATTAGACATATAAAACGCTGTAATTCAAGTCCTGCGCTGGTTTGTTGGATTAATTAAACACCGATAACCAAAATCAAGATCACTGAGATTGTTTTCTGGCTTCGATTAAGTTTATTACTTCACTCGAAATGTAAAGAAATAGACAGAAGAATCCTGACCATCAAATGATTTATTTTATAAATTTCATCTTGATTGAGATAGTCTATGTATAGTCTGCATGTAATTTCATGGGATGTTACTGGACTTCAGTTTTGTTTATGCATCAGGTCACAATTAACCCAAGGAATCTTTTTAGAAACCATGTACACAGCCTGGATGAGGGTCTTATGGTGGAAAGCAAGTAGCAAATATCCGGGCTGGGTTTGGAAAGAACTTTGTCATCATCTGAGACTGGGGTAATAACTGCTATTGTATTTATATGTGTATTATTCTTAGACTTCCCAATAACAGTTTTTAATAGCTGGGTTCATATTGGACAGTTTTAAAGCCTTTTTGATGCTTTTATTTCCTTGGTTAAGTTGTTAAACCATTTACAGGCTGTCAATAAACATTTATTGTACACTGCCAAACATAATTATAATATCAATGAATAAACAAACACAGAAACGACTGGATTTCTTTAAATTTATGGCAAAAAAGCAGATGTCAATATTTAGTGCTGCTGCTTCCCTCCACAAGAAAGACATCTTTCTTTGTACATTAATTTATTTAACAATGTCAGTGAAGATATGAACTAAAAAAATGCTGGACTTGCAAAAGCCTCCGTTTTCAAATTAAAACCCACTGATGAGGTTTGGTTTTTAATGTCTTTTTCCTCTTTCTATTCATCTGTACACTTTCAGATAAGACGAAAGAATTGATGATTGTGGAGAGGAACTCAAGAAGGAGATTCAAGACGAGTAGAACTGGGAGGAGGAGCAGGTGATTGAAGGAGGAAGAGGAGGAAAGGAAGAGTATGGGAGGCTCCTCTTTGTGGATCTTTCTGCTGTCCCTTTCTCTCTATCATCAAAGCGTTACAGCCCAAGCTGAAGGTACAGTTGATCCAAAAGTAACACTTTAAACATGCCATGCATTCTTATCCATAAAATCTTCCATTTATTAATTTGTTTGTTTGTTTGTTTATATGCTGCATAATCAATCTTCACTTATTTAGTCTGTCATTTATTCAGAGTTTCAGACTGTGACTCATTCTCTGTCTCTTTTCCTCGTGTGTTTTTCAACTTGCCCCTCTCTAAGATAAGTGTTAAATTCAGCTGTATGCTCTGGTTATTTGCTAAATTCCAAGTTAAAACCGTATGTCTGTCAGCTCTTATCTATGACTCAGATGACTCAGACACTTAGAGCGCTGAGAGAGCAGGTTCTGAATAAACACAGTCTGTTCAAGTGCTCCATCAGTAAGCCTTCACTCGTGGATTGGGACATGAAGAAAACACAAACCCAGCTCCACTTTTCCCCCACCAGACCGTCTGGTCTTAGCAGGGGATTCAAACATCTGTTCACCTCCTGTACAGAACTGCACTCTATCTGCCTGCCTGTCAAAAAGCATCCGCCCTTAGACACAGAGCCTCACCCTCAGGTGCCATTGGATGTCACCAAAAGGTCAATCAGCCAATCAGAAGTTAAGGTTTCCTGCACCTGGGATGTGGTTGGCAGGATCTGAATGGTAAAGTTGTTGGGCAGAGTTACACAGGGATATAAATAGCCCAAGGCCATATGTGGAGCTGCTGCAGCATCTTTATGAGTGTAAATCTTAATTCATATGCACAGACATACACACAGGGCTTTCAGACTGACATGGTTCTGGGTCTGGAACCGGTTCCGTTCTGGATTCTGCAAAGCTTGGTGCTTTCTAGCAAACCAGCCTGAGTTCATACCATAGACTGTAAAAAATAAATAAATAAATAAAAATTGGACTTCATCTCGCTCAGCTCAAACTGAGGTTGCAACAAAAAACTACTCCCCCTGGTGGCTGGCTGCAGTATAGGTCAAAAACTCTGTTTCCCGTCCATTCCAGATGGGCTGTGGTCAAAATCTAAAAAATCAATGCACCTTGTAGAAATGTTTCTGTTATCTGTATGCTGTGGTGATATTTAGATATTATTGGGCTTCATCATGTCCAAGTCCTCTTATTTTCTGAAAAGTTTCTTCTTCATTAGTTATTAGAGGTTAAAAACAGGGTTTAAGTCTCATTTAATGATGATTGACAGCTGCCGTTCTTGTATAGTTTTTTTTTTTATGGGAATAGTAAAATACATCAGGAAGGAGTTGAAAGCCCTCACAGAGGGTTTGTAGTGCTTGTCTGTTTCATACTGCACACAAGAAGATGGATGTTAAAGGTTTATCAGCCAACTTTGCATTTTCCATCTATGATTTTTATTATTATTATTATTATTATTATTATTATTATTATTATTATTATTATTATTATTATTATTATTATTATTATTATTATTCTGTTCATTCAGTTTCCAGGTGATCACAAACATGACTCTGAATGAACACTTGTGATACTTGATCTGTATTTGTTAACACTTCACAGTCATGTTTTGTCAGGATGAACAAAAAGTTGGAATTAATTGGGACATTTAAGTGAGTGCACCAATAAATTAAAGTAACAGCTCATTAGGTCAAAGAAAACTTTTGTCTAAGGTATGAAGCTGCACCCATGTAATAAATAATAATTTTATGGGAACTGTGCCTGCAGTGACCTAGATTAGTTCTGAGATACAAGTCACATCATTTCTGAAGTTTCTGTTGTTTCTAAATTTGACGATAAGTCCATGAAAACAGAGATTGGTATGAAAACTTGGTCATTTAGTAGTGAAGCATGTTTAACCCTCAGGATCCCAAGCAGTGTCTGGTGGTGTTTTGCTTCTGTCACATTTTTACTCCCTGTGGTCTGATTTTTCTCTGCAAAGTGAAGTCCGGCACCTCTATAGATTCAGGACAACCATGACTATAGACTGATGAAACTCAACAATGTCTCCTGAGCAGTTTAACATCATCAGAAAGCAATAATTATCACAACATTATTACAAGATATTTACTCTTTATAAACTATTTACAGTCAGTACTGTCACTACTGTTTACACAGTTTACAGTCTACACTGCAGAGGCATCATGACCATCTGCAGAGAAGTTTCTGTCAGTAATGAGACAGAGAGCTGAGCGGCTCTGAGCACAAAGTTTATGCCTGCAAGACAACGACATGGGAAGAAAAATTCAAGGGATTTTTGAAGCGCTAATCAAAGGTGTATGTCGATCATGCAGGGTTTGCTGAAAGCAGTAAGAGTCATATATGTTCTGTTGTTACAGAATTTTTCAGCGGTAAACAGTTTATTTCCTGCAAATTTTTAAAGCAAATCAAAGACATGAGAATCAAAGCAAAGTTGATGAAATTCGTCTTCTCTGCTCTGTTTAGACATGTAGCTAGCATCACGCAGGTGATACATTCAGGTACAATTACACCAGTTTTTTTCAGTTTTTGGAGAAACGGTTTGTGAATGCCAGTCATTAAAAAATAAGCGATATTATGATTGGCATCCTGAGAGTTAAACCAGAAACTCATACATATCTGTTAAACTCATTTGTATGTAGTATAAGTTGGGCACTTTGGAAATAAGTGCCAATTCCAGAAACAGATGGGTGATGACACAGAGGCTGTGTCCATGTTTCATACAGTCTGTTTTTTTTCTAACTTTCTTGCTCTGCTGTTTTGAGTTGTATGTGCACATAAAAGGCGTGTGAACAAGGCGCAAACACAACAACCGTTCAGAATCCCTCCCTGTGGTTGACCCCGTTCTCAACCCAGTATCAGCCTGCTGATAAGGAGTTGTCTGTGTGGACGTCTTGCTGCTTTGTTTTCAGCCACGTAATAAACAGCATCAAATTCAAATGAGGACCACAAAATCTGAGTAAAGCAGTTGGCAGACTTGCTTATTTACAGCTGCCGACTGTCCCCACATGGAGTGAGTGCATGGCACTGGAAACAGACCCTCAGGGCATTATTGTGTACTTGCTGCAAAGACTGCACATCATGTTTTTAATATTTGGGTTTTTCAATCATTTCATTTTCATGCCTCACACTTTGTAGCTTCTCTTGCAAATGACTGCAGATTCTCCTCCTTCTTAGAGCAACTTTTACATTCATTTGTCTTGATAAGATCTTATGGTCTATGACTTTCTTAGACCTGCACCCTTAGATGTTTACATCTTTTCTCTTGATCTTGTTGGTCGCTGATTGCAGTGGTGCATCATTACTCCTCAGACTGTTTCTTTCCTGGCAGAATTTTCTGCAGCGTTGGCTGTAACCGCTGAGCTACATCTAATGCGTAAATCAATGGTGTTCCAGCACAGAGGTGTACACAACCTTTGAGATATCAGCATAGATAACCTTCAAGAAAAGCATTCCTAATCCCTCAGCATGGACTGTCTCTTTATCCCAGGCCTGTTGGTCTCACCTGCCGGCACAGATGGACAGATTTTTGGATAATTGATCTTGTTTTTTTTTTTTTTTTTTACCTCAGATTGTGTCTTCTTGACGGAGAGCAGCCTCCAGTTGCTACGTGTTTAAAGTGTTTTTATGAGCTTTTACAGAGATCTGTGGAGTAGAGAATGTATTCTTGTAAATCAAACAACCACGAGTGTATGCAAGAGCTGGCTACCTATTTGAGATTCAACTCAGGACTTTGTTGTGTCTTCTTATTTGCTTTTCTTATGAAATATAAAACACAAAATCTTCCATCAAGACAACAATAGTCGCTCTACACCAGGAGTGAAAGCTCCAGAATGGCATCCCCAGTGATATTCTGTTTCCTTGGTGTGTTGCCATAGTTGTATAGGTGTGTGAGCAGGAACATAATGTCAGGTCGCTGTGGGCTGGAGACATATGTCACCCCCAGTGAATCCTGGGATTGCAGCCAAAGGAAGAAGGGCAAGATAATAGGGGCGAGAAGGCTGTGTAATGGAAGAGAGGTGGGAAGAGAAGCTGAGTTATCACTTACAGAACAATCAGCGGTGCCTATCTCTTATTCACTAGCCTAATCAATGCTGTCGTCACTGTGCTTTATTGCATATGTAATGCCAGAATATTGACCGAGGCTGCTTCTGCACACGCAGCAGGATTCTGTATGAAGCCAGCACAGTGCTGAGGATGTGTGAGGGATGTATGCAGGCATGTACAGGAGTTTATGTATGAATGTGTCTGTGAGCAGCTTTTCTTTTCTTTTCTTTTCTTTTCTTTTTTTTTTCCCAGGGTGTCTGGCTTTTAACTCAACTCATATAAATGCATCTGAATCCTGCCAAACACAGCAGATCCTTATGTTAAATGCGATTGTTTGCTCAAGCGAGGGGACTGACCCTGATTTTTGGGTGTGTTTACCTTATTATTCTAAGCGTTCCTCATCGCTGTACTAAAGTTTTATTGCTGGAGTGCTCAGAATATTGATAGTCTCTTTGGCTCACTTGTGTCTCATTAAAAATTCATGGGGATTTGTGTGAGGCTTTGGCTGCATGACAGGAGCAAGAGAATAGAAAAAGAACAACATGGTGGAACAAGACTGCTATCTGGTGGCAAGTGATGGAATGAAACGAGGACCAGAGGATGTTGAATTTTCATTCTACTGTAGGTGTGTTCATGCATACCTTAAACCCTCCCTTTCTTCTTCTCTCAGCATGCAGGACGGTGGTGCAGGCAGACATCGTGTTTCTGGTGGATGAGTCATGGAGTGTGGGTCAGACCAGCTTCTCTAGCGTCAAAGTCTTTATCTCAGCGATCATCTCCTCATTCCAGGACAGTGTGATGGGAACTGAAGGGGTCCGCTTTGGAGTCACTGTGTTTAGTGATGTCCCCAGGTGAAACATGAACACCAAACAGGCCATAACATATCAGTAGCAACACTTTCCTTTGAAGAAGACTTACCACAGCTGATTGACACATTATGCAGATCCAATAATCATTTTACAGCATTTAACACTAAATTGTGTCCTCTCTTTTTTCTGTTTTATAATCTGCATTTCAAATCAAACTTCTCCTTGCCATGTGATTTTTCTCCTTGCAGGATGCGAATTGCTTTGACAGACTACAGCTCCCAGGAGGAGGTGCTCAGAGCCATCAGAGACCTCCCTTATGAGGGGGGCTCAAGGAGGATTGGTGATGCCCTCCAGTTTCTGGTTGACACGGTGTTTAGCCCTGCCATCAGTCGAGACCATGCCCCAAAGGTACCATTTTTCAAGCTGGGATGTGTGAAAGGCTGTTTTTGTCGGGCCACCATGATCCAGCAAATTTCGATGTCACACAGAAACTTTGAGCTGATTTCACTTACTTTAAGTTTTTGGGTAAAACGATGTTGTTAACCCTTTGAACCCTGATCTGATTTTTTAGGTCTCTACATACCCATAATAAAATGGGTATATCTCAGCAACCACAAGGTTTATTTGAATGATTTTATGTCATAGTAAAGTGGAAAGTTATGAGATTTGCTGAGATGTGATAACATGAGTATATGTGATACTGGTAAAGAGTAAATGAAGATGGCGTACAGCAAAAATAAAAATAAATGTAGGTTCATCTAAAAAAAGAAAATAGTCAATCAAGATGAATGTCTCTTTGAAAATGATGCAGCTGCAGCTCTAAACCTTTATCAGACCGTAGTTCAACATATGAACATGATCTCTGCACAGGTTGACTCTGATGAAGTGAAGCTGAACTAAATCAGAGAGGTTTTAGTGCAGAGAGTTCAGGCGAGCTCTCTTTAGGCTCAGTTTGGCTCCATCTGAGTCATTTGAATTTTATCATTCACAAAACTACAGATTTCATTTGTCGATCACTAATGATGATCAATACATACAAATACAACAGGTTTTTTTTTTTTTAAATTCATTTATTTATATTTTTAAAGAGAATTTTTACAACTTTCATTCAGTAAAGTGCTTTTTCTTTGGCCTCCATCTCTCTGATAGAGTTTTTGAGTTGTTTTTTTAGTTGTGTTTGTGACATGTAAAAAAAGGTTTATATAGTCGTGTCGCCTGGGTTGTGCTGTTTAATTTGATGTGCAACATCACGATCTTCTTTCCTTATTAGTGCATTATTTAAAGCTGTTTGCAGAGTGACGTAGTAAAACTTACCTACCTGCCATATTATTACCTTTCTAAAGATTTTAATAATACCTGAGTAAACGTGTATATACCTCCACACAAGAGTGTAGGCCTATACATACCTACCCTATTCATTTTAAGAGATGTTGATACTTTAGTAAATACATGTGTGCCTTGCCTACATGTACATACAAGTATATATGTCATTCACACTTCTTCATTTTAAGGGATTCAACCCATTGAGTAGTTATTATAACAATTTATACACATATAAACAAACACACCTACATTCCTACAAACACAAACATTTTCATAAACATTTCATCCACATAATTGTAGTTGTCCTGTGTTGTTCTCTGATCAGGAACCTTTTACAGCCTGGAGGTAGCTCTGTGGTCTGACCTTTAGATCTGAGATTATTACATTGTTCATCCACTAATACTGCTCTAAATCTGCTACACGGTTCCAAAGAAAGTCCATCCTTTTTTCTTGCTTCATATTCAACCTTCTGAGTTGCTTGATTTCACCCGGTGTGTCTGTTATAATGGACTGTTGCTTTGTCAATACTGACATCTCACCAGACATCGTGTTCATGGACTCTTTCATTTCCTCCAAACCCCTCTGAAGGGTTTTCATGGCCTGGCTAGCCTCGCTCCAGGTCCACTGGTGGATTAACGAGGCCCACTGATCCACCTGCTAGTGTTGGGTCCCCACCAGAGGTGTTGAGCAGGCCACCTTTCAGCTGCTAGGCTCAGTTAGCCTTAGGTGTGCCTCAACTTGAGGTAGTGAACAGGCAGCATTTCACCTGTTAAATAAGACCATCTTCATCTGTTGTAGTTGATACAAAGAGATCAGCTGAGATAATTCTTCTCTGAGTTGGTTTTAAGAGTCTTAGACCACTGTAACGCTTCTCAAGAGTCGCATCTAAAAAAATTAGTTATAAAGATTATAACTCTGGTATGGCTGAGTTTGGTAAGGTCACATGCCACATGCCCTTGCCTTTGAGCAATCACCCCAGGATTAGTGGACTGGAAGTCCTGTGAAAGGCCTATTGAGGTAGCATCAGCAACACTGCCCCCATGGTTTCCGGTGGTACTGCTCCATTTAGTCCTTATCTGTAAGCTTTTTGGAAACCTGTAGAAATATGGATGGAATTAACACAGAGCACAGACAGGAAGGCTCTGTCTGTATCCATATTTAACGTTGAGCATAAATGGGCCTTTAAGCTGGTATTTCTGCATCCAGCGCAAACAATATTTAACCATCTTAATGAATGGTCAAATTAAATAATACACTGAAGGAAACGCATTAAAAATGACCCAAAATGCCCAGTCTCACTCACTACCATGTCAAGAACTCAGAACCAGAAGAGGACACAAATGCAAACTATTGAGATCCGTAAAAGCAGAAGGGTTTATTAAACAAACCAGGGTTAGTACACAGAGCGGGTAGTCAGACAGGCAAAGTTTGGTACACGAGAAAACAATCCAAAACCAGGCAAAGGTATCCAGAAAGCGTGAGGCAAAGGGCAAGGTCCAAAAAAACGAGAGCAAGGTTCAGAAGTGACAAGACAAGACTGTGGAAAAAGGCTGGAACGAGGACTGTTAGGTACGACGAACTGGCAACGAGACAGTGAGACACATGAGGTTAAGTACAAGAGGTAATGAGGGGTGATGACACACAGCTGTGGAAGACAATCAGGAATCAGGTGTGACAGACAGGGCAGGGCAGACAGGAACAAATCTAGAAGACAGAGACAAAGGTAAATGATTTCAAAATAAAACGGGAAACTAAAACAAGACTCAGAATGTGCAAAACAACAGAAACTTTACAGACATGACATACCACCTATTACCTATCAAAGCCAAATCAGAGAACACGAGTCCCCTTTGGTACATCATATGACGCCATGTTAAAAAAAAGAGCATTTTAAAAAACTACACTGAAAACAGACACTTCTGCCTCTAAATGTGTGCCTTTTGTGTTGTTAAACATATAAAATCAATGGCTGACTGATTCTACAGACATTATCAGATAATGTTAAGTGTGTAGTGGATTTAAAGTTCAAGGTTAAACTACGGTATATTATCAAACTATGAAGCAGTCTGATTAGTAATCTGAAAATATCAAAGCATTCATATTCTGATAGATTTGGAGCAGTTCTCTGTCTGGACCTGGTTTTCTGGATCCTTTATTCTGACCCAGGTCTCAGACTCAGCTCTCTGTGAGCTCTTTTTGGTTTGGGAGGGTTTCTGCTTTATTGACACAGTTCATGTCTTTATATTTCACAGTCTGCTCAGTGATAAGTCATAAGCATAGAGTGACTGTGTGTTTAAACTCCTCTCTGGATTTATACACTAAAAACGTCCGTCCACTGACTGTCTGTCCTCTGACTATCTGTCCACTGACTGTCTGTCCATTGACTGTCTGTCCACTGACTATCTGTCCACTGACTGTCTGTCCATTGACTGTCTGTCCACTGACTGTCTGTCCACTGACTGTCTGTCCATTGACTGTCTGTCCACTGACTGTCTGTCCACTGACTGTCTGTCCACTGACTGTCTGTCCATTGACTGTCTGTCCACTGACTGTCTGTCCACTGACTGTCTGTCCACTGGTTGATGTTTTCCATCTGTTCACTGATTTCTCACAAACCCAGGAGTTGTTTACCATCCGTCAGATTGGTGTTATTCAGGTAAAAAATGTCTTTTGATGGTTAACACCCTCAAAGTTGATACCAAAAGTCAGATGATAGTAAGACAGAGAAACTGACCAGTCTAGTCACAGCCTTCTTAAAAGCACTGATATCTAAAATTTGTGCTAGTTTTAACTTTTGACCCCTAAAAGCTGTGTGCAGTTGCCAGCAGAATTAACTGAACTTGTCTTAATGAACGTGCTTTGTCTAATATCTAAATTCCCCTCCTGCAGCTCTCTGTTTCTGTCAGCTAAATATCCTCACACTGAAGTGCAGCCTCACTATAACAGCTGGTTAGCATTCCAATCATCTCTCCATCTCTGAGTGTGTGTGAGAATCATCTTACAGCAGCAGCAGGAGCAGCAGGAGCAGCAGGAGCAGTGCACTTGATGTGGGGATGCAGAGAATGGAGGGTCAGGCTGATATATTGAACTGTACAGCTGCAGCACATGCAGAAAGAAGCTGCATTCCCATTTTGATGCTCTGTTTCATTCACTGACAGAGGGCTGGACTTTGAATGAACTGTGTAAATTTTACATTATGAGCATATTAAGCGGTCTCAGTTGTAGGCCTGCATCTATAATTTGGCTGTTTGATTTATTAATCATGCATTTAATTCTGAGTCACAAATACAGAGAATTTTCAAAGAACAAAGCAAAAACAAACATGTTTTTACAAAAACTTGACATCATTTTGTAAAAACTGTTTAATCTGGTTGTATGTAATCCATGCAGATTAATTGAGGCCTTATTGAAGCATATTCATGTGTATTTTTCTGCCTAATTCTGTACAGATTGCCGTGCTGATCACAAACGGACGCTCAGAGGATCAGGTGGATCTCGCAGCTAAAGCAGTATCTGATAATGGGATTTCTCTTTTTGCAGTCGGTGAGTGTAAAACTTGTAAATTCTGTCAACATCCTCACTGCAGTGTCCTGTCAGATTTCTATCCCAGCTCTGCTGGCTTATCTGCAGTGCTTGCAGTTATAAATTCATGTCTGTCCATTTGAATTCATTGGATTCAGTGTGGGTATTTGTAAGCTTGTGTAAAATTCAGCTTCCTTACTGTGTGGGTTTATGCGTCATGTACGCACACACACATACATGACAGTATCTATTTAATATGTACGTAAGAGTAAATGACTGTTTAATCCAGTGCCTGAATTGGATAAAAAAAAAAGGTGCAGGAACCTTTTTTTAGCAGTTGAAAACTGGTTATTGTATTTCCAGAGTTTGCAGCTACATAAACGTTTATTTGGTTATGGTAATAAGAATATATCTGTATGTAGTTAATGACACGAATCAAATTTTCACAGATGTTGTAAAGTCTGCATTTATTTAGCTCAACTGACACAAACAGATTAGACTGAATCTTATTAGTCACAAATATTCCCTGAAAATAACCCCGGTGCAAATGAATGCTCAAAGCAGATGCGACATCTGTCCTGTATGTGCTCATAACATGTATTTAAAATATGCAATGAAAACTGCAACGAGAAAATCCTTCTATTGAAACTCACTATCAAAAGCTTTTGAAGCTCCGTCATAAAACTGTCATAAAACTGTCATAAAACAACGAGTTGTTAAAAGAGGTTTGAAAGCTTCTCTGCTTTAAGACAAATAAATGGCATCAAACTTATTACAAATCAATAATAAATAATCTAAAAACATCAATTTAAATTTGGTTAAACAAGATTTTGGAGCTAAGATCCAATTTGCTGTGGAGGAAGTGTCTGTTGTGGAGTTTCATGTTTCAGTTTTTGACTTAGTGTTGATCCAACAGACCGGCCATGTTGCTGTTTATCATAACCTGCAGTCAGGTGTTATGAGTCCATGGAGCAAATCTTTACGCTTGAAAAATCCAACAGCCGGCGAGATGCTGTTGGTGTTCTCAGTGGTGTTGCTGGCACTGACATCTTTGTTAGCTCCTTGTTAGCTCCTTGTTAGCTCCTTGTTAGCTCCTTGTTAGCTCCTTGTTAGCTCCGTAGCTAGCTCCGTAGCTAGCTCCGTAGCTAGCTCCGTAGCTAGCTCCGCAGTGACAACAGCAGCTAGCTCCGCAGTGACAACAGCAGCTAGCTAGGCTCAGAGACAGAGGAGGTATGCTTGGTTGATGAATCATTGTTTAGAGATGAGTACATGCTGTATGTACCTGGCCCTACCCTGTCTCTTATTGGTTGACTATATAGATTATCATCCATTGGCTCTGATATAATCCTGTCAGGTCTTGATCTAATACCGATGAGAAGATGAAACACAGTTTGTACCGGATTGTGACTCACCAGGAGGTGGTGGTATGCAATAAGAAGTAAGGGAACGCTTGTGAATAAAAACCAGAGGTGCAGTACCAGTTTAATCCAGATCCTCTGCTGTATTTAAAGCACTTTTTGATACTGAGTGTACATCCTCCTACACCTCTTCCTTCCTCATAAACACACTGCTGGTTAGGCACAGCTGCACTCACACCAGTCTTGCCCTTTCTCCCCTTCACACACACAAGCATCCACAACTTACCCCTCTCAGTTGGGAGTGCTACAATAATTACAGCTCATTAGCCAATGGCGTGCTAATCGCAGCCATTTTTCATTAAGCGATTCGATGTCCCCCATCCGCACCTCTGACACTGAGGTCTGTTCCTCTCTTTAATCTCTCCCACAAAGAAGCTCCACATGCATCTTGTGTACCAGAGCAAAACAAATATGCCTGTGGAGCCTGTGTATCATGGACAGCACATGTACAGTTACATGCATAGAAATACTTCCTCTGTGCGTACAAAATGAGGAGAGAGAAAAAAAACGTCTTGAAAAGGTTCTCATTTCAAGTTTGTGCAATCCCCTCATAGCACACATGTGCCATGATTTTCCATTTATGCCAAATATCTTTACAGTATACTTTTGAGACTTTGGAGGTCCTGGTTGTCTCTTTTTCAAATGGTTTTCTTGTCCAGCTTCTTCACGTTAGGATCTAACAGAAACACACAAGGCAGTGATAAGTGCCTGACTGTGTCTGCTTCTGTGTGCAGATAGCTTATGTAGAGTTTTTGACGTA
The DNA here is from genome assembly GCA_030710495.1 of Labroides dimidiatus. NCBI lineage: Eukaryota > Metazoa > Chordata > Actinopteri > Labriformes > Labridae > Labroides > Labroides dimidiatus. Next base: position 19,992,046 of record CM061162.1, read on the forward strand.
TTAGGAAGACTCACTCAAAAAACAACAGCTAACAAGTTGTTGTTCTTGTTTTTTTTGTGATTCTGTGATCAGGTGTTTGGGGGTCTGATGAGTCAGAGCTGAGGAGGATTGTGTCTCAGCCTCATGAGGAACACCTACTGCTGGGCGTTGACTACTCTCTCCTGAATACCATCCTTCCTAAGCTGTCTCGCAGAGTGTGTTTCTCTGCCTCTGAACCACCTCGCCCAGTGAAAACCTTCCCGCCAGGTGAGCTCATATTTTTACAACACTCCTTTAAATCCAAAAGTTGCTGCTCTTCCATTTGTATATTGATGAATGAAATTTGCACTGTATTATTTTGAATTCAAGTTAAAGAGCCTGCGGTGGGTCCCAGGGACCTGCAGGTCAGCGAACTGGCTCACAGTTCCTTCAGACTGACATGGACTCAGGCCACAAGTGATGTCACTGGGTATCGTCTTCTGGTGACACCTCTCAACTCAAGGGGCCAACTCCTCTCCCAACAGCAGAGACAGGTAAGGAATCAACCTTCCATCCATCAGTTTTCTTACACTTATCTAAAGTTGGCTTTTGGCAGCAGGAGGTCTAAACCAGACATCCCTCTCCCCCTGGAACATGTCCTCTGGGATTCAAAAGCATACCCACACCAGAAAACTGGGGCGACTGTGGATCAGTGGTAGAGTTGTCGTCTTTCAATCGTAAGGTTGAGGGTTCGATTCCCAGCTCCTGCAGTCTCATGTCTGCATGTCACATGTCTTGAGCAAGACACTGAACCCCCAATTGCTCCCACTGTTGGTCAGTGGTGTATGAATGGGTTGGTCAGTGGTGTATGAATGGGTATGAATGTGTTAGTGTGTTAGTTAAAAACTGATGGTTTACATTAGAACTTCCTCCTACCATCAGTGTGTGAATGTGGTGTGGATGGGTGAATGAACCTAGCAGTGTAAAGCGCTTTGAGTGGTCAGAATGACTAGAAAAGCACTATATAAGTACTGGTCCCATTTACCATTTACCAAAAGACACATAATCTCTCTGGTAAACTCTGGGCCTACTCCAGGGTCTCCCCTCCTGGTCAGTGACACTGAGATCCAGAAGCGGCTTAAGGTATACCACTACTCACTCAGTGCCACCTGCCAGTCCCGTAGTGACAGCTGCCAGTCCTTAGTGACACCTGCCAATTGCACAGATACCTGGCACTCTGTTAGTGACTTATGCCATTTTGTCAGTGACACCTGCCAATTGCTAATTGACAATCTGTCGGTGACATCTGCCCATTGCACAGACACCTGGCATTCTGTCAGTGACATATACCATTTCATTACTGACACCTGCCAATCACAAAGTGACACCTGCAAATTGTACAACGACACCTGACAATCAATAAGTGATACCTACCAATCCATCAGTGTCACCTGCCAATCACAAAGTGACACCGGCAAATAGCACAGCAACACCCAACAATTACACAGCGAGACCTAACAATGGCAAGATGACACCAGCCAGTCGCACAGTGACACCAGCCAGTCGCACAGTGACACCAGCCAGTCGCACAGTGACACCAGCCAGTCGCACAGTGACACCTGCCAGTCGCACAGTGACACCTGCCAGTCACACAGTGACACCAGCCAGTCGCACAGTGACACCTGCCAGTCACACAGTGACCTGGTTGGTGAGTCCTGGCTGCACGTGCCTTGGCCTACCTTGAACCTGACTCCACATAGAGAGCAAACCAGGTCTGACTCTTGTGCAGGGGAATGTGCATCCATAGCATGTTAATACATCCATCCATTTAAACAAAGATGCAATTTCCCTCCAAAAAACATCCACTGTACAATAAATTCAGCTCTAAGGGGACCTAAAAAAACCCTAATCAGGACATCTTTTTACCAAAACTGCAAGTCCCCTTTGTGACTAGCACTGAACCAAAATTTACTGAGTCATCCCTCATAGCAGCCTAAGCTATTTGTGCTGTTCCATCTGTGCCCCTCTCCAAAGCCCTCGACAGAATGAATTAATGGGATCAGCATGAACAGTGGTGTCAGCATGAATCTTAATTTGTGCTTGTATACATGTGTTTCTTCATGATAATGCTGCAGTTTTACCCTTCACAGAGACGAGAAATGATGTAACCAAAAGGGGAATATGTTTGTTTCTGCGTTATGTGATGAGGCACGACAGCTGCTTCATTTTGACAAACTGAAAAAGAAGGTTTTGAACAGACTTTTCAGAGGAGTATGAGGATGCTGATGGCTCACTGAGACAGACATTTGTTTTGGAAATGACTCCGAAGTGTCCTTGAGTAATGATGTCTCTCTTTGCTTTATGCTTTTTTCCGTCTGTTTTGCTCACATGGCTGCTGCTCTCATATCCCTCTCTTCTTTGTACGTGACAGATCGATTTGAAAGCAGATGTGAGCAGCACAGTTGTGACGGATCTGAATCCTAAAACAGAATATTCTCTCACTGTGTATGCCATCCACCCCAGCCTCATTGGGGACTCAGCAACTATCACCGTCCAGACCAGTGAGTGTCAAACATCAGCCATGTATTCTTTTTTTTTAAATGTATGGATTTTACTGTATCCTGCTTCCCTGAGTAAAAAGTGTCTGTTTTTTAGCTCCTTTGTCTCAGGTGTCAAACTTTCGTGTCATCGAGGAGGGTCTGTTCTCTCTGCGCCTGGGCTGGACGCCTCCTTTAGGAAAGCTGGATGGATTTAAAATCTTCATCCCGAGAAGTATGCAAAGATGCTACATCCTTAAAAGCCTGACTCTTTAAAAAAGTAGTCAAAAATTCTTTTTTTTTTTTTTTGGAACTGAGATGTTTATTTACCTCTTTAAAAAATCCACAAAAATACTGCCATATCATTTAGTTTAGTATATATCTGTGCATCATGTTTGATATCTTGGGCAGTTTGGCAACTTCTTTAGTAAATATTCATTCATTCAATGCAGAAAATACTTATTTTTTAAAAAATGCGTAAGAGTTTTGATGTTATTCTTACTGCAACTTGAGAATGAGCAAAGATTTTCCAGAAAAAAAAAAAAAAAAGGTGTGAGAGAAGCTATTTGGAAAAGGGCCAAAATACGGCTTCAGCTGCCTGCAGTGTTATGATAATCCTCAAGGGTGCAGAATAAATTTTTAAACTTTTTTTAAACAGGTTTTTAATGAAAATATTGATCATATTGAGGAGATAGGGGTCTCCAAAACTCATGCATGAAATATGATGTGTTTTGGAATAAAGAATTTATGTATCATTTGTTCAATTAATATTCAATTATTAAGTTTGAACAGTTTGTTTTCTGTTTTTTCCTTTTTAAAATCAAATAAATAAGCTGAATTATGGGCCACGAGCTGATTTTGATTTTGTTAAAGCATCGTCAGCATTGATTTGTAGGCACACAGACACAAATCTTCATTCATCATCTAAACATCCTCAAATGACAGAAAATATGTCAACCCATCTCTCTGGACATTTTTGTCATTGATTATTTAATCTGTCAGCTAAATTCAATGATGATGATGACGTTACAAGTATCCTATGGCGTCTCTAATAGTCAAACAACCTGAGAAAAGTAACAGACTCAGTGTGCAAATGCCTTAAAGAGTCAGCGGTTTAGCTCAGTGGTTTGAATAAAACGTAGCTTCCTATTGTCGCTCATGTAACTACCATCAAGCCAGCTTCATCTACGATCTCTTGACAGAGAAGCTAATCCATCTACAACCACCGGGTCACAATGATCGGACAAATCAAATAATAAAATCAAAAACAGCCCATGGCCTGTAATTCAACTTCCCTTTATTTGAACTTATATAAATAAACGAGGTAGAAAAAAACAAACACTGATTTGTTTTTATTTCAAAAAGCAAAAAAAGGAAAACAAACTTTTTTTCAATATTTTGTTTTTGATTCATAATTGAATATCAAATGAATGAATGATACACGGATGATAAAGGGTTAAAGATGCACTCATCTGTAATAAAAAAAAAAAAAAATGTTGAGAAGAATTGAAGGAAGTTGAATTTACCACTTTAAATAATAAAGGTTAAGCTTAACCTTTCAGGAAAACATATGTACATATGAAAACTGCAGCTGGTGATTAATTGTCCTGTTTTTTGTTCTGCAGCAAACCGACCAGGATTCACCTATGAACACCTCCTTCCTGGAGATACCTTCTCTCATGTGATCGACAGCCTGGAGGAGGATAAAAAATACATCATCAGTATTTATGCTGTCTATCCTCAGGGACCAAGTGAACCAGTTTCAACAGTGGGCAAAACATGTAAGTCCACTATCAGTTAAATAAGCTGTAAACAGCCCTGTGATTGGCTGAGACCAGTCCAGGGTGTACCCTGCCTCTCATCCTAAGCAATAGAAGATGAATGAATGAATGAATGAATGAATGAATGAATGAATGAATGAATGAATGAATAAATGAATAAATGAATGAATGAATGAATGAATGAATGAATTAGTTAATTTGTTTTATCTGGATAAAATTTAAAGGGCATGTTGTAGTACCACAAAATAACCACAAGAGGGTGACGTTGTTCAAGACAAAAACGACCAGCATTCGGTCAATGACATCCAGTCAGACTCATTAAACTCTCTGTCTTGCTACATTAAAAATAAACGACTTGAAATTAAGATTTTGTCATAATAACCTATTATTTTTTTTATTACAGTGTTTATTCTATCATATTCCCTCTTACAAAATTGGATTAAATTGACCTCTCTCTTACTTATCACTTTAATTTCGTGGCTCACTGGATTGGAGGAAATACTGCTGACTTTTTGTTTGTGTTTGTGCTCCACAGTAAAGCTTGTTCCAGTCAAGCAGTTCTTGGTCCAAAACGCCACTACAGACACCGTCCAGGCGAGGTGGGCATCAGTTAAGGGTGCAACAGGATACCGTCTGACATGGGCAGGCCAAGGTACTGAAAACTCATTATTTGTTGAAGCCATAAAATGTGACATTACAGACAAGTGTTCCTCATGATCACCAAACATTTGATGTCAATCAGCTTTTCTTTCTCTGTGTCCTCCAGATGGTCACATAGAGAACATAAACCTTGGAGACACCTTCAACTTTTACATGATCCAGGGCATGAAGCCTGGCTCTGAGTACACCATCACTATTAACCCTATCTTTGGAGACACTGAAGGGCCCGTCACCACCACTACAATTAAAACCTGTAATGAAAATGTTTGCAGAGAGGTACAAAAATACAGGAATAAGAGACCAAGGCTAGACTCTGAGCTGTCTGTGTCTCTCTGTCTCAGTGGAGAGCAGTGCAGTGCAGACGCTGAAGGTGTCTGCTGTGAGCACCAATGCTGCTGTCATCTCGTGGAATAGTGTCCCTGGAGCCACAGGATACAGACTTGCATGGGGACCTACACCAGGTAAACACCCTGTCAATACTTTTGGGATAAACTCACAACTTTTGCATTTTAACATTAGCTGAAAAACTTGCAAAACAATATAACCTGACAGCTAGTTTCAGGCAGGGAGCATTTACTGCTGTCTGGGTGCTTGATCAGATTTTTCTGATGATAGCTTGACAGGAGCCTTTGAAATGCCTCAGCTTTTCTAGTAGACGAGGATGTGACGGGTGGCATGGGGACCTTTTTGGTGTAAGACAAATATTGTTTTCAGAGTTTGAGGCTCTGATGCTGTGCCATAGACAGGACTGATTTGACCGTACTGTGACTGTTTTTATTGTCTTCAGAGTTTGTTGGTCGGGACAGGCCCAGGCAGTTGGCTCTTAACAGCAGCACCACAGAGTACCAAGTGAAGAACGTAGCACATGATACGGAGTATGTCCTGACTCTGTACGTGCTGTTTGGACCTGTGTTAGGGCCTGGAATCAGTGCTACCTTCAAAACCTGTGAGTATAAATAACCAACATGGTTCCACTGCCAAAAACAAAATCTAGGCAAGTTTTTGTTTTTGGTAAAACTGCCTTATCAGACTAAATATGAACAATATATCACCAGACAAGTCCAGAATGTTTTATTTCAAGACATTAAAAGACAAAGACGACGCTTGATTTGCTTGTTGATTTTTCTGAAATAAGAATTATGTCTTAATACAAGAAACTACTTTCTATCTGATTTTTTTCTCTACTCTATTCAAGCAAATCAAGCTTAATTTTTCTCTTTTTATATACGGACATTAGATTTTTTTCTGGACTTGTCAGGTGAATGTGGCTCACAAGACAAAATAGACTTAAAAAAGCAGTGTGAGTCTTAAAATTCAAAGGTTCTGATGCTGTTTATTGGTGTAACTCTGTTCGGACTGGCAAACAGCTGAGTTCAACAGGACCGCAGCAGGTTAAGATGAGTTCTCCACCAGAGGTCAGCAAGTAAAAGTCTTTCAACTACTAAAAGTGACTCATACAGACATGAGACCTGGAAAAACCTGAGTATGAACTCGTGGCAAGTTCTGCTTAGAAAATGTTTGTGACTGTAAGAGTAAAAGAAAAACAAAAACAACAGGAATATCTTGTGTCGGTTTTATTTTATCTTTCAAGAGGTTGAATCTTACCAATGACAAAAAGAACAAAAACAACCATCCTCATGTAACATCTTCTTCTTTTTCAGCTCCTTTGGGATATGTTTCAAACTTCAAGGTGACGTCCTACACCAGTTCCTCTATAGATGTTGAGTGGAGTCCCATTGTTGGGGCAACAGAGTATAAACTCACTTGGAACACAGGTGAAACCTCTATGAATTTCCTCTGCTACGATGTGGACTTTGTGTCAAGAAAAAGGAAAAGACATGACTGGAGGAAGTGGCTTGTTATTCCTGTTCTTGTTATACTGTTGTGTATATTTGTGTGTTTGTTCCTCTTTGTTTGCAGGTGACAGCAGTCCTCAGTCCCGTTACCTGGACCGCAGTGTCCTCTTCCATCGTATGGAAGACTTGAACCCTCAGTCCACCTACACTATTACTATCTGTGCTGTGTACGGGAACTCAGAGGGGCCAGAAATCTCCTTATCCCAGCTCACAGGTACAGACCAGCGGTGATGTCTTACTTTGTTTTGAGTGTTAGTGCATTTATGTGAAGACAAGTCAGGTCATCCTAGATTTTAAATGTCATGGTGTTTTTTTTGTTTTGTTTTGCTGTTTTTTTTTTTTTTGTTTGTTTGTTATTTTGTTTTGCCCTGATGCAACGCTGAGAAATAAGATCAAAATATGATGCTTTGTTTAATGACGATTGTAATGTTTTACAGCTGCTGTCTCAGGCTCTGACCCTATCGCAGTCGTGAAGGAGGTGAAGGTTGTTGACATTGGAGTCAACTCCTTCACCCTGTCCTGGAAGAAAACAGCAAGGGCATCTGGGTACAAAATCTCCTGGATCCCTTTTCTGGGTAAAGGACTGCATCTACTATGAACAATGTGTACTTTTACACACACACACACACACACACACACACACACACACACACACACACACACACACACACACTCATACATGCATGCTTGAAATGCTAAATTGTACAATTAAAGATCTGTAAAGCATACTCCTACAGTTGATTCTGATTGGCTGAGTTTGCTTTATTTGATTTTGTTCATTCAAATATGTTTTTAAAAAAAGAACATGAAAAAATCAGAAGTACAGAAAGCTGACTGTATTATATGACCCTTTTTATTTACATACTAAAAAACATGAATAAATGAAGTCACAGTTTTAATGGCCAAAGAAAAATTTGCTTATATCTTTACATTTGACAAACTATGCCATACTGTCACTTTTTTTTTCAAAATCCAAAATTAAAAAATCATTTTTTTTTTTATCTTATTTTAATTCATTTTGTATCCTGAACAACTAAAGTAACTACTAAGTGCAAAGAAATGTTTATTGAGCTCCAGTACAACAAACACATAATTACTAAGACATAAAAATTTTTGTTTTTTGTTTTTTTTCCCAGTAGCTTTTACACTTCTTGTCAAAGACTGGTATGACTTCTGCTGCTCATTGTGACGGTTTTTATCCAAAATTTGCTCACTTTAATATTGGTTTATGGTCTTTTCATGTGATATATATTTTCATTTCTAGGTGGAGATGAGAAATCCCATGTGGTGTCTGCTGCTTCCACCACCTTTACCATCAAGAACCTGCGGGAGAGCTCAGCCTATAAGATCCAGGTTTCCTCCGTGGTAGGAAACAGGGAGGGGAGCCCGGTCCTGGTTACTGCACGGACCTGTGAGTCATGCCGTCACGCTGAAGCAGAGATGAAATGAACAGCATGAGATGAGTTGCCATCAGTGATGTAAGGGAGGTATTTTCACATCTCCAGCTAACAGGGATGGATCACATCAGGCTTCTCTGCCTCATTTGTGGTTTAGGCCACTCACTTATTAATCTGCATTAGTTGAGACCACTCCTGTAGAATCTCATGTAAACTTCAGTAGATTTCACTCTCAGCACAAAGATCTTGAGGTTTTTAATTATTTGCAAGAAAAGTTTAGCAAAACTCTGGAGATAAGCTGAAGAATCAGCAACAACATGATTCTAATCTGACATCTTCTGACATGTATTTTTACCATCAGCCGCATTTAACAGTTAATATTTATAATAGTTTCTTTATTACTCCATTGACCCAAATAAAGGACGATCCTGCTTATAAGACGACCCATTTCTTTTCAAGATCAAGCTTCAGAAAAAGACTAATCACCAAAATGTACTTTGTTTAAAGAAACTATTTTTTATTGAAATTCTGAGAAAATCATTGAAATAATAGAGACAGCTTTTGTTTTTGGCTATAAATACAATCAGTAAGATCTGTATTTCTAATGTAATCCTGATGAGAGCTCTGATAATGATGCCTTCATTTCTTAATAACAAGCTCACACACCCTCCTGTCAGTCTCATGGAAATGCCTCTTTGAGGACCACAATCAGCTATTTTTTTTTTTTTTTTACAGTTGACAGATCATAAGACGACCCCACTTTTTCCACATTATTTTCAACCAAAAAACTTTGTCTTCTATTGAGGTCAATAAGTTAGTTTCAAAAGTACTAAGATATCCTGAGATGAAATATTGGAAAATACAAATATTGATTAAGTTCTAGATTTAAATGTGCCTGTGTATTCAGCAGAATATTATTCATGTATCCTCTGATTTTTTGATGTGTGTTTATTTCAGTGGATCTCCCTAAAGTAAACAACTTTGCTGCTTTGAACACCACTGACAGCAGCGTGGTTCTAAACTGGACTCGTGTGGCTGGTGTATCCGGATATCTTCTCTCATGGAGACACATTTCAGGTCTGTGTTGAACCTGGTTCAGGTTTTGCTCTTTATTTGGTGTCCATTAACATTCATGTTAATCTTGCAGTCAAAATAACTCAGTTTTTAGGGTAGTTGTCAGCACTTTCATCCTGGTTCCAGAAAATAATGTATGTTTTGATAAATGTAAAGTAATGATGGTAAATGTGAAGTGTTTTAGGGTCCTGGGGCAGTTTCACTGGTCTGCGCTTATGTTGAGCAGAGCAGAATATTTCACTTAAAGCTGTTTTAGGACCACATGCAGCTGCTGTCATGACTAAAATCTATCATTAATAAGATAAGTCTGACAGAATTCAGTTTAAACTGCATTTGGCTGAAAGCTGGTAGTCGGGCCTTTTGCCTGTTTAGGCAATATTTTATACTTTTTTACACACACACACACACACACACACACACACACACACACACACACACACACACACACACACACACACACACACACACACACACACACTACCCTCTTACATGCAGAATCATACTCTCATAAACACTACTTAAACCTTTTACATACAGAAATGTGTAATGCCTCAGTAACAGAGTGACAGTGAATGTTACACAGTATGATAGGTATAATGTGGATGAGAGCAGTTGTGTGTGTGAGAGAGTTTGACTGAAACAGAAGTCTTTCTAAATTCTTGGTACCAATTGGCTCCATGCCCAAGAAGGCTTCTATCAGCTTCCAGCATGTGAGTGTGCTGTTGCTTTATTTTATTCAAAATGCGTTTAAAACCTGCCTCAGGTTACAATCAGCGATGTACATCAGTTTGTAGAAGCAAAAACTTCATCCTATAGTGTGTGTGTCAGGATTTGTCTTAAATGTGTTTTGAAGGTTTAAAGCTAAAAAAGTGTAGCGTGAACTCTGCTAGCTTCACCTTTTCTCTATGGGATTTCCCATGTTATTTGTTAGCATAATGCTAGGAAATCAATCTCAGTTAGCATTATGCTAACTGAGAAAAGGTGAAGCTAGCAGAGTTCATGCTACACTTTTTTTTACCTTTAAACCTTCAAAACACATTTAAAACAAATCCTGACACACAGCATGTGCATGTAAGAGGGAATGAAGTAGTTCTTATATAAGAGTATGATTGTGCTTGAAAGGGTATAGCTATGTGTGTGTGTGTGTGTGTGTGTGTGTGTGTGTGTGTGTGTGTGTGTGTGTGTGTGTGTGTGTGTGTGTGTATGGTAGAGTGTGTATAACAATGTATGAAATACTGCCTTCATGGCCTCTCATACATAGGGCCTGCTCTCCACAGGCACACACACTCTCATACACAGACAGGATCATCATGGCTATCCTTAGTACATGCTTTATCAACCAGCTGCAGTGTTCTCCCTACCGTTATATTAGGAGGGCCGCCATGATAGTCAAATTCTTTTTATTTTCTTTTTTATTATTATTTCTTTTTTAAGATATTGTTTTGGTCTTTTTATGCCTTTATTTTGAGAGGACAGGACAGTGGATAGAGGAGGAAACAACAACTTGGGGACAACTTGCACAATCAATGGGTGTCCCGATACTTTTTTGCCCAACTGTGCTTCTCATCCAACCACAATCAAATTCACTTTGTCCTGATGGTGTGATTTATCTTGATAGGTTTTTGGAGTTCTGTTGTTTATTGTAAGAATGATAAGCTGGAATGAAATCAGGTCACACCTCTGGTTTGATGTAGATATAAGACATGATGCAGATTATTGTATTGTGTAATGAGTCTCAGCTTTAGCACCCTTATCTTGAAAAAGGAAGTGAGACACAAACAGCTCAGAAAACTAATGATCTTGTTTAGCATACAGACGAGCTTTGGCAGAAAAGGTCTGTTAATATGGTAAAAGTCAGTCATTGCTGTGCTGTGTTGAATTAAAGAACTTGTCACTGTGGTTGTCAGCATGTCTGCTTTGGAAATAACTACACAAGCATAATAGCTTTGTACACAGCATTTCTCAAAAATATCTAAACATGTTACTTTAATGACGTCTGAAGAAAGAATAGCGCTGCAGCAGTAAACTTTTCTCTGTGTCTCTTTTCAGTGTTGGACACCAGAACAGAGACTCTGGGCCCTGGCTTCAGCTCCTATAAGATAACTGATCTGCTGTATGGGAGAACTTACATTTTCACCATCAGACCGTTGTATGGAGAAGTGGAGGGACCCATCAGCACTGTGTATCAGAAGATATGTAAGATTTCACTCATACAGTTCAAACCCTTTACATGGAAGAACCTGTTTCCTGCTGCTGTATGAAAAACACTTTCTATAAACCCACCTCTTATAACATGCCGTGAGCATCTACTCATATTTCAGGATGTTTTCTATCAGTGGAAATGCTAAGATGCATCCACAACAAAAGGCAATGAGAATATGACCTTTTGAAAAAAAGTGTTCTTGTGTCTGAACTTGCTCCAGCTTAGGGGTAAGTTGATCCAACTCAGTGGGTAAATTGAGCCACCTGGGGGTAAACTGACCAGTTTACCTTTTTCCAGTTTCAAACTCAGCATCATTTTAAATCACCCTAAAGGAAACTTTGGGTTAGATTTAACAGTGTTGAAAATGACAAGCACAGAAAAAACTCTGTAACTTGAGTCGAATGTGAGGATCATAAATAAGGCTTGAGTTTTGATCCTTAATGAGGCAGACTGTAAAGGACATGACCGAGCATCAGTGTTAGACAGTTTGGGATCTAAGTATCCTTTTAACAACCACACCAAAACAGAACTTTACAGGATGTGAACGAAACTCAAAGATTTGAAGTTTTACAGTTTTACAGTTTTATATTTATATAATATATATAATATTATATATATATATATATATATATATATATATATATATATATATATATATATATATATATATATATATAATATAATATATAATATATATATATATATATATATATATATATAAAAATATATATATATATATATATATATATATATATATATATATATATATATATATATTTTTTTTTTTTTTTATCCAAACATTGTTGAACTTTCTCATAGAAATCCTGTCTCTGCAAATGATGGACAAACATTTAGTTTGAACTTGAATATCTGTCACTTCATCAAGGTCAAAAAGGTTAATTATTCACGAAGGAGAATTGGAAAACAGTAACCTTATTAATAAATCAAGAATCCTGTTGTAATTATAGGATGTCCAAGTTACTGTACTTGCGATGCCCTCTTTCAGAGGAACACTGTTCAGATATGAAGGTCAGTTTCAGTCACATGTGTTTGACACCATCTGACAGGGTTTACTCCACTCCACACCACTGGTTCAATTTACCCCACAGCCAACATTTTGGAAAAAAACAACAACTTAGCATACGAATTCAGGCTCATCTTTAGCTATATGGTTCACATGGTTTAATATGCTGGCAAGTCATCAACATGTATGGTTTACATTTTAGTCCTGGATCAGTTTTCTGTCATGTAAAAGTTGTTATAGCTGAAATGTCAAAAATAAAAAAAATACTTTGACAAGAAAAAAAAAACAAAAATTTTTTAAAAGGAAAAAATGGTTACCACATTTTTCCCTAGATCACAGAGACCGCAAAATGCAGGGTGCTTGCAGAATTTATGGTCACATGACAACAAATGTGTAGTATTACCATGATACAGGGAGGTGGTCAACTTACCCTCTGTCTCTTCTTCCCCAGCTCTCCCTCACATAATGCCTCGTGAAGATATGAGTGACAATAATCATGATTGTTTTATTTTTCTAATCATTTAAACATTTTATCAAACCTATTCTGCCCAGAGCGTACTACAGTACAGGCCCACATACAGACACCAGCTGTTTTCATAACAGTGTAGGAACATGTCCTCCAGGTTTAGACTGTTTATCTGTTCTTTCTTGAATAAAGGTGAAACTAAAACACACAAAGAAAACACAATTTGCTACATTATCAAAGTTACAAAGGCATTTTTAATCAAATAAACAATACTTACAGCTGGCATGACAGCTTCATCCATGTATACAAGTCTTTAAACCAAACATCAAACAAATGGTAATTGAATGATCAATTTTACCTCACATAAAAACGACACCACTATGCACCCATCCTACAGGAATATATTTCTATAGACTCTTCTCTAGGCTCTTAAAACTGCTCACTCATCTTGTGAAAGGGGGTCATGAACTTATTATATGCAGTAATAAGATCTGAATCAACAGTAATGCAGAGTGTCACTGCTATATGCTTATTGTTTGCACTGGTTATGACATTCATGTTTCATTCCTTCGTTCATTTTGAATTTGGTTATCTTCACCCCTTGTGTTTTGGCTCTGTGCATCTCAGTGGGACCGGATCCTCCACCCACAACAGTCAAGTCTGTACCAGTCACTGCAGCCCCTCGCAGCACCACTGCCTCCATCAGCAAGACTACCGGGTCCACCAGGCACCCTATAGCTGTTCCACCAACCAAACCAGTCACAACCAAGAAGCCTCATCAAAGTGTCACTGTAGCCAAACAAGCAGGAGTCACATCTCAGAAATTAGCTGCAGTCAGTGCACAGACAGCTTCACAGAAACCAGGTATCCTACAGTTCATGTGGATATGCACTCTTCTTCAGTTGGGACATCATGTCAGGGGTTGCTGCTTTTTGTTTCTTTCACAGCTTGTAGTAAGACCAAAGCAGACATCGTGTTCCTGGTGGACGAGTCCTCGAGCATCGGGGTCGACAACTTCAACAAGATGAAGGACTTCATATTCCGAGTGGCCACTTACTTCCCTACCATCAGTTCAGAGGTCACACAGGTCAGCCACCCTTTTTTTTTTTTTCAATACAGCAGAGTGAATGATTTCCATTTATTTCAATTCTACAACAACTGAATGTCATTAGCCTTTAATTTTCTTCTATATGTGCATAAATACAGTTTATCAATGTGGAAGCATGTTACACTTCTGGCTGATATTTTTTATAACACTGGCGCCCCCTGTGGGGCAGAGTTGTGGAGTGCATCTGATTTGTTTATACACAATTAGCCCTACTTAAGTATGTTATATTGAATCATTTTTTCTTGATTAAATGCTATCCATGCATGCTACATCAGAGCTACAGCACTCAAAATAATAACTTGTGCACACAACGATAAAACTATAACCTATGCAGGACTTCAGGGGTTCTGTATGTATCAGAAGTACTGATAAGATAGTGTGTTTAGGTTTTTTTTTAACCTTAGAGTGGCATCATATCAGTGCTGATGTGTGTTTTCCCCCTTATCTTTCTGCAGATAGCTGTGGTTCATTACAGTGATGAGCCTCGGATCGAGTTCCGTCTGAATGACTTCAAAGACAGAAACTCTGTGCTCAGGGCCATCAGAGCGCTACGCTACGTAGGGGGCAACACCAGAACAGGTGTGTCACACTGACTACTTACACAAATGTTCATAAATGAGACTTCAACTCAAGGAGGTCATGGAGTCCTCTGATTTACAGGATGGTAAAGATAAAATCATGTTATCATATAAAAAAAAATTGAACATATCTCTTATTTTCACTTTTATTAAAATGTTTTATGGGTGTCAGATTTTAGTTAAACACTCATATTTATTTATTTATATTTTCAGTTTATACATATAACAAACTAGAAGCTTTTCAGTCATCTGTTCTGTGTCACTCAAGTGTTATAATTACAAACTTTGACGGTACATTGCTCCCACTCTATTACATGTGAAACACAGCTGGCAACATCACCACAATGACTCAAACAGTCCCTCGCCGAGTCATAAAAGTTATCTCCCAGCATCATCAGCAAAAGTTGAATTGATTTACCGTCATGTCTTTGTATACCCTCAGGAAAAGGCATCAGCTACGTGCTGCAGGAGCTGTTTCAGGAGTCTCTGGGGATGAGGCAGGATGTGGCCCATATCTTGGTTCTCATTACAGACGGCAGAGCTCAGGATAATGTGGCGCCACCATCCAGAATTGCACGTGCTCTGGGTCAGTAAAATCTAGTGTGAAACATGTTAAAGTTTTCTAATTCATCTAAGCAAGACAATATCACATTTTATTTATTCATTTTTACTCCTTTTCATGCTGTTAATCTGTCTCTGTAGGGGTCAGCGTCCTTGCAGTTGGAGTTTCTAATGCAGACATCGATGAGCTGAATAAAATAGCAGCACCCGCCAGCTACAGAAATATCTTCTTTGCACCCACCTTTGATGATTTTCCTTCAATAGAGAGGGAATTTATCAACAGCATCTGTAGTGAGGAGCTGCTCTCTGAGTTCAAACCGCAAGACGAGGCGAGAAAAACTACTTTTGTATCAAACTTTTTGTTCTTGTTAAGTGGTAGTTTGTAATAACTGCTGTAACTGTAATAAATCTTTTTTGGTGACTGAAATGTAACCACTTAACTCCCTTACTCACCACAGACAGACAAAGTGAGAAACACAAGCCGCCATTACTGTGGTGGAAAAGCCTCATAACTAGCATACATTTGAATGAGAGCGGTCCGAAGAATCAACAGAAACCAAAGTATTTTTGTTTTATCACTAAAAAACTCTGCCAGGGAGATCTGGGAGAACATGTGCAGTTGAAGGCTGCCATAACAGTAGAGGAAAACTACAACTTTTGAAAAAAGTGAGTGTTTTCAGAACAATCCTTCATACACTGTGTGGAAAGACGTGCTGTGAGGCAGCGCCGACAGCATTTGGAAAAGAAAAGTGTCCTGCTTCACACAACTCCAACTCCTCTGGCTCTGATGAAGCTCCTCATGAGGCTGCTAATGTCCAGATTGTCCAAAATATCTCCATGAACATGTATGAGAGCAAGGTGCGTCAGTCTTTTCCATGTCTTCAGGTGGAGCAGAGTGGAAAATGTCCTCTCCGATGATGCTGCTGAGAAGGGGAGACACAGACATAGTTTGATGAAGTCTTCAGCTTCTTTGAAAACAGCCCTTGTTTGTGGATGGAGTTTAGACATATTTGTGGCTATGTCTTGTATACGGTGTTACCAGGGGAGTCTCTGAAGACGTCTCCGATCATTTCAGCGGTGTCTCCAGTCGGTTCCTGTCAAAGTGCAAGGACAGATACAGGAACATATTCACAGTTTGTTCCTTTTTAAATGACTTAAGAACCACCTGATCTCTAAGTAGCTGTTTTCATGCCATCTTAGCCAAATCTTCTCTTTAGTTCTTCTTTAACCAAGCCCACTGCTTCATAGGACTCACACTGCCACGAGTGTTGAACTGCTGCCTCTGGCTCTGCTGTGTGCCGGTAGTGGACTGGGGTTTTTGTCATCCTGTGCTCGTCTGGCATTTTCAGTCCAGCTGTGAAAACCTTGTGCAGCATGTTCTCTCATCACAGCATCCACTTATAGCGCTTCTATGTGCTTCCTCAGCAATTTGACGGGCACCCAGTGTGCTGGCTTTGGTGAGCTGAAGCCCCTGGCCACCGGCTCTCACGTCTCAAAAAGTGCTTCACAGCACAGGAGGCCAAAGTAGGTTTTAGCTTTTAGCATCTTCTTATGCAGGCCTCTGATCTTGGCTCTGGTCTCTCCTCTCACACCTTTGTCATCTTTAAAGTGCTTCAGAGTGTCAATGATCTGTCTGTAGCTGTTGTTTGTGTGCACCATCTTGTCAGACATTCAGCCAGTATTGAAACTACTGCTGTACCACAGCCAAACATCATCTCATAGAGCTCCTTGCATTTTGAATGACTCACAGATTACCTCAGCTATGCCCTGGATGAAGTTCATGGAGTCAACCATCAGACTAACTTCTCTGGCGTCCTCTTGAAGAACTAGGTCTAGTGAGTGGTTGGCACAGTGCACGAACAGAGACCCAGGACACAGTTGGTTCAGCTGAACATCCAAAAACTGTCCCGACACATTACTTACTACATCAAAACAATATCCCTGGAGACTTCTGATTGTGATGTTCAGCCTGAGAAATAAATCTGTGATGCACTTGAACAGTGTCTCTCCACTGCTGTCAGGAGTTTGTAAAAACCGAGGAAATCAGAACAAGTCTCCATGTTCTCGCGCACATATTGCAGTGTCTTTATTCTGAATTGTGTCCAGAGCCAGTTTAGTCGCCTGAGAATCCATTCTCTCTCTTTTGAGAGGTTGCAAGTACGCTCCAGCATGAATTCATACAAAATACCATCAAAACAGCCACCCCATCTTTCCAAGGAAGAGCTCTGATCTGAACATCAGTTACAGGACATGTCTCACTGTGAGCTTAGCGGGCAGCGTCAGATAAGCGTGCATTAACTGGGGTGTTTCTCAGAGCAGAGAGTTAGAGAGCAGAGTGGTATCACTAGTTTTTAGTTTGTGTTTTGTGTGGAGGACATTTGGCTGTGAGCTGCTAACGATAGCTAATAAGCTAACTGGGCTAACTGGGAGTTTACTGAAGCTACTGGTTGTTTCATGTGTGAAATACAACAAAAGGCAAATAAGAAGACATACTTTATGATTTTTTCTATCCAACTTACAAGCAAATAGATGGAATTTTGTCATTTTCCAGTCATTTTTAAGTTCCGGTCATGTGTAATCTGTGTTAAGGACGGACTGTAGAAACAGGATCGTCAGTTTGGGTTGAATCAGTGGATCAGAGGTTGTGTTTTTGTCTGTTTTGTTTCTGGAATTAATTTACCTTTTTTCATGTTATTTTTTAAATAGATATTTGTCATGGGTAAAAACCTTAATCTGTCTAGTATAACTCAAGTCTGAGCCCTCTAAATAAAGTACTCGTTTTTCTGTAAAGTTTTTTTTCTTTTTACAAATATCTCTGCCGCTGTCACAGCCAGCAGCTGGCAGTAGAAGCTTCTGTTCCACTGCAGTAATGGCGGCTGCTCTTGATAGCATTCATAGGTTACTTGTACATGTAAATGTAATGTGAGTGCACTCAGAAGACGTAAATGAAAGCCTATCCACTTACAGTATACGTCATGTATTTTGAGATGACTTGAGATGTCTTCTCTTTTTATAATGAGCTCACAAAGAGGTGGAAACACTCCAGTTGCCTTGACTTCAGTTGGAGTGCTCCACTCAAACCTGTTAACCTGGAGCTAAAACTTGTTTGCGTTGCACAGTCATCTTTACTACATCTACAATTTGTCCTCTGCCAGTATGGAATAAAAGTCATTTTTGTGTTTTGATTTTTAGTCTGCTCAGTTGGACACCCCGACTGAAGACCCTGAAGAGATGCCCAAGCCTGAGGGTCCTTGCTCCTCTCTGTGTACAAAGGTGACATTGCTCTTTTTTGTGACTCGTTTATTACAGAATGCAATTAAATGTGGAAAGAGCTTAAGAGTTACACATTGGGCATGTATACACGTCCAGTCATTAGATCATTACACAAACGGGATCGTTAGTCAAAACAAACTGTTATAGAATGACCCATTTGGCTGTAGCGTTAGAAACATGCAGACTGCAGAGCCTAACATTTTGCAATGGTTGCACTGGTGCACCCAACTTTTTATTTATTTATTTATTTTTTTTTAGGTGCACTAGCACAAAATTTAGGTGCACCCAAATTTTTCTGTGTCATCTTTCATGCTGTAAGGTCACCTTTTTATTGCTCTCCATAACTTTCATATAATGTGAATAATTTTTAAAGAAGAATAATTTGTTGCAAAATGCTGGTCTTTTTTTAAGTACAATTATATATTAAAAGAAAATGAAATGTTCAAAGTGCTTCATTGAGCTGAAATTGAACATTTCAAACTAAAACATGAAGCAAAATAAAACATTTCCAAATAAAAGTGCTTGTGCTTAAAGTGCTTCACTCTGGCTTAAAAACTACTTTAAATCTATTAAACTGGAAACTCCACCGTGCCGAGTGTGAGTTTGGTCAGAGGAGAACACAAAGAGACAATGTGCTTGATGAAGAAATGTATGTATTCTCCTGGGCAGCGTCAGGTGCACTATTGCAACCTATAAGAAATGTTAGTTGCACTCTTAAACATTTTGGTCGCATTCTGGAGCCCTGGACTGACAAAAAATGTAAATTAAGTAAATGCATCATGAAAGCAAGACAGGTGTAGAACGTCATGTGTCCAAGGAACTTCCTGGAAAACCTCTATCCAACAGATAAGAATTCATCATTCTTACTGCACATAAACATGAAAATTGTTGTGTCTCTAATCTAAATTTTCTCTACATCTCGTCAACATCGTTATACTTTTCCAAAGGATTCATTCAAACCCTGAACATCTGTTCTCTTCACATGTCTTCTTAAACGGCCATCTTTAAAACAGCTGAACAGGTGTGGTAATCCTGCTGTTAGCGCCTGTAATGGTGGGTTCAGCCTCCATTATATTTAATTCTCTTTTGGGGCTTAACTTAACTCGTGCAAACCGCTAATCTGTTTTTTTTTTCACCATTAGCACAACTGTTTGTTTTGGTTTCTAATGGCTGAACGTGCTTACAGGCCCAGGAAACTCGATGAGTCAGTACGATCTTACATTCACAGATATCACATAGTTAATCTCCTTTTTTTTACATCCTGGTTGCATTTTTGCAGATATAATTGATTCTTACATTTATCCAAACTCTGTCTCTTACTGAAGTAGATGAATGAGGTTCTTGCTTTTTTGATAACTGACTTTAAATTTGATCAATTTCATTCTTTTTTCATGCAGGGCCAGAAAGGGGAAAAAGTAAGTAAATAAGTTAAATTTTAGCTCAAGTTGAACCAGAAACATGCTTGTTAGTAGTGTTATTAATTGCATTTTGTACTCTCATTCTGTCAGGGAAATGGTTTTGGTCTTGGAGGTCTGGTATGTTTTATCTTATTTTCTTTCTCATTAAACTCATATCATTTTTTCCCGATTGCATCATCAGAGTGATCTGTTTGACTCTGCATCATTGTTCCTTCATTTTACTGATGAATTGTTGCTGCCCTGATGGCTGATTTAAATGTTAGAGTAAACATGTTTTGTCTTTTTATTACGTTAATGTAGAAATTTAGACAGAGCCCTGGACAGTATGATCCTTTTACTTCATCCAAAGGAGAGAAAGGAGAACGGGTAAGACACACATTGCCATCAACACTGATAATCATTTATTCCAGATTACCCCTAACCATATACTGTCTGTTTGTTTGGATACTTTTTTTTTGTTGTTGTTGTTGTGTGTGTGTGTGCGTGTGTATTTGTGTGTATTCAGCACAAGCAGCACCACTCCTATTCATGCGAATATGGCAGCTAATTCTTTGATTTTAAAATAGCCATACTGCAGACTGAAAATTCATTTGTGATCCATGGGGCAAAGTTCCTAGTTGCACATTTACATGAAGTTTGAAACAGAGGCCAATTTACTTCGATGCACATTTACTGCATTTATTAAAGAAAAGAAACGAGAAGCATCAGAACCATTACCCTAAAGCTGTTGTAATAATGCAGGAAAACTAACAACTATAAAAACATGAATCATATCAGACCATTATTTTTATCCTTAGTTTTTGTCATTTTTAACAAGAAAATGTTGACTGGTAAAAAAAATGAAAAGGTGCTTGTTTACAGTGTTTAACTTAAAGTAAATAGTAACACAGCAGCCCGGTCAGTCATCATAGCTCAGCTGTATCAAATCCACTCTCATGACCTTCTTCTTCCTTTGTTTGTCACTTTAGCGCTGCTGTGTGCTTCTTTTATTGCATTTTTCTTCACAGACCATGTTTTTTTTATCTGGCAGGGACCCTCTGGAACAGATGGTATACCTGGGTTGCCAGGACGACCAGGAAGGACTGGACCCCCAGGTTCTGCCGGCCAACGGGTAACACAATTAAGAAAGAAATCCCAATGCGTACTTAACTTTGTTAAGGTTTATTTCATTTGGATTGACTCTGAAATTGATTTTTTACTTCTTCTTTTTTCTTTTTTTTTGTTTTGCTTTTGTTTTTTTCAGGGGGCTCCAGGCGTTCCAGGTGATATGGTGAGAAAACAGTACAAATGAATACTATATAGGCCTAAAGTATGGAAGGAAAACCTTTAAAATATGTTTTATGACTGTGAGTCAACCAACTATTCGTCACATCATGTTAAAGGGAAGTCCTGTCAGAGAGTGTTATCCCAGACCATAGCTGCATGCATTACCTGCTTCCTCCAACTCCCTACTGTTTGTGTAATTATTGTGTATGCTATCACAACTTTGGACAAAACAAAGCTTAAAAAAGAAACTAATTATTGTTTCCAGTTTGATTAATTAAAGCTGCAAAATTTGTTTTGACAGGCACAGAGGAGTGTATTTATATTGTTGTATCATATGCAGTTCATTTTTGCTATTTTATCAATAGAAAGGAGAGGAGAAAAGACAGTAAATTGGGTACAAAAGGACTCTACATTCAAGCTCCTGCAAGGATTTCCTAAGTGATCTGAAAAAGTTTCACTCCTATATATATATTTCGATATATCATTATCCACAATTCAAAAAGAGATTATTAGAGCCAAAATAGGTTATTTCTAAATGGTATTTCTTAGCTTACCAGTCGTGATGTCCAGGACAGGATTTACAGCACATTAAGGTCCCTATGACAACAGTATGTCGGCTGACAAAGTTTATACGCGAGGAGAAAGATCTGAGAAAGATATTTCTTGGATGTGTTTTGTAGGGATGGTGGACACTGCAGGCAGGCTGGCAAAGAGAAAAAAGACAGAGGGGCAGAAGAAAGCTCAACAGGAGAGTGATAGAGCTAAAGACTTAAAAAGGGGTTAATCTGTTTGTGATAATGTTCATTCCAACCCACATGCAGCAGTTATTCTGCAGTGATCTGATCAAACTTGAGAGTCTGTCAGTAAAATGAAGAGTGAGGTTAGGTTTGTTTGGTGAGGTTTGAGTCTGTAGATGAGCTCTGGTTAGACATAACAAGAAATACAAAACATTGCCTCATCACTTTGCATCCTCCAAAAAGTTGTGTCTTGAAGAAAGAAAAGTAGTGTTAAAAAGATCTGATCTCCATTCATCTGCTTCCAAAACAAAATGCACGTCTTGGTGAGAGCCAAGTCCAACAGATGGTGCATATGGGAAACAAAGTCTTTATCCTGGAAAAACCACAGTTGCAGCCAGTGGTGTCACTGCAGTAGATAGTCCTCACAGGGCCTGTGTTGAGCCGCATTTCGTAATAATGGTGCATTTTGTAATAAAACTCCAAAATGTAATAACTTTGTCATTTCATTTTGTAATAAAGCTGCATTTCATAATAAACTGCCGCGTTTTGTAATAACCTGCCCCAACGCATTTCGTAATAAATTTTGCCGCATTACGTAGTAAGTTATTACATTTTGGGAAGATTATTACAAAGTGCACTTGCAACACTTTCATTTTCTTGAAAATGTAATAACATGGTGCATTAGGTAATAATAGGTATAAATATTTTTTGTTAAAGAATAAACTTAAAGATGAATGACTTTTAATGACTTGTATGTGTTTTATCTTATAGCTGTATGACCTAATAAAGCTATGTATGGCAGAATAGTCCACATATAATTGGGTTGGCAGTGGCAGTGTCTTTTATGTTAAGCTGATGCAATGACTCAACACCAGAGTCGGGTATTGGGCTAACTTACATTTACTCAGTTACATGTACTTGAGTAACTTGTACTTCTTAAGAGTAACTTTAACAGATTATAATTTTTACTTTTAATTGAGTATAATTCAAATGAATCTGTACCTTTATCTGAAAAGAGTCTGTACTCCTATACCAGAGTAAAAAAGTAACTCTTTTCACTACAGCCTAAATCATAGTGACTGAGGGGCATGCATTTTTACATAAAAAAAAAGTTTGTTTTTGTTTTTTTAATATCTTGTAGCATATTTTTTTAGTCACTTATGTACTATTTTCTTCTAAAATAACGCTTTCTTTCATGTTTTACTTAACTTTTTTTTCTTACAACTCAAACTGAATAACATTTTAGTTTTTTTACTCAAGGTAATAAAGCAGGCTAACATTTTCTACAAGTCCTTTTTGTACTCCTACTTGAGTATTTACTTGGGTCATTGCTGTTTATATTATTTGAGTACAATTGTATTGATGTAACATTACATTACACTAAACAGAAATCCCTGAGCCTTTATGGCAGACTGTGCACGGCTGAGAAAGCAGGGGATGGGACCAATGCAAAGGATGGGAAAAATACCGCACTGCACAACGATGCCTATACATGATACATTTAGTTTTATTGATTAATGCACCAACACACCTTATCAACCTGAACTATACTTTAGTTTGGTGTGCACACATTTACGAAAACATGCTTCTCTGTCACACACGTCTCGCTCACTCTATCGCTCGCTCTATCGCCTGCTCTTTATCCCGTTCTCATTAGCAGAAATAGACAAAAAAAAAAAGGTGCGTGATGTGTTGGATATAATGTAGGTGAAATAATGTTTCTTAGTGGTTACTCTTTTTCCAATATAACTTATTTGTCCAAGCACTCATCTGTGATCCTGTTTCCCTTCCTATGTATCATATTACCTACATGAAAACTACAAGAATCACTAAATAAATAAATAAATAAATAAATAAATAAGTGAGATGTAATCTGATTGGCTGCTGCACCGCTCACTTCTAGAAAGATCATGCGCCACTTGCATGTCTAATTGAGACAGGGAACGGAGTCAACATGACATGAGTCAACCAACCTCAGCTCCCTGCCTCTCCAGTCAAGTGTAGGCCTTATGAACCTGAGAACACTGTCCTGAATCCAACCTCAGTAAATCCTGTCCTGCCGCCTGAAACTTTTCAAAAAATGATTGAAAAAAAACATGATTTAGTATTGTTATTACCTAATGCACCATGTTATTACATTTTCAAGAAAATGAAAGTGTTGCAAGTGCACTTTGTAATAATCTTCCCAAAATGTAATAACTTATTACGTAATGCGGCAAAATTTATTACGAAATGCGTTGGGGCAGGTTATTACAAAACGCAGCAGTTTATTACGAAATGCGGCTTTATTACAAAATGAAATGACAAAGATATTACGTTTTGGAGTTTTATTACAAAATGCACCATTATTACGAAATGCGGCTCAACAGCCTGTCAGTGTAACCCTGTTAGGATTATACTGTAAAACCTTTCACAATTAATTTATGATAAATGTGTTGATGTACTGATAAATGAGATAATACTGACATTGTGAGACAATACAGGTGACAGAGCAAAGACTTAATGCATGTAAACATTCATTATCTTCACCCTCTAAACTAGCCAGCAATAATAAAATTCATCAGCTGTTGAATGTCAGAATTATCAGGATGATGCTTGTATGTATTCTTCATCAATTTCTTACTCTCTGTTTTGTTTTGTTTTGCTCTGGCAGGGTCTCCCTGGACTCACTGGGCCAAAAGGACAAAGAGGAGAGAGAGTGAGTCTTACACAAGCATTTATTCAAGATTAAAACTCTGGTTGCCTTTGCAAGAAACAACATGATTGTCAAAAGGGTTTATCTACTTGTTGTTGTTGTTGTTTCCATAAGAAGAAGAGGGAAAAAAGATGTAAATGCATTGTTGGGAATCTTTTCTGTTTCCATGTAGGGAGAGCCTGGATATGTTATAGCTGGCACTGATGCAAATTACGTCCCTGGACGAAAAGGAGAGCCAGGATCATCTGTGAGTACGAAATTATTATTATTTTTGATTTATTCAACAGTAAACACAAAAACCTAAGAAATACTTGACTGCATGTCACAGGGTCCTCAAGGCCCTCCAGGCGTACCAGGAGTCAATGGAGCTTCAGGTTTACCTGGACAACCAGGACCTGCAGGGCTACCAGGAATATCAGTAAAGGTATGATCAGTTCAGAGGCAAGTGAGAAGTGAACAAATCTGCTGTAAATACTGCAACAGTGCTATGATGTGTTTGTAATAATACCATGATGTGGCAGCTGTGGATCAGTGGTAGAGTCATTGTCTCTCAGTTGAAAGTCACATGCTGAAGTGTCCTTGAGCAAGACACTGAACTGAAATTGCCCCCACAGTTGGTCAGTGTGTGTGTGTGGATGGGTGTGAATGTGTTTGCTAAAACTGATGTTTCCTACACTAGAAGTCTCAGCCATCAGTGAGTGAATGTGGTGTGGATGGGTGAAGTGTAAAGCACTTTGAGTGGTCAGACGAGAAAAGTGCCCCATAAGTACTGGTCTCATCTATCATAATGTTCAGTCCTCTAAAAATATTTGAGATTTAAAGTTGACCAAAGCTATTTTGACTGTGTGCACTTTGCAGGGAGACCCTGGAGAGCCGGGAGAAAAAGTAAGTGCAGGAGATGCTCATCATGCCTTTATTTGTCCCTTTTAAAGATATGAACTGGGTAATTTCATTTACAGCATCATACAGTTTGCATATTTGCACAGTGCTTAATGCCTCATGAGCAAGTGGTAAGAGTTATGCAGTAAAGTATACATTAATTTGTTATTATCTGATAACGCTTTTCTTCTTTTTGAAAGGGTTTACGTGGGAAGCCAGGAGTAAAAGGAGACAAAGGAGAGTCAGGGAGAGATGTAAGCCCAGAGTTGATACAATTGTTAAAAAGTTGCTGAAGACATTGCATAACACAAAGTTGTTGTTTTTTCTCATTCCCCTACTGCAATACACCGGTCCAAAATTTTAGAACACTGCATTCCCTACTCTGTTGGAAGTTCCTCTAAATCAGGGGTCTCAAACTCAACTTACCAAGGGGCTGCTGGAGGTAGTGTCTGGGTGAGGCTGGGCCGCATCAAGTGTTCCACAAAAAAAAAGCTTCAAGTATTCAAAAAAAAAAAAAAAAAATTTACAACTGATCCAATCGTCTCAGTCTTAACAGGTCAGAACATGCAGAACATGAAGAGTTCTTCAGAACATTTGGCTTGAGGGAGGAAGCAGCTGAGACCCTGACTTTAAGATGCTAATCTTTAAGTTTGGACCTGAACTTTTCACACAGATAGGTGCTGCCAAAAAGGCACATGATCCAAACGCCCACAAACACTGTATAGCTCTAGGTGACAGGATATACTTTCCCTCCACTCTGTGACACAAACATGTTACAAGTGACCAATTGCTAAGTTGTGTTGTTGTCATGAGCCTGAGCTATGGTAGCCCACAAGTGTTAAAAAATATAAAACACCCAGATGCATGTGAGAAAAAAAAACATGCGGGCTGTACTAACACAAAGCTTTGATTTCAGGCAGGGGGCCACAAAATATTGTTCTGGGGACTGCAATTGGCCCTCGGGCCGCAAGTTCGAGACCCCTGCTCTAAATGTTGGGCATTTTCTGGTTTCTTTGCTTTCACTCATCTGCCAGTTCATCCCATAGGATTTCAGTCTGCAGACTGAGACTGTGATGATGACCACTCCACATTTTCAAGCTTACTACCTTTTTTATTCTTTAAGTAGTGCTGGCAGAGCTTGGACTCATACTTTGGGTCATTATGTTGCTGTAGGATGAACCCCTGACCCACTAAGCTCACTCCAGAGGGACCTGCATGGTGCTGCAGAATACTGTGGGAGCCGTCTTTGTTCAGGGTGCCTCTACCTCAGTACAAGTCACAGACCCTGGATCAAGAAAAACAGCCCCAGACCATCACACTGTCTCCTCCATGTTTACATTTGATGTCACACACTGAGGAACCATCTTTTCCTTAGGCTACTAGACAGCTTACAAAAATCCTGCGTGATGAACCATAGATTTCAAATGTTGACTCATCAGTCTATAGCAACATCTTCCCATCTTAAGTTGTTCCTGCTCATTTTTAAAGCATCACTCTACTTTCTAGAGTATAAAACTGTTCAAGAATGCTCATGAGGTTCTGGTCCCACTGTGTGTTCCACAAGATGGTCCTTAGTTATCAAGAAAACTTGGGTCACCTGTGGGAACTGGTAGCATCAACTTTCAAGGCTTGACTGATCTCCAGTGTTGCAGAACAGCTTTAAGATGTTACAGTGCCTTTTTGCGTAATTTGAAATGTGTATTATTTTATAGTTTTAGTTAACCTTACCTTTCTTCTTAACTGTTGGCAGTTTACCACTTACTTTTGCACAATTTCAAGCTATTCATCAGACTTTAACTCCTTGGATTTCAATAAAAAAACATGAAAAAGTTGTAAAACTTTTGATCAGTGGAGTACTTTTTTTAATGCTGATTCTCATGTGCCCACACTTGCAAACACTTGTAGGGCATTGCAGGATTGCCTGGTCCAATTGGAATTGATGGAGTGCCAGGATTCCCAGGAGAGAAAGGACAAAAGGTAAAGCTGTTAGTAAGCAACTAATGTGGGAAAAAAACTGTCATGGAATAGAGTAATTGACTTGACAAATTTACTTTTTTTGCAGGGTGAGGAGGGAATTGGCATTCAAGGTATTCAAGGTCCCCGTGGAGAGCCAGGAGAGAAGGTACATTAGTTTGATTCATTACACTGGGGAAGGTTGTTCATTTTTGACCAGAATGTTATGGATCCATTAGTGAAAAGAATATTATCGTTGTTTGAACTTTTGTTTTGCAGGGAAATATTGGCCTAACAGGACCAGTTGGCCCTAAAGTAAGAACATTAATAATACTTCTAAAGATAAGCTAGGTGATTTGCTTTAAGATGTGCTGTTTTTATACCTCAAGCAAAAATAAGGAATAATATCTGCTATTAAATTGATCTTTTTAGGGCAGTCTTGGAGCACAAGGCATCCAAGGAATCATTGGACCAAGGGTGTGTGCGCCATCATTATCTCATGTTCAAAAGCTGGCTATGAGTCTCTGCATATTTTACCCTGAACATTAATGCACATTAATTAATCCTGGTACAGTCTAATGAGAGGAAACCAGATCCACTGAAGTGAGTGTAAGAATCATTGATGAAAGGATTCAAAGTCAGTGGTTTGTTTTTACCTGCAGGGGAAAAAAGGGTTCAAAGGGGAGCAGGGGGACAAGGTGAGGTCATCCTACAACAACACCATCAACAGCACAAAATATAGAAAGTGTGAGTGAGTGTGTGCTTACATTCTGTCTTTTTAGGGAGACCAAGGAGAGGTGGGACCAGTTGGACCACAAGGACCGACAGTGAGTGAGGATTACACTCATACAGTCAGGACCAAATTGATGTGACAAACTGAATATACACACATTCCAGATACTGCATCTGCATACACATGAGACCATGTTAAATTACTGAACAAACACTATCATAATGGCTCCCCCTTAAGCTAATTACGATCCACTTTATAAATCTTCTCTTTTGCTCTAAGAAAAACTCAAGGCAGATTCAATTAGTTTATTTATGGAGAGACTAAAAGAGTGTGTTAGTATCCATGACAGCTGAAAGTTAAGTGAGAGAAAACAACAATCTGCTCATCAATGCTATTGATTTTTAAGAGGATTGCAGTTAAATACAGTATTCAGTATAAATTCAATGCAGATTTACATATTCATCATCCTTCTTATATTTTTGCAGGGACTGACTGGACCATTGGGATTAAAAGGAGATGAAGGTCCTAGAGGTGCTCCTGGAGATCCTGCCAAGGGTGTAAGTAAAGTTTGACTTATTTATTCTAAGAAACTCAACACAATCCTTACTTACTTACTTACTTTTCCCCTTTTACATCAGATCATTGGCCCAACTGGAAAAAAAGGTGCTCGGGTAAGTCATCAAGTTTTCTTCTTTATCAGGGAAAAGGTTTTACTATGCTCACATGTTGCTGCACGCATCCACAAACATCCACACTTTTCAAGATGTAAAAAAAAAAGGCAGTGGTTGTAAACAGTTCTTTACTGTCACCAGAGGAGACAGCCAAAAAGAAGGTTAGGGTTAACATCCCTTGTTGGTTTTATCGCACTCATTTATCCCAAACAACAGTTTCTTAACTCAAGCAGTAATACAAGTTGATATCTGGGGTTAAAAAAAGATCAGTGGTAGTTCTTTTATTAGGTGTTTATAACTCAAATGGACTCTTTTGATTAAGTTTGATTAACAGCTGTTTTGTATCATCCAACGTTCTTCCACGCTTGTTCCATGTGAATTAACATGTATCTTAACTATGATTTGTGCATGGAGGGATTACATTTGTTTTTAGCATAGCCCTGCCCCATACAAATCATCAACCGAAGACAAAACCAAAAATACTTATTTCATAGTAACAAGAAAACTGAAAAAAGTGCCAGGAATATCAATAATTTACCAAAACAGCCTTGTCATTGGTGCACAGAACAGGTAGTTTCTTGGATGCAGGTCCAATCACATG
Source organism: Labroides dimidiatus (assembly GCA_030710495.1). Classification (NCBI taxonomy): domain Eukaryota; kingdom Metazoa; phylum Chordata; class Actinopteri; order Labriformes; family Labridae; genus Labroides; species Labroides dimidiatus. The sequence continues at coordinate 20,021,475 of CM061162.1, forward strand.
ATCTAGAGCAGTGTTTTCCCAAGAAGTCTAATGAATGTTTTGTTGATGGAAAAAAAGAAGAAAAGATATGAAAAGAACAGAGAGAGAGCAAAAAGAGGTTAAAGACCCATCATCTGTCAGCCCACTTCAGGTGGACAAAACTCCAGGCTCTGCTTGGTGACTGGATCCTACTACCTTTACTGGCATTCTGATTTGCACAACTAGCTTTTAATCATACATTTTCCTGCTTATTACTTAGCGACCAACTGAATAGTAGACAGACTGACTAAAAAAGAAGCGATTTTAAGATAACTTTAGTGATTTAAAATAAATTATGTGAACAGTGAAAAAAAAATGTGCCAGAGATTCAGATAAATTTGCCTGATAACTGTCATTACTTCACAAAGAGAAATAAGCCGTCAACTGTTCTCAGATTGAAATTAAAGGGAGGCCCTACATTTCCTGCAGCAAATGCTGGAAAATAGAAATGCTGAGCCCCAACCAATGGTTTCCATGGTGATGGAATGTAAAAAAAGTAGTTTTTTTTCTATGGCAAGCTGTTTTAACATTTAAAAGCTGAGGTCAACTTTCCTTAAAATGAATAAGATATTAAGATATAAGATATTTGAAATGAAGTTTGATTATCCACAATTCAATTTTGACAAGTCATAATTCCATTAACAGATATCTACATTTTAATTTTGCCTAGGTAAAATTTAATTTAAGATATCCAAAAATACATTTTTAGCAAATTAAACATATCTGCAATTTTAATTTGGCCTAGGCGAAACTGAATTACAGATTTCCAAAACTCATCTGCAGATATCTGTAATTCACATTTTGGATATCTGAAATGAAGTTTTGGATACCTGCAAGTACATATGAATGGCAAATATGATGTTATTTCGACTAGTCAAAATTGAATAACGGATATCTGTAATTAAAATTTTAGGAAGTCAAACTCAGCTATGCAAAACCATAGACTAAAAAAAAATGGACGTCATCCCGCTTGGCTCAAACTGAGGTCACCACAGAAACTTCTCCCCTGGTGACTGACTGCAGCATAAGTCATCCCAGCTGACCTGTGGTCAAACTTAAATACACCTCGTAGAAATGTTTCTCTCATCTGTATACTGGGGTACTATTGGGCTGCATTGTGTTCAAATCCTCTTTCTTTCTGAAAGTTTCTTTTTTATTAGTTGTTAAAACTGGGTTTTATATCTTATAACAATGACTGACAGCTGCTGTTCTTGTGTATTTTTTTCAGGAATAGTAAAATACATCAGGAAGGAGGGTTAAGAGATTAGACTGTCAACAGGAAAAACATAAATTACTGTCACCTGCCTCCTCTCAGATTCTCTCAGACTCCCTCATAGTCCCTGCTGCACAGACTCTGAGATTTAATCACTCTTCATATGCTGTTCTTATGGAGAGAGAATTCTTACTCTTTTTATGTCTTACTGGTTATTTCAAAGATTTGAACATTTGGTAGAGTCTGTGTTAATCCTCAGACTGCTGTGTCACCATGCTGAAATCTGTCACAGCCTAACATGTATGTTTAATGTGTTTCTCTGCATTTATCTCAACTATCCTCAATTTAATGAGTGAGCTGGAGGGAAGTGATTTTCTAGATGTTTTACTCTGTTGAGACTTTGTTAAGTAATTGTTCCCAGTGTTCTTGCACACTCAGACTCAGTCCTCTGGGTCTGCTGATCAAACACAATTAAGATTTTCTCTCATTAGTTTCTGCTGTGGGACTAAATGCTCCACTGAATAGGACCTCTTTAATCTCAGTCCACAGGGTGCTGTTTAAAGACAACAGTTTTATATTGGCACTGGTGTGACAATTAAGGCTGGTAACCAGAATCGTGCTGATTAGCATTCTGTGAATGTGAGCACATGTTTTCTGTCTGTCAGGGAGACATCGGTCCAGTCGGGCCCACAGGACCTCAGGGGATAAAGGGTGAACAAGGAGACAAAGGAGCAAAGGTTAATAATAAACACTCAACAGCAGTCTGTCATTTCTGTACATCATGTTATTATTAATATAAATGACTTTAAACAGCTGTTAGTGCCAAATAAATATGTAAAAATATTTGTTTGGCTGGTTTGATGTTTGCAGGGCAGTCCTGGTTTTGGGATTCCAGGACAGCGAGGAGAAAAGGGAGAAAACGGTGAGAGGGTGAGTCATCTGAAAGAGCAGAATAATTTTAAACCCCGCAACTTTAGTTGGCATGGTATATGCTAAATCAGACAAAAGGATTTTGTTACTGTTATGAAAGGTCCCTATCTTTTTTTTTATCATTCACAGGGAAATGTAGGTTTATCTGGAAAACCAGGACCGAAAGTAAGTAAAAACAGACTTTTCATGTGAAAAACTGTCACATTATAATTTGTGTTTGTGCAAAAATGAACTTATGGTAGAAATGTCTGTCTCAGTTCTTTTCTTCTTTTTTTAGCATCTTTCAGCTTATTGTTTTGGTTTGGCAGCTTAGACTTTGGACAAACATTTACACATGCAAGCTGAGGAAGAAGTCCTGCATGCAAAAAGTCGTTTTTTCTACTTTACGTTTTGGATAACTTTCACCTCTCATTGAGACAGAGCAGGCAGACATTTCTATCAAGACAGCCTAAAAAACTTTGCACAAACTAAATTAACCATTGCTGTGTTCAAACATGCTGAGATCTGTCTTTATCTAAGTCTGATAGTGTCACTTAAACCAGGACCGTGTGTTTATTCAGGGGCACGATGGCTTTAAAGGGGAAAAAGGTGACATTGGATTACCTGGCAATCCTGGAGAACCAGGATTAAGAGGTAAAGATGTAAGTAAATCCTGAGTTGCTGTTACAGCAACGATACAAATTGTTTGTGGTGTTGATTCCAAGTATTTTAAGTAAACTTATCTGAGACAGACCTCCTAGTTTGACTAAAGACATACATAGAATATGATTCATATCTAAACATGTCTAACTACACATTTGTTTGTTTGTTTTCACTGATCATGTCTCCTGAATACTGTTAAATATTAACATTAACATAAAGTTGTTGACATTACTATATACTCTGTGATTAGGGAGCACCTGGATCTAAAGGAGACTTTGGAATGAAGGTTTGTTTTTGGGTTCAGCAGTACACTTAAATCTAATCAGATACAACACCGTTGTATGTACATTTCTAACCAATGGAATGTTTCTTTTTTTGTCCTCATAGGGGGAACAAGGACCAACTGGAGAGCCTGGTGACAGGGGGATAAGGGTATTTTGTTTATTGTTTTCAACAGTGAGAGATGCTGTAAAAAGAAAACAGGATACAATATTTTATCAGAGGGCGTAAAACTAAATACATAAAGATTAGGACATAGCTGTTTTTTTTAAGAGGAAAGCTGTATTATTAAGAACTGTACTGAACATACTGGCTTGTATTGATGCTTTGCACAGAATGGTTGGAACAGTGAGTCAGACAGAGGCACAGATTTGTTCAGATATGCAGCATCACTTTGAAGCTGATAGAATAGAATAGAATAGAATAGAATAGAATAGAATAGAATAGAATAGAATAGAATAGAATAGAATGTACTTTATTAATTGCCAATCAGATTTTTGGCTAATGAAATTATAAAAAAACACATAAAACGGTTAATTCAGCTCATCTCCCATTGGCTTGAGCGTTATGGAGCCTAATGGCTGCAGGGATGAATGATTTTCTGTATCTCTGGGTCCTGCAGCGCAGAGAGATGAGCCGTCCACTGCAGCTGTTTTTCTGCTCTGCAAAGATGTTGTGAAGTGGAGGGTCTGTATGATTAATAATGGACTCTAGCTTCTTCTGTGTGCATCTCTCCACAGACCCAGTGAGTCCAACCTGGTTCCAATCACAGTCCCAGCTTTTTTCACCAGTTTGTCCAGTTACCTCACATCCTTGAACTTTATACTGATTCCCCAGCAGACTGCGGCATAGAATAACATCCTGTCCACCACAGACTGAGAGAACATCTGCAGCATCTGTCTGCAGATGTCTAAGGAGCTGAGCCTCCTTAAGAAAAAGAGGAGGCTCCGCCCCTTCCTATAGAGTTCATCTGTGTTAAAGGACCAGTCCAACTTGTTGTCCAGGTGTACACATAGATATTTGTAGGTTAGCACCACCTCGATGTCCACCCCTCGAATGTTAACTGGCTTATGGCAGAGCCTGGATCTCCAGAAATCTACTATCATTTCCCTTGTCTTTGAGGTGTTCAGCAGGAGGCAGTTTTTATGACCCCAGTTGCTGAAGGCTTTTGTTAGATCCTTGTATTCAGATTCTTGTCCATCCAAATACATGCCACAATAGCAGGATCATCTGAGTATTTCTGGATGTGGCAGGACTCAGAGTTGTGTTTGCAGTCTGCTGTTCCTTGCGGAGCTCTTGTGCTGCTCATTGTTGTCCCGGAGACACAGTTCCCCAACCTGACAAACTGTGGCCTTGCTGTGGCCATCTCTGTGAGCTTGTCTCTGAGTATGATGGGTTTGATGGTGTTAAAGGCATTTGAAAAATCAAAAATAAGCTCACCTTACATAAGCACCAGTTTCCTTCAGATGAGAGAGGTGGAGCGTGTAGAGAACTGCATCATTCTCTCCAATGTGTTCTTTGTATGAAAACTGTAGGGGATCTAGTGTGTCTTTGACTTCAAGCCTCAGCAGGCATAGATGCAGCCGCTTTAAGGTTTTCCAAAGTTTTCCAAGGTTTTCCAAGGTTTGATGATGGTGACGACACAAACATTTGCTGTTAGCTTTGATTAACTCTTTTGTTTATGCTTTATTAGGGTCCACTGGGGTTACCAGGGCGTCCAGGTGACCCTGGGGAGAAAGGTGACTCAGGGAAATCGGGCCCACTGGTAAATCCTTTACATTTTAATAAAAGATCTCCTATTTTTTGAAGAAATAGACATAAATTAGATGAAGTGCTCTGTTATCTGTGGATATTACAAATCTGTTGGGAATAAGTCTACTGCTCAGTTTATTTTAAAAGTGCATGTGTCCATAAATAATAATAATTCAATTTAATCTGCAATGCTTAAGATAACTTATTTCTTTGTTTGAAGGGTGCTGATGGAAAGAAAGGGGACAAAGGGGAGCCGGTATGTCTGCCTTAGCATCCATCTCTTTCACTGATGTTCATTGTTCTCTCTTGCAAACGTATTCTGATCATTCTTATGCATCACTGACACCATGTTCCCTTCCTGAGACTTCATTATTCTTATTTTAATATTTGTTTTGATAATGTTGGCTTTTGGCTTTTGTGTGTGCCATCCTTCAGTTCCCCGGTTGTTTTATCCTTTGTCTTGCTTCTATGGATTGTGTTTAGCAGTGTGACATTTTAGATTTTAACTGGTGTCTTCCTGTGCTCTCTTTTTGATTGGGCTGCCATGGTCACAAAGGGAAAACCTGGACCCCCGGGAACACAAGTAAACAAAACCTCTGTTATCACATCTGACAGCTTCTCATCAGTTCAGCCATGTTTGACAGGGGCATTTTTGTAATGAAGCTTGTAGAAGCCTGCAAAGAACAAAAGACAAAAAAAGAAAAAAAAAAAGAGAAGGAAAAAGAAAAAAAAACAACACCATTCTCCCAGAAGACCGTGGAAAATTAATATGCTTTCTCAGTGAGTTATATGTTAGGTCACTTAGCAAGCAACTTTTCATGTATTACTTTCTTCTTTCAGATTCTGGGTGACAATAATAAACTAACCAGAGTGATTAAGGTAACTTGAAGAATAACATAAAAAAAAAAATTGTTAGTTTTTTTTTTTTTTAACTTTCTCCTTGTCATGAGGAAATCCCCATTTATCTTTTTTTCACTTCCTTTTAGGGTGAGCCAGGAGAGCCAGGTCAGCCTGGTTTGAGAGGAGAAACAGGTCTTCCTGGACCAAGGGTGAGGTTCTTATTGGTTACTTCACTTGTCTCCCATCAAGGCTATTTGATGATACTGCTGAAAGTATAACAAGGAGCAAACACTGGAATGTTGAAATGTTGAAATGCTGAGCCATAACCCTGAACCTCAAACCTAACTTCTCCATTGCATTGTATGCAATATTCACTCAATCTTAAATTTGATGTCTGCAACGCATTCCTAAAAAGCTGGGACAGGGTCAACAAAAGACTGGGAAAGTTAAGGAATGCTCCAAAAACACCTGTTTGGAACATTAAACAGGTGAACAGGTTCATTGGAAACAGATGAGTGTCATTATTGAGTATAAAAGGAGCATCCCTGAAAGGGTCATTCACAAGCAAGGGTTGGGTGAGATTCACCACTTTGTGAATAACTGCGTGAGCAAACAGTCCAACAGTTTAAGAACAATGTTTCTCAATGTCAAAGAATTGATGGATTTGATCATCTACAGTCCATAATATCATCAAAAGATTCAGAGAATCTGGAGAAATCTCTGCACGTAAGCAGCAAGGCTGAAAACCAACACTGAATGCCCGTGACCTTTGACCCCTCAGGCAGCACTGCATTAATAACCAACATCATTGTGTAAAGGATATTACTACGTGGGCTCAGGAAGACTTCAGAAAACCATTGTCAGTTAACACAGTTCATCACTACATCTACAAGTGCAAGTTCAAACTCTACCATGCAAAGACAAAGACATATATCAACAACACCCAGAAACACCGCCGGCTTCTCTGGACCTGAGCTCATCTGAGATGGACTGACGCAAAGTGGAAAAGTGTGCTGTGGTCTGACGAGTCCACATTTCAAATTGTTTTTGGAAATCATGGACGTGGTGTCCTCCAGGCCAAAGAGGAAAAGGACAATCTGGATTGTTCTCAGGTCAAAGTCTCAAAGCCAGCATCTGTGATGGTATGGGGGTGTGTTAGTGCCCATGGCATGGCTAACTTGACCATCTGTGAAGGCTCCATTAATGCTGAAAGGTACATACAGGTTTTGGAGCAACATATGCTGCCATCCAAGCCACGTCTTTTTCAGGGACGTCCCTGCTTATTTCAGCAAGACAATGACAAGACACATTCTGCACCTGTTACAACAGCGTGGCTTCATAGTAAAAGAGTGCAGGTACTAGACTGGCCTGCCTGCAGTCCAGACCTGTCTCCCATTGAAAATGTATGGAGCATTATGAAGCACAAAATACAACAACAGAGACCCCGGACTGTTGATCAACTGAAGTTGTTCATCAATCAAGAATGGTAAAGAATTCCACCTCCAAAGCTTCAACAATTAGTGTCCTCAGTTCACAAACACTTATTGAGTGTTGTTAAAAGGAAAGGTGATGGAACACAGTGGAAACATGAGCCTGAACCAGCTTTTTAGGAACATGTTGAGGCATCAAATTCAAAATGCAGGTGCTCTGCCATCAATTGCCTGAAGAAGCCCCCCTACCTACAATTCTACAATTTCATTTAGCAGATGCTATTGTCCAAAGTGACGTACAACACAGGCAAGAATATAAACAGGAAGGGAAAACCTTAGTAAGTGTGAAGAGATGCTCCAGGTTTGTTGGGCTGCAGGTGCTCTGCCATCAAGTTTTCAAGTATTGTATCTAAGTAATGTAGCTACAAGTAAAATTCAATATCAGCAATAACATTCAACAGCATTCAATATTCAGTGCTTTCATTTATTGAGAGCTCAGTCTGAGACCTTCTGATTCATTGGAGTCCTGAGGACAAAGAGGAGAAGGGTCAGATTAAGGTCCTAAGTGTTCCCTGAACAGGTGAGTCTTCAGACCTCTCTTAAAAGTAGAAGGGGACTCTGTGGGTCTTAATGAGTTGGGTAATTCATTCAATCATTTAGGAACAACAGAGGAGAAGAGTCTGGTAGAGACTTAGAGCCATGCTGGGCTGGAAGCACCAGGCGTCTCTCACAGGCAGAGCGTAGCGGGCGGGAAGGAGTGTAGACCTGGATGAGGGACTCCAGGTAGGAAGGAGCCGTTCTTGTCACTGTTTTATGAGCCAGAAGAAGAGCTTTGAATTTGATTGGAGCTGCCACTGGAAGCCACTGAAGAGAAATTAACAGCTGGGTGACATGTGCTGTTTTGTGCTGGTTAAAGACCAGACGTGCTGCTGCATTCTGGGTCATCTGCAGAGGTTTGAATGTAGACACAGGGAGACCTGCTAGAAGAGAGCTGCAGGAATCAGTGACATAAATCACAGGATTTGCAAATCATCGTATTCTGTTCTTGTTTCCTTTGTACACAATTTTCCAACCTCAATGGAATTGGGGTTGTTCTTTTGGTTTAATTTTACAAATCAAAAGTTACATCCCTGGGCTAGTGGGAATCATGCTTTATTTTTTATTTCTCTGTGACAGGGCTTAGATGGGAAACCTGGACTACCAGGATCCTCTCTGGTATGTGCATATGAACTTTAAATTGCAGTTATTGCAGCACAAACCTTGAACCAGATTTGTTCTGAAATGTTTATGTGATGAAGACCATTTTGGCATTGCAGGGTGGATCTGGACTAGATGGTGTCCCAGGGAAACCAGGAATGAAGGTTGTGGACACAGATGCATTATTTAAATCCATGTGAACTTTTGAGTTCTCACACATTATTGTATTTCTTACATGTAGATTTTTTTTGTTATGTCTGCAGGGGGACCAAGGAAAAAAAGGAGACCCTGGTCCAGTGAGTGCAACGATAATTTTGTATTTAATCAGCAAGGAATTCTTTCAAGTAGTTGCATATATTTTGTGTTGGTCCTTTCATTTATTTCAATGGTTTGAGGTTAATTTTACATTCATTTAAAAAAAATAATACGAAAACCCCCCAGGAGATTTCAGGGTCCCTTTTTTCTGAATAAAGAAAATAAAGAGCCATTTAAATTATATTACAGCTCTGATCAGTTTTGATTCTTAATCTTAAACCAAAAGGTATGATTTATATGTGCTTTGAGGAATTTGAAGCAGTGAACACCTCTTGGAAGTGAGAAGATTCAACAGTGTTTGCCTCACTTCACTTCTACCTCACAGACCTTCTAATGTTAGTGTTGTACTTTGGTTGTAATTCTGACTCATTGCAGACGGTGGTGATAATTCACCTAAACCTGAGTGACGAACAGCATTAGCATCGTGCATTGAGGAAAACAGTAAGCCAGAATGGTCTGAGAAATTTTCCTGGATCAGTAGGACATCTAGGAATTTTTGGCGTACTGCAGATTTTTGCAAGTTTTTATGTAATGTCTACTACAGACTGAATTACAGCCAGATCAGTGGGCACTGCTGGTGTAGTAGGTGGTTTGGAAAACAGGCTAAGGCTGTTTTTGAATTTGTACTGTGTTCTGTTATTATTATTATTATTATTATTATTATTATTATTATTATTATTATTATTATTATTATTATTACAAAAAAATCCGAAGTTTGGCTTTAATCTCAGAATTCTGAGATTCCTTAGAATAACATTGGTTTAGTGGTTTATATGGACTGTATTGACTTTTGTAGAAGTGAACAGTCACCTGTGAGATGGTTACCTCCTCTTTAACAACAAGAAGTGAGACACATTTCTTACACATCACTTCACTTTTGTCTCACCAACTACCTGTTAGTGTTGATGTATTGTATTGTATTGTATTGTATTGTACTGTATTGTATTGTATTGTATTGTATTGTGTTGTATTGTATGGTATTGTACTGTATTGTATTGTATGGTATTGCATGGTATGGTATGGTATGGTATTGTACTGTATTGTATTGTATTGTATTGCATTCCTTGTGTTTGTGATCAGAGGGGAGAGAAAGGAGACCTGGGACGGGTTGGGATAGCAGGAATGCCTGGTCTACCTGGAACTCCAGTAAGTATCACACTTAAACAGCACTTGTGCTAAAGCATACCAATCCATGCTCTCTACACATTTAAGCTGAACTGTAGACCTCTGTCTATCCTGTTCAGAAGACATATGATGATCTAGAAGTGTTTTCTAAGTTTGGGGTTTATCTCTTGTGTTTCGCAGGGGAAAGCAGGCATTGATGGGAAGAGGGGGCTGCCAGGAAAAGATGTGAGAGACATTTTCATACTACACTGTACCCTATGACAGCATATATCACAACATCCATGCTTACAAACTGTTCAGACACAAGTTTAAGTGATTTATTCATACTTACAATTTATTCTATTTTCACAGGGAGATAAAGGATTGAAAGGAGATGATGGCAAAAAGGTCCTCAAAATTTATCACAACCCACTAAACATCATAGAACTATACTCTTATACAGTTAATAACTCTCCTCTTGTTGCAGGGGGACAAAGGAGATGCAGGAGCCAATGTAAGCAGCTGTGAGATAGAGAAAAAACTAAAGTTATCGGTCAATGTAAAGCTGAGTTTGTATGTTACAGGCATCTTTCTTCTTCCTCAGGGTAAAGAAGGCAGTAAGGGGGAACCAGGACCTCCAGGTCTGCCAGGTCGTCAGGTTCTCGTCACTTCTGAGGTAAGAATAACTACCTGCATTTTGAGACAGGGAAGAAACGACTCATCTCTTTTTCACTGCAAAAAGAAAAGTCTGGTGAATGTTGGAACTGAATTGTGAACATTTGAAATGTGTTAACATGAAATGATTATTGCCTTTGGTTTTTGTTTTTAGTTGTAATACAGGGTGTACAGAGTAATACAGAAATCTGTTCTCAGGGTGCCACCATCGATGAAATCCGACACGCATTCCCAATCCCGATGGGTCCTCCAGGAGCTCCTGTGAGTTTGATTCTCAACATGATATTTATAGCTCATGATTAATAACCTGTTATTTCGCCTGTTGATCAGCATAATTCATATTCTGCTGCATGGTGTCTGAGTCAGCATACAGACATGATGACTGTTATGCTTTTATTGTGGACGGCGATGACTTCTGTCCTTATCTGAATACAGATAAGCTTCATGTCATTGTAGATGCATGTTTCAGTGTTTTGCTTCTCTGTTTCTGTGTTTAGGGTGCACCAGGAATGAAGGTAAGACTTTGATGGGGCTCATGATGAAACTCAGTTGTTTAAAGCAAAACAAATTCACTCTGTTGCTAATTTACATTTTCTTTTGTTTGATTGCAGGGTGATAAAGGAGAAGGAGGCCTTAAAGGAGACAAGGTAGTGCTTCATCACCGTCCACTCAAAACTATGTTTATGGAAATTACATTATTTTCACTCTGCCTTCTCTAATGTATCTGAAGGGTGACTCTGGAGCTCCGGGGAAATCTCTCAACATGAAGGTGAATACAAATAAAGCAATACCTCTTCTGAGGACCATTTTTTGCATTTTGCACTTTTAACAGTTTTTTTCTCTCTCCTTTAGGACATTGAGGCTATGTTTGATGCCTACGGGATTAGGGTGAGCTCCAAGTCTGACTATTTCAGAAGTTGATAGAATTAGTGATTCCCAGGTTTGACCTTCACTTTATAATATTTTTTGTATTTTTTTCTCAGCTGCCTCTGCTGAAGGCTTTGATTGACAGGCTGCTGCAGGACGGAATCGAAGAGCTGCTTCTTGTGCTCGGCACATCGAAGAAAACAAAAGAAGAAAGTCACACCTCCAACATCATCACGGAGTACTCGGTATGTAAACTCTGAGAGAGGAGAGAGTCAGGTTTCTCTTTGTGAAGTTCAAACACATTTTCTGACATGGATTTATAAACTGAATCTTATTTTAGCCGAAGCCAGATGTATTCATTGCTCGAAGAACAAGAGTAAACAAATCCATCGCTGGTTTTACGTGCAAAGTCTATAAAAACAAGATCGTCAAACAAGTCGTTTTCTAGATAGGAATGACTAACTTTGAATAGTTACTTGAGATGAACCACATTTTTAACCACATGTTTCAAACTTCAGTTGCATTTTCAAAACAGTTCCAAGATCCATATTAAAAATGCAATCCCCCCCCCCCCCCCCCCCCCCCCTTTAAGTTTTTTTTAAAGGCATCACTGCTTTTATCAGTAGGTCAGCTAAAGAGAACAGGAAAGGTGGGGACGAGAGCAGGGAGTTGAAAAAGCAACCGCTGCCATTAGGACCATAGCCTCCTCACATGGGGTGCACCAACCTCTGGTCTTAGAATTTGAGGAAGCTGTGAAAAATTGCAGTTCCTCTTTTGTACCCTTAAGGCTGGCTGCAGAATCACCAGAAACAACATATACAATAATTCAAAAAAGCAGAACTTTATTGCAAAAATATGTTGTAAATGCTTGGTTAAAAAAATGTTTTGGTCTAAACATCCTGTTTTTTTTACCAGCATACTGTATGGGGCTTGGAATTTTTCACAACTCTTTATTTTTAAGCTAAACATAAGTTTTTCCCATCCTAGGGGAAACTAGCTAGCTTGAGTGACAGACGGGCCAGTGTTGTTCCAAGTTCAGTTCACTCTGATTAAAATGAACTAGTTCAGGTTCATTTTTTCCCCTATAAGTTTTCTTTTTCAGTAGAGCCATCTTTGCTTTGCTCTCTATCCCTCAGGCCAATTCCCAACATAAATGAATCCCTGTGTGCTGTTACCTCCTGTTAACCTCAGTGTTTATGATCCCTTCATAAAACAAAGTAAAAGTTCAAACCAGCGCTGGGCTCTCATGAACTGCTGCTAAACTATTGTGTGACCTGGACTGGCCATGCTGAAGGCACACAGAGTGCTGTGATAGCAGTGTTGCCAACTTCTCAGAAAGAAAAGTTGCTATTGGCTGTCCCAGAAGTCACTAAAAAACACTAAATGACGCCATCGTCTAATTTTCATAATTGTTGAAGCTGAAGGAGAAAATAGTAACATCATAGGAGAGACAGAAAGCCTGTAAAAACACTGTAAATATGTTTATAACTATAAATGAACTTTATTCTTTTTTCTTCACGTCAAAACATAAATCCTAGTTTTTAGGGGGCAGCTTTGACTTGAAGTACGTCCATTTGACACAAACAGCATATTCACTGTAATGTGAACTGGAGTATCTTAAAGTGAAAATTTGCCACTGAAAAGCACAGTGTAGCTGTTATTTTCCATATTGGCAGTGGCAGGGAGCAGGACGCTGTACCTTGGCTACTGTGTGGCGATAGGAACAAAACTAGAAAAAGAAAAGTGTTCATTTCAGATCCTAATTGCAGAGCGATTTACATGTAAACTATGGTGGCCCTGAGAGCTCACATCACTGCAGCTTAAGAGAACACACGCAAATAGACCACAACACAACAAAAGAGTTTCCAGAGGAGACTTGAAAGTGATCCGTACATCAGTTTATTAGCTACAGCACTTTTATCTCATTTTCCAACACCACTGACAGAAAGAGAACCTTAACAGGGCTGAGACTCAAAATCTGCATCAACAACAAGCGTGTCGGGACGTGTGCATCACTTTTAAGTGTCCCCTGGAAACTCTTCCGTTGTGCTGTGGTCAATTTGCAGCGTGGTTTCTAAATGCTGAGTGTATGTTGTCAAATTGATGAAGATGTTTTCTTAATTTGTTTATTTTTGGGGTTTTTTTTTGCATGTGATGCAAAAATGTTGGTCAGAGTGCTGTTGAACAGATTAAATAATTTTCAATACAGTTTTCCAAAAATCCTTGTCTTATTATGGATGCTTGTATTATTTGACTGTGTCCTAAGAAATAACATTATTCACAAAAACCAAAAACTACCAGTGTCAGAATCATCAGCCCCCTTTAAAGTGACCTTTTTATTGAGCCATAGCACAAAACACTGTTGTGCTTTAACTCTGTAATGCTCACAGCTTGTAATCAATCAATCAACCAGTCAATCAATCAATCAATCAATTTGAAACTGAGGGTTGTCCTACACTTGACACACAGTTGTCACTCACCCGTCGAGGGGCTCAGGTTTGTAACATCAAAGAAAGTAAAACACCCCCAAAGCAACAACAAACACCTAACAGACGAAAGACAAACTCTAAACCTAATTTTAACAGACCAGAAATAGACAGAAAAAAGTCAGCACAAAAGAAAATGGTAATAAACTTCTCAAACAAAAGACCTTTAAAGAATTGGAAAATTGACCAATGAACAAATCTTTTAAGACAAAAGAAAGTTTGGAGGCTGAGAGTAAGTGTTCTGTGCATAACGGCACTCATCACATTATTTACTCTGCTTCCTTTTTTCTTTTTGTGTTGCCTCTACAGAATTCAGTGAAGCTTGAACTTACTGGTCAGCCTCCAGAGTTGGACTCCAATGAGGGACACAAACTAGACAGACAGCTCTCAAAGTCTGTATTAGCTGTAAGTTACCCCTGAATCTACTTTCTTAAAAGGTGCTTTATTTCACACGTTATTGGTGTGTTTTTGTGATTATATTAGATGTGAGAAAGCTTTACTGGTGGTAACAAAACACAATATTGTGAGACCTGTTGCATCTCACATCCTTCTTTACCAGTTTTCTTTATTACAATGGTACAGGTATTATCAACATTGTCACAACCTGAAACTTGGATCAACAGGTCATGGGTCCAGATCACTATTCAATTACAGCCTCTAAAGTTTACTGCTAATACTACAGTCTTTAATGACCTTACATTGGTGTGTAGTCATTTGTACTTCTATTCATCCAATTTCTTTTAATCTAATCTGCATTTACTAAATACTTTAAAGAGGGGGTTATTGTGCTTTTCCATATTTTACACATTAATACAAAGTAACAACGCTGGCTGTTCAGACTGAGCGTGTGCAGATTTTCATCCTGTTTAATATTCATATGTTGTAGAAATCCCTGAATCTGACTTTAAACTACTCAAAATGATCGGATGAGCACAGGATCTTCATGAGATCTTCACCAGACTTGCTAAAATGATAAGGTCACTGCATAAGGATTCCTAAACCTAGTCTGAAACACCAAAGTCTGCCCAGACAGACCTCCAGAGGGCTGGCCAATCAGAGGAAAGGGGGTTTGTGGAACGGGGAGTTTGTTGGAAACCACAGCTTAAGCAAACAGTTTGAGACAGAGGCTAAAATAAGGGTTTTCCAAAACAGCAGTGTGAGGAGATATAGATCTTTAAGTTATGTAAAACTACTACAGGAGTACACGAGGGACAGAAAAAAGCCTCAAAAAGCACAGTAACCCTTCTTTAATGTCTTCATTCTTGGATTTTTGTGTTTTTATAGTTGATGCTCTATTTGTTGGAGCAACCCAGCAACACCTGATTTTCCTTACATATGAATTATGTTTCAGCTTTTTGTATCTTATTAGAGGCATAAAAACAGTTCAATCTGAGAAAACATTAAAGGACCCAAATAATCACATGATCAGTATGTAGCAAACATATCCAATAATTGACAAACTCATCTATTTATTTTATTTCCTTATTTTGCAAAACTTTGCAACCATAAACCAATCTCATTTATCAGTAAAAGGAAATTTGATTTATTTAAAACTGACTGAATTATGTTTAATGACATCCTGGATTTGAATTATTATTTTTTTTTCTTCTTTATGAGCATTATTGACATATTATGAGGTGTGTCTAAAGACAAAAATATGTTGGTCTCAGAATAAATTGTGATGTGACTCTTGTTGTTTATGGCCTGTTAGAGCTGGATTTGTAACAACAATCTGAAATGTAATAATGACCTGAAATGTTAATTAAAAAATGTGATAAAATCCAAACTGTAATAAGTGACCCAAACTGTAACAAGTTGTTACACTTTAGGACAGAGTTATTACATTCTGAGCTCAGCATCTTCTTACATTTTGGATTTTATTGAATAATTTTTTTATTACATTTCAGGTTCAGCACTTTTGTAACAATATCAACCAGTTATTTCATTTCAGGTTTTATTACCAGTATTTATTTGTATTACACTGTTTTTATTACGTTTTAGGTCCGTTTTATATATCGGGCTCTAACGGGGCTCTTGAGTTATAGTGTTATTAAGTTACAGTGTTTTTTTATAATATCATCTTTTGATGTATTTTTCTCTGTGACATGTTGATGTCTGCTCTTTTCCCTCACCTTTAGACTCACATCATTATTTGCTTCACCTCAAGTAGATCCCTCTGGTTCAGATTTTCTCACCACCATTAATTCTGTCTTTTGATGTGAAGGACTCTTTAAATGAAACTGCAGACGGTCCCTCTCTGTGGACAGACACCACCCTGAATGGGGAGCAGAAGCCGGACAGGATGGAGAAGAAGATAAGGGGGAAGGAGAAATTAGAAAAACATGGAGCGTCTTCGTTAAAAAATAATCAGACTGGTGTCAATTCTACTTTTAATTACACCACCACACAGGAGGTAGGAACGTCTTTCCTTCAAGTAATCAAATATTAAAAAAGAGTTTTGAAAAAAATTGAAAAAAAAAAAAAATCTGATAAATTTTAATACACAGATGGCTTTGGATGTGTTTTGAACAAAAACTTTAATTTAACAGAGATGTGGTTTTTTTCATCGTTCTTGGTTTAACAGCTGCTTAGTGGCCTTGTTTCACATCACTCATCATTGACTGTCGTGTTTTTACTCTGACTTCCCCGGGAATGTGGAAATGATTTGTCAGCCATGGTTTTAGATGGAACTGATGTTTCCAACAAGCTAAAAGTTTGAATTTGCACGTCAGACGGTTTCAGGGTTGCCAGGAACTGTGGTGGAGACTTTTGTCCTCACTCAGCAGGAATCTCTGAAGAAGAACTCTGGACAAAAAAAGAGGAATAGGGAGCGTGGGAAGGTAAAGCAACCTCGGACATGTTCTCATGACTGATTTTTGCTTAATATTGTTACATCCGTTAAATCCGTTACATACATTAAATACTCATCTGCTGAATTTTCAAAACCTTCATCATGTTTTCTATTATTACCTGTAATAACGTAACGCACACATTTGAAGGAGCATGCAAGTATTGTATATTTCTGCTCAGCATTCTTGCCTTACAAGTGTGTACTGATTTCAATTAGTGCAAAAACAACATCAACATCAGAAAGCAGAGAATTTTTGTGACAAGGATAAGCATTTATTTATTGTTTTAATGTTTAGGATAAATTCATTATAATGCAAACAGATGTCTATCTGAAAAGAAGGACATTACTGTATTCTGTTTCATATTCAGCTTGACCCTATGGAGAAAATCTAATCATATATTGGAAGAATTCCAACCCGTCATCAGTACCTTCAAATATAACTGAGCTGAAGCATACAAACCTGCTTGTGCGCTCCTTTACAGCTAGTGCTAAACTATTTTTTTATAACTTTAACACCTATGAACTGCAATGATTTTTTAATAATAAATAACTACTTAATCCCTTAAAAACCTCACACTTAACCTACGATACAACTCGTGGTTTCATTCTTGATCATCAACGTCTGACGCATGAGAAACCTTTGTCTTTTTTTTCTCTCCGATTGTGAATGTCTTAACCAGGGCAAAGGAAATAAAGGACGTCATAAGAGGCAGAGACAACGCCTGGTAATGTCCTTGGAGGGGGTCAAACCAAAACCTATAATTTCACTCCACCTTTGCCCAAACTTAAAAAACAAACTAACACCAACCTCGCTCTGAGAACCCAAACACAGACTCTAATTCTGACTAATGCTAACATGACATCAATATAACTGTAAAGAAAAAAACGTAATTATTAAAATTTCACATAAATAATCATGAAAGTCTAACACTTTAAAGTATAGCAAACAGAGTTAACCAGAGGTTGTTCATATGTTGTGGCTGGTCCAACTAAAAGCATGCATTGTCTTAACACTCACATGCTTCTCATCAGAATGATAACAGGTTTGAGACTTCTGATTAACGGGTTGCTTTGTCATCCACTC
This sequence comes from Labroides dimidiatus, assembly GCA_030710495.1. Classification (NCBI taxonomy): domain Eukaryota; kingdom Metazoa; phylum Chordata; class Actinopteri; order Labriformes; family Labridae; genus Labroides; species Labroides dimidiatus. The sequence goes on from CM061162.1 coordinate 20,039,158, forward strand.
GGCTTTGTTGTCTTCCAGCCACTGACACAAATGATTAACAATGATCTGTAACATTATCCTCCTCTAACTGTTGTCATCCCTCCTTTATCCAAAGACAAGTGAGGAGAACAAGCAAGACAAAGAGGAGGAGGAGTTTTATGAGGGTGAAGAATACAGCGACGAGCACGAGGTGGGCAGCAGCTGCACCAAATGACTAATTTGTGAGCAGTAGGAAACTTCAATTTAGAGTGACGATTGATGATGCGTTGGGGTTGTTAAGGGTTTTGTCTTTGTGGGTGTCTTCTTGTTAACAGACTTGTCAAACTCATAATGAGATTGCATGTTTTTTTTTTTTTTTTTCTGTGCCTACACTAAACTCCAGAGAGAGTTTGATTAATGACACACCCACTACCTGGAATAATTATTAGAAATAGATTAGTTTGTCATCACAGCCCACACACACTTCCCTGCAAATCGTCCATTGCTGCGTTCATATATCTTCAGCCATTTGAATTTCCTTCAAATATATGTGCATCATTTTTTCTAATAGGAAGAAGTTGACAGAGATGACTCGTCTGTCTCTCAGGAGGAGAGAGACAACAGACAGGTGAGGTTGCGTCAGACATCATACTCTCAACTCTTCCATCTGAAATTGTCTATGTAAAATATGTTTAATGTTTTTGTCACATGGAGCCTGAAGTCCGAACAGATGTGAATAATAAGCAGTCCTGAACAAAATCTCTTTATGTTGCATGACTGGAGTCTAATGGAAATGGAGAACAAACAGCTGAGCTCAGTTGTTTGCTGTACTGGAGAAATAATAACATATCCGTACTGTTTTTGTCTTTGTAGGAGGAACAGTTTTCCACACACAGTCCTGCCCAGTTAGAAACACAGACAGAGACCTGGAGTCCTCCTCTCAAATCCTCCTCAGATGGAGCAACTAATACTCTGCTTAATGTGAGTTGTTTTAAAAAATCAATTACAAAAAAGTATGTAGTTTGTTAAAAATGACTGTTTTAAAGTTGATGTTTTCTTCTCCCACAATTCTCAGTGTACACTTTTTACCACAGTGTTCCACAATGAAAATTAAACACTAATCTACCTCATCCCAGGCCCTGTTTACACAACATTTCACAGGTTTAATCACCTTGAAGATGATGGTTGGTTTGTCATTTAGGTTGATGGTAAACCAAAGAAACCAAGTGTAGATGAAAAAATAATCGAGTTTGGTATGTTCTTATGGAAACAAACAAATATTAAAGTAAAATAATTGATATCTGCAAGGATTTTTGAAGGATTTTGCAAAACATAACTGTATGTATATAAAACTAGAGGAGGGGTTGCATTCACTCTTGCAGCAATTGCTGGATGTTGAATTGCTGAGCCCTAACCCTAACCACACCAGTTCTATTTATAACCTCTGTTCAGAACCCTAACCCCTTATGACAGGACTAAATCTATCAAACCTTGGTCTTGTTTTTATCTCAGTAGACGTGGATCTAGTTTCCCAATTGTGCAATAAAAAACATTGTGTGGTACGCAAATCCACTAAAACGTGCGAGCTTTAATTCATCAGTAAAACTGGTTTAGCTTCATACAGGGTGATTCAACCAGGTAGCAGATATCAGGGAATCATCAGACAATTCAGTAAGATGGGTGGTCCCCTCTTTAATAAAATACAGACAAGAATCTGATCCTATTTTAGCATTTTTTAAATATATTTATCCCTTTCATTTGCCTGTAATGAATCAATGTATGACATGTTAGCATAAATAACTGATTTTAAAATCTGTGCATTAACAATGCTGTGGGCGAGGGGGAAAGGATTGTTTCCCCCTCAGTAAGCTCCGCCCCCACGCCAACTGTATCTATGGCACCTGATGACAAGAAGCTTCAGAAGTCTGCTTCGGTAACAGATGGGTGACTACGCAATGACTGGGTTTATTTATGTATATGTGCTTGAGACCACTGTGTTGATATTAGCATATATTCACGACAAAAAACCAATCACACTTGGATGTTTCAGAGTGGTACCAGAGCAGCCCACTCAGGTTTTGCCTTCAGTGATCACCATCTGAAGCATTAAAGATCAGCCTTCTGGGCCTTATTTGAACATTTTACATTCGTAGAGTCTAATTAGTTATCTTTAGGATAAGACAGGACAAACACCCAGATGTAGAAGGAATGACTATCTGAGTTATGATCCTGCAGTTGCTCAAGCATAAACAGTATTATTGTCATTTATACTGCTTGTGTTATTATTTCATGTCTCAGTAACCCTCCCCTGCTCTTTTCAAAGGATGCACTGATAACCATAGAGCCACCATCACAACCCATGGGCGACACAGAGCAGGTACAGGGTAGCAGCTGGTTGTGTTGAATCTTATTTCCAGTGTTATAAATTGGTTTATAATCAATATTGTACTTCACTTTAAAGCATCATATTCATATCCAATCTGTCCTTTGTTGTTGTGAGCAGGATGAAGTGTCACTGCCTTCACCCCCCATCACAACAGAAGAACCAGACAAGGTAGAGTTATGCTTTTAACTCATA